>CM076570.1:446551835-447297237 GCA_034641835.2 Pinus albicaulis
AGCGTGTCATGTAGAAATTTGAATAACTAAGATATTATTCATCGATATTCTCCTGATCACACACTATTTTAGCTTCATGCATAATACAGAATCTCTTCTACCATTGATCATCACATGCATAAATAAAATCAATTGCATGCATACATTAAAACCACAAACAATCACACATATGAACACAGTATTTAATGGGAAAGCTTAAAGCTGAAAACCCCAACTATCCGTATATTATATGTCATGGAGATCATGTAACAATCATAGTACAAAAGCTCCTCACAAGCTCTCATGCACACCCTCAATTGCTACACACTATCAAGCTAGATCTAGCAAAACACATGCTCCAATCTTTTGCCACTTGATAGCCAACCTCTATTGCGTTATCAATGCTATGGGATGGCTTCATTAAATAGATAAACCACCTAGCTTGTACTGCGCAATCCTCATGGGCTTCTCCACCTATCTGTGTGTTGCAAATAGCAACTGTATAGTCACAACTGATAGTTAACCTGCTCTTTCACCTATTTATGCACTGGTCTCCACTGAAACTGTCCATGCACTGAAGTTAACCGATGCATTCTTTAGTTGATTAATGAGTTTATAATTAGTGAATTAATTAATAATTAATTCACACCACTCTCACTAATTGTATCAATTAGTTAAACTGAATACAAATAGCTCAACTATGTTTAGATTAGTTAAACTGAATACAAATCCACTAACTTCCTCAATCAACTCCACCAAACTCTGTCACATGAGTTCTAACTGAATTTTCCAAGCAATAGCTCCACTTAACCCTCAGGAATAGCGTAATTCCTTCTGTCAGCTCCTGTGCCACATCTGTGCACTTAACTGAAGTGCTCCAAGAGAATAAGATAATGTTTAGAGTCTAAATATTATTAAGAGCTAATAATATTCGACATATCTATTTTTAGACTGGCAATCTAAAAATAGATTCCACCCAATATGTCTAAAAAATTTAGAACATCGTTTTTTCTCATCAATTCACCATCCATAAACAGCATCCGTTATCTCATAGAATATGATCCAGGTTTTCCAATAGATATAGTCTGCAAATAGAGATCGTGGCGCTGTAACAGTCTTTTTATGAGTCACTTAGTGAAGGCGCACTCTTTCATTGTTTCATCAGACATGTATTCAACACTCCTCTTACCATGACAGATTATCTGCGAAACTCTCATCCCGCCTGTATTCGAATTTTCTCCTGGTGAGCGCCTTCGTCAAGATTTCAGCATCCCGATCCTCCGTAGGAATGTATGAAAGTAACATGATCTTCCGCTGCACACAATCTCTGATATGATGATACCGATCCGTGAAGCCATGCCGCCTCAACTCATCCTCCTGTCTGTACCATGATCCATATCCCGATGTGCCTCTGAGATATCTCAATACATGCTTCCCCGCCTTCCAAAAGAGCTTGGTAGGCTTAACCATAGCTTGTGAAAGCTGGTTAACTGCGTAGCATATGTCGGGTCGTGTATTGACTAGATACATGAGCGACCCCACCAACTATCGGTAAACAGTGGCATCCACTACATCCGCCGATGTAGCATCCTCCTTCCTCCAACCACCAGGAAGAGGAGTATCAACAGGCTTGCATCCATGCATGTTGAACTTCTCCAGTATCTCCCGGGCATACTTGCCTTGAGAAACAAACAGTCCATCACTGCGCTGCCAAATTTCCAATCCCATGAAATAATGAAGGAGGCCCAAGTCCTTCATCTCAAACTCCTTTGCAAGATCAGCCTTGCATGAGTGTATCAACAATTCATCACCTGTCAAAATCAAATCATCTACATAAAGTACAATGATCAGCAACTTACCCTCCACCACAATCTGGTATAGGTTAGGATCCGCCTCACTCTTGGAGAATCCAAGTCCGGTGAAATAAATGTCTATCCGTGTGTACCAAGCACGAGGTGCTTGTTTCAACCCATACAACGCTCTCTTGAGCCTGCACACATGCGACTCGCTGCTGAAGATCTCGAAACCTTCGGGCTGCTCTATGTACACCTCCTCCTCAATGACTCCGTTGAGGAACACAATCTTCACATCCATCTGATGAATGTGCCACCCCATCTGCACTGAGAGAGCAAGAATCGTCCGTATGGAAGAATACCTTGCGACAGGTGCAAAGGTATCCTCATAATCGATCCCCTCTATCTGTGAGAAGCCTCGGGCAACAAATCTTGCCTCGTACTTCTCCACACTCCCGTCAGCTGCCTGCTTCACTTTGTAGATCCATCTCGAACCCACCACTGATTTCCCCTTCGGCCTTGGGACAATCTCCCATGCACTGTTTCTGACAATCGAATCATACTCTTCCACCATGGCATCTACCCATGCGGGGTTCTCCACAGCTTCCTCGAAAGAGGATGGCTCTGTCACGACACATTTGCTCACAAGAGCCATATATCCAGTGTACCGGTCCGGTGACTGTCTCTGTCTGCGCTGTGCTGTAGGTGGTCCTACAACCTTCTCCGCATCTTGAGCCAGTCGCTCAGCTTCTGTAGTGCGCTTGCGCCCTCTGATGGTTGGCGCTGCATGAGTGGTCTCTTCCACTCCATGAACTTCCTCTTGTGGCTGATCCACATCCGGAAGCTCATCCTTAGGAACTAATAGCTCCTCATTTGCATGCAAGTGTGGCTCCCTCTCAAGCGAACACTTCATGGCTTTCTCCTCCTGAAATTTGATATCCCGTCGCACAAAAGTCTTGCGACTGTCTGGAAAATACACACGATAGTTGTGGGGCGTATCAGTGTACCCCACAAATATCCCAACCTCCGCAGTCGGCTCCAGCTTCTTCCTGGCATCCTTTGTCACATGAATGTAAACAAGTGAACCAAAAATCCTCAAATGGGAAATATCAGGCCTCTTACCAGAAAACGCCTCCTCGGGTGTACTCATGCCAAGTATCCTGTGAGGACAACGGTTCTGCACATATACTGCAGTATTGCATGCCTCCACCCACAAGTGTATGGGTAGGCCCTGATCATGCAACATCGCCCGTGCAGCACCCACGATCGTTCTGTTCTTCCGCTCAGCAACCCCATTCTGCTGTGGGTTATGAGGTGCTATGAGCTCTCTTCGAATTCCTTCTGCGCTGCAAAAGTCCTTGAATTCACCAAAGATGAATTCACCACCATTGTCGCTCCTGAGAGCCTTCACCTGCTTCCCCGATTCTTTCTCAACTAGTGCCTTGAACTCACAGAACTTTGAGTATGTCTCGCTCTTCTTCTGCATGAAGAAGATCCAGCACTTACGAGAAAAATCATCAACAAATATCACATAATACCCGTGCTTTGCTGTCGAAGCTACTGAGAAAGGTCCACACACGTTTGTGTGAATTCTCTCAAGGATCGTCGTGGCGCGACTATCCTTCTCGTGAAAGGTGGCTTTCACAAATTTTCCTAAGGTACACCCCTTGCACTGATCTGACTGCACAAGAGTGCCTTTAGGAAGCCCAATAGAAATCTGCTGCAGTATCTTCAAAGCTCCATGGTGAAGGTGGCCCAATCTCCGGTGCCACAACTCGCCATCATCCCGGCTCACCACTCCTTCTGCCTTGCCTGCCATTGCTGCGCAACCATCTACCTACAATTGATAAAGGTTCTTAACTCGAACCCCTATCCTTCAGGTCTCACCAGTTTCCTTACTGCGCAGGAAAGCCTTTCCCTCGCTAAAGACAACATCATATCCCTTGTCTTCTAACATCGCCACAGAGATAAGATTCTTCTTCAATCCTGGAACATGCATCACTTCCTTCAATCTGAAGGGTTTACTAGACTCCCTCTCAAAGGAAATGGTACCGATACCGGTCGCATTGTATCTACCATCATCGCCCATCTCGATGTGCACTCCAAGATCTTTCTCATCCAGATCAGTAAACAAATCTCGATCTCCTGTCATGTGAAAAGATGCACCACTGTCAAGAAACCACACTGAACCCATCACACTTGAGACCAAGCATGCGATCAGCGAAAAATCCAGCTCAAACTATGAGGCTAAGGCCTCTCCAGCTGCAGATCCAGCAACCTGCTTATTTTTCTTCTTCTGTGGACAACTAGTGGCGTAATGTCCGTGTTGGTGACAGTGAAAGCACTTCACCTTGGACATGTCCTGCTTCTTGCCTTTCGCACCAGAATGAGAAGATTTCTTGCTCTTCCCCTTCTTTGCTTTGGCAGCCAAAGCACAATTCTCTTCATCAGAGTTCCTTGATGAAGATCCGTCCCTGGTACTCCGCCTTATCTCCTCTTGCACAAGATCCGACCAAAGTCGCTCCCATCCTGGCAATTTCTCCCGACCATCGTCGTAGTTATCAGTCCCGATAGGAATTCCAACTCTTCGAAGCCCAAGCACTGCAAGGAGAGCCATCCACCCAAATTCTCGTCATCACCGCCACTCCCCACACTTCCCACCATCCTTGCATTGGATGAACTTCGTGAGGTACTTGGGCATACCGTCGCCTTTCTCCATCTTTATGTTCCCCGAGTTTATCCCGATCCCTCAACTTCCTCTCGGTCGCTTTCTCGCCCCTCATAAATCATTTCTCAAAGCTTTCCACATCAAGAATGGAGAAAATTTCCCATGAAGGCCGGATACTATGTGATCCTTCACACCTTTCACCGTAACTTTCGACACTTTGTTGTCTTCTTTTTCCAAGCCTCAATTACGGCAGCATCGCTAGAAGTAGGCTTTGAGACTTCTGCATCTATGAACTCCTTCAACCCATTTTCATCTAACACCACCTCCATCCTGTCCTTCCATGCAATATAATTCGAGATGCCCTCGAGGGCATACTCCAATCGCAATCCGTTGAAAGACATCTCAACTTCGACACCAAGAAAACACTACCGCAAATTCGAATTCCACCAGCACAAAACTCAACCGCTTCAATGTTTTGCAATTTCTCCAATGATCAATATCCCTCTGATACCATGTAGAAATTTGAATAACTGATATATTATTCACCGATATTCTCCTGATCACACACTATTTTAGCTTCATGCATAATACAGAATCTCTTCTACCATTGATCATTACATGCGGAAATAAAATCAATTGCATGCGCACATTAAAACCACAAACAATCACACATATGAACACATTATTTAATGGGAAAGCTTAAAGCTGAAAACCCCAACTATCTGTATATTATATGTCATGGATATCATGTAACAATAATAGTACAAAATCTCCTCACAAGCTCTCATGCACACCCTCAATTGCTACACACTATCAAGCTAGATCTAGCAAAACACATGCTCCAATCTTTTGCCACTTGATAGCCAGCCTCTATTGTGTTTTCAATGCTATGGGATGGCTTCATTAAATGGATAAACCACCTGGCTTGTACTGCGCAATCCTCATGGGCTTCTCCACCTATCCGTGTGTTGCAAATAGCAACTGTATAGTCACAACTGATAGTTAACCTGCTCTTTCACCTATTTCTGCACTGGTCTCCACTGAAACTGTCCATGCACTGAAGTTAACTGATGCATTCTTTAGTTGATTAATGAGTTTATAATTAGCGAATTAATTAATAATTAATTCACACCACTCTCACTAATTGTATCAATTAGTTAAACTGAATACAAATAGCTCAACTATGTTTAGATTAGTTAAACTGAATACAACTCCATTAACTTCCTCAATCAACTCCACCAAACTCTGTCACATGAGTTCTAACTGAAGTATCCATGCAATAGCTCCACATAACCCTCAGAAATAGCGTAATTCCTTCTGTCAGCTCCTGTGCCACATCTGTGCACTTAACTGAAGTGCTCCAAGAGAATAAGATAATGTTTAGAGTCCAAATATTATTAAGAGCTAATAATATTCGACATATCTATTTTTAGACCGGCAATCTAAAAATAGATTCCGCCCAATATGTCTAAAAATAGAAGTCCATCTATTTTTCCAACTTGACCAACCATCCACAAATAGCATCCTGCAACTCATAGAATATGATCGACATGTCTAAAAATAGAGTTTGCGCTAAAAATAGCCCGCGGGCCCACTTAGTGAAGGCGACTCTTTTCACTAAGCTCATCATCTTGTTGAATCTCAACATGTTAGTGTGTTATATTACATCCAACGATGAATATATTGGACAAAGCCAACAATGTTATAATATAACAGTGCATTGTATTACATAGGGTGCATCGCGAAACATATATCCATTTAAAAAAAGAAAAACAGACAGGGTCGACAAGGTTTAGATCTAATTCAATAAGTGACTCCTCTACTTTACATGTGAAACACTCTATATATAGTAAGTATAAAAAACTCATTAGATCTAAAATGTCTAAAATGAAAAACTCTAATTGTGAAGTGGTAGAAGAAGTTAAACCATAAGGTGAAACTTTGCAAGAAGAAGTAAGGGTTTAAGATATATATATTTTCTCTGAATTTAATTAAAGTTAAATAGGAACATAGATCGTAAAAAATTGTATTAGTAAAATCGATATTCATTTTTTTATTATACAGGGTTTTTAATTTATTTATTTTTGAATTGTGAATAAATCTGATAGAAATTGTAAAAAAATTTAACAGTAATATTTAAAATTTTTGCTATCGAGGGTTTTGAGTGAATCACCATATATTTCAAATTATGATCTTTTGGTAGTTCCAAAAATAATTTGATGTTCCACAGTGCTCCCAGTATGTCTCTCTTGCAAATGATTTCTCTTTAATTAAACCCTAACAAAAATTGTAAATTTTTTTATTAGTAAAATAAACAATAAAATCCAAAACTTTTACTATGCAAGGTTCTGAGTGAATCACCATACCTTTGAGCTTGTGATTTTTTGAATAGTACAGCTGCTCCAAAGTATTCTATTGCTGCACAATGCTCCTAGTATGTCTCTTGCAATTCACTCCCTTGAAATTTTGGGGAAAATAATGAAATAGTGAATAACATTTTACTATTTAAAAGACTTTATGAAATTAGATTTCAAAAAATCAATTGGCACTCGTTTTTGAATTTTATAAAAAAAGAAAAAATTGTGTTTTTTTTGCTAATTTATCTAAACATTGGTGTGTTTGATACTCAAACGCACTGGTGCGTTTATAAGAAAAGCGCACGAACATTGTCGGGGAGCCAATTTTCTCAACACACCCATGTGATACACTTATTTTTTATTTATTTATTTTCGAAATCCCAAAACAATGCAATTTTTTTTTTAATGAAATGGTGTGGTTTGTATTTAAAAATATCAATGCTGTAATTGTTATAAGAGCACCAAGATGGTTGAATTCGTTTTTATTTTCTAAAATCCAGAAAGAGAGGTGTACCAGTGTTATTTTTTTCTAAATGCATTGGTGCATTTTTGTACAAGAGCACCGATATATATAATCATTTTTATTATTTTTAGAATGTTGAAAACCGATGCGGGTATTATTTAAACACATTTGTGCACTTTGTTCTGATATGCGCACTGGTCAGGTTTAAAAGCTATCTTAAATTTTATTTTCACATAAAATGACATATTAATCTCAAATTATGCTTTAGGACACATCCACATGAAGTACAGTAGTCCATAGTATATATTTTCCTCTTAAAGTCACCTTATTCTTGAAAAATGGTTTGAAAAGTATATTGAAATTCAGATTGTGGTTATATGGTTCTCAAGATTAATTCTAGATATGCACACAAAATTTTATTTCTGATTTTTTTTTTCAAATGCAGGGATAAAATCTCAATAATATCAAATGGTCAATTCTTCAAATTCTAGCTCATTCCATATTGTTGATCAAAATCCTTCACGAAGTTCTCTCTTTCCATATTTAGTAAGTTCAGTTTTTTTTTTTTGAAATCTATTAACAAGAACAATATATTACATCGTGGCCGAAGCCGAGTCTATGCCTGGACGAGTGGCAAAATTGACAATATAACCAGAAAAAAGACTGCCCGCAAGGGGAAACCAGTCTCGAACAGTACTCAATCTTTTGTGCTACCCACGCAAGGGTAACAACCATGGATTCCTCTGAAGGTTACATCTATTATGGACTATGAAACAAAAATTATAGACTAACAGATCTAAAGAGTCAAAAACAATCCCAGCAGGATGGGACCCGAAACACAGAAACTAGACAAATATAGAATGATTAACCATCAAGAGGGGGAGGTTCCTCAATTGTGCGGCAACTGTATGCTGCCATGTCATCGTCCGCCTTTGACTGGTCCGCCGTGGAAGCATCTCCTTGCGTGGATGGCCCTGGACCGCATTGAGCCAGCTCCTCCTCACGACCACGACTGACTCGAACATCCTCGCCTGGATTCTTACCCTATTCCTTTTCCAAGTCCTGAGCAATCTCAGAGCTTGGCCCTTCATGACGCATACTGGGCTCACCCTCCTGGGCCTCTTCCTTGAAAACAACCGAAATAGAGGCAATTATGTGGGGTCTTTTCAAGGATAAATTGAAGAATAAATGTGCAGTTTGGGGCGAGATAGTGGCTTGAGCGATGGGGTTGGCAGGTGCAGAAGAACCAAAACGGTGGCCGGTTTCATGGATTTTGCCCCTCCCACTTCTAGTATTCAGGTAATGACCCAAGAAATAATCAGTGGATTGAAAAGATGACTCAGAGGTTGAGGTTGAGGGAGCGCGTAGGGGATGGCTTCTTGTGCTTCCCCTGCGGCAACGCATACGTTGATGCAGCCGAGGCATGGTTTCAAAAACTGTGGAGGGCGAGAGAGGTGACAAAGGACCAAGGATGGAAGGGAGCGGGGTAGTGAAGAGTTCCAGAGTGATAGAGGTGAAAAAACAAAGGCCAAAGCGAGAGAGGTGCAGACCTTCTCCAAAATATATGCAACAATTCAACTGGCTTCTCCTCCCAGTAGCAGTGCAATAACTCGGAAGCCCGGCATTCGGAGAGCACTGAATGTGCAGCGGAGGAGGAGCGCCCGAGTATCCAGAGGCACTCCCCATCTTTAAAACCAGAATAGAGACTCCTCGAGGCTCACCCTACATTAAAAACACATTAATGAGAGCCGAAGGCTGATGCAATAAGGTCCATACGGAGGCGCGTTCCGGAATTAAGGTCGTATCTCGACCCTTGCAGAGATTAAATCCACTTGAAACGAATGCATATCGATTCGAGTGATCATTCCTAACAGTGACTTGGGTGGGAAAGTGTCTCCTCCACTTGCCTAACCCCGGTCCCATCACACCGTTAACCATCGAGTACACCCGCATCCGGGATAGTAAGTTCAGATTTTATTTATATTTCGATTATCTAATTGATTGTTGTTTTTTAAATCCATGTCAATTTGAATAAAAATGTATGCAAATTTCCAGGATCTTGATTAAAAATCGAGTTCAGATGCATAAAATATTCCTCCATTTCAAAAACATTGGGAGCTCTTATTAGGAGCAACATATCTCAAGCAGTTGGTAGATGAAAATGGACAACCTCTTCACCTTTCCAATTGGAACGTGGCGTCTTCTAGCCGCAATCCTGGATGAACGATGGTAATAATTTTTTGGTATAATGTAATTTCAACAAACCAATTGCATTGACATGCTTACTAATATCATTTATATTGTACTAATGACGTTTAATATTTTTTGAAATTACGGTTCTAGTGATGATGATCAACCCACCTGTCATCTTCTTGTGCACCCCATTGCAATTTAAACTCGAGAGAACGTTGCATTAAGAGAAAGAATCACAGAGGAAGCATACAAAGAATGGTTGAATCAACCACCTATTCAATTCCCAGTATGTCTAGATTCACCAATTAGGAATGACTACAACAATAGTAGTTCTTCATCACAAGTTGGCACTGGAGGCAATTAAATAGAGGTTGGTATGGATGATTACTTACGGGATATGACTACCATGGAAGTATTGTTCTTAGATGCATTCTAGAATGATTATCCAGGGGATGATGCTCATATCAATGATACTTTATTTGAAAGCCTGAAATATGGCTCCACCACCCCTCTCTTTGGACCTGGTGGAAACTACAAGTTTACTTAGTTGGGGACAACAATGTTGTTGTGCAACTTGAAATAAAATTTTGGCATGTTGAATGCATGTTTCTCAACAATATCGAGGTAATTCACCTGCATGATCAATCAAGTCCCTTATTTTTTGAGAAATATTGTCACACCACCAACATTAAAAATGGTTGATTTTATGAACATTAAATATTAAAATTGTACAATTATATTCCCCACCAACTGCAGGTTATTCAAAGATAAGAGTCTTCCGAGTGATAATGTCTTGTGGGGTAGCTGCGAAGAGGCAAGGCAGTTGTTGAAAATGTTGGGTGTTGAGTACATATCATATCAAGCATGTCCGAATGATTGTATTCTACATAGAGGAGAATATGTAGACAAAGAGATATGTCTGAAATGTGGGCATGACAGGTATTGTAATTAAAAAAAAGGTAAATCACATGGTCCTCCTCATAATATATTGAGGCAAATGCCTATAATCCCAAGGATTCAAAGGTTATTTCATTGCAAATAATTAGCTATGTTGGAGGGATGGCATGCCTCACACATAAGTGAGTCAGGAGTTATGTAAATCCCAACAGATTCAGTAGACATGAAGCATATAGAGGATACATTGTCTAAAAATTTAAAGGAAGTACAAATTCTACGACTCAACATAGCCATGGATGACGTCAACCCATATTCCCTCCAAAACACAAAATATTATGTTTGGCTTGTAGTAGTGATCAATAACAATATTCCCCCATGGTTTTTCATGAAGAATGAACATCTTATGTTGGCTCTCATAGTCCCTAGTAGAAGACAAGTGAAAAATATGGATGTCTACTTACAACCATTGGTAGATTAATTGAATGAATTGTGGGAAGGGATACATGTGTATGATGTATCAAGGCCCATCACAACTGACAAGAGTTTTTCATTGTATGACATATGTGCTTACACCATACATGATTATCCAGGAATAGGAGTTTTTTCTGGTAAATTAATTATTTATTGATTTGTTTATATACATAATAATATTGTTTCACATATTAATTTAATTCTCTACAATTGTTCTGATTGTCATGGTCGCTAACATGTCATCCTGTATACAATAATTTGCCAGGTATTGTAAGAAAAGGGTATCATGGATGTAAATGTTGTGGACCTTCTCAGAAGGCTAGGCAGTTCGACCACCTATGAAAGCCAATATATGACTGTTCCAGGGTATTCCTCCCAGAAGAACACCCTTACAGGAGAGCAACATACGCTTTCAATTGTGAACCAGAGAGAACCTAAATGCTTTCAAAAATGACATGATTTGCATGGCTTAGAGCATATGAGAGAGGGAAGGAGAAGGAATTTGAAAAAATGTTTGATTCAAATGGGGAGCCTATGTTTGATGATCCATAATTCTTTGACACCTATGTTGAGAAATTTCCCATTGGGATGAAAAGGAAATCTCTCTTTTATGATATCTCATATTAGGAGCATCTTAAGATTGCCCACTTACTAGATCCCATCAATATATTTAAAAATGTTTCATCTTTTTTATGGAGGCACATATCATCGCAATAAAGGACACACTGGTTATTAGGAGAGATATTATTTCTTCAAAAACTAAAAAGAAACATTGGCCAAGACAAAAAATTAGAGGAGAGGTTGGTCCCTCTTGGTCTTTCAAATAAGGTGATGTCCCATGGATTTTAAACAAAGATGATCTTTATTTTGCAAAGGAAGTTATAATGAGTGTGAGGGTGTCGCCTTTATATGGGTCTTCACTGCGACACTGCTTCATTATGGAAGACTGTTTGTCGGGATTGAATTCACATGACCATTTTAACCTTATAAGAGTACGTATGTCAAAAGCATGATTTTATTATTTATTATTTATATTTTTATGTAATGAATATTTTATAATTAATTTTGTATAATGTATTATTTACTATGCGTGGGTGTGCGAACCATGAATTTCCCCAAGAGCTATGGTGTGCCATATCTAAATTATATACATTTGTAGGTTGGATCACATCAAAGGAGATTCATAGGTCTAATATTCCACAATCGCGTCAAGAGATAGATGAAATTGTTTGTATGTTTGAGAAGGAATTGCCGACGAGTTTCCCGGACTTGCAAGTTCATCTTCTAATTCACTAGTAGATGAGGTTAAATTATTTGGGATGGTTTATTTTCATTGGATGTTCTTCTTAGAGAGGTACATGAATAAATTGAAAGGTTATGTTCGACAAAGGGATAAAAAGGATAAAACCCGAGGGGTCTATGCTAGAGGGGTATATATCATTTGAGTATTTCTATTATGCCAGTGAGTACATCAGGCATATCGATAACACACAAAGTGTAGCGATTTGGGACAATGAAAGGGATAAAGACAAAAGAGAAGGGTAGATTTTCGAAACAAATGGAAAGAGATGCAGGATAAAGAGTAAGTGCAGACTTATCATTTGTCAAATTACTACACAGTAACTATTCACGCTAAACTTCATATTAATGCATATTTTTATCTCATACGTATTATATATATAGGTTTGATTTCATCAATGAATAAACCATCAACAAATTCATTCTTTACAATATGGAAGTGACACAACCATGGGTCACATTGTCGAACAAAAGAAGAGGAAATGAGACAGTAGCAGGAAATAATTCAAACAATTGATTGGTAGAAGTTTGCCTTATCCTGAATATTTAATGGAAAATATGCCAATAACATGCCCTAATAGTTGGGTTGCTGATCAATTTAGAGAGAAATATAGTGCATATGGTCGTTACCCGCATGCTAAAGAGCATGTGCTAAGCATAGGGATTGGGTGCAACAACTCGGCAATTATAATCTCTTTATATACAGTTTTAACTTCATGTTGCACCTTTCAATTATAACAACTATATATATTTTATATTTTTAATTATATTCATGTTATTAGACACATGACATTGTGATTTTTCCACTTTTTTATGGGTGCATTTGTTCCCATCTCCATGGGCACATGGACATAATTTTTGCATGGAGGTTGTCGATGATGGATGCATCACACAATACTATGGAGTGGAAGTCGAGTTCGACCATCTAGTCGTGCTAGCCACCGCGATCAGAACCTAATGCAGGGGATGTAAAGTTACGTTGGAAAGATACAAGAGATCATTGAAGTGGACTTATCTTCATTCCAATGTGTTATATTTAGGTGCAAGTGGTGGGACACCTTTGATTGGAGTAATGTAAAGGAAGATCACGATAGTGGGTTGATATCTACCAACTCTAGAAAGATGTGGCATGAAGCTAGGGGGCCTTATGTTTTCCCAAAACACTACAACCACGTGTTTTTTTACCCATATGTATTGGATTGGGATTGGTGGTTCGTATTAAGACACAACCCTAGATCAAAGCATATTTTTTAGAACAACAACGTTATCATGCCAAGTGAGGAAGATAATCAATGTGATGACAATGGAGAGTGATATGTACTTGTGTTATTTCATCATTTATACTATTTTTGTATGTTTTTGTTTTCTTTATTTTGCTAATTATATTGTTTTTTTATTCGTATTGTTGGCATTTTATAATGTAATTGGTAACATTCACAAAAAAATTTACACATATTTTTGTAGTGCAAATGTCACATCTCCATCACAACTCACAATATTTTTTTCTTTTATTTAACTTACCTTTTCAGATTCGCAACATTCCATATTCACAAATTGCTACTCTACAATTATTCTTAAGCTTCCAAACCTTTCATGGAACACTTCTCTCTACTCTCTCAAATGGTGGAAACATCCTACAAGTAAATTTTTTTATACAAGTTACTCCAGGGTTGGCATGTTTTTACTTGATAGAAAAATCATAGAAGAGTTATTGCTCTTGTCTTTATTTTCTCTTTCCCTTATGTCTTACACCTCAATATAAGATACCGTGGAATGTACAAATTTAATTCTAGTCCAACCTTCAAGGTAATTCTTGGATTATAAATGATAAGTGTGATATTAATATAAAAGAAAAGGTTATGGCATAATTTCTTACTCTAAGGACTTGATATGAACTCAACTTTACATTAGAAACCACTACGATTCGTATCTGTTCCAATGATTGTGCATATGTAACATTTGCCTATAGTTAATTTTCCTAAAATTTTATGTCGAGTGTTATGGAGTATTCATTTTCTAAATTCAATCCACATTTCATGTATTCACACCGACTTCATGTGCATTGAAGCCTCTAGAAACCTACAGAACTTAAATCTTAATGATAATCCCAAGAAAATGGGTTTTTGGCTTGATTCCATTGATGGTAATCAACCTGCGCCTGTCCATGGGAGGCAAAGTCGGTCATTATCTATTAACACATCGTTAGGGTAACCTCTCCAGGGGTCACTGCATCCATTTTCCTTTTTTCATTTCTCCTTTCGCTGCTTTGCATATGTTGGTTAGGGTTTATCCTTTATGGAGTTATAAGTAAACACAACTAATGTGAAACGATTCCTCAATTACATAGACGTTGAGATAATTGAGGTAAGTTACCATCCTTGCCCTTGGTGGTGTCTCTGAATTTTTTTTGTATTCCCAACTCGGTTCCTTGTTTTTTGTGGAATATCTATCTTTGAAGGTTCCAACATGTTGTTGAGCTCATTCCTAGGTGATGTCGTCGAAAACACATGGAGTTAGGTTAACTTGCAACTAACCCATAAAATTTTGTTGAATTTCTAAGTGTTACAGGTTAGATTATCGTGGGGTTTTCATTATACTAAATTGTATGTTTCACCCTCTAAGGGTTTACTCCAAGTCTAAGGGAGAAGGTCGACACCACCTTGGGAGTCTTCGCCTAGTGCAACTGCCAATAGGTAAACCCTCACTCGCTCCAGGCAGGTTTACTTCAACCAACCTCACTCACCTCCTTACTGCATATATCTTATGTTGGGTTACTTCATTTTAATTTTAATAATTACTAATACACAATATTTCATGGTGGTTTCCTACACACATTTTGTTTCTCCTGGAATCACTATTCATGGGTACGCTACTCTTCTAGTTTGACAACATAATAACGTCTACTACCAGGTTTTCCTCCTTTGAATTGCTTAAAACTTACAATTTTCCCTTTGTTGCTATTCATGGTTTCTTTACAACGTCGAAAATTCGACTCCGCGCCATGGAGAAGGGAGTACCCCTAGGTTCTAGAGAAAGAATTAAGAGTTGTCATTGTTGTTTAAGAAGGGTTTAACACCCCACCTATAAAATTGTATTATGTCTTCTTATTTTTTGTGTAAGGCATTAGTCATAAGGTCTCATACTTGTTAGGACTTGTCTAAGAGAGACTTGGGTTGGAGTGACCACAACCGTATTAGACAGGATTTTTTTTCGACATGCAATTATTTTTTTAAGAATGGTGATGTAATTGTAAGGACTGTGACTTATGCCTCATATTTTATCTCATTATTTGCTAAAACATTTGTAATATAAAAGCTTCCAAGTTGTAATATGTTGATCAAGGGTTGTTGCATTCTACTGGTTCAGTTCTTTTTGTCGTCTATGAGGTATCTAACTTTTCTATCTTGGCTTTCCTTCACTGCATTTATTGTGACAACATGAAAATGAAGTTTTTATTATTATTAGAAATGATTTATTTTCTGTGATGTCAATAACTTGTTTATCCATTCCTAATACTATGGAAAGTTAATAAAATAATTTTTCTATGTATATCCTTTAATTGCACACAACCTTTTTTGTTTTTTGTTTTCTAGTAATAATGTCTCTATCAGAATTCAGAAGTCTTTTTTTTCCTTCCTTCTCGCAAATCTAAAAAGGAAAATACATATTTATATTCTTTTATGAAATAACAAGAGAAAAGATAAGTCATTTGTAGTTTCTTTTCGATATAATAAAATAACCCACTACTGTTTTTCTATCCTCAGGCCTCCCAACTATTAATTGGATAAATTCTCCAATTCCCTCGAGTCAGATCCTCTTCTAGTTAGACATCAACACTCGAAGCATCAGTTTTCTCGTTGGGGAGTGTGCACCAGTGTCTAATCTCCCACTAGTGGATCAAAAACCATTGCCCTTTTCTCCCACAATGATGTAAAGGTGAGAGTTATTTCAGTTAAATGGTGTTTATCTCTAGCCATTAACTTTTCCATGAACTCTCTTCCTCTCTCCTTCGGTTCTTTCTTGGTTCCATGGCCTCTTTCATTTTTCATTTGGAAGAATAAGACCCCCCTAGTCCTCAGAACCGTTTTCCTTTGAAAAGTACCTATTTTTTTTGTTTTAACTGTCCCATGACTATAAGAGAATCTTTAACTCCCCCGAGTGGCCTTGGCCCGTTCCTCCCTTTTTTCCTATTATATACATTCATCATTTCAAATTAAATACATATACATACATAACACATATAACATAAAATGAAGACATTTAACTAATCTACCAAAAAGAAATGCATAACTTTTATACTTAAGTTATCCAGTAAGTTCAACTTAATTCGTAAGGTTTTTCAAGTCTTTCCACTAGAGGCATTACGTTTCTCCCCCTAGGAGGAACACAATCCCCAGTGTTTTCAAGTTCCTTTCCTCCTTGGAAAAGTGTTGGAAAAGCTTCTTTCATATTTTCCTCTAGATCCCAAGTAGCTTCTTCATGACTAAATGAGTCCATTGTCTTTAATATGAGGAATATTTTTCTTTTGAAGAACAACCTCCCTTTTGTCTATGATCCGTATAGGTTCAACAAGGAAGTCTCCTTTAGGTTCAACTTGAATCACATCCCAATTTATCACATGATTAGGACTAGGTACATATATTTTTTGCAAAGAAACATGAATACATTATTTGCTCTTGTGTGAGCAGGTAGAGCTAGTTGATATGCTACAGGACCAACTCGGTTTAAGATTTCAAAGGGTCCACAATAATGTGGGGCTAACTTTGAGTAGTTTCCCAATTTCAAAGTGCTTATTTTTGGATGTACTTTTAAGTACACATGCTCTCCCACGTGAAACTCTCTGAACATTATCTTTTTATTAGCATAAAATTTTTGACTATCTTGGGCTTGTTTCAATTTTAATTTATTTATTTTTAAAAATTTTATTTTATTTTATTTATTTATTTTTATATATATATATATTTGATCTGTTTTACCATATCCTCCATTTCTTAGAGCATTTCAGGGCCCAAAATCAATCTGTCTTCGAATTTGTTCCAGCATACAATACATAACATAACATGGGTTGATGCATACAATACATACATAACATGTCTTCCAAAACCTGATTCACCCTTTTAGTTTTCCCATTCGTTTGTGGATGATAGGTTGTACTGAAATTTAATTGAGTGCCCAAACCTGTGAATAATGTTCTCCAAAAATTAGAGGTGAACTTTGGGTCAATATCCAATACCACCACCTTAGGTATCCCGTACAATTTAAAGATTTATTTTATGAACACTTCCGCCACTTGGGTAGCTTTAAAAGTAGATTGCACTGGTATGAAATGTGCAGCCTTTGTCACTATGTCAACAACCACAATTATAACATCATGTTGTTCCCGAGTTCGGGGTAAACCAATGATAAAATCCAGGGAAATCTCTTCCCACTTCCACTTAGGTATAGGTAAGGGACTTAATTGCCCAGTTGATGTTCCACTTTTACCAACTGACATTCATGGAGTTTTGTTAAATATTTTTCCACCCTTTTCATTCCCGTCCAGAAGAATACCTTCCTTAAGGAGGTGATCATTTTTTGATAACTAGGGTTTCCTACATAAGGTTTCTGGGGATATTCATTCATAATAATTTGTTTAATTTCCCCTTGGTTTGGTATATACATTTTTCCTTGTTCGTATAATAATATCTCGTCATTAATTGTGTAATCTACCTATTTCTTTAGATCTGCTTTGTTTTTCAAATTTTGGCATATCATTTCATGCCTCAGATCTGCACTTGCTACTAATTTTATTCTCTTTGGTAGATCTGTATCGCTTTTACTAACAAACAACTCATTAACCTGCTTTAGACTCCGACTTAGGGCATATACAACTTTATTTTCCTTACCTTTAATATGCTTAATTTCAAAATTGTATTCGCTTAGGAAAGCCATCCATTTGGCTTGCCTAGTTTTTAAGTTGGGTTGGATGAAAACATATTTGAGGCTTATATGATATGTGAGGAAAGTAAACTTCCTTCCAATCAAATAATGCCTCCACATTTATAGGGCATGAATTACTGTTGCTAATTCCAAATCATAAACCAAGTAATTCTTCTCGTTCTCCTTTAATTTTTGTGACTCATATGCCACTACATGGCTTTCCTGCATTAAGAATCCCCTTAATCCTTCCAGACATGCATCTGTGCATACCTCAAAGTCCTTTTCTAGATCAACTATCTTTACTATAGGGGCCATTGTAAGCAATTTCTTCATTGTTTCAAAGCTATCTTGGCACCATGTGGTCCACTCAAACTTCACTCATTTTTTTTGTAGGGAGGTTATGATATGGGCCAGTTTTGAGAATCTCTCTATAAACTAACGATAGTAACCAATTATAACCATAAATGATCTAATGCTAGCAACATATTTTGGGACCGCCACTCTAATATAGCATTCACCTTTTTTGGGTCTACT
Source organism: Pinus albicaulis (assembly GCA_034641835.2). Lineage (NCBI taxonomy): Eukaryota > Viridiplantae > Streptophyta > Pinopsida > Pinales > Pinaceae > Pinus > Pinus albicaulis. The sequence continues at coordinate 446,570,409 of CM076570.1, forward strand.
GCGATCCCTTCCTCATAAACTACATGGCCCAAATACTATATTTTTATCTCATAGAACTCACACTTGGAATTTTTTACGTAAATCTAATTTTCTCTTAGGGTTCTAAGTACGATTTCAAAGTGTTTTTTATGCTCCTCAATAGTTTTGGAATATATCATTATGTCACCAATAAATACCAATATAAATTTATCCAAAAATTTGCTAAAGAAGTCATTCATTAGGCACATGAACATGGTTGGCACATTTGTGAGCCCAAAGGGCCGCACCACAAACTCATATTTCTTGTATTGCATTTTGTACGTCGTTTTTGGTATATCCTCCTCCCAAATTCTTAGCTGGTAATATCTGAATATGAGATCTATCTTGGAAAACATTGTTTCTCCCTTAATTTGATAAAAAAGATCATCAATATTGAGCAGAGGATATTTGTTCTTGATTGTTAATTTATTTAATTGTCTATAGTATATACACAACCTGAGGGTCCCATCCTTATTTTTAACAAAAGAATTGGTTCCCCCCAAGGGGACACACTAGGTCTTATATACCCTTTTTCCAGAAGATCTTGTAACTATATTTTCAATTCCATCAATTCTGGTATTGTCATTTGATAAGGGGCTTTGTATAATGGTGCAGCTCATGGTACCAGTTCTATAGAAAAATCTAAATTCCTTTTGGGTGGCATCCCCAAAATTTCTTTTGTAAACACATCAGGAAAATCTTTAACCACTTCCAATTCTTCCAACTTTGTCGCCTGATTTTTTGTAGGATCTTTCAGCTTGATGGAAAATAACTAACAACCCTTCCTTGTTGTTTTCTTTAACTGTAGAGCTGAGATTTTTGTAATAACACATACCTATAAATTCTTATAATGAATTTCATTTTTCCATCATCTACCACACAAGTGAAAATATTTTCTAGACAATTTACAAGAGCTCTATGCCCTTCCAACCAGTCCATGCCCATCAACACATCATATGAACCTATTGGTAATAGATTCAGACCAACAAGATTTGGTTTTCTATCTATTTAAATTGAGGAGTCCTTAATCCAATTGGAAACCCTTATTTTTTATCTCGTGGCTAGTTGTACCAACAAAGGATGCTTATATTTTTCAGTTACCAAATTAAAAATTTCTACAACTTTAGGAATAACATAACTCAAACTAGCTCTTTGGTCAATTAATATTGAAATAGACTGGTTACATATTTTACCTTCAACTTCCACCATTGTAGACTAGTGTTCCACTTGGCGTTCTTCCAATGTTGTGTTAATACATGAGATGTTTTGAGCTACATCATTCACCATGGAGGCTTCCTAGATGTTATGAATATTTTTGATATATATTGGGTTGTAGGGACAATTCAACAACAAGTGCGGTTCTCCACAACCCCAACATTTCAAGGGCTCCTTGTCTTTCCCATTTGTTCCCTTGTCATATTATGTTTGTTTTGACCCCATGTACGTCTGTGCCTGAAGTATTTAATGTTGTCCATTAATTTTGTGGGAATTTCAGTTTGGTCCCCCCTTATTATTGTGCTTCATTATTCCATTCGTTGCTCCTATATTATTCAACTGCCATTGATCCTTTTTTTTTGTGTTCCAAGTTTTAGAATTATTGTTCCTTTGTTTTGCTTGCTGGTAAAAAATTTTTTCTCTTCGAATTGCCTCATCCATAGTTTTTTTTTTTTCCTCAGATTATCGTATTCTATTAACTCCTTAAAAGGGGGACGGGAGACAACTTATAAAATGCTGAAATTTTGTCTTTTCCTCCTTAATATACAACACATTTCATAGTAAATGGGTGAATTTTGATATCAACTTGTCCATGGTCATTTGTCCCAATTTCAAATCATGAAATTATTTGGATCGATCATCAAGGTAATGTTCAATCATATACTTTTCTTTAAATAGTCATTGGAATTCATCCCAACAGACCTCCTTTCCTTCCAAGCTGTTCATTGTGCGAACTTATTCCCACCATAAAGGAACTTGCCCTTGTAGTTGATATCTGGCTACTTTAGCCTTCAGTTCCCACATATAATAAAAAACTTGAAAGTATCGATTTATGTTTAACAACCATCCCTCTGCTACTTCTTTTATTTCTCCATCATCGGTTGGGGGCCGAATATTTTTAAATTCACCATGTAATTCCACTTTTGGCTTCTTTTCTGCCTTGGTCATAACTCTAGAAGAACTACGTTCTTCCTCTTCAACTTGTCTTTTCCTACTACCCACTTCTTCTTCTATATTTCTTCTTTCAACATTTCCTTCTTTGTTTCCACCTTCACCTGTTCCTTCCACTATGTTGGAATTAAGTTGGCCTGAAAGGTTCCTTATCACTTGCTCCTATTCAACATTCACTTTCTGAAATATCTCTTGGTTCATCCAGAGGTTATCTATTTTAGTATGAATCTCTGTCATCATGGTTGTCATTTCCTTGGTGGGAATCTGGGCTTGCTGTCCTAAGTGCACTTATATTTCATCCTCCCCAACATGGTTACATTTTAGGTTTCTTGCCATGGTCTTTCTGTCTTCACCTTCAACAATATTGGAAATTTGTAGCTTCATTGTGTAAAATGAAAATAATATATTAGTTATAATGGAAATCATAGTCAGCGAAGGTCTCCAGTTAAGGAACCTAGCGTCTGATACCACTTGTCACATCTCCATCATGACTCACAATTATTTTCTTTTATTTAACTTAACTTCCGGAGTGGCAACACTCAAAGATTCATAAATTTATACTCTACAATTAGTCTTAAGCTTGAGAATTCCAAACCTTTGATGGAAATTTTTTGTCTAATCTAGTTTCAAATGGTGGATACATCCTACAAGTAATTTTTTTTATACATGTTACTCCATGGTTGGTATGTTTTTACTTGATAGAAAAATCATAGAAGGGTTATTATTATTGTCTCTTTTTTTTTCTCTTTCCCTTATGTGTTACACCTCAATATAAGATATTGTGGAATGTACAAATTTAATTTTAGTCCAACCTTCGAGGTAGCTTCTTGGATTATAAATGATAAGCATGATATTAATATAAGATGTAAGTTTATGTTATAATTTCTTACTCTAAGGACTTGATATGCACTCAAATTTACATTATAAACCACTATGTTTCGTGTTTGGTCCAATTACCGCGCAAATGTAACATTTTTCTATAGTTAAATTTCCCTTAAGTTTATGTCAAATGTTGTGGTGTATTCATTTTCTATACTCAATCCACATTTCATGTATTCACATCGAATTGATGTGCATCAAAGACTATGGAAACCTACAAAACTTAATCCCTAATGGTAATCCCAAGACAATGGGTTTTTGGCTTGATTCCATCGATGGTGATCAAGCCTTACACCTGTCCAAGCGAGGAAGTGTCGATTATGATCTATCAACACACCATTAGTGTAACGTCTCTAGGGGTCACTGTGTCTGTTTGCCTTTTGTCATTTCTCCTTTCGTTGCTTCGCCTCCGTTGGTTAGGGTGTATCCTTTATGGAGTTATAGGTAAAGAAAACTATTGTGAGGTGATTCATTGAGTACAAAGACATGGAGAGAGTTGAGGTAAGTTACCATCCCCGCCCTGGGTGGTATCTCTGCAATTTTTTTGTTTTGTTTTCTTTTTTGTATTCCCAGCTTGGTTCATTAATTTTTCTGGACTATCTATCTTTGCAGGTTCCAACATGTTGTTGAGCTTATTCCCAGGTGATGCCACCAACAACACATGGATCTAGGTTAATTTGTGACCAACCCTTAAAATTTTGTTGAATTTATCTATGTTACATGTTAGATTATCCCGGGGTTTTCATTATACTAAATTTTATGTTTCACCCTCCTAGGGTTTACTCCGAGTCTAAGGGAGATGGTCGACACCAGTTTGGGAGTCTTCCCCTAGCGTGGCTACCCACAAGTAAACCCTGACTCGCTCTAGGCAGGTTTACTTCGGCCAACCTCACTGACCTCCTTACTGCATATATCTTATGTCGAGTTATTTCATTTTTTTAAAGAATTACTGTTACACAATCTTTCTTGGTGGTTTCCTACACAAATTATATTTCTACCAGAACTTCTCTTCATGGGTACACTACTCTTAAGGCTTGATAAATGAATAACATCTACTACCAGGTTTTCCTCCTTTGAATTGCTTAAAGCTTACGACCACTTTGTTGTTGTTCAGGGTTTTTTGTTTTTTTAAAGATGGGTCCACGTCATGGAGAAGGGAGAAACCCTGGGTTTTGGAGAAATAATTAAGAGTTGTACTGGTTTTTTAACAAGGGTTCAATCTCCCCCCCCCCAAGTTGATTGTATTACATTTTCTTGTTTTTCATTTAAGATATTAGCCGTAAGGTCTCATACTTGTTACGACTTGTCTAAGCCATTCTCGGGTTGGAGTGACCGCAACCGTCTTAGATAGGGTTTTGTTTTGACATGCAATTATTCTTTTAAGAATCGTGATGTAATTGAAAGGACTGTGACTTATGCCTCATCTTTTATCTCCTTATTTTCTATAATAAATTTAATATAAAATCTTCCGGATTATAATATATTGATCAACGGTTGTTGTGTTATAGTAGTTAAGTTATTTTTGTGGCCCATGAAGTATCTAACGTTTTCTATCTTGGTTTTCCTTCGTGGCACTTACTGTGACAACATGAAAAGGAAGTTTCTTTTAATTAGAAAGGATTTCTTTAGTGTGATGTTTATAACTTGTTTAGCCATTTGTAATACTCTTGAAAGTAAATAAAAATGTTTTTCTGTGTATATCCTTTAATTGCACATGACATTTTTTTTCGAGTAATAATATTTATATCAGAATTTAGAAGTCTCTTTTTTGTCTACCTTCTTGCAAATATAAAACAAAAAATACAAATTTTCTTTTCTTTTCTAAAATAACAAGAGAAAAAGAGAAGTAATTTGTAGTTTATTTTCGATATAATAATAGAACCCACTACCATTTTTATGTTTACTAGTTTTCACAGTTATTGTATAGTTTTCCATGCTTCTATGTATCTAGTTGAGGGACTGTGCTAACCCGTTGGCTTATTGCCGACGATAAAGCTAAACCTTCACTGATGTAATTACAATTCTAGTTAACTAAACCAACATTATGATCCTTTTATTTTCTAAGCATAAACACATACACAACCTTAGTTCCTTAACTACTTATTTTGCATTTCAAGAAAGCACATCTACATTTTATTTACCCTTAATTCATGCTAAGGTAGTTCCTACTTACCTTGCTTCATACAGGGGCACATGCCAAGTCTCCCCGGGCCTCCCAACTGTTAATTGGATAACTTATCAAATTTCCCCGAGCCAGATCCTCTTCCATCTAGACGACAATACCACAAGCATCATTTTTCTCGTTGGGGAGTCTGCACCAGTATCTATCTCCCACTGATGGATCACAAATCACTGCCTTTTTCTCCCATAGTAATGTAGAGATGAGAGTTGTTTCAGTTTAATGGAAATTATCTCCAACCATTAAATTTTCTAGAAACTCTCTCTCTCCTCTAGTTCCTTCATGGTTTCATAGCCTCTTTCCTTTTTCCTTCAGAAGAAGAAGCCCCCCCAGTCCTTGGAAGCATTTTCCCTTTTTATCACCTTTTCCTTTGAAAAGTAACTATTTTTTTTAACAGTCCTTTGATCAAAAGAGAATCTTTAACTCCCCCGAGTGGCCTTGGCCCGTTCCTCCCTTTTTCCAATTACATACATTCATCATTTCAAATTAAATACGTATACATACATAACACTTATAAAACTCATATAACATAAACTGATTACATTTAACTAATCTACCAAAAATAAATGCATAAATGTTATATTTAAGTTATCAAGTAAGTTCAACTTAAGTCGTAAGGTTTTTCAAGTCTTCCCACCCGAGGCATTACAGGAAATTTTTTTACACTTAAGACTAAATATTTCCAATTGTGTACAATATCTATGATAATAATGATTCAAGGTCACAATCCTTCTTAAATTGGAAAATGAGAAGAAAATAGTGAATTTAGAAATAACATTGAAGATTTAGTCTTGAATTATATTTTTATTGGTTTATTAATGAGTGCACATATTTTTTCTTCTTGTTTAGTTCAAAATCAATATAAATCATCATGTAGTGATAACTATACGAGGACTTTAACGATGAAAAATTGTGTATTAACATGTAAGATTAAATTCTTGACATGAGAGGTAAAGTCATGTTTACTATATTTAAATTACAAATCTTGGAACATTATGTAAACTAAAAGGAGGCTTTATCCATGTACAATATGTCGATTTCATTTTTTTATGGACCATAATATAAACAAATGGGTTTACATGGATGCATGAGAGATTTTTTTTTCATGGATAATGGAACCATTTTGACTTTTCTTTTCAATAGTAATTTTAAATAAAAGTTGAATTAATACATATTTTATGGCTAAGAATTAAATGATAAATAATGCGACAATGATTTAAAGACATTTGTTTGACTTTCAAATAGACTTGGTGATGCATTTTTCTTTCCTATTTAGATTATGTAAAACTAAATCTATATTTTTATGTATTTCTAAGTAATTATTTAAGGTAGGCATGTCTTTATCATTGTGAACATGATGTAATATTAGCTAGGAGAAATGTGAAAACATAATTTTTAGTGATTATCTCGTGATAAGTATGTGGGAAAAATAATATTTTTTGAATTGTTCTCTAAGAAATAATCAAATATATTATTTGTCAAAAGTTCAAATCTAATATAATATCATCTTTGTATTATTTAGCTCATATTTATTTTTAAAAAGAGTTAAATTTAAACGACTACAATAGCAAATAAAGAACCCAAATAACATCAAAATGTTATATCTCTATTACTAGAAAAAAATTCACTTGCCTCTTTAAGGGAGAACTTCCAAGCAAATCCCCAATTACAAGTAACTTTAGAAGCCTTATTTTACATTTCTTGATCACCATCTTTAGAGAGAGAAATTTATAATTCAAAATGGTAAGAGTTGCTATAAATTTTAAATTTAAATTGCTTGAAAATCTCATAACTTTAGTAAAACATTAAATTTTACAAAAATATAAATTTTTTTAAGTTATATTAAATTTAAATTAATTATAAAAAAATTGACTTAAGTTTTTTAAATTTAACAATAGATTGAATCTTATAAACCAATATTGAATTGGTTGAATTGCATTTTTGAATAATTTATTATTATTAATATTTTATATTAAAAATTGATTGAGTTACACATTTTCGTCTTATTGAGAACTAACTAAATTATTTTATCTTTTGAGTATTGAAATATTTTACTAATTAAGTTAGATTGAATATCAACGAACTATATAAGCAATAAAATAATATTTATCGTATTTTACAATCATAGTTTCAACCATACTAAACTTTGTAATTTATGAAAATATCTTTGCATTTTTTATTTTTATTTTAAAGTAAGTCGTTTTGCATGCAATTTCATATATAAAAGTTTGATATAAGTTCACCAATACATATTCTATAATAAATTTTATTTCCTAAAAATAAACACCATGATCATAACCATCTAACAAACATAAACATCATCTAAGATACACATTCAAATTCACTACCATCATCAAATTATATACACCTCTAGCACATACAAATGTCATTAGCTAATACACAAATATAATAATCTAACATTACATCATCATCGTGATCACATCTAAAAAAACACAAACATTGTAATCTAACATCATCACCACACATGTCCTCAAATTAATATACATCTCATGTAAAATAATTGTTATCATCTACACATCTATTACGCAAGCACATTAAATGGACATATCTAACATGACCTAACAATATACACATCAACACCAACATATAAATTAAGTACATAAACATGAACAAAAAAAATGATATATATATATATATATATATATATATATATATATATATATATATATAAGCAAGTCAAATAACTGCAATGAAATATCTAATACAACAAACGTATTAGTGTCAGTTTCCTATTATGTAGTAGAAGATGATGGATGGTCAACTACTACCTCAACGTCTGTCGAACTCTAAGGTGGAGGAGGAGGTGTCTAGTCTGCAGCGAAAGATGATGGATGGTTAACTACTGCCTCAATGCAGGTTGACGAACTTTGAGGTGGAGGAGGAGGTTGCTGGTATGCTCTATCGGGAGAAACATAAGGCACTTCCTCTAGCTCTGGCATCTCATCATCGGGTGATTGAGGAGGAGGTGTACTACTAGAAGGATCACTAACACCCCAACGACCATGATCTAATGGGGTAATACTACCAAAAGCATCATGATCACCAACCTCATCATCATGATCATGATCACCACTCTCATCATCATGATTATGATCACCACTCTCATCATAATGATCATGATCACCACTCTCATCATCATTATTATAATTACCACCCTCATCATCATGATCACCACCCTCATCTAACATATTTGTCGCTGCATCCCTCATCGCTGCTAGTAGCCTACTAGCTTTGAAAATATGATGCATAAGAGACATAATCTTGTGTGGAAAATCCCTATAGAGATCCACGAACCTAGGATTTGCACTGATATCTCGAGCCCTCGCAGGGTAGAATCCCTCCTCAATCAAAACTCTAGCCAATCTGTTGTAATAGTTCATCCGAAATCGCAGACTAACCCTACGACCTTAGACGTCCACACCCCCCCCCGAGAATGTGCCTCACCCTCTTGGGCCTTGCCCATCTCCTCATCTCCTCCATCCGGTGAGGGATGAGGCATGTCCCGATCGAATGTGTTGATGTCTACAAAATATATAGTACACAAAAATAATTAGACAATTTCATTAAACAATTTAATAAAACAAGTTAAATAACATGCTAGAATAATTTTTAATCTAATTAATTAAAACAATAAAATGCAACTAGATTAATTTAAAGAAAACACTAATATTACCTCTATCATCTGGAGGCTCAACCAATGTGAAGAGGATGTTGGGACATTGTCTCCAATCAATCACCACATATGGAAACACAAACGCGAAAAATGCATGGTCATCCTCACTGGCGAGTAGCGCCAATGCCTCGGCAGAAGTCCTGATCGGATACTCTGGTAGGCCCCTCTTGAGCATCATTTGCCCCCACATCTGCATATGTACCTCAATGATTTGCCTAGGAGGGCAACGGTCAAATTTAGGCCTCGTCTCTGGAAATCTCTCAGAAAATAAACAAAAAATCTCTGAATCAAAATGAAAGGTCGCCCTCCCATGTCTCAGCACACGACATATATCTAAAGCCATACAAAATTGTGTAAAAAAAATGGCAGACCATCTGATCCAACATGGCGTTTGAATCAGAGAATTGACATAATACAAAAAATGGAAACTAGTGTGCTTCCCATCACTACTAAAGTGTTCAATGGTGGTGACTAATAATGAGAGGCACCTAATCTTTTGTGCAACAAAAGAATAAACCTGTAGATGTCCACCATACATCTGAAAATTTGTTGGATGTATTGTACGAGGCCCGACATATCTTTAAGTGTAGGAAAGATAACTCTCAGCTGCAACCCCATGGGGGACATTAGGGAACTGTGGAAAATCCCCCCCTCTCCTGGATAGTCCAGTGATAAATTATATGTCCTCCTCAGAGGACCTATACAACGCCCTAGGACTAACATGGAAACCCTTCTCTTGGGCACTCCATCAGTGGATTAGATGCGCCAATAAGACAGAGTGCATCTTGGGATGTAGCCTCCTCATAGTACTTAAGGAGTCCTACATTCCTTACGAACGCTCAGGTCACTGCAGTAATAGGGCGAGGGTATAAATCCCTCTCCCTCTCTCTAGCCTCCCATGGTCGGACCATATTGTATGGGTATACCATTTGCTCCTTCTGTTGTCGTTGCTCCCTCTGTTGACATATATGCTACATGATTGATATATAAAATACATCATCCTCGTACATAAAATTCATTTTTTTATTAAAGAAAAAAATGTATTTATAAATATGGAAACATAACTTTAAATTAAAAAATAAAAAATCATTGGTGTGCCCAAAACACAGTTATGCACTGGCTCTGGTGCACTGTCAAACATAACCACATTGGCATCAATGTGCACATACATATGACACATTGTTGTTGGTTCATAAATTTAATTTTTCATCGTGATGCGTCACACTTATGCACCGGTGCGCATGCATAACCTTTTCGCACCGATAAGTAATGTTCAGGTTATCGAACGCACCGAGCTATAGCTATATTTTTAAATATTATTTTTGCAATGCGTTTGATAAATATAAATGCACCGAGTGTAACACACCAACGTACAATTTATGACTTTCTCGATGCTTTTTCATTTATGAAACACACCGAAAAATGAGTTGTGCATTATGTTCACGCATCGAACTATGGTACACCCAGTAAATTTACAAGGTGCACCGCTATTTGTGTGAGCCAAACATATCGACAACACCGTGTAGGGGATTTTTTTTTTTTTTCAAAAATAATGGACATTTTAAGTCAAGTTGCAATTCTAATACGCCAAAAAATTAAATTAGAGAGAAACATAGACATTACCTGGACATTTGCTCGTCAGGGAGGCATTGTTGACATGTAATGGAGAAAAACAAATTTTACCACGGTTTGACAAAATTGGAAATTCAAGCAGTGAGAACGATACGAAAGGATGGTGAGAAAGAGAAGGAACAATGTCAAGGCACTTTCATGAGGCAAGAGTGGCACCGGTGCTTAAGAGCTCTCCAACACTGTAGATGGAAAAAATGAAATTTACAGTCAAGTATTTTTTTTTTGAATTAAAAATCGCCTAGCGGTGCTCTTTAGAAGTTGCCCTAGGGATTTTAGTACATTTAACTCACCAGTGTATCGTTGGAAAATAACACCCCATATTTTTTTTTAATTTAAAAACTATAGCAATACTCCTTCTTGGTATGCACCGAGGCGTTTTGCTTCCATTATAAGAAATAATTTGATAAACAATATTTTATTATTATTATTTTTTGGTTAAAACAAGAAACCCCACGAGGAATAATTAAATAAATCATTATTTATTTGATTTTCCTCTAGAAATAATTAATTAAATCATTATTTAGTTAATATTCCTTATCAAATTTGACTAAATCACTCACAAATGATCAAACAAATCATTATTGGTTTATTGTTCCTTAACCACATCCTTGAAATAATACATAAATTATTTATTTATTTATTATTTCTAAATAAAGGTATTTAACCAATTTAAATATCTTTTCCCTGCAAAAAATATAATAAAATATTACAAAAGTGGTTAAGTTCTAGATTGTGGTTAATAATATTTTATTATTTTCCATTTTTTAGAATAACCCAATATTTTGTTATAAACAAGAGAGTTTTCGATCCATTCCTCACCATGATCATTGTCATCGTCATTGTTATTTTCTTTTTGCTATTGAGCTCCCATATGAGTTCAACACATGTTTTTGTGTTTCACACATCAAAGAGAGAGAAAGATCTAGAAAATTGAAGCATAGAGGACAACCAAAGGACTCATCCCATTTGAGGGGGACCTATAACCATCACATGAGTCTCCTTCACCAGGTATAACACAATAATAATAATATCATTCATTCTTTTAAATTTCTTTGTCCATGCTTTGGGGTTTTACATTAGTTAATCTTTTTGTTGTTTAATATCTTTTGCTGCACAGATCTATTATTTTGCAGGTTTCTTCTAACTTTCTGTTGCAGAGCTGAAGAATTGGACGGCCATATCTGTTGTTAGGGCCATCAGTCACTCATGGCTTAAGTGAAGCTTTTTTGGCACACTTGCTATAAAAATTCACACTAACAAATGGCGACTCCACTGGGTTTTTAATTACACATTGTCGTCAACAAATGGTGGTTGCATTGGGGTAATTCAGATTCCTTAGTGACCAACAACATCAGGAATCAGGGTTTTTCTTCAGCTTTTTTTTCAGTCTCTTGATGTCCATTTCCAGCTTTTATGCCCTTATTTAGTTAAGATTCCAAGTTTTCATATTTTTTCTGGTGTTTTCCACAGGTCACAGGTACTAGCCGCACATGAGACGATAAATCTATTTGAGACCTGCTGCCCGAGAATAAAGAGGGAAAATCACACTTTCTCAGCCCCAAACCTTCATTTTAAGCTCCAAATCACATTTTTTTTATTATCTCAAAACCTGTGTTATCCTCTTGTTTCAGGTTAAAACCTGCAATTCATAATTTTTTTCTGAAATTTTCAACATTTGTCGAGAGCATTGTTTTGGGTTGTTTAACCTTTGTTTCAGCCCATATTAGGTCTAGATATGCTCATTTTGTATCTTTGAAGTAGAAACAATCCCCCCCAGGGTTTCAGTACACTTCCACCTTTTTAGGAGTAGTTCAACTGAGTAGGTAGTCTGCGATTTTCAGTACTTTCAACTATTGTTTCAGGGTCTGATCCATTATTTTTGTAGACCTTTAAGATAGGTTGTTTTAACATCCAAAACTTTCTCTTGATTTTTTTTTGGCCTTCCCCCTTAGGGTCCCATTGTTTTCCCTAGATTCTAAAGCTTCTTTCCTATCTTTTGCAGCATTTATCCCCTCTGGTTTCTTGCTTTTTTCTGCGTCATTTTTCAGCAGTATAGAGTCATTAGATCCCAGTCTCATAGAAATTAGACCTTGTGACCCTTTTAGTGTGTTTTGAGTTGCTTGTTTGCCTCACTTGGTTTTCTTGTTTGAGAACCTTGTTTTGGGTGGGGTTTATGCTGAATTTACTATTTATTTTACTGTCATTATTTCAGTTTCATTTACAGTTTTCAACATTTTATTTCAACAACACTTTGGAATCATCATAAAACATGCTTAATTAACTCATCCACAATACACACTTATTTTCACACACTCAAACCTAAAGTGAAAGAGAGCTTGGTTCAAACTGCCAAGCCAAGACTTAAACATGCCACTTAAAAAATATAACTCATGTAGATTAAGCCCACTTTGGCATCAAGGCCAAACAATCTTTGTAGTTAGGTGTAGGATCAATGGGTTAGGCTTCCAATAACACCCATCGATCACATACATTGAGACATAGAAAGTTGAGTTAATAGGGAGCTTAAAATCCTTCCTTGTCCCACTATCAAAGCCAGAGTGCATTAGAAACCCGTTTCAGAGGGAGATAGGCTAGGACATCATGCGAGTGGTTCTTCTTGGGGCTACCCAACCCATGGTAGGGAATTCTATGTGTTGTCTAATTTACTAAGAAGCTCAAGACTCGACCACCCCTGTGGGACGAAGGTAACCTAAGTGGCCAATCTTGGGAAAACTTATTATATGACTGTCCATGGGAAGCAGTTGGTTCTCTACCCTACCTTTTGCGTGAAAGGCCATCTAAAACAGTATATTCTAGGATTATTTGAGGATTTAGATTACCTTTAGGCTAGAGGTATTTTTTCTTTTGATAGGACGTGCTTACCTGCATTAGAGTCGCTCATAGAATAGTTAGTTTACAATTGACACCACTACACTAGGTGTTTGCTTGCTATTTGTTACTTTTTTGTTTCTATCATCCTTTAGTCTTTAGTGTCATCTGTGTCTTGACATCATTGCACCCCCAAGGTGTTTGTCGCAGAGAATCCAAGGTCTCCATCCTCAGTTTCTGTTAGTACATATATCTCTAGCCCGTCGAGTTCAATTTAATCCTCCCATTCCTCCATCAAGTCGCTCTTATGACTCTGATTCTTCTGATTCATCGAGTTATTCCTCTTATTCTGCATCATATCAGCCTCATATCACCACCATGTCTGGCACCAATGTAGGTGTAGGATCCCAAGGTGGTAACCAGGGTCCTAACTCGAGAAATACCACTGGCGGAACCGCTACAACTGCAATCGCTGCACTCCATTGCTCCCGTTTATGGCTGATCTAAGTCTCCCAGATTATAACCAGTTAATCAACGATCCCATTCTCCATGATGTTGGTTGGCTAGCTATGCCAACCAAAATTCCTTCTGACATTCCTATGTTTGAGGGAAACACCAGAGAAGACCCCACCAATCACTTTCGCTCTTTTCACATGTGGTGTTCATCAAAATCCATCACCAATGAATCCATATGTCTTCGGTTGTTCCAACGCATGCTCACCAGAGATGCTACGAAGTGGTATATTGACCAGCCCTCCACCTCTCATTCCACTTTTGTGACTCTTGCTAAAGTGTTTCTATCATATTTCCAGTTACCCCTCTGTTATGATACTGGTACCGAATTATTGACCACATTTCGTTAAAATTTTTCTACCCACCTTTCTGACCATGTACAAGAATTTCGTAGAAGAAGGAGCATGTGTGTAGCTCATGCATTCGATGACCATGTCTATATGGATTGGTTTATTAGTGTTGAGATTTTGTGTAGTTGGGGTAGCATCGGGTGTGCTCTAGCCCTGAAACTTTATGGAGGGGCTAAGAAGCACATCAACTCCAAAACCCAGAAATCATTTGGATTAATTTCATCTGTTGTTTAATTTATTCAAATAATGAACTATTTTAATGTATTCCCTAAGTCTAGACTTAGGGAAATTAAATAATTAAAGTGAATTAAATAACACATGTGTTGAAATGTTTTAAGTAACGCAGATCAAGCAATATTTTAATCCCAGCTGTTGATAAGTGATTTAATCACGAACGTTGATGTGTTCAACGAAAAATTATAAGAGAAAGGCTTGAGGGTCAGTTGGAGACAAACACTCATAGATGGAGAGTTGAGAAACTAAGTTGGAATTCTAAGGCAGGGTTTGCTAAGAATTTCCGGAGGAGCTTTCTGCAACGAGGGGTAGTATTGGCTGAGGGGATTTTGTGATCCCGGAGCCAAGAGTCATCAAGAGGCAGAGGAGCAGCTTTCAGGGACAACGCAAAGGAGCAAGGGTAGCAGCAACAATAGTTATGCGGAAACTGTGCAACACAGCTTTAGCTGTTACGCGGGCCCAGGAGGGGTAGCACTGCAGCTTCAGAGGGCATCTAGAGTTACGCAGAGGCCTCCAGAAGCAGCGTAAGGATTGTGTCACCCACTCTGGGGTTACGCAATCCCATTTTGATCAGTGTAGAGGCACACAGAGCCTAGCAGGGCTGACGCTGGTGTTTCTAGGGCCAGAATCGGGCTGAGACTTGTAAATCCCGATTGAGGGTGCGGATCAGTCAGAATCTTGGTCACAGAACATCAGGTTAGCTGCAGATATACTTTTTCTCTATCAGGTTAACTAGATTTGCTGTAATTAGAATCTACTTAATAATAATAAACCCTCATATCTGTTGCATCGATTTTCCCGCTTTGGGTTTTTTCGGGGACTTATGTCCAAAAATCAGTGTGTTATTTTTTGAATGAGCGTAATATTCAGTAAATGATATGCATGTGTAGGTTGTTAGTTATGTTTACTTCGGTATTTTTTGAATATTATTTATGAAGATAACTTGTATAACTTAATCAAGTAGGAGAATTAAACCATGATACTACAGTAGTATTTCTGCATAACTGTATTTAGGAATTTTCACACTTAGAATGCTCTTAGCCCCCATAGGAAAATATGTCACATCTCACTTTCATCAGACTGAGGAAGAAGCTCTCCAGATAACATTAAAATATGACTTGATTTACGCCCAGTCAGGTTATGTTTATACCATTTTACCATACCTCCCTAGAATTGGTGGTGCCAATGCACTGGGGGCATCTCATGCCGCCGATGGTATCGTTAGATCCATTTCACACCCATCACCATATACTCCTCCTCAAACGAGTTATGGTTACCATTAGGGGGGGACGATTTCCTCCAACACTTATCCACCTCCTCCGAGCAACTTGTATCTCGGTCAAAGAACGAATTATGCATTTTCCCAACCACATCAACAGATGCTAGGGCTAGCTATTGATTAACTTGTTTACCAGAATGTTTCCCATCTCCTTATTATCCTTATGAACCTCCAAGCGCTCCAACCCCTCTGGCATCCATGCCTTAGCCTCCAGTGCCTTCTTAACCTCTTCCACAACAACCACCTCCTCCTCAAGGTCAAGTGTATGCTCAGCAGAGCGTGAATAATCCCCCTATTTTGAAGAAAAATAATAAGGGGGAAGGAAACCAAAACCAACAATCGCAGGTTAACCACGGTCGCCAAGGTACTCAACTGAATGCACCTTAGGGGAACCGTCCAAATAACACAACCCAACACCAGGGCGATAAACCTAAGCTGACCAAGGCTATTGATATGAATAAACCTTGCACATGTTGTGGTGTATATGGCCATTATACACATGATTGTCCCATTTTACCCCATATGTGTCAAATGTGGGATGCCCAAGCAGATTCTCGAGGACAACAACCCATGGTGTCACTTCCTCATAACATTGCTCCACTTCAACGGACTATACTCACTAATCCTTTCCCTCAGCAAGGATACCTCACTGCCTAACCTCCACAAGGTTAAGTTGCCCCTCCATCTCTGCAGTCTGGTCACCCTGATTACCAAATTCTTATGATGAACTCTGACAAGGTCAATACAATCGAAGTCAACCTCCAGACCCGATCACGCCAGTATGACAAGCAACCTGCTACGTCTGCAACCGAGTCCCAAACCAAAGTGTCCACTGAGTCTATTTCGACAACAAATGGAACCTTACATATCCCTTAGTGTGAGGCAGAGATCATACCAAGGATCCCCAAAGTGTCATTACGCTGTAATGCTACTTCATCCAAAGCCGCTCACACATACAACATAGTAGATGACTTGGCGCAATCTCCTGCCACCATGTCAACGCTGGAATTTTTCCAGATGTTCCCATCCCAACGGAAAGCTCTATTATCTGCTCTAGGTGCTGTGGACCCTTAAGATGATCGCTTGATCATATTCGATGTTGACAAGTCAGAACATCCCCCTCCCCCCTCATGAGTTGCTTTCCAAATACAATTGCCATTAGAAACGCCACTATCCAGCGGTGTATCATAGACGAAGATGCATCCACATGTGTGATGTCCGCTAGTATTTGGAAACAACTTGGGCACTTGATATGTCCCCATCCACCATCACTTTACACGCTTGGGACGATCACCCTTCACAACCCTTTGGCATGTATTGCAATTGTCTCGTCACAATTGCTGGCAAGACTGTTTGTAGTGGTATAGAAGTTATCGATGCCCCCTTGGATTAAAATATACTTTCGGGTCGTATATCTACCTATGCGATGCTAAGTTTCTCATTTGTGGTTCAACATAAGATGTGCTTCCCCCATAATGGAAAGATCATCACTATCGATCAGTTGAAATTTTATGATCCGAAGTCTCAGAACTCACCCCAGTCTACCATCTCGTTGATAACCGACAATCAACTTGTCTAGCCTTTCACCAATGTCTCTTTAGAAGTCTATAAAGATTCCACATTTCTTGATTCATACTATGGTCCAAATCCTACCCCTTCCGAGCCCAACTCTTCTAGTGTTTGCATGTTGCAAGCGTCACGAGATGCTCACAAGTGGCTCAATACGCCCATCCAGCAGCTAGTTCCTTCACAACTTGCTGTTGTTCACTCAACCCAACCATCATGATAAAATCATCAAGGACCTTCTCCTTCTTTTGGTGTCTCTCCTCCTCCTCCCTTTCAACCAAGAATTGTTCCCCCAGGCCTTAACCATCCAGGTGTTGTTCCGCTAGGCTATTATCTTGCATGTTAGATACTTTTTTTATTCCGCCCATCTGGAACATTTTCTGTGCCTGTCATGGCTACGTTGAGTTTACCAAATATGACCCTGGGTATCCTAGTTTGGTACATTGATCCCCTAGTAAACACTCCACCAGATA
Source organism: Pinus albicaulis (assembly GCA_034641835.2). Classification (NCBI taxonomy): domain Eukaryota; kingdom Viridiplantae; phylum Streptophyta; class Pinopsida; order Pinales; family Pinaceae; genus Pinus; species Pinus albicaulis. Next base: position 446,588,221 of record CM076570.1, read on the forward strand.
AAATTAAACCATATACTGCTTTGAACTTGGTCCAACCGGTCACTATGACCCCTTCCTTCGCTTCAGTTCCACAACAACCTCAACAAGAACCCACTCCTGTTGTGAAAGCATCTAGTGAGGGGAGAAAAGCTAAAAAGAAGGAACATAAGGAAAGGATCCCCAAACAACTCCAGATCCACCTAAGCCTCCAAAGCCTACTCCACCATGCGCTTTGTGTGATGTTGTTGGGCATGCCACTAATAAATGTCCTGAACTTCCTCGTCTCAAGATTGTGGTTGATGATACATTTCTTGACTCTAACATTTCGGAGGTCCATGTTACCTTACTTGAGTCAGCCAAGAAATGAACTCGTTACGCAAGAACCACCCATGCGATTTGTGCGATAACTGTGGCCACTATTCTCATCGATGTCCTTATCTTGAATATTTTAGCGATACGCATCAGGAACTTCGTGAAATAGAGGCCGCTCGTAATGAAACCACCACTTCTTTACCCGCAGATTCTGGCACCATTGTTGAACCATAACATGAACCACACATTGTGATTCCTCCTGATATCGAGATGACGGGTTCCATTGCTACCATTCTCTACCTGTCGTCATCCATGATATCCTTGTCTAGAGACTCTTTTGAAGTTATCCATTTTGATTCAATTGAACCTTCTTCATCGGATACCTAGGCCTCAACATCGGTAGATGTTCCATATACTAGTCATTCGACCCCTCCTGTTGTTAATGCGCATGTGAACCTTATCTCTCATGACGATGCTTCAGGTAGCCCCTCCACATTAAGTGGCTCTTCTTCCTACAATCTTCCCATCTTCCATTCAGATGAAGACATCATGAACGCCATGAAAACCCTTAATTATACTTGGGATGATATGCACCATAGTGCGTATTTCCTTCCAGAACAGACCCATGACCAATATGTTGTTGAGTCAAAAGACTTCATCCATAATGAGGATGATTGGTTCAATAACCCCTTACTTCGAGCCCATGCATTCAAACCACATACACGTTGTGGTCATTACATTGACACCTAATGTTTGGGTAAGGGGGCACCCATTTTTGAGAGTCCGGGAGAAGAAATTCTCCCCAACCCTCCTAGTGCATCTAGTAGTGTCGACTCTAGTACAAGTATTATTCCCCATTTAGAAGAACCTATAGAGTCTCATATCACTTCAGATCACTCTAGGGATGATCCACTCAATCATTCCTTCATCTTATATCAACAACCTAGTCCCTTAGACATTGTTGTTGACTAACCATGGTGTTTTCAAGGTGAGCACCAGTTCATTATCTCTGAAGCCACTCTTTGGTATAGTGACACCATGTATGCGAACCCCGAAATTTAGTCCATTTGATTCATATATGCAGTTCCAAATGAGATTGGTAATCCATTATTTCCTTTCTCTAACTGTATCTATCCATTCTTCCCACATGAAGATAACCACAACATACACAAATGGAAAACCACATCATCAAAATGTGTTTAGAGTCCACTATTCTAAATACATTTGGCATGTACATAAAATGCTTGGGGGCATCTATGCCCCTATATATTCTCACCATCCTCTTGATGATTTTGTGCCATTTGGGCTAAATGCTCGAATCTCTTATTTGAGTACTTGAAACATCATGGTGCTCCACAAAATCCTCTAGCTATGGGCATCATTCCCACCTTTAGAATACTAGATCACTCCCCTCCATCACATACACTTGGGGGAAGTATCCCATGCTTGGGGGATTGATCGTACCCCTGAACACCTTCTCACATGATTAACATAAGTCTCAGCCCAGACCCCAAAGATCTAGGTATGATCGATTATCTTTCCATTCCTTGGATAGTTTGTCCTACCGGCCTCTCCGGCGAGCCACATACATACATCTCATATCATAGACGCTTGATACCATATTTTCAAACATTCTACTCTATGTGATACCACACTTACCACTTAGTCCCCAGGTTTGACTTAGCGGGTGAGGATGATCCTAGACCTTCTCTAGTAGTTCATTCTTGTAATCCTTCCTTACCTTGATTCTTCACCAGGAACCATACTTCCAAGAAACATTAAGGCCATCCTTAGATAAGTAATTCCACCTGAGTCACAGATCCTGATTCCAATGGCCAGTTTGTCCGCTATGATCTCCACAAGATTTAGGGCCTTCTACTCCTCTCCAAATTCACAACAACTTACTTAGCAAATGAATTAAAATTGGAGGAAAAAAGCCCTTTTATAGGAAAAACCCTAGTTTTTTATATCGCCCATTGTGACCAAACCGTAGCTCAGTTTGACGAATCATCAACACCGTTGGAAATCTCTCATTGATTACTATAATGGGTCTTTCTCTGTTTTTGGTAATTTGATACTTAACCCTGAAGCCATTTTTTCCATGAAGTTTCACTTGAGCCTCTTGTAATTCAGTACCATTTTACCTTGGCACTTTTCGCCTCGTGTGTCGATTTTCGTCGTGGGTAACCATTATTTACCCATATTTTTATGGTCCCCCTGAGCTTATCCTATGTGGTAGTATCATCGAGTCACCCTTGTTCATAACATCCGTGTTGAGTCATCCTCACATTTATGGAGTCTATCATGAGTCCCATTATCTCCTGTTACGATATTCCATCCATATTTGTGTCACATTCATCCCGCGTTGCCCAATTTTGGCCTCCATCTATACTGTCCATCATCATCCCCTTTAGAATCGAGTCAGTCGCTGCCAAGTCAATCATGCATTTTATGCTCTGACAAGGGAAGCTGCCAATCCGCCTCTTTGTTTCCATATTTCCATCACTATCACTGGTGTGAGTCCATCAATCACTTTCCTATGCTCCCTCGTGCCTTAGTTGAGGATTCCTCATTGCCTCAACTATGGCGGGCCCTATTTCGACGACTTCAACACATTCATTCCAAAATAACAACCTAGAGGGCAGTGTACCTTGGTTACAACTTTCATCATTGTTTGGCGCCTCAGATCAAGTAAAGGGAATCATCATTGCCCTTTGTATTGGTTGTTTCTCATGTGCTCAACCCCAAATCACTATTGCATGATTGAGAATTGTACATTTGATAGTCCAGTGATCCAACATATTGTACTAGTGATTCCCGGGTGTGTGTGATATGTTCTAGACCTCATGAGGGGGTGGCCCTTCAGGTAGCCCCCCACATGCCCAGATGACCTCAGATTATGCTCCATTCTTAGATGCAGTTCCACAGATTTGATGGGTTCAGTTCCAGCTGCTTGTAGCGCTCACAACATGCATGTCTCCTTCAGAGCCCTTTCCTGCTCAGCAGGGCTTATTTGGTTATGGTTCCTCCTCCCCATTTCACATGGAGCGGCATCATGTCTCATGTGCTCGGATATTGACCCTTGTTTAGTCACATGACACTCTCTTTTTCCGAGAAACTTTTTTTTTTATCGGTAAGACTCGAGTTTCTGTTGATAATGAAACATAATGCGAAGAAGGCTAAGGCCTCGACGTAACGGCATATGTAATTGCCTTGATATCGACGGAGATAACCAAAAAAAAACAAAAGCTGGAGGGCGCACATAGGGGAAACCGGCCCCGAAGATGCCGCCCATAATTTCGGAGAGGAAACCATCGATATAAAATTTAAGTTAATGTACTCGGTGTTAGCAAAGAACAAAAAGCAAAATTTGTAAAGCTGACGGTCCAAGACCCTGGGGAGACATGGTAATCGAGCATCGGGAGAAGCGCAGGAGGTTCTTCGACGATCGAGGAGCACCTTGTTCGCTCGTCTTGACAGTTTGGGGTCGATTGCTTCTTCTTGGGGCTGCCCGGCCGGCGCCTTTGCCATCAGCTTTGCATTCTTGCGTCCGCTTCTCTTTGTAGTCATCGGAGCTACTGTCACTGTGCGAGTTGGAGGTGTGCATAGGTGAGGCTTGCGGAGCTTTTGCAGCCTTCAAAGGCTCAAGGTGGCCATGCTAGCTAGAGGATATAGTGGGGTGGCTGGGGACCGGGCTAGTACCTGGGATTTCGCAGAGGGAGATGGAGATAGTGGCCATGACAAGAGGGTTGAAGGAGGAGCATTGGAATTGAAACTAGGCAGAGCCTGGGAATTGATGGGGAGGAGGAGCAGAGGGAGGCTCAGAGGTAGGGTGGCGAGCCACAGAGCCAAGGAGATGACCCCGACCACTACGGGTGTCTGGATATCTGCCCCTAGAGTGCGCGAAGGAGGAGGATGAAGTACAGGGAGAAGAAGAGGAGATAACGTACGATGCTCTGCCTCTACTGCCACCTCTTCGACATCGCATTCGATGTCGCAAGTGAGGCATACTTGCATAGCCTGGGTGCTCAGAGCTTCGACTGGCAGAGAAGGGAAGAAGGGCATGGAAGAGCTGGGAGTTGGTGAGCGAGGAAGGGCCGAAAGAGGAAGAGAAGTGAAGAAATCAATGGGGACTATGAGAATGATGGATGCTGGGCAAGAATTCTATACAGCCGCTGAGATTGCAACGTCTCCCAAAAGATGTGCGAGTGCTAGGTTCAACGGCTGCAAGAGAGCAACCACTGCGCAAGGGAGGGATGCAAGTTGGCATAGAATTCACAGAGGAGGGTTGGATCACCACAGAGTGCTCAGGAGCAAGAACAGAGAGCCAAAGGGAGTAGCAACCAGATGGCATTTTGAAGCCCAAGCGAATTCCTCGACCATTGCAATGAATTAATTGCATCGCAGGGTGACGGTGAGGGGCGTTTAATGCAGGAGGAGGCCAGTGAGTTGGCGTGCCAGTGGCCATGTGGCCAGGCCACGTGCCGTGCCACCACCTACCACCCATGTCATGCGCCATTAACACCCGCATCCTAGGATTTTTCAGGCACATTATGTATATGGGATTCATTGTATTATTTTCTGGCCCATGATGCTAGCATATCATGTATCATGTACTTTGTAGTTTCGTCCCACATTGTTGGGCTCATCATTATTCTTTGTACTTAGTTATCTTGGTGGGCATGGGTATGCCTCCCCTGTCTCATTGAGGTCATGTACTCCAAAATAAAAGGAGACTTATATCAGTTAGTAGGTCTTACCCCCTCTATGTGTGTCCTTCCTCGCTTCGCTTCAGTTATGTCTCTCTCTCTCCCTGACTCCCCTTTGGTGTCTAGTGATTGTATTCTTACAATGTATTTCGGTCATACGATTTCTCCTAACGCTCGTACGTTGGGGGTAATCTGTTATCACAAAGAAATGATCACCTAGGCATTTCTAACTAGGTGGATCAAAATACACCATGTATGACCAATTTTTACCATAGTAAAATTGCTTTCACTATAGGAAATAATTTTATAAACTATATTTTATTAAATTATTTATGGTTAAAACAAGAAACCCCATGAGGAATAGTTAAATAAATCATTATTTATTTGATTTTCCCCTAAGAATAATTAATTGAATCATTATTTAGTTAATATTCCTTGTCACATTTGACCCAATGATGAGAAATAATTAAATAAATCATTATTTATTTGATTTTTCTTTAGGAATAATTAATTAAAACATTATTTAGTTAATATTCCTTATCAAATTTGACTAAATCAGTCAGGAATGATCAAACAAATCATTATTTGTTTATTATTCCTTAACAACATCCTTGAAATAATAGACAAATCATTTATTTATTTATTATTTCTAAATAAAGGTATTTAACCAATTTAAATATCTTTTCCCTCCAAAAAATATAATAAAATATTCCAAGCAATTAAGTTCTAGATTGTGGTTAATAATATTTTATTATTTTCCATTTTTGAGAATAACCCAATATTTTGTTATAAATAAGAGGGTTTTCCATTCATTCCTCACCATGATCATTGTCATCGTCGCTATTATTTTCTTTTTGCTATTGAGCTTCCATGTGAGTTCAACACATGTTTTTCAGTTTCACACATCAAAGAGAGAGAAAGATCCAGAAAACTGAAGCATAAAGGACAACCAAAGGACCCATCCCATTTGAGGTGGACCTATAACCATCATATGAGTCGCCTTCACTAGGTGTAGCACAGTAATAATAATATCATTCATTCTTTTAAATTGCATTGTCCATGGTTTGATGTTTTACATTAGTTAATATTTTTGCTATTTAATATATTTTGTTGCACATATTTATTATTTTGCAGGTTTCTTCTAACTTTCTGTTGCAGATATGAAGAATTAGACAACCATATCTATTGTTAGGGCCATCAGTCACTCGTGGCTTAAGTGAAGCCTTTTTGGCACACTTGCTAGAAAAATTCACACTAACATGTGTTTTGAAAATATTCATCATCATTTAACAAGTAAGGACAAATATATCTAGCTAACATCTCAAGATTTGAAAGGCCCAAACCTAGTCATGTTTAAATTCAATTATAAATTTATGGAATACACATGAGAATTTACAACTCCCCATTTGAGATTTCCATTTCCAACCACAAAATAAATCCATTTTATAAAATGTGGGCTCTATCATAAGTATACTAACACTGAACAAACTATATAAACACTCTCAAAATCAAACAAAAATTTGTTGTGTTACTTACATTATTTTTATTGAGCAACTAAAAGGCCCTTCAATATAATTAATCTATCCCCATCGGTTAGTGTTTTATATAGTATATAGATGGCCCATGGGTGATCACATGAGTTTCAATCTTCACAATTCATATTATAGGGTGCATGGTGTGGGATTGCATGATGTGAGTTAAGACGAAGACAAGCTTTTTCTAGCGGGCCCAAAGATCCACAATCGACATAGTGAGTCTCATACTATTAACACAAATTATGTTGATCTTAGAATCTACAAGCACCATGCAATGTGTGCTTATGTTAGAGTTCCATCTTGTGCGTAACTTTTCTTTTTTATTTTCTTCAGTCTAATTTGGAATTGCTTATATATAAGGTATAGAGTTATAAATGTATATCTAATAGATATCTCTCTTTATCATGCACATATACATCTCTCTCTCTCTCTCACACACACACACACATGTACACAAATATAAACAAATAGATTTTTATTTCACTTGTCAAATTGATAGTTTTAAAATTAACTAAAGGTGAATGATGACATGTAGATTTTAAAGTTTCCAATATTTGACGGTTAAAAAGACCAAATATGGGTACATACCCATCAAATTTAACCACTAATAGCTACTCATATGAACTTTCTTTTTAGAAAATTTAAATTTTAGTGTGTTAGATTTTCACAGTTATAATTCATGTTGTCAATCTATTTTTCTTCGAGAGAAACTGTGCATCTTGATTGCAACAATTGATGTTTTGGGTGGATGCTTCGCCCATCACTAGGGATTTGATTTTTCTTTTGGAGAATCTAAGTATCTTGATTGAAACGATCTATGCTTGTGGTGGGCGCTCCAACCATGATTAGGGAATTTAAATCTATTTTTGCTTTTCAAATAAATGGTTTAATTCCCTTTTACAATATTTATGAGTAATATATAACAAGAACAATAATTACTTGTATATATCCATATTAAACTTAATTACTCATTAATATATATGTGTGTGTGTGTTTATTTTAGAATAGATTGTTTTTAGAATTTTAATTTAACTAGCTTAGATCCATCTTAACTTCTAATCTACCAAGCACCTAGAGGGTTACACCTCGAGAGATTTGATCCCTCTCATGCTTGGTAGATCCATACTTAAGACGGATCTAGGCGTGCAGAGTGTGTGTGTGTGTGTGTGTGTGTGTGCGTGCGTGTGTGTATATATTTATGCTTACAGAAGAATACTATTGGTAAATCTATGGGTTAAGCCCAAAAACCACTAATTGTGAATTGAGTATTTTACCTCATATATATATATGTGTGTGTGTGTGTGTGTAATTTGACTAAGTCAAAATGTTTACACGATAGGACATTACAACATCTCTTCCATACTTGTTGGAGAATGCCTCTCTATCAATAATTATAAGATGGATGGTAGGGATTTAACCACCAAATAATACTTTAAAATATTCACAATAATATATACAAATCAAAGGTTGATATTTATCTTCAAAGTAGTTATGTTTTTTTGTCCTTTTAATTAAATTGAATAATTAAAAAAATGTCATATAAACGGGTGTTATATGAAGTGAGTTATGGCTTTTTTGGCATGTGATATTCATAAGCCGTGATATTGTAACAAAGCCTATTTTGCAAATTAAAAACCTCCATGGTATAATGAGAGTAAATCTTCATAGTTAAGAATCTTGTTTCATATATATATATACATACATATATTTAATTAATAATAATAATAATTTAAAAAGTTATAATTTAGTTAGTTTTTATGATATTTTTAATTTTTTATCAATGTGACATGTATTATAAAATAAATGTTTTGATGGCTATTGTGGATTGATGCTTATTGATGTTTGCTAGCTAGTTAATTTATATGGCTACCATAATATATACATTTTTTTTAAGCAATGAGAAAACCTATCAAACTCAATTGGGGGTAGGCCTTCATTCTTTCCCTCTAAGTCTTGGGACATTAACTTAATTCCTTAGATAGGAAAACAAACTCTTAGCCAAGTAGAAATAGTTTCAGGGCATACTCAAGCCCAAGTCTTTATATATATTGAATTTTTTTTATTTTTAATTTTTAATTTTAAAAATATATAATGAATATAAATTTAATATGGCTAAATCCATAAGTAATTATTGTTTTTGTTAGATATTATTCATAAAAATGTAAAAGAAAATTAAACCATTTATCTGAACGGAAAAAAGTTTTAAATTCCATGGTAATTATTTTAAATTATATAATTCATTAAAAAAATATTTTTCGTACACCCTGCCATTAAAAAAGATTATATCATTTTGTAGAAACATTTTTCATACACCTACTTGACTGGGCCTAATGGTTGATAGCATGTGTTTCCTCCTAAGAGGTCACAGGTTCAAAACCAGAGGGGGTAGAGTATGTATGCATTCGTAGACTTAACAGTCAAATCACTGCACGGAGGTGGGTCCCTTGGTCCCACAAACAAGGAGGTCTCATACACCAATTTGGTGTCTGACTTGGCCTTGACCATAATTTAGATAATAATAATTATGTCGAAATACATTTTATTGTGAGGTTGTTGTTGATGACAGCATTCAGATTCATTGTCTTCAACAGTTGGCACAAATCTCAACAGTGCCCCAAAACAACAACTTGTTTCACCTGTCATCCTACTTAGAAATGTGCCCAAAACTTACTCGTTGTACAAGCGGCCTAAGAGCGGAAGGGAGAACCTAGCCTAACCTTACTTCGAGCTTTAGCAAGGAGAATAACTTGCCTGGATAGTTTGATTAGAAAGCGAAGCTTGACCTAACATGGCTGTAGGATCTGAGCACAAGCGAGGAGCCCTACTGACCTTATTACGAACTTTCCTGTAATTTATTCAAAACTGTAGAAAATTCCTTCGTTACAACAAGGAAGGCCCTTACACCTTACATAACGGAGCAAAAAATTCTCTCTAAGGCCCTCAACAAGCTAGATTGAGGGAAGAACTCATAAGGGAGGGGCGTAAATGACAGGTTATTATGGGAAATGAACCATTATAACGTCAACACAAATCTCAACAGTGCCCCAGAACAACAAAGAGCGGTACAAGAACGATTTCATAAGGGATTTAGTTATAGTAAAAGCGGAGGTAGTTACAGTAAAAGCGACACTTTCAGAGACCATTTCCCTTCCTCTTCCTTTGTGAATATCGTCAAGTCGTTTCAGTTCACAGTCTCAAATCCATCCTCACTCCCAGGGATTGAATCCTCACTTTTCCTCTGCATATCCTTATGATCCCCATCTTGCATACGACCAGTCACTTGTTGGGACCTCAATGCCTAAAAAATCACCATAAGGTATGTCAAGATATGGTATCTCTTTGCCAACTGATTGGTCACAAGGCAGGAAAATAGAGTCGACATTGCTACAGGACCAAAACCAGGCTTGTTGTTATCCAAAATATATAGGGCTAGCAAAAAAATCCATATATGGACAGTTTAAATTTGAATAACAGATGCCACTCAGGGGCTAAACCCCATGGAGAAAGGACAAAATCACAATGTAAATTTGAATCTGGGTTTAGCCTGGCAACCACTGGATACATGTTGATAAACGATGCTCATACATGTTAAGACAAATCTACATTTTGGTTGTGTAATAGTTACCGGTATTTGTTTTTTTGCTGGATAAGCCATGCGCCAAGTAAATTACACACACTCACTAGTAACAGAAGGCCACAACAACTTTAAAATAATACCAGATATACTTTTAGGCATATGTTACAACCCAAAAAGGTCGTGTAAGAAGCATATGGAACATAGATTACAATGGAGGAATCAAGAGCATATTTAAACATGTTAAGATTTGGGTCCTTTTCTGGCCATTGTTTTTTTCTAATCATCTTTCTCTTTTAAACATGATTTTGGAAATCAACTTTATTCAATCTTTTTGAAAATAGGAAGACATGAAGCATCATCAACTCTGGCTCTAAATGGGTACACTAACTTGTCTGAAACATGTTAAAAATTAGAAACAAGTAGGAAGATATGAAAATTGAAATGGAAATTAGTGCCTATAAAGAATCCAAAAGAATTGCAAAGGTAGTGGAGCTTGAAAACAAAGTTGAAATTTACCCTAAAATTGTTCAGAGCAATAACTTATTTTTAAATTTTAATGTATGGATAACTGTTAGAAATGAGCATTGAAAAAAATACATTCAATGATGAGGTACATAAACAAACTAATGACCACTAAATAAATTATTATAAGCATTCCTCAGACATGACATTGAAACAATGATATTCCTATACAAACCACTGTCAGGTTAAAGGAAAAATAATCCATAAAACACACATTCACACCCAAAAAGGCAAAGAAATGGAAATAGACGATTATAGTGAAATCGCTGATCTTTGGAGACGTTCCAAGTGAAAACCCCTTCATATCAACGTAAACAACATCGATACTGAAGGTGCTTTCCGCGTGAAACATCAACATTTTGATACTGGGTATTGAATTGCCTTTTGGGAATATAACATTATTTGATTGCATCAATACACTTCCTTCATTTTCTTCCAAGGTAGGGGCATGTCCTATCTAATTTAAAGCAATGAAGAAGGGAAAAGAATCTTCAACCTGCATAAAGGAATTTTTTACATGAAGACACGTTGGATTTACCTAACAAATTTCATATAGTCGACAACATGCAGCTTAGTTTCTACAAAACAACACAATACATGACAACAAAATTAATGCCTAAAGGTGGATTCTTTAGTTTATTTTACGGTAAACTCCAATCATGATATACTAACTGATAATCTGCAATAAGTTTTTACAAGTTCCAAACAAATACCTCATAGTTGTGATTGAAGGACTTACAAAATTTACCAAGTTAGTCTTCTTGAAAATATGTTGTTTTCAAACGCTTTTTGATCATAAGTTGTGTAAAATTTTAGTCACCTGAAATTTGGTTTGCAAATTAAGGGTTTAAAGTATAAAATATAAAAAGATGTAATCTAACCTGAAAACATATAAATGAGCCCATTAAAAACCACAACAAACCACAACTCTTTAGAAAAGGACTTCAACTAGCCAGCTAGTTTCATGTTGCTTCTAATAATTTCAATGAACGATCTTGGATTTGATTATTTAGAGCCCGTGATAAATCTTCCTACAACCATGTTGTGACCCCTCTCAATATAGAAAACATATTAAATAGGCCATTATCAAGGCAAACATAGTCCACGATTCATTAATTAGAGAGCTCTTTGCAGATTAAATGCTTGCATATTGTCAAGTTGGTCTAGCCTTAGTGGTTAGAAGGAAAATCGTTATGCTCCCTACCCAGGTTCAAATCCCACATTTTGACATGATGCTATTCATCAACCATTTGTTGAATATCATGATTATCGTGATATTGTTGACAAATTCTCAAGCTTCTGCAGAATCTAGTTTACCCGTGGTACCATCCTCAGAACCAATTTACCCAAGGTACCATCCTCAGAATGAAAAGAAGTTCTTGACAGGTTTTAAGGGCATATATATATATATATATTGTTAGGTCCCTATATTACTATTATAGTCCCTTATTGTTGTCAGTGTAACCCCTTATTGTTATTATTGTACCCCTATAACCCCCATATTATTATTGTGCCCTTAAATTATTATTGTTAGGTCGGCTAGGATTACATTGTGGCCCCCATGGACTCCTATATATAGAAATAAGGTTTTTTAATTTGTATCATCCAAGAATTGTTCATTCATGTAATGTATTAGAGGTGTCCCCCTCAAAGTGGCTTATTTATAAGGCGTTGATATCTCTTTTCTTCTATTTTTGGAGCTGGTTTCACAACATTTGGCATCAGAGCTTTGGATTCTAGGGTTTTGCTGCTCCAAATAGGTCATCGTGGAATTTTTGCTATAACTCTTTTTTCTACGAAGATTCAGGAGCTGAAATTTTTAGTGTGCGAAGCCAAAATCCTGAGGAACATCGTCGCAAAATTTCAGAGCTTGGTTCACAATATTTTCGGAGATATAATTTGTGGAATTTAGGTCATTTTGTAGCGTCCCGAATTTAACCTAAACAGGTCATCGTGGAATTTGCGCCATACATTTTTTTATACGAATTTTCAGAAGCTGAAATTTCTAGAGTGCGAAACCGAAATCCTGAGGAACATCGTCGCAAAATTTCAGATCTTGGTTCACAATATTTTTGGAGATATGATCTGTGGAAGTTAGGTCTTTTTCAGGCTTCTGAATTTCATCTCAAAGAGGTGACTATGGAAAAATCTTCATAGCTCTCTCTCTGAGCATCAGATTGGAATGACGTAAAAAGTGGCTGCAATTACACGGACTGTAGTTTTATTTCTATCAATTTTAGAGTGAAAGGAGGAAACAATGACATGTGGCAAGTCGTACAAGTTCGCTTTACTGAACCTGTCCATAATTGGGTCACTATGGGAGATTAGACATAAATTTGTCTTGAAGAATCCAAATCAGATCAGATCTGTGGCATTTGAAAGAAGCTTCAGAGGGCTACTACAGGGCTGAATTTCAGATATTGAGGATCCACAATTATAGAGATAATTCAATTTCAATATCGAGCTCCTCAAAAGCAAGTAAAAGGTGTGTATTTTTTTTCTTCAAATTGCATAAGTCTTGTTTGAAGAATCAAGTTGAATTGATTCCAAGGGCATATTATAGAATAGATATCAGTATTGGATTCTAAAATGGCCCCTAAAAATAATTCAACACCCATTAAGCCTTTAGAAGGCTCTACTATGACTCATGAAGACGAATAATGGCAACATGACATATCAAAATTACAAGAGCAAGTGCAACAAATTTCACTCTCGCAAAGAGCAACAAAAAATGACATGGAAGTTTTGAAGAAAGGCGTGGAATATAAGATGTATGGCATGGAAGATAATATGGAAAACATGAAGAATGATATAAAAGCAGACATGGAAGGTTTGACAAAGTTGATACAAGAAATGTTTCCTAATGGTGAAAATATAGTAGAGGAAACTCATGATGAGAACAAAATAAATGTTAATCATGATTTCATAAACTCTAATGTTGGCGGGAAGAACCATCATATTCCAAAAATGGATATGAGGAAGTTTGATGGAAAGGATCCTGTAACATGGATACTACAGATGGAGCAATATTTTGATCTCCATAACGTGCAAAACACACAAAAGGTACGCATTGCAACTTTACATTTAGAACAAAATACATTTGTATGGTATCGATGGTTTTGTTCCCGTAAAAAAATTGTCACTTGGTCAATTTTTACGGAGGAAATGATAGCACATTATGAGGATACAAAGAGCAACACCTTCTTTACCCAATTGATAAATCTCAAACAAAAGGGTTTAGTGGGGCAGCACAATGAGGACTTCCAAAAATTGAATATAAGGGTAACTGATCTTACAGAGGAACACAGGATTGATCTCTTCCTAGGCACTTTAAAGGATAACATCCAACATGAAGTTCGCGTTTTGGAACCCGATTCATTGGAGAAGGCATTCAGGTTGGCAAGAAACGTTGAATGTAAAATTATGGCGACAAGGAAGCCTACCACTCAATTCTATAAAGAAGGAAGTGTTGCTACGCCTAGATTTCCACAACCTACAAGGTTGACACCACAACAATTGGAAGAAAAAAGAGTAAAAGGGCTTTGCTATAGTTGTGATAGCAAATACACTAAAGGTCATAAGTGTGCTGAGAAGAAATTATTTTACATAGATTGTGAAGAGGAAGAAGAAAATGAACAAGAATCTTCAAAAGAAGAGGATATACACCACCAACCAACCCTAGAAGAGGAAGAAATGAGTCTGACCATATCGTGTAATGCATTGGCAGGAATTACCACTCCTCAAACTCTCAAGATAGAAGGACATATCATGAAGAAAAAGGTAATAGTGTTGATTGATTCAGGTAGCACCCATAATTTTATTCATTGTAAGGTAGCCAAGGAATTAAATTGTTTCCTATACCCAGCACCAGAATGTCAAGTGATGGTTGCAAATGGAGGAACTATAAATTTCTCTAGGAAATGCCATAATATCAAGTTAACCATGGGGGAATATGTATTGACTAGTCCAATGCTTTCCATTCCTATGGGAGGTGCCGATGTTGTACTAGGAGTACAATGGTTACAATCTTTGGGGACGGTAGCTTTTAATTTTCAAGAACTTTTCTTGAAATTTTTTTCAGAAGGAAAGGAAGTCGAATTACGAGGTATTTCAGGGAAGTTGGGAAAGATAATAAGCTCTAATGTCATGACAAATCTTCTAAAGAAAGAACAACGAGGCGTAATTGCACAATTATGCTCACTAGAAGTTCCAACATCAAAATCATCTATTTCTGCAGATCTCCAACAAGTCTTGGACAATCATTCCAAGGTGTTTCAAACTCCCAAAGGACTCCCACCTATTCGTGATCATGATCATGCTATTCATTTGATTCCAGGAAGTGTTCCTCCAAACATCAGGCCTTATAGATATCCTTACTTCCAAAAGAGCGAAATTGAACATATGATTGCAAAAATGTTAGAGGCGGGTATAATTCAACCTAGTCAAAGTTCTTTCTCTGCTCCTGTAGTATTGGTACACAAGAAGGATGGATCATGGTGAATGTGTCCGGATTATAGGGAGCTCAATAAGCTCACCATTAAAGATAAGTTTCCCATTCCTGTGATTGATGAATTATTGGATGAATTACATGGAGAAATTTATTTTACCAAGTTGGATCTTCGTTCAGGATATCATCAAATTAGAATGAAGACTGAAGATATTCCAAAAACAACATTTTGAACTCATAAGGGTCATTATGAATTTTTGGTCATGCCTTTTGGCCTTACCAATGCACCTTCTACATTTCAAGGGTTGATGAATTCCATTTTCAAACCCTTCCTTAGAAAATTTGTACTAGTATTTTTTGATGATATACTAATCTACAACAGGTCTTGGAAGGATCATGTTCAACATGTTGACAGGGTGCTCAAACTATTGCAGGAGAAACAATTATATGAAAAAACATCCAAATGTTTCATTGGAGTAGAAGAGGTGGAATATCTGGGTCATATTGTATCTTATGAGGGTGTTAAGGTAGACCTTAACAAAATTAAAGCCATTAAGGAATGGAAAGTCCCCACAACCATAAAGAAGTTGCGAGGATTTCTCGGGTTAACATGGTATTATCGCAAGTTTGTTAAGAATTATGGGAGAATAGCAGCACCTCTAACAACATTATTGAAGAAAGATGTATTTTCATGGACTCCTGAAGCAACTAAGGCCTTTGAACATCTTAAAGAGGCAATGTGCCTAGCACCGGTCTTAGCTACGCCAGACTTCACAAAAACCTTTATTGTAAAATGTGATGCCTCAGGAAATGGAATTGGTGCAGTTTTAATGCAGGAAGGAAGACCCATTGCTTTTGAAAGTCGTCCAATCAAAGGAAAGTATTTACAGAAACCTATTTATGAGAAGGAAATGTTAGCAATACTGCATGCACTAAAGAAATGGCGAACTTACTTAATGGGAAGACACTTCAAGGTAAAAATTGATCATGATAGTCTTAAACACTTTTTGGAACAAAGACTATCTTCAGAAGAGCAGCAAAAATGGGTCACAAAGATGTTGGGTTATGACTTTTAAATAATCTACAAAAAAGGGAAGCTAAATGTTGTTGCAGATGCACTCTCAAGAAAGAATGAAGAGGCAGAAGCATTGCTTTGTGCCATTTCTATTATCCAACTAGATTGGATAACCGAAGCAAGAGATGAATGGAAGAAGGATGAAGAAGTGTGGACACTCATTCAAAAGTTGCAGCAAGATCCTAGTACATCTGATACATTTAGTTGGAAAATGATTCCTTATGGTACAAAGATCACTTATATCTTTGTAAGAATTCCCAACTAAAACAAAAGATTCTTTTGGAATTGCACACTTCTCCTTTAGGAGGACACTCGTGATTTTTAAAAACTTACCACAGGGTGAAGAAAGAATTTTTTTGGGATGGCCTTAAATATGATATTCAAAATTTTGTGGCGGAATGTTTGGTTTGCCAGCAGAATAAAGTGGAAACAATTAAGACCCCGGGACTTCTACAACCTTTATCCATTCCAAGTCAAAGTTGGGAGGAGATTTCAATGGATTTTATCACAGGTTTACCTAAGTCTGAAGGAAAGAGTGTCATCATGGTGGTAGTTGATAGACTTACCAAGTATGCACACTTTTGTGCATTATCTCATCCATTTAAAGCAAGTACAGTTGCTACTACATTTATGGACACAATTCAAAAGCTACATGGAAATCCAAGGGTTATTGTGAGCGACAGAGATCCCATTTTTATTGGAAATTTTTGGACGGAGTTATTTTCTTGTTTGGGTACTCAATTAGCTCATAGCTCATCTTATCATCCTCAATCCGATGGTCAAATTGAGATAGTAAATAAATGTTTGGAAGGATATCTTCGTTGTTTTGTATCTGATAAACAAACACAATGGGTCAAGTGGTTACCTCTCGCCGAATGGTGTTATAACACTTCCTTCCATACTGCAGCAAAAATGACCCCATTTATGGCACTTTATGGATATCATCCACCATCAATCACATCATCTTTAAGGGAAAATTTGAAAGTTCAAGCAGTGGAAGATCACATCGAGCATCAGCAAGAAGTTCTCCAACTCTTAAAGGATAACTTGAATTTGGCACAAAATCGAATGAAACAACAGGCAGATCAACATCATAGCGAGAGAAGTTTTGATGTAGGAGATTGGGTATTTTTACGGCTACAACCATACAAACAAATGTCTCTCAAGCAAGCAAAGAAGGATAATAAATTATCGCCAAAGTACTATGGTCCTTACAAGGTGTTGCAAAAGATTGGTACTATGGCATACAAATTGGAGCTTCCTTCTTCTTCGCGAGTACATCCAGTTTTCCATGTTTCATGCTTAAAGAAGGTTATAGGTGAAAATCTTCCAGTTCAAACAGTATTGCCAGAACTTGATGGGGAAGGGAAAATCATATTGGAACCTGAAGCAGTCATGGAAAAAAGAACTCGACAACTACGGAATCGATCAATTTCAGAGTATCTCATCAAGTGGAAGAACTTACCCACTGAAGATTCTACATGGGAGGATGAGAATTTTATACAGAAGCAACCAGAGCTACTCAAACGTTGAGGACAAAACTTTTTTGAAGGAGAGGGGTATGTTAGGTCCCTATATTACTAGTATAGTCCCTTATTGTTGTTAGTGTAACCCCCTTATTGTTATTATTGTACCCCTGTAACTCCCATATTATTATTATTATTGTACCCTTAAATTATTATTGTTAGGTCGGCTAGGATTACATTGTGACCCCATGGACTCCTATATATAGAAAGGAGGTTTTGTAATTTGTATCATCCAAGAATTGTTCATTCATGTAATGTATTGGAGGTTGCCCCCTCAAAGTGGCTTATTTCTAAGGCATTGATATCTATTTTCTTCTATTTTTGGAGTTGGTTTCACAACACACACACACACACACACACATATATTTCAAGTAAAAAAAAATATTCATATCAGACATTTAATAAAGTGATGATCTATTTTAACTTTTTTCATGTTTTGGCAAGTTTCTTCTCTGGACCAAGACTTATTCTTAAGATTCGTTAACCTTAATTATTTTATTAAATTATTTTTCTTATTGATAATAATGTATCTATCACAACTATAAAGATAGCAAGCCTGCATAGCATAACCCCCACTCCGGGGCCACAAGAAATTACTTTTTGCAACTAGAGAGCCTAGATTGCAAAAATACTACTAGCCTCCATAGCGCAAAGATCAATCTAGTGATGCACAAATAATCTTAAAGTATAGGATGACTCATATATTTTATGCATATATCATGCCAATTATTTAACACAAGTCCATACTAGTTATGAGTGTCTATATGTGTGTTATGATATACATATAATGATATGTGTGAGTATAGCTATACAATGAGAAGAGAGAGTGTGCTTGGATACTTGGTGTGAAAATCTCTTATGCCAAAAGTGAAGGTCTGAAAAAAATGAACTTGTATTCCCAAAAATGTTGCTATGCAATATGAATTCAGAGAGTTTGCTCTTCCATCAAACTTGATTCAAAATCTATTAAATATTCTCTGAATCTTCAAGTTGTTGCACAATAATCATAGTTTGTTGGTTTTAAAATTTACTTATGATATTTTTATGGCTCTTGTAGGTAATTGCAAAATTATCGTTTGATTTTTTTTTCTTCGAATTTATTTAATATATTTTAATGATCTTTGCCATCCCTGTGATGATACACGTTAATGAAATAATTGTATATTAATGTTATCCCACCACCCCATATTAAAGGGTGATATTTAGGAGTTAATGAGTGGATAAAACATGGAACACATGATATAATCTATAACCTAGTCAAAAATTGAAAAACACACTTAACCTAGTAAAAAAAAATAACACCTTGTATTAACGGGTAATATTTAGGAGTTAATGAGTGGATAAAACATGGAACACATGATATAAACTATAACCTTGTCAAAAATTGAAAAACACACTTAACTTAGTAAAAAAAAAAACACACACACACTTAAATGAGTCAAAAAATGAAAAACGCATTACATTCATTTACACTTGGGCATATCCTTCCGGAGTTGTCTACTGATGCAGGAGCATCTGGCTCAGAAATTCATTATATTATAGTAGATATAGGGGGTCTTGTATTTTCTAAGAAGTTGGATTCCTATGTAACAAATTAATGTAATTATTAAGATTTTGAGTGATTTTAATGAGAGATATTTAGAATATGGATTAATAAAATATTGAGAGGAATTTTGTAAATGTTCTCGAATGTTGGAGAACATGAGAGAATTAGAATAGTTGAGAGCTCATAGGGATTGAGAGATTTGGAAATTAATTGTAGATATTAAATTAAGAATTAGTTCATGATTTATGGGATTGGGAGGATTCTTAGGGATTAGTTGAAATTATTAAGGATCTGAACTAGAATTGGTTCACAAAACCTTTTGTATAAAAATTATAAACCTCAAAGCATAAAAGGAGAGATTCAAGATTTAGATAGAGAGAAAAAGGTTTGGAGTGAAAAGCCTACGGGCTAGAGAATAGGTGAAGAGGCCACTGATAGAGAAGATCAGGCCAAAATGGATTTCTTTTTGTAAATATCTGTTTATTAATATAGAGAACTCAATTTCTGAGTTATGTACTGAATATTGAGAAATGGATTTATAAGTTGTAGAAATGTTGTATAATAAAGCGTGTAGGTGAGAAAAACAGAGAGAGGCCGGAGGCATGTAACATTAAGCGCTGAGAGAGTGACCTGGTCATACAAGCTTTGTTATTCGAAAATAATTGAAATCTATGAATTTCTGTCATTATATATCCGAGTTATAGATTTCATGAATTTGTGAAACTGTGTGTTTTAAAGAAATCAAACACTCATTTGTAGTGAACAAGTTTGAATTCGGTATGGATTTGCGTATGTAAAAGATCAACCATTGATCACAGAATGGATCAATGGTGACCCATTAAGATAACGTGACCGTTCAATGGATATTCAGCGTGCATTGCATAGCAGAATAAGGATGATGATCTGTCAAAGCGTTAAGAGTTTTCACTTCAGATTTGTGTATTTAAGCAAATAAATCCTTTTTAAAATCCAGGTATTTAATGCAGTTGGAACCTGAAGCTATATCCGAAACAGTGAGTCGGGTGAGTAAAGTGGTCTTTCAAAGCACAAGTGGTATTCACACAGATTGAAAGTGGTAAACGGTAATTAATTGAGGAGTGCGATAGTGTTAAGGCAGTGACACGTAGCATTGACTTGAGCGGTGAAAACCATTTATATTGCAAGGTTTTAAAATCTTAATTAGTGTGCTAGTTGAAGTGCGATATGATGAGGATTGTCGGATTGTGAACAGGATCGACGACAGTCATTTAATCGTAGATGCGACATTGATAAAAGTGTCAGATTCGAATTGAATCAACGACAGAGATGGAAGGAATGAGACTCCGCTAATCAAAAGGTACAAGGGTAGAACTAATGCTTCCGCTTAATAAATCAGTTAATGGTTAATATTTTGCTTGAGTTGAATGATGAAGGGTTTAAACCTTGGATATGTGAGAGAAAAGATGTCAGTGAATAGTTTGCTAAAGTGGTTTTTGTCATGAAAGAATTGATATAGGAATTGTAATTCCCGGGATATACATATTATATGCATAATATGGGTAACTACGGCTTAGGCTGCGTCATCTATGGAGGTGGAGGAATTGCTCGGATGGCCAAAACTGGGCGGAATCCAAGCAAAAAAAATTTAAGAAACCTTGCAGTAGCAATGTTTGAATCATGTTTTTGATAATGGAAATGGATTCAACATCATCAAAAATCTAAGGAACATCTAAAATATTGAAGTCTGATAATTATACCCTGGATTTACAATACTGAATTTTCTTAAAATCTTATAAAAATTTCCATAAGGGAAAAAACAGTATAGTTAAACCAATGCTATCCTTCCTACCCTATCTTTGGTGCAAATGCTAATAGTATTATTAGCCTCAGCTTACGATAAAGAAAGTATATTATTTCGCTAAAATTCTGGCATATCGTTTCTTATTCCGCTTGAGGTTGTTCCTTCCTTCCGGTAAATTCGAAGCGTGCAATTCTTGTAGAATTGAAGTTCTTTGCAATGAGAGCGGAGATTGGGAAAGGGCGAGGGGCCAATTCATTGCCTAGTGCTCTGATGTGTCCGTATGAATGGGAAGATCCCGCTTTTCGAAGGTCTGGACGTTTACCAAATCTCAGATACGGAGATCAGCTCAGGGCCATTTGGGTATCTCGGTATGAATTCAACAGCGAGAAAGATATCTCAGATATCATGCAACGCTCCGCACAGGCAGGCTTCAATACAGTTTTCTTTCAGGTTGGTCTTAATGCGTTTAGTCTAAATCAAACTCCTCTCGTTTTCGATGAAAAAATTGGGGCCGCGTTTGATTAAGAGATGTTAGATTACAGTTTTTACAGCGTCATGGACTAGATGTGTTGTTATTTTGTTTAAACAGTTGCCTCTGATAATAAATGGACCTTCGAGTTGAATTGGGTGTCCAGCAGCACTCAAATAAATTGCTAATGCTATGTAATGCAGGGTTACAATGCTATGTAATGCAGGGTTACAAATGTATAAACAGAATTCTCATTTAGACACATGCTGTTTGATTTTTTTTTTTCCAATTTGCAGCATCATACAATGCATAAAATCAAACGATTCCATAACTAGACATATGAGTTTGCACGATTAAACATTGGGTTACTCAACAGTTAATGTTCACATTCATTATCACGAATATTCACAAACCATGTCATGCTCAGAATAGTGAGATTTAAATAACAGCAATACAAGAATGATATGAGTACTTATCTCTATTCAGAAGTCTGTCCAAGCCACTGGTTGCGTAAGAGAGACTCACTTCATCGTTATAGGCACCTGCTGTGGATGCCACCCCAAACTTGACTGTGAGTCCAAATGGTGAAGGAGCAGCTACAGGGTCTAAATCCACTCAACCTAAACCCCAGTGCTCATGACTCGGCCAAATCTAGACACCAACCACTAATCTCCTCCACGAAGTATCTCCACGCATCTCAACCAGAAGTTAGTTTACCATAGACCTCTTCCTCTCAGCCATTCATAACACCAGCTCTGGCATTTCCCCTCTCCGCAACTGACTCCATCAGGAAATCCATTCTAGCAAGTGCTACAATGCAGGCAAGATTATTCCCAGTCACTGCATTGCCTCTAGGAGATCTGGATAGCAGTGTTTGGCTAAGAATTAGTCAATTCTTAGGAAAGACAACGGTTTTCAGGTTCCTATCTTTCACTAGCCTCTCTACTCACTGCAGCCATGGAATCTCTGTCACAACCAGACAGTGCTGTCTCAAACCATCCACATAACTCTTTGGTTCACTATAGGCTCACACCTACTGTCAAGGTTATGTTTTCACGGAGTAGGTTGCAGGTAGTTGCAGACATGGGAGACCATTCCCCATTGGATGGAAGAAGGGTGGAAGAAGAGACTTACTCCCACTAAAATCATCTCTTAACTAACTTGACCTTACATGACGGATATGCGTCGTCTTCAAAGTTGTTAAGCGATTTGGTTTGGACACATATGGCAAGATCGATAGTTCTTAAATGGATACATGGCAAGAGAATTTTTTCCATGGACTCATTTCTCTTCCCCTTTTGTGAAACTGACAGCCCCTTCGTGCTCCTAGCAGCTATCTTGGACATTTTCATTATATTCATATTCATTTTACAATACATTTATCCACCATGGTGACATCACCACATGGTGTTCACGGGGAAATAAGAAAAATATGCAGCAAAGTCTATGTCTCAGACTTGGCCCAAGCTGCCCATCATGTCAGAGTCTTTGTTCAAGCTGTTCAGCATGTGGAAGTCTATGTTTACACACATGATTTTTTAATTGTACCTTGGCCTTGCGCTCTGTACTTGAGGAACATTGATTACAATATGGTGCTATCAACATAAGGTCCCCATATCCTAACACCCCTCTTGACATCCAAATATACAAATTATTTCAATTTGATGACATATAATCCAAGGTGGTAGGATGGTGTATCACAGCAAAGAGCAGGAAATGCGATATATGTTTTGATCTCTTATTTCTTATTCAGATTCGATTCTTTGGTTTATATTTGTAAATAACCAGACAAATTGAAATTAGAGTTAGTACAGGGATTGCAGGAAACAGTTAAGAGCTTGGGGTCGAGGGTCGGAGAGCAAGTGTGTTTTCATTATTCACTATGAACAAAGATCCTCGGGAAAGATTTAAAAAACAAAAGCACTCAGTTATAGATGATGACCCCGAATTAGAGATGTTTATGTTAAAAAAACAAAAGCACTTTAGTTATAGATATGACCCCGATTTAGAGATGTTTATGTTTTTGATTCATAGAGGTATGTCGTCAGTCCGGCCATTTGATCACCTCACCTGTCTTTGCCTACCTCTCCTGTCTTTGACTATAAGATTGTATACCAATGTTGCAAACATCGGCATTGGGATAAAATTGGTTGGAAAATCAAAAAATTGTAAAAAAGAAAATATCAGCAAACATCGGTAAAATTAAGATACCACCAAAATATCGGTAAAAATTGGTATCGGTAAAATTGGGATGTTTGCAACACAGTTGTATGCAGCCTCCAGCAGGGTTGGGTTCTATTATGATTCTGTAACTGCCACTTTTTAAGTTGTCAGATGCAGCAAGCTGGTTGTATTTTGCCACCGGATCAATTCCACATTGTAATTATGAAAATTACAGGTCCAATCACCGATGGCACGGTATGTTACCTGTCTGCAAAAAGTGGGGTCAGCGTCATTTAGAGAGTTTTGCTAACTGTGGGCTTTCTTTTTTTTTAAGGTCAGGGGCAATGGGACTGTATACTACCCTTCTAATTTGGAGCCATGGTCTGAGACCTATGGATGGAAAAGCCCGGGCTTTGATCCTTTGAAGCATGCCATTGAAGAAGCCCATTCTCAAAATATGGCTCTGCATGCTTGGGTCAATGGTAAATGTTTTGAGTTTTTTGCATTGATTTTGCATTGCCTTCATTTCAGTCCACAAAAGTGTGTAGAAATTTGAATTTTCCTTTTCAGATTTGAAGTATGAGACAGTAAAGCATCTGAGAAATTTGTTACAGTGATGCCCATGTGGAGAGGTTCACATCCTCCCACACATGAGATACATTTGTATTGTAGTCATCCAGAATGGAGCTGGTATGATCGTTATGGCAATCGCCAGGTAATAATCTTATTTCATCCGTCTACTACTGCTTTTTTCAAACATGGTGTCTTTTGGTTTTAGGAAATATGAAATTGGGGCGTTTATTCTATAACAGTCACTTGAAATTTACCTCCAGCTGCACGACTTTAATCTTTACTGCATGATAAAAAACCGGACATGTCACATATAGTTGGATTTATATAGTTGGATTTATTGTTCTTCGAACGTACTGTCTTGTTTATCTTATATATGTTTATAAAACCATAAGAAATTTTCTGATAACGGTAATATGGGCATCATCATTGATTCGAATATGTATTTTTTGTTGTATGTTCCAAGGAATTTCTAAATAGGATCATATTTTGAAATAAAGCTCCGTAAAATTGGTGTCATGTTTGCCTCCTTATAAAAGTTAAAAGTGAAGGAGACATGATTTCAGTAAAGCGGATTTCTTACAATCCATTATTTTATTACAATAAACAGAAGTACATTCCTCGTATGCTTGTCAGCATGTCTTGATATTTTCATCAGTGTTCCATTAACAAGCATCCAAAATACCTCTATACATATAATCCCTCCCCAGCAAAGGCAACCTGATCATACGGGTCTGTCAGAGACTTTCCAAAAAGAAACTATCCTCAAAGATTCCCAAAATGATTCAACAAACATTCCCAAAATCAACCTTAGTATCAGTCCTATGAAAGGCTGCAATAAACTGTTCATGTATGTCTATTGCTCACATAGGTGAGCTTCTAAAACATTAAACAAAACAATATTTTACCACATCTGAAAATCATAATACAGTCTTTCTTAACCCAAATACCACAGAAAAATCAGAAAAAAGGGAAGATGGTCAGTAAAACAAGACTGTCCATTCTCAGATTTGCAAATATGCCATTGACCAGCATCCAAACAATAGATCAGCCTTGGGTAATTCATCCACCAATTTATTTTGTTCACTTTATACATGATGAAAATAAACATGATTAAAACTAGCTGCAATATTTTGAATTTCTTTGAAGATGGGTCTCAACAAAAGTTTTTTTTAGCAAGCATAAACCCCACATCCAGTTAATCACCACCAATGAATCCCCAAAGATTTGAAGTTATAATAACACCCTTTTCATTTGCTCGCACAAGATTAAGCTTTAATACCATAAGTTCTGCAAATTTGTTTGAACTGTTGAACCCCTTCCAATACCAGTTTAAACTTCAATATGTGGGAGTCCCTCAGGAACAGAACACCACCTGCTCCACTAACCTGAGGATCACCTTGAGCAGCACCATCAAAAGAAGCCCATGCTCGTGATCTATCCACCTCTTCCATGTTAATTTGTCTTGGAGGATTTTCTTTCTTTATTTATTTTAAGCAACTAAGGATATTCAAGTTTTGTGATAGATATTGAATGACTCGAATCATCTTTCCCTTGAACAAACTAGCATTTCTAGCGAGCCATATGCCCCACGCAATGATGATTGGCAGAGCTTTGTATCTCTTAGATTTCTATTCTCACACCGATTATTTAAACATCCTTCTAGTGAGAGACCCTTCCAAACATCTTTCAGCCCTGTAAGAGACTCCACCTCTCTCTGAACCTGAACTGTAAGAGACCTCACGTCTCTCATCCTTAGAATCTTTTATTTGAACATGGCCAGACTGCAATGAAGACATATGCTTATCCCACACAATAGCATCTTCATCTTGTAAACCAATCACCTCAGCTGACTTCCACTTTTGCCTCCAGAGTGAAGAAAAACTGGATTTGCCGCCCAGTTAAGATCGAAGCCTCTATGGCACACTTGAAGAAATCAGCTAAAGGAATTAGCCTTAAATTGAGGAATTCACAGAAGACTTTTGACCCCATACAGATAAAACTGACCTGGATTTCCATGTCGCTTATTAGTTATTACTAAGTTTGTTAAAAATAGTTGTTTTACTGAATAATGGTATCTTCTTATTGCAGCCTTTGAACAGTGGATTTTATGTTAGCATAAATCCCTGCCTACCACAGGCAAGAAAGCATCTGGTGGAAGTTTGTAGAGAAATTGTTTCTCAATATGAGATAGATGGGCTGCACTTAGATTATATTCGGTTTCCAAATGAAAAGCCAGTTATCAACGGCGAGGAGTATCCCCGTGACAAGGTGTACTAATATTATTTTAAGATACCCATTCCCTATATTGGTACTTCTGATATATTTTATATTAGTTTCCTAACCAGGGTTTTGGAAATTTGTCTTTTTGTTAAGGTCACAGAAGACTTTAGAGATCTTTAATCAAGAGACTGGAAGTAGTCCAGAGAAGAGTCCAAAGCTTTGGGATCAGTGGAGGTGTAATTGTGTCACTGCATTGTTACGGGATATACGTCGAACAGTGAAGTCACTTAGGCCTCAGATTGTTCTCACTGCTGCTGTGGGTGCTGAGAGAAAGCAGGCATTGAGTAAATTTCAAGTTTGTATCAAACCTGAGTTTTTCATAGATTTTCCTCGTCTGTTCATATGGTTTTGTTGCGAGTATATGCTTTATTGTTTGCATCTTGTATTAGTTTGTGTTATTCCTTGTTGTTTTGACTTTTGTAGGATGTCGAACAGTGGTGGAAAGATAGGTTACTAGATGCCGTTGTGCCTATGAATTATACAGATTGTCAAAGAACTTTCAGATTTCGGGTGGAGCACGAGTGGAAACAGGATGGCATGACAACAGTCAAGGACAGTTTATTTCCAAGGAAGCATCTTAGGTATATTTTGTGTTATTCTTTTTAAGAAGTAAGTGATAATAGTTTACTATAGCATCTAAAAAACACAGGCTAGTAGCCTCAACTGTAGTTGGATTGGTGAAGTGTGTCTGAATGCCATGTACAGCGAGAAGATAAACAAGAGAAAACATCTTCAAAGTGAATCTCTCAAGCGGACAAGTGAAAATGATTTAATGGAATGGTCTCGTCCTCCCGAGCCTGCAGTAATCATGGGTACCAGTGTAGAATTTGGGGATAGTCAACTTCACCAGAAGCAAATTTCTCTAGCATTGCAACGATTTGGTCATTTCTCAGTGTTCTGCTTTTCTAACCTATTTGACACCGTAAGTCACTACTATGAATGTGCTTCCAAGTTTTTTTAAGTACTTATGAATCATGATACAATGATATACTATTTTTTATTGCTAAGAAGGGCATGGGCTAGAAAAATGACATTTATATTTTCATCGAATTTTCTAACTATATTTTTAGCTGTGGCAGTCAAAACAGGGCAGTTCACAGACTCCCACATTGTTGCTACCTTTCCTGAAAGTTTTGGCAGATGCTTCTCAGTTTGTATCCACGTCAAGGGGTCTCCTTCATAGACATCCATTTCAGTCTCGGGACATTCAGGCACATCCTGAAGAATCTTTCCCTTACGATCAACTACACTTCTATGATCACGTACCTCCAGAGCTTATGTTTGAACCTTCAAAAGATAGAAATATTAATATTTGTGCAGTGGGTGGATTTCAAAAAAGGATGTTTACAGTCTTTACCAACAGGGACCCAGTCAAATTACGGAGGACACATCGAAGGAGTCTTCGAGCAAAGCTGCAGAGGGAAGGGCATAACTTAGATGAAGTCTTGAAGAGAAGTAGGGTGCTTGTGAAGGCTGTCACTAGACAGGCAGCATTAAAAAATAGGGAAAACAAGGATATCCATATGCCCAGGATGAACTGGGAGGTTGTCAAAATGTCAGAACCAACTACTTGGGAAGAGAGCAAGCCGTGTTCTTCAGAAAATGATTTGACAAAGACAGATATGCATATGAGTAGAGTTCAGTTATCATCTAAAAGGTGGGTTGAAATGTCCATGGCACATGCAAAACTGAAGCTAGTTTCAGATAACCTAAGAGTAAGCAGGGGCCAGTTTAATTTCAAGAACGGGAAACCATTTGACTGTATTTAATGTTCATAGCAGTGTCCACTTTCCAATATTAGTGTTAATCTTGTAGCTGGTTTAGGAGGACTGGCCAAAATGATGAAGTGTTGCATTATTAAGTGAATGGAAAGTTGAAAGCAATGCCAAATTTGAGTTCAACTTGTCACCATACCAGAGGTGAATGTTGGAAGGGTAACTGGGTACTGCAGAGTTTCCATGTAAATGATTTATTGTTTGCTAAGTTGGGCTTTGTAAATTTTTGAAAATCCTTTATAAGAAAAACAATTTATAATGATTTAAGAAATCAGTACATCGCTATATGCAGGGTGCATTCTTCCTAGGTATAGGAGTGTACACCTTAATATAGATAACCTGTCTTAGAATGTGCACCTAGACTAACCTACCAAAACTCGAAGCACCAATTTAAAACATCAAATTTTCACAACTTTTCAAAGAAAATCTGACAAAAACCATTTCACTGTTGCTTCAAGGTTCTTTCTTGGTTGATTTCAATCTTGATGGAGGGGCAGTTATGGTTCTGTGATGAGAGATTCATGTAGTCTTAAGCATCTCGTTTCTTTTTCTTTCCTTTTGCTTTATCCCATCCCATCTTTTACTTGCAGGCCCCAGATCTGATTGCTCCAATGCTGGCTGTCTCTCCATAGGATCTGAAAGCCTTTCTTCATTTGTCTTGGTGGAAGGGGCTGATTCCCTTTTCCAACTGTTCTGGCATCTCTCCCATGAGACAGCGAGGTGAGGTGATTTGTAAATTGCTGTGGATACTCCACTGGATAGTTTGCCCCAACAGATCTATTAAAATACACTGAAATGTATACCATGAAAGGTTAATTCTTTTAGATTCAAGATTTGTTATTACTGATTTTGTTGTTTATGCATGCAACATATAAAATGTGGAAAATAGAGAATAATGAAATTCAAACACACAATCACAATCAACACCAAGATATGCTCTACTAAACTCTTTCGGTAGAAAACCCAACTGAAATGGCAAGGCTGCTTTGCTCTCTTTTGTCTCTGTCATGTGATGGAAAATTGGAAATAATGCAAATACATAGGAGAAAACATTATTTATGGAGTTACTTGAGATCTGTTGCTAGACAATCTAGTAGGGTTCCTAGAAGGGGTACCCAAGGGACAACTACTAGACCAAATGACAACAATGGCACAAAGACCCACTGTCACCTTAGTCAGTGGCTCCTGCTTTTACGAACTTTCACCAATGGGTGGAGTCCCAGATGAAGGGAATCACTAATAATGGTAGGATCAACAACTAGGTATAATGTCATTTCCAAGGCCCATTCAAAGGAGAGGCTCAATGTGAGGCTCACTTGCTTCAATGAAGCTTAATTGCTCCCCAAGAAAGACCTAAGGTGGAAGGATTAGACCTAGGGTTCAAGGGTGTTCAGCAACAATGAGTATGCCCAAGGCCAAGACCCTCAATATGATATACAACCTCTCAAGTAGCTTTGTGAGATAATCATATACCTTCAAGTGGGTTTTTGCTATTTGAGAGACCTAGATTGGGTCCACACAAGATCTAGGGTTTATGACTTTATCATGGGAGGAAAACCTCCTAGTTGCATGCTAGATCAAGTTAGGACAATGAAAAGAGTCAAAATGATTAACTTCCTCTGAGTTTAGTGTGCAAAGACCCTCAAGAAGACCCTTCACCACGACATTCAAGGTGATTTTCAGGATTGCAGCTAGGGTTTGAGTTTCTTCACAATACGATTGTGGGAATTGTCTCAAATTTGGAGGAGAGCGAGAGGAAACATCAACGTAGAAGGCTGTCCAAGTGGTTTTGCAAAAGTTTCTCTTTAATGCAATTTGCATCAAGCCCTAACATGCCATCTAGGTTTAGGGTGAAAATTTAGAAAGAGGAGAACGAGAATTGAAAAAGGGGTGATCACCAAATTTGCATGGATTAGTGCCTTATCCTTGGGCTATGGAGTCTATGTGATTCGAAATTTGGCCGAAATTGTTTTCAAGGAAACTAAAAAGTGATGCCTTAGCAAGCACTCTTTGACATTTACCCACCCAAAATCAATGGACTTTTATGGAAGAAAAACACGTTTTACTCCACTAGTAACATTCATCTACTTGTTATCAATGAGTAACATGCACAAATTTGCAATCTAATCATATTTTACAATGATATTCAATAATTAAGGTACAAAAGAAAAAGCTACTTACAAAATGTCCACACATTAGACATTTATCATGTAAAAAAAAAAAAAAAAAAACTTCAACAAGATTTAATTACAAGATAACAATACATATTTCCAATCCAAGAACAAGAAGATGGTTCTAAGAGAGAACAAAATTTGAGCTCCAAAAATATCGAAATGCATCAAAAGATCTCCAATAAACAACCAAGAGAAAAGTGCGAAATTCTTCCAAAAGAGCTAATCCAAGAAGTGATGATGATCAAATACAAATGAGGCTTTACATGTTCGAATTAGCCTAATGAGCCCTTAAATTTATTTTAATGTCAAAAATAACACTATCTTTGGTAACAAGCCCACTAAATAGCTCAAATGTGTAAGATATGCCACCCTAATGAAGCCGAAATGATAAAATAATGGTGCAAAGGGCTGTTGGATGGCCTAGTTGAGTCCTCAAGTGCCATGATGAAGAAGAAGGCTCCACAAGTAATGCTCAAAGGGGGTTCCCCCTTGATCTTCAAGGAAAACATCACGTGTTGCTCCCAAGTGGCTATGGGGCACAGACAATGGTTTCATGGGCCTCCAAGTGGCTCATAATCAAGTCAATGCTCCATCAATGAGGACTAGAAGATGACACATGCCCTCTCATGTCTCTCTAGAAAATATAGCCTCCTTTGGGCCCTGGATCAATTGCCAAGTGTCAGGTGCAATGTGTAGCTGACTAGGCAACGTGGTCCAAGTGCATCATCATCTTTGTATAACTGGGGCATGAGTAAGCAAGTAGTTGTGCAGAAGAATCCCATGGCGTGGTAATCAATGCTCTGCATGGATGGAGGCCCATGGCTCTTAACGCTCACCCTACAAATGCCACTGTGATCCTCTGGATGGATTGGTTCATGTATAGGGAGGCCAAGTCCAATATGAAAACCCACTTGCGATCTTGTATTAGATCCAATGTGTCCCCTTGCCTTCCAATACAATAATTCATTAGTGTAATTGTGTAAATAAGATTGCTAATCAAGGGAAGGCAAGGACACTTCATAATGGCTATCCCTTCCAAATTGAAGCTTTAGACATGCCCAAATGTTTCCTTGGCAAGAGAGGTTAATGGAGGAACCTATTAGGCAGTTTCAACCAGTGGCAGGTCCGTGGTACATCCATCAAATGGAAGGTGTCATGTTAAATAGTGATGGAACAAAGTGGGGGCAAAAGGGGAGGCTCCAAGCCACATGCCATGGTACAAGGGTAGCTATGACGGAGGCCCATACCTTGGGTATATGAATGTAGGAGGGAGTAATTGTGGTACATGAGTTACCTCAACCTTTATGTTTCCACCTTTCTTAATTTTTCTTTTGCCCTTAATTGATTTTTCTTTATTTTACAACTTAGGGTTCAAAGGGGATGATAGCATGATGTGTAAGATGTAGCAGATATTTCTCCCCTTAATGTGTATATTTGATAGAATTGCAAATGCTCAAGAAATTTAATTTAAAATCACGAGACAAAATTCTACTTTACCGATTTGTGAAATGAAATTCACAATTTAGAACAACATGCATAAACATGCAATAATCAAAACCACAAATACACAATGATTTCTAGGGGAACCCAACTGGTAAAAACTCCTCAAGTCTCTTTGCA
Source organism: Pinus albicaulis (assembly GCA_034641835.2). Taxonomy (NCBI): domain Eukaryota; kingdom Viridiplantae; phylum Streptophyta; class Pinopsida; order Pinales; family Pinaceae; genus Pinus; species Pinus albicaulis. Next base: position 446,620,283 of record CM076570.1, read on the forward strand.
TTAATTAGATGAATAGAGAATCTATTACAATTGCTAGCTCCAACTTTGAGCTCAACTTGCAAAAGAATATCTGTTCTCCTGCTCAATGACTGACTCTAGCCAACAGTTAATCGTATATCAGCTCACCAAGGCTCCTATTTCCTTGCGCAAGTCCTGAGGAAATTAGCCCCTATTTCTTAGGAATTTTCCTCCAATTGATTGCATGATTCCCAAGGATTAATCATTTGACTGCATACAACACCTGTACACTCAAACTAGTTTACAACTACTTGTTACATTGCCTTGTTATATACACTTTAGTCGAGGAACTAGAATTATCTGTTTGCACTAGTTGTTTTAGGATGATTGATTAGTTAACTAACAAATCTACGAGTTAGACTGCTGTCCCACTACACAACTGACCTTCATCTGACTCTAACAATAGTTAGAGGTCAGTTAACTGAATACAATTGAAAATAATTGAACTGGATTACTAAAATTTAGCATTCACACATGCATAACTGAACTCCAAACCCTCTAACTCAAATTTACTAAGTAAACTGAGTGACAAGATCCATGTCACACAAGTTAACTGCCTCCAAGTTGTCCTGCTGATGTGGAAATTCGATTTACTCAATTTGACTAAGGCTAAAGTCAAATTGAGCATTTCGTGCTACATTTTTTTAAACACTCCCTCTTAGTTAGAAAAGTATTTTCCACCACCCCTATCCTGCACAAGTGGAATTCGAATTTACCTCTTGAAAATGCCTTTGTCAAGATGTTAGCATCTTGCTTCTTAGTTGGAATGTACTGTAGCTACATAATTCTCCTCTGCACATAGTCCTGCAAATTGTGGTACTGAATATCAATGTGCTTGGACCTGTCATGAAATACCAGATTTTAAAAGAGCTTAATGCAACTCTGATTATCACAATATATCACTATCAGATCCATCTCTTGACTAAATAGCCCCATAAGTATTTTCCTCATCTAGATTGCTTCACATGTTGCTTGAATTGCAGGCATGTATTCAACCTCTACTGAGCTGAGCGCCACAAACCTATGATTCCTGCTGTATTAGGAACTAACTGTGGACCCAACACTGAAGATAACACTTGATGTACTTTTCCTGTCGGATGGACCCCTTGCTCAATTTGCATCGATGAAGCTTTGCAACTTCACTTACTCTGTCGTCTGTACCATAAACCATACTGGGTAGTGCCTCTAAGGTATCGTAACACATGCTTTGCTGCCTTCCAATATAATTTGGTAGGCCTCACCATAGTTTGGCTAAGCTGGTTCATTGCATAGCACATGTTGGGTCATGTGTTCACAAGATACATCAATGAACCCACACGCTGATTGTAAAAGGTAGCATCAACCTCTTCAACTGAAGTGGCATTCTCCACCTCCAGTTTTTAGCTAGAGGTGTGTCTATGGGGAAGTAATCAATAGAAGGATTTTTCAGAACTAAAATGAAAGATCAATTCAACACCAACCCTGGGATTGCCCAGTTTACCAATTTGTATTTTCATCTCTATATCTCATTTCTTTGCATACTATTTGACATGAGAGTTGTGTGTTGTAGCTTTGTATTTATTTGGATTGTGCAACCACAAGCCTTTGTTTATAGGGTGCACCCTTAAGAGCTTGGAAGGAGATGGATAAAGTAAGAAGGCTAAGGGTGTTCGGGGAATTCATCCATAATAAGTCCTGAAGTTGAAGTTCATTAATTAAGAAAGCAATTATTATCCTTGCTCGGTTGGATCAAAGCAACTCGATTTGAAACTAAGCGAACATATGTTGCTTACTTCCTTCTATGCCTTGGTTATTGGTGGTTCCTTATCAACCGTTTGAGCAACTTCATTTTGGCTCCTTAAAGGAAAAGCTATTTGGGCTCTTACTTACTAGTAATGCGGTTGTTACTAATTCCTGAATCCATATCCTGGGCAACCAACACCAACGCTCGGCCGGACCGGAATAGTCATAGTGATACCAAAGAAGAAGCCATTATCTTCAAGTTCAAGCAAGTGTGATTCCAGTGAATGCTGTCTGGAAGACTATGGGTTCTGCGGGGAAGTTGGGAGTGCAAGGCTTGGGGCGCATGTCTTGTCCGTCGAAGTCAAAATGTTAGTCGTCAATAAAGTGGTCGACATGGTCCTCGTTGTACATATTATTCGCTCGCCCGTGAATTTTGCCCCGCCGCTCCATCAAACCCATTCTTAACCTCTGTCGTGGCCTAAAATCTCATGATTCCTGCTAGATACTACCATCTCCGCCCGAAAATCTGCTTCACAATAGTTATAAATCCAAATTTAAATAATCGGGCCGAGTCCCCGAAGAAGTTTAGCACTCTCCTACTTCAACTTCCATATGACCCGAGTCTGAAAATTGTAATTCAAAGCAAGAAGGGGCCGATTGTCTTAATGATCGGACGCAAGGCTGGCCGCCCGATCTGGTTCAAATCGACGGTGCGGCAATCAAATTCTATGGAGGGTCCGCGTGCAACAGACTGGCAGTTTTCATGGCCCCACCGCTTTATTATCCTCCGATGCAAGTGTAGCCGTCGATCTTGTTTTGAGATCGAACGGCCCTGAGTCAATCGCAGTCTCGCCCTCAATCGCAGTCGGAACTTAAAGAATGTATCACCCCGGTCTCCCCGCTCCATCTTCCGATTGCGATCCCCAATCCGGGTCCCCACCTCCTGTGGTCGTGTCATCGTAATTCACAAGTGTACGTCGTGTTCTTCCTCCACCATCCATTTGTTTTGATGACGTGTCCTGAACCTTTGCTCTGTTCGTCCATTATCACTTCATTCTATTCTGCATTGTCAACCCCTTGTTTCTCCGTTATATTCGTGTGTTTCCTGTCACCCTGCATCTTCTCCATATCTCACCTAGTCTGCATTACCGATTCCATGGCCGCTGTTGTATCCACACTCCCTGTCACCGAGTCATTTTTCTCTAACGTTTTGCGGGTTTTGCAGGTTTTAAAACGACTTAGTTGGCGCTTTAACTTGCCGCCTCTATTGCAAAGATCTGTAACATACTAAAGTACATATCCTACTGGCAAAATTAAGGAAAGAAGCCGAGGGTAGGTGGGAGAGGTGACCGACATTAAAGAAAGCGTAGATGTGGATTCTCAGAACTCTCCAGATGCGTCCGCCCCGCATTAAAGATCCAGGACTCAAATCTAAAGCTAAGGGCCGAGAGTACAGTACAGCAATGCGGATTGTTTCAAATCTCTTACGACAGCAGATTTTCCTTAGCCGCGGGCAGCATATTGTATATTTTTTATTATTATTTCTGTCTTGTATAAAAAGAGATTTTTATCTCCCAGCATTTATTTCTTTAGGCGGACTGTTAGTTGTATTCATTTATAGTTAGTCATTCATAAGAGAAGGCGGGAATGTTTTCCGCCATTTTGGTTCAAACTGAGTCATTAATTGTGTCTCGTCTCCCTCCTCCTCCAGAAGTTTCTGTCTTCTCTATAAATACTCAGAAATAAGATTTTTGAAGGGTTCCAGATTTCTGTCAGCAGACTGTGCAGCGAAAAGGCTTCTGTATACATTTTGTAACATTTCTGTATGAAGTTTCAGAGCCCGTAGGGTCTCAGTGAGGAGGGGTTATAACTGTATTGAGGATTCTGATCTATGGTATCTCATAGTATGTAATTTCTCTTATGTGTTAATACATTATCCCATTTCATGCTATTTGTCTTCTTGTATCATGCTCTAGAATGCGAGTGGCTCACTAGTTTGCAGTAAGGATTCATCTTAAGTGGTGCCCTTTCTGGAATTAGTCAAGCGCTTTAAATAGGCCTAGTCATGATATACTGTTCCATGTTCACTCTTTCCATATTCTCTGCTATATTAGCTGCTTGAGGAGGGTGCTTTTAAAACGCCATTGTCATATAAGGATTCGTAAATTGGTGCGCCCTTGTATGGTTCTGTTGTGTATCTGGGTATCAGTCTCATGTCAGCTAATATCTTCTTATGTTTCCTCACTGCACTCACTTCCTGATATATGATTTCTGTGATATATTATTTGAATCGGCCCTTTTTACAGTAAGCGGTCTCTTAACTGTCTGATGCTTTCATGCTGAAGTTCTACATTGTGTCCCTACATTATTCTTATCTTTGTATCAGCTTCTGAGAGAGATTGGTCCCATTCAAATCTGATTTCCTTGTTTAGAACAAGAGATAGTAAGTGAGTTCTTGGACTGACAACCCAAACTAAAAGGGCTCCTTGCTATATTAAGATGTCCTAGGCACTGGTCTATGGCAACTCTAGGTTGTCTCTAGGGGGGTGACAAAATCATCCACAATGCCTCCCAAAGTTGGGCCCTTCATTTGGTGGGTCAAGTAAGAGTTTACTCAGGGTGGTCAAGTAAGAGTTGATTCAAGGTGAGTCAACCAGTGTGATTGGGGCTAGTTGGGCCCTTCATTTTGAATGGAAGACATAACCAGATCAACATAAACATATCTAGCAGTTGCATCGACATGAATGAAGACACAAGTAATGAATGAGGCCCATGTCTTTCATCACAAATTCCCTTGCAAGATCCTCTTTACAAGAGTGGATCAACTTCTCATCACCTGTCAATATTAAATCATCGACATACAAAACAAGAATAAAAAACTTACCATCTACCACAATGTGATAGAGGTTTGCATATGCTTCACTTTTGGTGAAGTCCAATCCAATGAGATAACTGCCGATCCAAGCTTATCACAAAGTTTCTGGGGCGCGGTTCCGGGGGATACAATGCTTTCTTGAGTCTGCCCACATGCGACTCTCGATCATATGTCTCAAATCCTTTTGGTTGCTCTATGTAATTTTTTTCCTCAACAACACCGTTGAGAAAGACGATCTTCACATCCATCTAGTGGATTTTCCACCCCATCTGCATAGCAAATGCTAGAATGGATTTGATTGATGAATACCTTGCAATTGATGCAAAATTTTCCTTATAGTCCAGTCCCTCTACCTGAGAGAATCCTTTGGCCACAAATATGGCCTTGTACTTCTGAATGCTCACATCAGCTGCATGCTTCAATTTTTAGATCCATCTTGAACCAACCACTGATTTCCCTTCTGGCCTCGACACCACCTCCCATACACTATTCTTCATGATGGAATCATATTCTCCACCATGGCATCAATTCAAACAGGTTGAGCAACTTATTCCTCAAATGAGGAAGGTTTTGTCTCAATGAGCTCTGTCATGAGAGACATGTACCCAATGTACCTATCGGGTGACCTCCTTTGCGTGCGTTGTGATGTGGGGGCTCCCACATTTTCCTGTACATCTTGCAACAATCTATCAGCTTCTCTATTTCTATTTCTCCCCTCTTTGGAATATTCTGGTTGAGTGGATGCCTCCACTCTGCCTCCTGTTTTCTCCTCTACATGTGGCTGCTCCACAACCTCCTGAAGCTCATCTCGAGGCTCCTCCTTTGGAGCTAGAAGCTCATGCTCCGATGGGATACTCAACTCTCGTTCCAAAGAGCATCTCATAAACTTGTCCTCATCGAACTTGATGGATCTCCTCACAACTGTCATCCTCAGTGAAGGAAGATACGCCCGGTAATTGTGTGGAGTTTCGATGTATCCTACAAAAACTCCTAACTCTGTTGTAGGCTCAAGTTTCTTCCTCGAATCCTTGAAGACATGGCAATAAACTGAAGCTACAAAAATTCTGAAATGAGACACATCAGGCTTTCTCCCTAAGAAAGCTTCCTTCGGTGTGATCATGCTAAGATTCCTATGAGGACTCCGGTTCTGCAAGTAGATTGTGGTGTTGCATGCTTCTTCCCATAGATGCAATGGCAACCCCTGATCATGCAACATGGCCTTTTCTCCTCCCACTATGCTCCCGTTCTTCCTCTCAACTACCTGATTCTACTTTGGTTATGAGGTGGTGTTAGCTCTCTTCAAATGCCTTCTTCCGCACATAAATATTTGAAGGCTTGCAAAACAAATTCACCTCTATTTTCGCTCCTGAGAGCCTTCACCTTCTTCCTAGTCTCCCTCTCCACCAGTTCCTTGAATTCAACAAACTTGGAAAAAACTTCATCCTTCTTTCGCATGAAGAATATCCAACACTCTCTGGAGAAATCATCATTAAAAATAACATATTACTTATGCCTTGTTGTGGAGGCTGTAGAAAAGGGTCCACAAACATCAGAGTGGACTCACTCCAAGATTACATCTACTCTAATCTCACGATAATGGAAAGTGGATTTAGCATATTTCCCCAATGTGCAGCCCTCACAGACATCCTGCTGGTCAAGGGAGCCTTTAGGGAGGCCGATGGTAATTTGCTGCATGATTTTCAGGGCACCATGGTGTAGATGACCCAATCTTTTGTGCCATATTTCACCAACATTTCTACTTGGAACTTTATCATCCTTGCTACTCAATGCAACACAATCTCCCACCTCTAGTTTGTATAGGTTCTTCACTCAAACCCTGATCTGCTTCACCTGCCCGATAGCTATGTGTCTCAGAAAGGATTTCCCTTTACTGAAAATTTTATCATAACCACAATCCTCCAAAATTGCTACAGAGATCAAGTTCTTTTTCATCCCGGGTACATGTTGGAAAATCACAAAGGCAAAAAGATTTTCTTTATGATGATAATTACTTGTGATTTTCTTATGTTCTTATTAAATTTCTTGTGTTCTTCTTTTATCTTAGTTCATCAAGAAATTACCAAAAAAATATCATGAAGACCAAGAACACCAGATGTAGGTGGACAACCAGGGCAAAATCCCTATCTAGGGGAAAACCTAGTAAAAAACTGTTCCTTCAATAGTTTCATGAGATAATCCAAGACTCTTTGACCTAGACACAAACTTCCTCCAATCACCAAGTCAACCCTTCCCTTCTGCAGATGATGATCTTACAACAACAACTTCGACCTAGAACAACAACAAGAGTAGCAACAACACTTCGATCTAATAGAAGCAACAAAACCTCGACCTAGAAGCAACAGAGAACTTCGACCTTGATGCAACAACAACTTTGACCTTGATGCAACAAAAACTTCGACCTTGATGCAGTAGCAACTTCGACCTTGATGCAGTAGCAGCTTCGAACTAGATACAATAGCAACTTCGACCTTGATGCAGTAGCCCAAAAATTTCGATCTTGATGCAGTAGTCCAATAACTTCATACGTGTGAGAGAGATGACCCATAAAAAAATCGATTTTGCAATCCCTCTTCTTCTCCTGCAATTTCATACACTTCTGCTTCTTCTGCTTGTATATCGAACTTGTAAGTGGATGTCTCAAATGAATCGAACTGCACTATATATAGCCCCTTTTGGAGTTTAAATTACCCTCATGTAGGCCGACTTTAACATGTGAGGACCAACTTGGTGTGGAGGTGAAAAATGACTTATTTGACTCGATAATGATTCTTTTTGCATGATCCAAAAGCACAAGAAGGGTCTCATAAAATGGATAATGACTAATGAATCAATATAAAACCTAGAAGTCCTCAATGAGGACTTTTACCTATAACATGATGACCCAAGCGTGAAACCCATGCTTTAATAAGTCATAATAATAATTTCTTTTGATAAATACATTTCATTTTGACTCAAATACAATTATGAAGATCGAACTTAGTTACATTCTTCAACTCTCCCTCTTAACTAGGGAGGTATTCATGATTACACATAAATATAAAAGTACAAGGAAAATCTTGAAACACATGAGCCATGAAGAGTTTACGGACTAGATTCGTGACCAGGGTAATCTATCCGAGTCCTAGAAGAGTTTAGGCACTCACGGTGCCATGAACTAGATTCCTGACCATGACAATGTATCAGGGTGGGAATAAGATGGACTAAAGCTTTCAACCACTCTAGGTAACATCAAGCTTACTTGCTAACCATCAACCCAAGGATCCAGGTGTGTAATGCAAGGTTATATCTCTATGACCAATGCCACCCTCCCTACTTCAAGAAGTAGACATCAATACATAGCCGACCAGATGTCCTCCCAGGCGATGTGTATTACACACAAAGCCTCAACACTCTCTATTATTCAAATTAGCAACAACAAACCTCACTCAATTAAATAAATCGGTAACAACAAATCTCTCCCTATCAAACATATCGGTAAGCATGTAAAACATGCTACCAAAACTTTGAGAGATTTCCCTGTACAAACCATAATATTCAAAACTGGCCGGTTTGAACCGGTAACTGGTCAAACCGACCATCAAATGCCAGATGGGTCAAAACGACCTGAAAACTGGGTTTAAGGGCTTTTGCCAGAAATTTCGGTCCGACCGGTGCTAACTAGTTAGTTAGCTGCTAGGCCGCAAAAGGGACCCATAGATGCGGTTTTGGCTAGTTTAGGGTGGTTTTGGAGGGGAAAGGAGGGTTGTTTCCCTCCAAAAACACCCTCTCTAATCCTTTAAAAGCAGGGGTACCCTTTCATTTGTCTCACACATCTCATTTGGAGCTTTTGTGAGTTTGATTGATAGCTTGAAGAGTGTTGAGTTTTTGTTGGAGTTGTGAAACAACAGAGAGTTTGAGCTAATTAGGAGCCATCATGCTTCCAAAATACAAAGACACCGCATGGGCTCACTATGATATGATTGATGGCAAAATAATATGCAAAAATTGCCAAAAATCTATTGCAGGAGGGAGTATTTACAGGTTCAAGCAACACTTGGCGGGGATAGGAGGTCATGTAAAGACACGTGGAGCACCAAATGAAGTAATAAGGCATATTAGGGCAGAATACCTTCAGAAATTTGAGACTCAATTCATTGAACCAATATAGAAGTTTGTGACTTGAGCATTTGCAAAGTTTGGGAGTTGAGACTCAACTAACTAAGTTTGATCACAATGAGAAGTTTCAAGTGATAATGTTGATCACTAATATCATATATGCAGATTTGTAGCAGGCTAGTGACCCCATAGTTTGTAGGCTTTGTTTTTGGACTTTATAGGCCATTTGGAGCCTCATTTCTTATGTATTTTGTCAATGATATGTATTGCACTCGACGCCATTTTGATATATTGACCTATACATGGTATATAATTGAGAAAAAATTGCATATTTTGTCTCTATTGGCTTGGAATCATGCTTGCAAATCTTAAAAATAGTTTTTTTTTGTTTTTTGTTTTTTGTTTTTTGTCTTTTTGTTTTTTTGTTTTTTTTTTTTAATTAAAAAATAATTATTTAATGTATTTTTTTAAAAACCGGTTCATTGAGATCTGACTAGTCTCGGTTTCACTGGTTCTGGTTCAAAAGCTGGTTCATTAGGTCCACCGGTCTGGTCACTGGTTCCAGTTTTTAATACTATGGTACAAACACAACCCAAATTAATAACAATTTTTCAAATACACATACGTAAACACAAACCTTCGAGGTCTTCAAACATCTTGATGCTGATTCACAATTTTATCACAGTAGGACTTAGAGGCTTCCCAAACAAATCTTGATAGGAGTTTCCTTAACCATACAACTTCCTTTCATACTTCACATGCAACAACATATTCTTCAATCAGATCCTGTTTTCCTTCTTTCAACAACACCTCAATATACATTCTCCATTTTCTTCTTTAAGGTATCCATCATGACTATAATATGCCCTCCCTCTCAACTTGGGAGATATGCCCTTTCTTTTATCCAGGCTCCCTCTTAACTTAGGGAGATCAACTACTTTCTATGAGATCGGAGAATATCTCATGGCTTCCATCCTTCTTATCAGAGTCATCTTGATCATCATCATTCATAAAACTTCCTTCATCATGCTTACCAATCAAATCAACTTTACTTATGAATATCTTCAACATCTTGAAGATTACGTACCTGCACAACTTAAACAACAAGTACAACCAAATACATAGAAACATGAAGTAAACTATATCAGAATCATACAATAATGGAAGCATTAAACTTTAGACATTAAATACCTAAACATAGTTAGGCTCATAATCAACAAGAGACACATACTTCTATACTTCAACTTTTAGGACAGGTTTTGTTACAAACCCTAGATCACATCATTTAAAGTAACTTAATCAAGATATCAGATTATATCTAGGGTTTCAATATTTTATTTCAGACTCTTCTATTAGGTATTGAAAACCCTAGTATCAATTCAAACAAATTTAGTTTTACAATACATCTAACAACTTTAGAATTCAAATGTTAGACTTCTACTAGGATTTAATGCAAACCCTAGATTCCGTCTATGAAATACTAAGCCTTAGATATCAGCATTCAAAACCAATCACAACACAATCTAAGGTTTCAACAATATTACCAACCTTTTGTAAACCCTAGATTTTATCATCACAATCATATCCTAGAATATCAGACTGCTACTAGAGTTTAGTTACAAACCCTAGAACAATAAGCATCATCAATTAAGTTAGCACATATACATATCTATTATTTCATAATCATGCACAAGCATATCATAACAACATATATTAGATAAACCCAACACACAAATATCAATACATTTAGACGTATAACAATTCCAATCAGGTTAGGGTTTCGATCAAACAGACAAACACACACCTAGGGCTTCATTGCTAGGATATTACTCTAGATATATAAGGGTTTTGCTCATAAAAATTAATTTACCAAAACATAAGGTCTAATACATAGACATTACCTATCCAACCCTAAATAACTAGGGTTTCCATAATAATACCAAAACCCCAAACATGACATTACCATCAAAACCCCAAACATCAAAATAATACTATTTTCTAGATTTCATCAATAATCCTAAGAAGATTAGGGTTTTCATATAAGCAAAGACATACCCTTAGGTTAAGGTTTTACAAAGAACGTTTTGAGGGTTAAATAAAAATATAAATGAGTTTAATGAGGGTAAATCTAATCTAATGTTTAATCACCCAAATAAGAATCTTTATGATTCAAAGGTGTTAGCACTAGTACAAAATGGCTAATTAGTTACTAAAAAAAAAGACTAAAATTTACATATAAACGACTATTTTTCAGTCGGCGACCAACAGTAGCTAATTTACAGTATCTTATAACGTGACTAACTTTTGGTCATTTTTAGCTTAATCATTAATTAGTTATCTAAATTTTGTTGTTTAGTAGTATATTTGGTCATTAATTTGGTCATGAATTTAGTCACTGATTTGATCATTAATTTAGTCATTGATTTGATTATTAATTTAGTCACTGATTTGGTCATTAATTTAGTCATTGATTTAATCTTTGATTTGGTCATTAATTGTCACAATTAATGACCAAATATACAACAAAGTATATTACTATATGATCACCTGAGAAAACCAATTAATGACCAAAGAAATATGACCAAAATGTTGATCATGTTTTAAGATATTGTAAATTAGCTTCTAATAGTCATATATATGCAAATTTTAGTCATCGTTTGAAACCAATTAATAACGGAAGAAATATGACTAAATTTTGGTCATGTTATAAGATACTGTAAATTAGCTACTAATAGTCGTATATATGCAAAATTTAGTCGTCATTTGTAATCACAAATTTATCATTTGCACTTGTTGCACTGAAACGGAAACGGGAACGGATACGGATACGGGGTTTGAAACGGATACGGCAAATTTTCAAAAAATCTGGATACGATACGGCAGGAAACGCCACGTCATATATATATATATATATATATATATATATATATATATATATCAAATTTACATTGCCATTCATGATTCATATTTGAAGTTTGAGAATCTAGATTATATCTAAATAGTAAAAATGCATAATGATTAATCATCTATCATCAATGATCATCATGATATCATCTAGATTCTATCATCTATCATCTATTCATCAATTATCATATATGAATAAAGATTTCATATTCATAACGACTTGTATTTATTTAGCCTGTCATGTCTTACGTAAATATTTCTTTAAGTTGGAGATATTTTGAGTCTTGACATGAACACACATATAATCATACACCAAATCTTTTCTTATGACAGCCAGAATATTTTTGTCGTGGGATTTTCTCTTATTTTTAATAGCAATTTTCAAGTTGTAACAAGACTTACAGATGGATTCAGTAAGATAAATGTCATTTTCATCAAAGTTAACTATTACAAACCTGGTTGTGAAGCGAAGTTGTTATGATCAGATGAGAAGTTATGATTAGAAACACAACTGTTCAGTGTTATCAGTTCATATCTGTGAATTTGAATCTACAAGTTGTCCCAGACTTCCATGCAATTCTCAAAAAGTGGAGAGTAAGTATAACTGTCAGCATCAGCCCTCTATTCACAGCATCCTATTGTAATGAAAAATAGTGGCAGAGCATAATTTTTGCATTGTATATTTTATATTCATGCATTGTATTTTTATAGGAGACTATTTGATTCTCCCGCATTGTATAGACATCATTGTACTCACCAATCCCTTTGACATATTTTGTGGTCACTAGTTGAACATAAATATAATTATCATATCTTATCTTATCTTATCTTTATCTACTAGATTGGTAGCTTGATAAATTATCTTATGTTTATCTACTAGATTGGTAGCTTGATAAAATCTAGCCACCTACATTAGTTACGGGGAGAGTAAAACAAACATTCAAATATTATAACACTCTAAAACTACAGGCCACGTTTCCAAGCTTCAGAAACATACTTAAGTGTCTAATAATATCATGAGAAATTCATGGCAGCACAAACCTAAGAAATTTACGGCAAACAAGGAAAGATGCGAATTATACGAAAAAACGTGGAAGGTTTTATATAGCTGTTCAAGGCAGAAAATATATGCAGATATGCAGAGTCTGCCATTATTGTAAGCGCTAAAATGTTTCCGTGCCCGATGACTACAAATGTTGGAAGACTAAAAGTACAGGCCACGTTTCCAAGCTTCAGAAACATACTTAAGTGTCTAATAATATCATGAGCAATTCATGGCAGCGCAAACCTAAGAAATTTACGGCAAACAAGGAAAGATGCGAATTATACGAAAAAAAACGTCGAAGGTTTTATATAGCTATTCAAGGCAGAAAATATATGCAGATATGCAGAGTCTGCCATTATTGTAAGCGCTAAAATGTTTCCGTGCCCGATGACTACAAACGTTGGAACTTGTGGTGTGCGGGTTGACTAATGCCAATGCCAAACCTTCTTTGCCATTGCAGTCAAGGACCTTAAAATACAAATATTGATATTACGAACATCAATGCAATTCAACACCACAGAATTATACCCTAGCATAATCAGTAAAGTTAACTACGAAAACAAATGCAGCTATAATGTTCCCGGCGACAAAGCGAATAGGGTAAAAACGTTTCAAAAAATCGTGATACGTTTCAGATTTGGTCAAATACGTTTCATTTTTTGGACAATACGTTTCTGTTTGGCAAATACGTTTCCAAATTTTTAACAAATACGTATCCAACTTCAAAAACGGGACGGAAACGGCAATTTTCGGGAAAAACCGTATCCAAAATTTCGGAAACGAGAATACGAGGATCCATCCGTTCAAAGGCGTTCGTGCGGTTCCCAGATTTGACAGGATCAGGGATTTCAGAACGACCTTGGCGTTCCAAGCCCAACTTAGATTTGCAGTAGTCATTTATCTTTTTTTGGTAGTTTCATATTCATTATATAAATGACTAATTCAGTAGTTTATATTCATTTCATTTAGCTTCATTAATAGTCATTATAAATGACTAATTTAGTCGTATATTCATTTTATTTGTGTTCATCATTAATCAATATAAATTACTAATTTAGTAGTTTTAAATTGATTTTGTGTTCATTATTAATCAACATAAATTAATTTGTATGATTTAAAAAATGTCATACAATGTGCATGTTCATCTAATATGAAAACACAATGTTGCATATTTTAATTACAATACTAAACAATATCAAGTGCAACTATAAATAATTTCAACTACATGAATTATGTTATATGAAATGTTGAAGTATTACAATATGAGTTTCCATTGACTTAATATTGGTTGGACTACAATTTACACATGAAATGGTATTTTCAAAACATTATTGTTTTGTTTTCAAGGCATTGCAGGTGAATTCATCAACTCTGAAGACTTGACCATCAGCCTTTGTATGTGTCTTATGTGGGATATTGGCTCCAAGGGTATTACTAGACTAGTTCTCCTCTCTCTATTTTTGCATTTGTCACTTAAATGTTATTGCTCCCCTCTTTTTTCAATTCATGCTTCTTACCATCAATACTGAGTTCATTTTCTGAAAACAAAATAAGATACAATGCAGACTGTAAAACATGAAAGACAATGAACACTAGAATATAAATCAAATTAGACTATAAATAGTTTATACGACATATACCTCAACATCAACAATGTCAAAGCCATTTTTCCCCATACAAGTAAGAAACTTGAACAAATTTTCTTCATTGGGGCATTAATGGTCACTATAATGTGGCCAGATAAACTGTATAAACAAAGCAAATAAAATGACACCATATATAGAAAAGAACACCTTAGTAACTTAGTATTCAACTTTCAAGGAAAGCTTAGGAACAATCATGTCAACTAAGTTATATGCTAAAAAGCTCAAGTTGTAGATAACTTGTGAAAACAAATAATCTAAGGTGTGATGTTTAATGCTTGTTGTTTTATTCACAAAAACATTTCATTTTCTAAAGCATGAACTTAGTCAAGTATATAAACATGTACTCAAATAACAACATGAAAGTAATTTTTTCTGATATTCATGAAAATATTTTAACACAAAATAACGATAAGGATTCCAATCAATATAGTGTAATATTAATTTCATCTTCAAACTTTGGTTGTTGTTTAAATGAACATGATACTAAGTATTTTCAATTTCATAGTTAAAAGACAAAACAAAATAAAAAGAAACGTCCAAAATACAATCAAACAATAAAGAGTGGATATTATGGAATGGAAATTGCAATTATAAAAAATTTGTTTACCTGTCTACCGATCTCGTGTCTGGCATTCCTAAAACATTTGCTTGCCCAAAATAACAATGAGGTGAAATAATCACAACATTAAAAACCATAGGAATTCCTACTATAAACATTTCCAAAGTCAATTGCTTAGGTGTCTAAGCGATCTGTAACAACGAATGAACCATATCCAAGACGTGATATGCATTGTCTCCCCATCCTTTTTCCAATCACATTTCCTGTAACTTGCTCACAATAGAGACAAGTAACAATCAAACAAAGACATTGAATTTTATTTATTTATTGTTTATATCTATAAAATTTGAATCGGATTTGTTTCATAAACATATTAATTCATATTTAAAGTCTTCCTGACATATGAGAAAGTATCAATCAAGTAGGACATCAGAAAAATCAACCTCAATGAGGTACTCAAACAATTTCTACAATATCAATATTTTTCTTGTTGTGATATCTTTGGTAGAAAAAAGAACATATCTACAAAATAAAAATTCATATATTACTTATGGTCAAACGTTGTATATGGTGTATTCTTAAGAAATTTTTTAAAATGTTCCTCCGCCTTTACCAAAGTGAATTGTAGCCTGGTTAAACTATATATCTTTTCATTCAACATCAATTTCTACAAGATAAATGTCACTTATTATTCTTTCCCATTTCTCAACATGCTATATATACTAAATTGAAAGTCACATAAAACCAAGAGTAAACCCTTTTCTAACCAAAACAAACAAACAAAGAGTGTCTATAATAAAACATCATTAAAATATTAGAAAATGAAAAGAGGGTGGACCATTTTTGTTGTTTGACTTTGCCTATTTTTGTTATGAAAGTGCTCGAGCTTCAGGAACGAACAAATGCAAGGGAAGTCGTAAATGTGAAAAAAATTATGTTGACCTAATTTGTAGGCTTCTTCAAAATGATGTGAATGATGCCATTTTGGATGTGGTAAATATCATAATAAGAAATGGCATGTATTCTAATAAATTACATTGCAATGAATACCATGGGCCTCCATGGGTTATAGGTCCTCAGTATGTTAATCTTGATGATGAAAGAGAGATGCAACAATAAGTATGGGTGGTCCTAGTTTGTATGGTGGATAACTTCAAACCAAGGTCGTCATCTCAATGAACCTAGGTTCTGACATGGTAAACCTAGATCTAGTCTTCACCCAATTTCATTCCATCATACTTTGTCAAGACTCAAGAGGACATAATGGTCCTTAGCTTATAATAGGGTTGCTTTTGAAGTTATAGATAAAGCTTATCCAAAGAAAATGGATTTTTGGGCTCCAAGAGATATGGATAATTTAAATGATAACAATTATATGTTTTTTTCCCAAGATTCAAATGTAGGGATACCTTTTGTGGATTTTACTAATGAATAGAATGAGAGAAATAATCCATGAGGAGAATCTACTAGTCATTGTGATTAGGGAAATACTCGGAGATAATAAGACTATTTAGGTTCAAATCAAAGGCGGTGTTGATTCTTGTAGCTCCTCAGTTGTTGGTATTTCTTAAGGTAGGAATTTCAGTTCTTCAAGGGTGGGGTCCTTCAACGTAATTGCATCTGCCTTGGTCCTATCACCCAAAAGCAAAACATAATCAATAAAAAGTAAATATGTCAAGTTTAGGACATTCCTATTTGTATAGTTGTCAAGCTTATAATTCTTTTTGACTCTGTTATAACTCTGTTGAGACCACCTACTCTATAGTGAATACTAACAGAGGAGCCATTAGTCATACCTACCCATGGTCTCTTGTAGGCATGATAGAAGAATAGGCTGAGCCATTAATTAGAATTGCAAAGGTATTGAGGAAAGACAATTCATTATCTAGTTAACCAATTGCACATTGAACCCTATATGGATGAGTTGCCATAAATAAAGCCAGTTTTCTCTATCATATGCCTTGGAAAGACAAACTCGCTAACATTTTTTGTAATTTTTTGGTTTGATGTTATAAATTCCTTCTTGGGCTACTCCCATTCCGTAATGGATTTGTTTCCCAGGAAGGATGCAAAATTGTTCTAATGACATGGAATTAGCTTAGTGGAGTTTGACCCTACATGCACTAATTTTTGCAATGATTTCGTAGATTCAATTACATAGTGATATGGGTCTGAAATCATCTCATTCTTGTCTAATTTTTGGGATTAAAGTCCGACAAGTTGAATTGAAAGCTCCCAATTCCTGCCTGTGTATTTTAATTTGTCAGCAATTCTTAGTTAGTCTGTTTGAAGGAAGTCATAGAACCCCTAGAAGAATTCTATTGTCCTGTGAAGTGGCTAAGGGTTCTTATACTTTTGGAAACAATGCAAAATTGTTTGTGATTCTTCCTTTGATATTCGATCCATCAATGCCTCATTACCCACCTCACCTACAAAACTGGGGAAATATGAAGTCATCTTTAACTATATCTATTAAATTTATTCTATCATCCTCTTTATAAATTCCCTCAAAATGGTCCGTTGATGAGCAAATTTCTCCTCGAGATGAGACACCTTCTCATGAGGCAAAGTTCGTTGATAAACAACATCTTGAGGCAATTTTTCATTATAATTATGAGATGTTGAAGATATAAAATATTTGGTATTTACTAAAGGCTATGCATGAATTTTAGTGATTCGGTACAAGGAAAGACATGGGCAGTGATGGAATTGTGGAGATTCCCTACAACTCTTTTCCCAAATGTGCCACGTGAGGATGTATGCTTATTAAACAAATATATTTGAGAACGTGCACAATTTTGAAGGCAAGGCTATTTTGGATGTAGGCGCGGGAAGTTTGACGCAGGCTCTTGCACCCAACCTGCTTACCTATTACTACGATATATGTGCTTCCCCACTTTTCAGCTATAGTTTCTCCAATTCTCGGTCATATTGTTCTTGACGGCCCGTCACTGCAGCTTTAACTAGGCTACTCGACCACATGTGTGGTGGTTATTAAACCTGCACAGACACAAGTATAGATGGCTCTGATAGCACTCCATCCAAAAACTAATTATGCTGAAAACTTCCCTTCTATCGGTCATTTGTGTGTCTTTTCCCTCGCAATTTCTCAACAGTTGAGTGGTGTCGAGTAGTCTAGCCTGTGTTGCTTCCTTCTTAGTGAGTTTCCACCTTATGCTTCTTGTGGTTTTGTTTTTGTCGAGTGTGGGCTTGTGTGCGGGCCACATTTCTTCCACCAATGACTGTCGACCATACCTTCCCACCTCTCTTGGAAAACTACCCTCAAAACTACGTGCTTCTTCGAGGTGATGTTGGTTGATCCTTTTCTACCAACCGGAATGTCGGCCACCCCTTCTTCGCGTAGTTTCCTTTTCCTATTGGCAACAGGGTTTGACCCTTATTTCAACAACTCTATTTTTTCCATGACTGACACAACCTTGTCACTTGTGGATAATATATTCAACCCGTATACAACATACAAACTGATTTATATGACCATTTTTCAATCCTTAAAAAAAATAATTGCTTCAGGGCACTATACGGCCAATTTACTTCGGTCCTAAAAACACATTATCTTGTAAGAAAAAAGGGAATAAGACCCATAGATGACGAAAGTAGGTTCCTATCAATCAGTGCAAAGCTTAACAATGCCCGACATAGGGCAGGGTTGTTCGAGCATATAAAATAGGATAGGTTACAAAGCTAATAGGTTGTGTAATAGTAATATTTCAGAGCCTTTTGTTTCCTTCATGTATATCTCTGCAGGAAGCTCCTTTAAGGCCAATAATGTATTAATAACTATCTAATGGTAGAGATTGTTTTATTCCATCAAAACTCATGTAAAGGATGGAAAGAAAAATGTGTGCAGGAAAAAAGTTGACGGTGAGATTTTTATGCATATTTAGTCAGAGCACGAGCTAAAAACTAACCAACCACTCACTTGTCAACATGAGAGAGCACAGATAAACCACAAAATTGATCAAGCAAAATTGTGAGCGGGCTACCTTGAAATTTTCTTAATTACATATGTCTACTAATGACGTCTAGATACAAACATTGAATGTTTTTCTTCTTGAGAAATCCCTCAAAAGCCCCTCATTTCTTGGGCATGAAACTTTCTAAATGAACTCATGATTTTTTGTACAAAGCAGATAATATAGGCTCCCCCTTCAATCTCTTAATATCTTCCAAAATAGTTCCAGAAACTTCTATTGCATGACCATTTTCTAATAAGCTTCCTGGCTTTGTACCCCCATCCTTGATTTCCCTTGCTATATATTCAATAAATAATATCCCTTCAACAACCAGTTTTGTGAGAATCCTACCAAGGAACTCAAGAGCCTTGGGCGCATCAACAGTAGCATCCTCCAATGAAAATAGTACAATCTCCAACATAGAAACATCAAAAATATATATAGTTATAATTCATAATCGCAAATGACCATAGACTGTAACAGTCCTGAAATAAATTCAAACTTGAATAAGAACAAACAAAAAATTTCACACTACCCTTCAGTAAGTTGTCCTTGATTTAGCAAGAAAGGCTCAGACTTGCATAAATGTGTAAGTAGATTCCCCAGAAGATCAATTTCAACATCTTTCCTGACAAAAGAATTTAATATCCAAAGCGAAACCATAGTTGAATGTAACAATGGTGCTTTAAGGTAATCTACACAAAAAGTTGCCTCTTTCAAATCTCTCACACTGGATGGTATGTCATGCAAAATTAAGAAAAATTCAGGGAAACATGTCGACTTCTCTAAAAGACATAGTGAAAATGCATGGAAACTTTGTAAAGGAATGAACTTGTAATATTCTTTAATTTCCATTTCAGCCTTTTTCCTAAGTTGAACCTCAATGAGTTGTGAACTCAAAGTTCTTTGAGAAGAATGTTCTTACAATTGAAATTCAACATTTGCAGTCTTCCCACCTTTGTCACCGGATTATTATGAATCCTTTAACTCTCTTATGTCATTATCCAAAAAATTTATTTCCTGGACACATGATTTTGAAAATAAAGGCTTTTCTGCAGCATAAGTCCTTGTCAAAATTTCATCTCTCATACTAACTGGCATTCGGTTAGAACTGTAACCCGAAATTGGACCTGCACCTGTTCGTTTATTGCTTAGAGATGTGAATGGTGGAATATCTGCTAGAGCACTCTTAGCATATGTCAAAGGTTGAGCCCTCCATCCTATTCCCTTGCTAAGACCTCCCTTAGGACCAAGAGTCAAGTGGCCATCATCAGAAGCTCTGTGTGTTGAAGGGTTTGGCATAGAATGATTTTCAAATTGAGCCCTATCCACAATCCGAGCATCTTGACTAGTGAATCCACGGTCATGTGGTCCCATATGGGGTTGTGGACCTTTAATCCCACCCATTTGTGGAAGCAAACCCATCTGTGCACCTGCCATGTAAGGTGGCATCACAGATCCTCTCACACCATGATCAAGTGGTGTCACAAGTCTCCAACCTGAATGTCCCATATTGGTACCTCGAGAGCGGCCTCCCTGTCCATGTAGTTCTTGCACAACATCTCGATGCACTTCCTCTATTTTCTTGGGGCCCTCAACTTTCCTCCTTTGTTTCCGTCCATTCCTCCTCAGATCAATAATATCCTTCAACATGAACCTTAGCCTAGAGGGAATCCCTTGTTGATTGGACATTTTTGTCATCCTATCGAAGTAAGTCAACATTTTCCTCCTCTAGATGTTGAAATTCACCATAAAATTTCTTGATGCATGCATTCATAATTCTTTCGGTCAACATACTTTCTTTATAAAGCTTACTAATAAACCTTATATTTCCTAGCATTCGTTGTTGTGCTGCAGCCTTCTTCTCTCGTCTTTCTTCTGCTGAATGGATTTTTTTCACCATGCTCTTCTGCCTTCTCAGCCTCAGCCTCTTCTCTTTTATCTTTTTCAAATTCTTCCTAACATTTGTTCAAAAGAACTCTCTTGAAAACAACCTTCTCATTATCTTCATAAAATTCTGGTATTCCCGCAGCAAGCTAAAAACAGAATTTTGCATACATTTCACAAAAAGTCGACTCCATCAAGGCTTTGTCAAATATTTGAGATATTATACCATGAAGACATGATGCAGAGTCAATGTTCACTTCTTTGACATGTTCAAAAAGTTTCTCAAAGTTTTCGGGCGTTAATTTATTAAGGATGGATTTAATTTGTCTTTGTTTCAACTGATCCTCATCATAAACCTTGCCCACTTCATATCGGTTCTCTGATATATGAATTATGGGCAGAGAAGGCTGTGGAGGAGGAATCAAACCCTTCTGCGAACCAGAATCATGCTGCCACCTATCAACATCAGAATTATTTCTCACTAGTTTAACTTGTGGAAGTGGTGCTTGCACATAAGGCCCTCCAGGAAGGATGGCATTCATACTCATTTGTGTTTCATAGGTATTTCTTGAAAATCCAGCATTATAACCTTGGAAAGGTCGAAACAAAATAAAGGAACCACTAAGATCTGCATCCATCCGCATATCAGAGCCATCAGTAAAAGCATCCACTATCTTGGCCCATCTATGATCATCCAAACTGGCCATATTGCTTCCACGATGTTCAAGTAGATAATTCCCACTCAGCTGCCTATCAATTCCTCTTGCAGTGCTTGATAATGCATCAAAATTTCCTACATGACTTGCAAGTGATTGGGAATTTCCAAGTAATTCAATAGTGTTTGGAAAAAATTCAAAATGATTTGGTAGATCTTTGCACTGATCCTTGATTGCCAACAAAAAATATCTGGATTACTTTCTGTCTCCTGAACATTTAGTAACTAAAATAGCTACTTGATTCGTAGGAGTTGAAAGCTCAGTTGCATCTTCCCAGTCATCCACTTCTTTCAGGACTTGCTTCTTAGGCTCTTTTGAAGAAGTCTTACTCTTGACAACATTGGTTACTATTTTGGATGGTTCTGGAAGGTTCACATCTTCCTCTTCCTCTTGAACCTTATAAGCATTATATAAACCCCTGTGGGAGCTATAGCATTTTCATTACTGAAAAAATCCTTCTTTTTATTCTTCTTGATGACAATTACTACCTTGGCAGCATCACCAATATTTGCAACATTATTCTTCACAGAAACATTGGAAGAACTTTTATTCTCCTTTATTGTCAATCTAGCTACTAAATCCTGCTTGCCTTCACTTTCAACAGGAAAAGATGACACCTTAAGTTGAACAGACGTTTCAAAAATATCACTATTAGTGGTGGATACTTGAACCTTATCTTGTGTGTCAATTTCCTTCACATTGACAACCGAACCTTCCCCAAGTAATTTAGCACTATCATGGTTAACCCTACCTTTGTTTCTATATCCAGAAGATTGTTTGTAGTCAACAACTTTGATACCAGACAGAAAACCTGGTTTTTCCTCCAAAATAGCCATATCAACTTTAGGGAGCACTGCTGTAGCTTATGATTGTAATTCCCATTCAGACACCTTGCCTGTATCTGTTGTTGACTGCTCAGATACAACTAACACTTCACCCTTTTTCTCTAACAGAATTGGAAAAATAAGTCATCTCTTTGTTTATGTCAACATCAGCTGAACTTGACAACTCAGATGGGGAATAAAAAACCACAATAGTCCCATGCTCAGGATGGAGAACATTTCCAAGATCTTGCTTCTCTCCAATTACAGAATTAACAAAATTATTCCTGCAGCTTTGTCTAGCATTACCGCTTGTTGATTCAAATTGTTTATTCTTCACATTTCTAAGTTTTGAATATGATTTAATGCCATCCTCACTGCATGTATTCTCCCACAGGTCATGAGTAATTTCCATGGTGGGGCTGTGATATGGCAGCAAGTCGGATTACTGATGATGACCCAGGTTCAGGATCTAGATGGCATGCTACCCATGATAATCTCATTGAATCAGTTGGGGTTACTGGGTTGGGTTAAGAAAAGTGGCTCTCATGGATATCCGGGAAGGCTCCAACATGAATGGCCTGGGGACACATGCATATTTATACTAGCCTTAATAGTTTTCCTTGCTTTCCTCATTGGAGAAGATAGAGTATAAAATTGTTATAGCTTTTGAATAGATGACACAACCTCTTATAGGCCTATTGTCCATGGTTGAATATGCCTCTTGCATTTTCAAGCTCAAAGAGTTGGCATAACTGGTCATTTCCAATTTTACTAGGCATTTTTCTAGTGTCATGCCATTAGGTTACAATTTTGAATCCCATGGGTGATGTGTGCTATCCACTAGTTTATATTGGGGTTTGCACAAAAAATCCAGAATATGAAAATGAAGGAAATAAGGGTTCTACTTCATGTATTTTCACAGTTGGCTGATCCCATGGAGTTAACAAGGTAGCTCTATTCATCAACAATGGAGAAAATCAGTGACAAATAACAACGATTGTTTATTTTGAATCCTTAGTATGAGATCACAAAAGGCAGTAGTCAGATTCAAATTTCAAAGAGGAAAACAATCATTGAAGGCACAACAAGTCTTCAATGTGCGGAAGAATTTGTCCTTTTGAAAAAATTTGTACAAGGCAGGAGGGATATTACACCTGTCTCCAGGGCACACATAATTAGTTAGAAGTATTCAGGAATTTTTGCATACAGATATCAGTGTCACTCAAGTATTCCTTGAGATCTTTGGCCACAAATGATGTATAAATATAACATGTCAGAATCAACTTCCTATGGATGATTTCAATTGTGAAGTTTGTAGCACGAAGAGTGGATTATGTAGCCTTTACATGTGTGTTATTTGGAGCAAACTTGAATTTCAAGTGAATACTTGTTGATGGGTAGTCTGCGATCTTTTTTCCCACTAGAAATAGACAGATTGTGCAATTGATGAAGGAGAAATAAGCATGGGTATCAGTAGTAAGGGTTGTGCAGGGTCATCCGAAATACTTTTCATATGTATGGTTTGTAAGAGAACACTGGAACTATTAGGGTAAAGGATGTTTTTCAACAATGTGCACATTCTTGTGGTAGGAAAACCCTTGTGAAGGAATTTGATTGTGTTCAGAGGATATTTCATGGAAGTAAGAACTCCAAGGGGAGAAAACTATTTTGAAAGTCCAAAGAATTATTGGAAAGAGTGGAGTTGATGATGAGGCTACAATTCTTAAAGTGATGCAACGTTTCTTTCAAGAGTTAGAGATAGGATTATACTTGGGGACCTCCTTATTCGATTTGTGAAATACCTTGTTTGATCCAATGATATGGAAAATAAAGCCTTGTTGAGAAAATAGATTGTCATCATTGAATCAAGAAACTTGTACACAGATGCACTCTACATGATACTCTTTGCATTAAGGGTGGTGTTTGACAATGGAATTTTTATACAAACCTTATATCACATTAAGTATTTCCTTCCAAGTGGAGATAGTGGCATCATTATAATACTTGATGTTCCAGGACAAGCAACGATTTTTCACCTATAACAGACTTGGAATTGAGGCTCTTAGGAAAAGCAATACTGGCATTGTCGAATATGCTTACCAAAAAATAAATAATTTTGAAAGTCCTTCATCTTACTATGTGAAATAAGGATAAGTTTTCAAAGATGTTGAGGATTAAAAAGATGAAATTGATGCATCTTACAAACATTTAGCACAGGTCAAGTGGCAGACTCGTTGGTAGATTTCAGTTGCTTTTGAGAGAATAATCCAAAGGAAAATGGATCCCAAACAACCCTTGTTCAATAGCACAGACCTCAAAGAGATATGAATTCTCCTATCCCGATCCATAATTATAGTGATAAGGGGACTTAGGGTGTATATAAATACATGTACATGTGCCACATTGGAAAATGTTTTGATGAGCCAACCTACAAGATTGGAATAGACCAACCTGTTCATTTTGGAAGCCAACTTGTATACCTTGATTTGGATGTATTACAAATTATTTTTTCAGCTAATTTGAAAGATTGCCCACCTTTTGTGGGGTCTCGGCCTACAATTATATTAGAGTAACCCGAGGAGCATTGGTATTCATGACATGGAGATTTCACACTTGGTTTGTGGGCCTGCTTTGAGGAGAAGCCCCCTGCATGGAGTTTTCATTTATATTTCATAGACTACATATTGTATGTGGAAACCCATTTATTCTCTTTCAAAGACTGCAGGCATGTACAAACCCATATATTCCTCTTGAAGGCTGGAATGCCCAGTCTAAAGTCCCTACATTCACCATTTAAAGAGGACTTGGGTTTGGCTCACGTGATTTAAGGAGGAGGAATATCTTTGAAGACGAAATTACTCTATAATTTCCTTTAAGTCATTACTCTATGATTTCCTTAAAATCATAAATAAGTTATGCTAGATCTTCAACAGGATAAATATCATGATGTGGAGGGCTAATAAGTCCCACATTGGTAGTTGAGTTTCTTGTAAAATCAATATCACCAATGAATTTATGGCCAATGGAGCAGCATCCATCACATATACACATGAATGCAAAGATTTTCCACTCATCCTGTTGACCCTGAAACCTGATAAGAGTGGACAGAATATCAGGAAGCTCAGGCACACAACAGAGAAGTCACAGAGCATCTTTGATGTGCCAACTTCCAAGTGACATTGAATTAAAGTTTTGAACCACAGGAGATAGAGGAAAATATGTTTGAACCACAAACTTTTGAAAATTTGGCTACAGTTTACGAAGAGATTGATGTTTTTAAGTATTTCATGGTGTTTGTAACAATGATAAGTGTCTTTGAGATTAAAAAAGTAGTGTCTATGTCATGAAAAAATCAGTGTGTCTGTTTGCCTTTTTGGAAAAATATTATTAAAGGATTATCTAGTAAAGGAACAATTTGGAAAGGGAAATGAATCTCTAGTTGGAAAACTACAACTATCAAAGTCTATTCTACAATTGGCCAATTTTGAAAATATTAGCAAATGTGTAGTCTGATAAGGAACATAATAGACCAAAAAATATTATCTTGTTGGCCTGGAAGAATATGTATAAGGCTTGCAGCAACTTGGGTCTATGTTATGGGGGATTGGATTAATAAGGCTTTAATGGAAAAGATGGTCCAACATTTTTGTAAGGAAGAAAACAAGCTTTAAGGCAAACTACATAGGCACCATATCCCCAGAATGCCTGCTCGTTCATTTGCGCTTCATTTGATACAACCTGGACATAATTAAGTATTATATTTTTTGGGATAGCAAGGATGGATCCAAGGCTAAGTTTGTGAGAATTCATGGAACTTGAAGATAATGCTTTCTAGCATGGATGATTTAGCAAGTCCAAATAGGCCCTTGCAACAACTCTTGGGATCTAGTGTTTGGAAATTTAGGTATGAAGCTGAAGATGGACACCTTTAAGGAGAGACATAGGAAAATATTGGAGGAATTTAGAACCCATATCAATAGAGATGCAACAAAACACTCAACAAAGATCCTATAAATTTCAGAATTCCAACGAGGGGGGACAGGATGACTGAAAATGGAGAGCTTCCAAGATTGGATTGTACACGGTAAAGAGAGGTCATGAAAGAAGGTGCAACTTCAACAAAACCTAGAAGAAGGTTTGGGTGAAGGAGGAATTGACTAAAGAAAATACTTTATTACAACTATCCACTGAAAAACAACCTAACATAGGATCATATCTTGAGCAAAATGCTTCCTTGGCCCTTCTTAATGCCCCCTTTGCCTCTGCTCCTTATGTGTGAGTACCCCTGTCGTATTTCAAGTCATTTTAGAGAGAAACATGACCTCAACTGGAGATTTCCTACCTTGTTACCAGATCTCTTTCGAAACTGGCATATGATATCACAATCCCCAAATCTTAAAGAAATTTGGAAACATTTTTCTAGCTATGGAAGTTTGGTTAGAAAGAAACATAAATATTTTCAGATATTAGTCTATGAGGAAGCCCTTGAGAAAGACTAGTAGCAAGCGTGGGGACATTTATAATTGAAATAGTCAAAGCCACTGTGTCTAGAGAGAGAAATTCCCCTAGCAGATGATTGTTGAATTTAAAAACCAAGGCAGCTTGAATCCTCCATCCCTGACAGAGGAAGTGGGACCCGCCGTAACAATCAAACTAAGAGACAAGGAGGATATTTAAGACACAATATACCTATGGGAAACTGTAACAATCTATCTAAGTCAAAGGCATGATCAAGGGATTAAAATCGTCTTTTCAAACATGATTTGCTCATTTGAATTGGAAGAGGACTTTGCCATAATCGTCAGAGCCTGGATGAGTAGTCAAGGGGCTTATGTTGCATTCAATATTGAATTGCATTATAGACGAATTTGGTGAAATTACAAGTAGGTTCACATCTATAAACACAAATCATTACCTGAAACATCAAAACATAGCAATTGATTTTCTTTCCACTAAGGGTTTGATATGTTGGAAAAGAAGGGAATGTTCTTCTACTTGAATAAAGGGTTGGCAGTAATTATTATTGATAATATTAAGGAAAAGCATCAAAGTTTTAAATGGAACTATTATAAGGTACTTCACTTTTAATCTCATCATGAAGCCTGTTGTAACACCCCTAGGATGACCCCTATGTGTGATGTGCATATTATATTTAGGCTGATGACCTGTGAGGCCATTAGAACTCCTAGAAACCACAAAGCTTTGGAACATCCCTAGATGGTCGAGTTGGACACCTTGGAAGGGTAGTGGCATGTGCCGATGGACTATGGATGTAGAAAAGCGGTTGCACTACTTGGGTTGTGAGGTTAATGGGGAAATGAGCCTATTGGTTGGATGTTGTTGGGTTTGATACATTGAAATGCTTATGTACACTAATGGTATGTACCTAGATTTAGATAAGCCATTGTCCTATGGAGTCAAAGCCCCAGCCCGGGGGTGACCCGTTGTTGAGGAAATGTGAGCATCATGGTCTATGGCTGGGTGGAAGTTGGAACATATGAATATCTGAGCCAATTTGTTTCTCTTATTAGATAAGTTTTTATCTTTAATGTTTATATCACTTATGTTATAATTAATTATATATTATTATGTGCTGCATGTGAATAGTAACCTAAATGGTGTTATCATGAAATTATGTTCCTGTATATGAGTGAAATGCATCATATAATGCATTAGACACAGATAACATATGTTACAGGAGGTGAATTGAAGAAAAAAATCACAAAATAATGGGTTACATAGGTAGTTAAACACCACAGTAGGTGACTGGGGGCATTACACTTGCAAGGCTTTAACTTAGGCCTCCCTTAATTATATGAGTGTGCAAGATGGTCACTCCTTATGGGGTAAGATATAATGGAAGGAGTTTTTATTCAGATCAAATTCATTTCTGCAGTGCACTGTCTGCTTATTTTTCACCTCAGCATCCTTTTTTTCTCTTAACAGTTTGGTTCAATAACTGACGAGTACCTTGTGATTGAATATTATAAGCAACAAGACACCGTGGTGAAGAAAATTCTAGAGATGAAAGTAAAGAGGCCATGGAGTGGGGGATGGAGATTTGAACCCCTGCCTGTGATCCCTCAAAACCACCAAGGCAAAAAAACCCCCTCATCAACAAAAAGTTGTGTTTGAAAGCAATGGAAGTTCTAAATGATGTGGAAGGGCGGCTGCATGAAAGGAGGATACAGAACATAGTAATTATGTAAAGGGTGGCTGCTAGAAGAGCAATTATAGGAAGAGCTGCAACAAGGGGGAGCATGGATTATCTAATGTTTGATTTAGGATCAAGGAGGAGCCCCACACAATTGTACCATATCGAAACCATGATCTTGTGCTTGAACACAATATTGAGTAGCTTCTGGGTTAATATCTACTGCAGGCCTAAGTATCAAAGAAAGATTGATATTTTCAAGCTTCTTATTACTGTCTATAACCACTTTATCCATCTCTAGCATATCTGCACAACCGAACATATCCTTTACAATTTTGAAACCCATATCAGACAAAGTTCACTATGCTTTCTGTTAAATCTTCAAATAGGATAAATATGTTATGGCAACTTATAATTTGTAGCATGCACTCTTTCTAGCCTAGAAGAAGTCATTATCATGCTCAAAAAGTGAAGAAACTAAGTTTGAACACACAATTTTGTGTTAGATGGGCTAGGTGTAGATTAAGGGTGCTTTAGTCTGAGATCAAGTGTGACACTAGCCTTATAGTCTAGATTTTTGGACTTATTATGTTGTTAGTTTTCCTTCAGAGGGATTTGAAACTCTGAATTGCTTCAAACTTTGTCAACCTTGTGTATTGATTTGCTTTAAGGACACTTTAAACAATGTCACAAGATGTAATCCTCATCACCAATGTTAAGAGATGAGAAATTAAGTGTTATATGACTCAGTTTCAGAGCATATAGATCATAAAACAATGGTGCAATAAAATTCAGGACTTGACCACATAAAATACATACAGAAACAATGAGAACCAAAGCAAAGTTTTTATGTCAGTGACAAATATGAGTATGTTGAATTATAAAGTGGGTTGTTGAGCTCATTGTTTTTCTTGCATTAGAAGGTGTTCAATACTTCATTGTGCAAAAATAAACATTAAAATAATCAAGGTGTAACATGGCACATTTCAGACCTTGCTGCAGAGTGAGTAAAATGACATACAAGAAATAAATCACATGCGTTGAGGTGTTAAATGAATAACCAGGAAGTTGTTCATACCATGGATCATGCAATATCCACCAAAAACAAAATTAGATCTGAAGAATTGAAGTTAACCCTAGACATCAATCTCAAATGGCATGAATTGTTCCACTTATTATTAAGTAGGCCGTTCACCCTATTTTGACATTAATCATTCTTATTTGAGTGTTTAGATCATAAAGATATTTCAATATTGGCACAAGTCATTGTAAATTGACCTCAAATGAGAAATACATATTCAATTTTCCCAAGCATGACAACTCAATTAAGTGCTTGTCTTAGATCCAAGATAAGTAAATGGGTGAAATAAAAATATACAAAATTAAATAACCTTGGGTCTACTGACCTAGATTTAGAGATATAGAAAGAAAAACCCTCTAAAGAATTCAAAGCAATATTCTTTTTTCTAATGAATCATCAATAGGGTAGTTCAACCATGAACCCATTACATCTTCATGAATGGAACTAGAATTAGTTAATGAAATGTCATGTACAAATAACTCCAGAGTATTATACTATCCATAAGAGAAGTCTTCCCAAGTAACACAACATCATCATTTTATAGTGTTTTGACAGTTGAGTTGGAAAAGGATGCTTGACCACTTTGTTCACAACCTGACCATTTTAGACAGGAGTTCTTCGACATCATTCTCTACATCCTGGATCTCTTATGTAGCTGCACATAATCCCAATTCACCCTTGTCACATCTTAACATGTTATCCATTATAAGTTAATGTTGAGGAAGAATCCATTTTTTAGGCATGAACAAACTCTACAGATAGATGCATAGGAAGTGCATATTCCAGTTTTTGGAATGGTATAATATTATACATGAATCAATAGAAAGTGAACACAACATGTGAACCATCATATTTTGGAATAATGGAGATGTAAAACGAAGTTTTGACAATGACTCTCTGATTGTACTTTGAACCCGTTATTGAATGCAACCACATTCACACGTAGGCGGTGGAACTAGAATATTTACAGTAGTTTATTGAGTACAAAATGCATTTATGTCCAAAAAACTTGTTAGATTAAGACATGGAAAATCAACCAACAACTAACAATGAAAGAGGTTGATCCCAACGATTCTGGAATGTAGTTTGAATACCTTATTTTTAAGTTGGAAATTACGCAACACTGAGTTCTATGCTTCTTCACTTTCATGATTTCCTCATCCCACACGATTTATCAGCCCTAACGTTTTCTTTTAAATTTAATCCTAAAATAGTGTTTTCTACTACACATGTGGAAATAAAGAAAACAATTTTTTCAATGTCCACAAATGACCAAAATAGTTCAATGGGACAACTATCTCAAATCTTTCACAAGGTGATAAGCCCAATGGAAAAGGGAAGTGTCACCACTATTGCCGAGGCAACAACTTTCCTCATTTTAGTGAAACTCTACCTGTGCCCTTTCTCCTAGGCTTGTGCATCTGCACAATATCCATATCCAGCTCCATTGCTGCTATTCGCATCAATACAACCTCCCTACCCATCACCCTGTGTCTCCTACTGTCATTCCTATTCCCCATCACTCTCCCCCAACACATACCCTTGCAAAAAAAAATTCAAATATATGGACAATTTACTTGTTGCATTCATTGATTTTAATTTATTTATCACACATATTTAATTTTTATTCTCACAGATCATTCAAAATTTAAGGAACATGTTTGTAGATTTATTGCATATTTTGAAGGATTTAAGACTAGATCCATGGTTATGATTCACTAATTTGGAAGGTTAAGTGATAAATTTTGGATTCTGGATCAACCAATTATCCTAGAGACATGCCCTAGAACTAGCGTTCACTAGCTTTGAAGTGAGGATTATTGTAGGCGGCAGTTGCAGCTTTCCTAAACTTTCCAATCAAACCCCTTGGGATTTATTTAAGGGGAAAAAGTGATTGACAACACTACCTGTCTGATTTTGGATTAGGAGCAGAGAAAATTTCACTTTGAGAGACCATGGTTTCTTATACAAATCAACAAAGAGGAACGCCCACTGAAGATGATGAAGCCCACAACTTAGAAAAACTAGTGTTCTGAGTATTGACATTTACATTTAAGGAAAATCCTAGTTTTGATATTTTATAGCTATAAATTGCTAATATATTTCTATTGAGAAATTATACTTTCAATTATTGCTCTATTTGAATGTAGATCTAGCTAAAAGTTTCAAAACCATTTAAATAATTTCTCCACTATTGTAATGTTCTATGATTTACCAACATCACAATGGATCCATAATGACACTCATTCTATGTTTAAGATTCTAAATGATATGCAGTTTCGAAACAAACCTGTGATGCCCATGGGGAAAATTGTTGATGCATTTCACTCACTAGATCTCCCTTTATAACTGACTGTATAACCTGTCCATTCATAAAAGTTGTTAAAAGTCACCACTTTTTAGCAACACTAAAATTAAGATAGGGAGAGCCATGCCTTAAAATTACCCATTTAGAGAGGTAAAGTATAGTTCGTTTAGTTTCGAAAGCATTTTCAAAGTTCAAATTGCAACTGCATACATAAAATACACTTCTAGTTGGAACTTAGTTTAGATCATATATGATTGTGAATATTCTATTGTATAAGAAAGAACACACCTAACTCATCCTCCCAGTGCATGTTATCCTAGATGATGCAACATTTCTTCTACTTAAATGTTGTCGATGTACCAATGGAAGGGTCAAATATCATAGCTCTGCTTGCTAGAAGTCCCAATAGGGAATCATCTTGAACTATCAGGACCAAAAGCATAACCTCCAGAAGCCTACAAGAAAAGTCATTAAAGTATATTATAAGGATTGTTTCCCTTATTGGTAGAGAGAAACATTTAAAAAATATAAACACTTAATAATTAAACATATTTGAAAAATGAAACTTCCTTCTATGAATCATTAGTCTTAACCAACCATACCCTATTCATCATAAACAAAATATCAGAGAAAGAACTAAATCCTAGCAAGAGGATATAACTTCATTGTAAATTATTTATTAAGTACAACAATCCTAGCCTATATTGCTTTAATTTTGATTTTAAAAGTAAAATTTGACAAGATCCTGGTGCATCGGTGTTCAATAATGACTTTGTATTCATATTAGTTCCATATTACCTTGAGTTCTTACATTAGAAGGTAAACATGCAACGCTCAGTGTTCTCGTTTTTCTAGTATTTAGAAGATGACCAAAATGTGAGAATGAGAGTATAGTTGCAGTTAGAAGTGTAGCATATGTAAGTCAATCCAAGAAGTCTAAAAAAGTTCAAATTCTTCAAAAATAATGCATGTTGGTGAAAAAAGTTCAAATTCAATATAATTTGAAATACATAATAGAAAACTATAAAACAAATATAGGTTTAAAGAGGATATAAGTAAAGCACAAAAGCATTCATGAGCCTTACAACACAAACCATTCCTAAGCCTTGAATATATTTTTAACATAATTTTGGGATCAAATGGACTTATTATTTACTACTATTTGCTACTTTTTTTACTCATCCAGGCCTCATTAAAGCAATATGTTTGTAGCCTCGTGCATTCATTTGGTCACATATTGATACCAAATGAAAAGTCGTAAATTGTAGGAGTCTGGAGGGTTAGATAAAGTAGACCATTAGGAGTTTCTAGAGCTTGAGTGGGCCTGACAGTAAAGAACATGTGTTTCATAAGAGGCCAAAGGATCAAATCCAGAGTGGGGTAGAATATATACACCTCAGTATACTTTTGCAGTCAAATCACTAGGTGGAGGTGGGTCCCTTGTCCCTTGCCTCAGAGAGCAGAAGTAGGATTGATGAAATATAAAGTTTTCTCTCAAATTTATGGCTTATCACTCATGCGAAACCTACCCAAATTTGATTTCTCAAGTAGTCTAAGGAAAATTTGGGATTTTATCTTGGAAATAAGTTCCAAAACCCTTTCACTGTGGTCACTGTACAATGATCTATGTTTCCAACTGCCTTTTTGCAGTACCTTTTATATTTCTCATACAGATAATAAGGGCTTGACTAGTCTGAATGATAACTTGTAGAGAGGTAGTTCTTTATTTTACACCATTTTAGTTGTCTTTGTTCTTGAAATCCTGTGTACTGTCCAGAGATTCTTACAATTCAGGAAAAAAATGTCATGGACTAAATCTGGTAAGTATCTCATAGCCGACATCTGCTTTTCCACTGCTGATAAACATTTTATTTTGTTCTGAGCTCAGTTTTTCTTAAATTTGCAACCTCAACACTACTTCACTTTCTTATGAAACCATTTGGTATGGGTGTTGTTATGAGGTTGCTACAATTGATCCTGGATGTATATTTTTGTCCCATTTAACAAAGTATTAAGGAATATATCAAGGATATTCACTAAGCTTACAATTCAAAATTACCAAGTAACAATCCAACTAAGAAATACTACAAATATAGACATTACCCACATTCTGATAGATCATAACAACCCTCAGAGGCATAAAGTTCTGAATATGAGAAGCACTTTGGATTTTGGACAACAAACCTGAATGCACCATATTGACAAGATAATAGTAATTCATACTAAAATGAATAAACATGGACTGGAAAAGTTTTCAAATCAGCTTTCCAAATGGACAAGCATACCCACTCTATATATATGTTGATTTTAGTTTGAGTACAACATTCAATTTTTGAACTAAAACACATATTTTGACTAGGGGATCCTTGGCAACATGTTCCACACATATGTTGTAAACATCTCTAACAAAGAAACAGTCCTTGATATGATTTTCTTGGTGCTCTAATGAATTACTGGCTCTCTCCACTTGTAACCATAATTACAATTGCAACAACTGAAAAAAGTCAAAAGTCATGCCTTCGTCTCCTCTGATTGTAGCTTGCAAAATATATTTTGATTAAATGACATCATCGATGAAATTGAATGCATATGCAAGAAATTAATTTTATTGCCACATCCAATATTTCAATATCAAATTCGATAACCCTTTGAAAAGTATGGAAAATTTCCAAATCATTTGTTGCAAAACGTATGCTCAACACTTAGGCAATTTAGTTTCATGTATCAAGAAACTATTAAAATCATTTAGCTTGAACCTGCATTACAAATTGCCTAAGTATTTTGTTGAAGAGTGGTATTTTATAATACAAAAGTTAGGGACTGAAAGAGGAGGAAAAATCAAATGCATAATGCTAGAAACCATAAAATTTGACACTTAATTGAAGATTCAAATGCTTGGAATAAAGGTGAAGCTTAAATTATATAAATACTTTGGGTTTCTTTTTTTATGAGCTTGAACTGTCTACATGATTACACAACAATGAATGACCAAACCCCATCTTCTTCACTACAAGATCACTGCAAGTGGAATGGAGCCATAAACTGCATGAATTAATTTCTTTATGTTTTAATCATCCTATCAAATCCAACTTTAGTTCTTAGAAGGAATGCAAAGGTATACCTTTAAAGTTTATTTTCATATAAATATCAGATCATAAGAGGAAAGATAGATAGAAGAAGACACATGCATCATTTTGTTCATACGGAGATGTTAAATTAGAAATTGAAACTCAGATTATTTCAAAGGGAATAGGGTGAATGGATAGCAAAGGATATATACACCTAAGGAAATACTCTGTAATTAGACTAATGTTGGAGAAATTGGAACCCATAGTTGGGAACTCCCATGTTATATTCAAAATCATACAGAGGCAGAGATAAAGTCAGATTCAAATCTTGAACAAAATCCACAGAGCCCAGGAAAGAGCTAGAGTCAGGACCTAAAAAAGAGCCAAAGTTCGATAAAAGGAAATCATTATTTAGAAGTAGAAAATAACACCACGTGGGCTTCATGTCATGTTAGCAGCACAGTGACCCACAAACTATTGTAGGAAGAAAATTTTGGGGAATTTTCCCTCATTAGCGTTTGTTGGGTACGCTAAAAGGTAGATGGATAGTGGGTGTTGAAGAGAATGAAGTCAAGAGGACGCAACATAGGAAGTTAGAGTCAGACCAAAGAGGAAGTCTGTTATTATTGCAAGATGTAGAAAAAACAGGGATAAGACCGAAGCATCAAATATTTGTTGTCCATGCAAGGGCACAATATGAATTATGATACGATCTGAGAAGGACTAGATCAAGTCTTCTTAAACTTCTCTTTCTATATGCAAAGCTCCACGTCCAATTTCATGATCTTTTATTAATCGCATCGCTCTCTAGTTCATCTAATCTAACCAAAAAATAAATTACACAGTGGATTCCATCACGGCTACTATGTCTGATCGTCTATTACACCTAGATTATTGATAAACAATTTCTTAAATGATTACCTTTTGATATGTCTCCTCCACAGATGGACGAGAGGGGCCACCTTCTTCTTCTTGAAATTGAGTAATTGCTTCATCATCAATGCTTGAGTTGAAATATCCAATGCATTATCAATATCGATGGATCCCATCTGTAACTATTCTCTACTGTGTTGGTAACATAATATTATTTGTGTTAGGTCTTCCTGCCAATCTTCCATGGAATATACCTTCTTACATATAAATGGAGTGGGAAAATGATATTCAAATGAGTGAAACCATTTTAACAGAAGGCCAAAAAATTCTATCATAATGTAAAAAAAGTTATTCGAATATAATAAATACTTTATTTTTTTTTAAGTTATTCCAATATTATAAATATTTTATGTTTTTTAAAAGAAAGGTGGAAACTATGTTGAGTTTGTAAGCCATTTTGTCTTTTCATTTTTTTATTCTTTTCATTGTCTTTTTATTATTATTTTCATTGTATATGACCAATTTAGATCTATCTTAACTTCTGATCTACCAAAATATAGATCCATATTAACTTCGGATCTACCATATTCCCAAAGGGATCAAATCTCTTTTCACTGTAAAAGAGGTTTGCACCTCAATAGATTTGATTCCTCCCTCTCAGCACTTGGACGTAGATCTAGAGTTAAGATAGATATAGATTGATTTAATTATTAATTATAATTATTATTATTATTATTATTTTTTATGTTTTTAAATTTTAGTATTGTTATTTTATTTTTACGAAGTTAAAATGTTAAATTTGACATTACAACATCTCTACCATGGCAGAGGAATTCAACACTGGAGAAACCCTAGAGGCCCACAAAAAAATTGCAGGTGAAGAAAGGGTTGTGGAGTTTCAAACTAGATAAGGGCATAGTTTTGACGAAGGTTGAACGAACTCTGGACAATGTCAAGATCTGATATCCTTGTCAAAACACAAATTAAGATTAAATGGTAACCATAATTTTTTTATCCACGTGATATATAGTTTTGAAGTACAGAGATGGCCACCATGATAAACCCTTTGAAGACACAAAACCATGCATCAAATATTATTTCCAGATGAGATGTCGGTTTCTTACTATTGGAACCACATGGAGGAGAAGTTAGTGGAATATGAAATGAAGGAGGGGGGGGGGGGTTTCAACAAAATTGAGCTAGTCCCGAGGATTTTATACATTCACATTTGGAAGTCATGTTAGAAGGTTAGCATACTGCGATTTCTAGGCCTATCAGGTCTTTAGAAAGAAAAATTAAGAATTCAATAGGAGACCATCTGGAAATTCGGAGGTCCTAATCCTTGCTCTAGCCACACACTATTCGGGTCCTTTAGTTTTGGTCAACCTAGGGCCCAAGGAAATTTTACAGGGGCTGGAGAAATTTTCTTGGGGTTGTTTGGCTCTAAGTTTAGTTTCCCTACCATTCTAGAGATCAAAGGAACACATACAATGTGCTATGACTTCCTTAGGGTTTTCATAATTTTTTGAACACATTGGGGATTCTGTGCTCTCATAAGCCTCTCTGATTTGTTTTATTGTCTGTCCTTAATCTCATGAAGTGCCATTGGCCTCACTCTCTTTGGGTGAACTAGTGAAGTAGATCCTTTCCTTGGCAACAGAGGAAGGTTGAACTAACATCGCGAATGGTGCTATGGTTTTTGAGGACAAACACTCTTGTGAATAAAAAGGAATTGTGATTCAGAAGGAATTTTAGAAAGCAAGGAAGAGGAAAATCAATTCTAGTGTCAAGAATAAGAACAAATTCCTCCTTTCTTTGTTGTTGGGAGTCGACATTGCCAATCAAAAGATTGAGGAAATTTCCCAAAAATCTCTAGTGGGGTGAGTAGTCGAAAATTTAAGTCCTCAACCCTAAACGCATGGGCAGACAAGGAAACCTCACCTATTGTTAAATGTCCTCCAAAGGTTTCACTACTAGCCCAAGGTTGGATTTATTTGTGCTTCAAAGATGCGGCTGACGCCCAAAAGGTACATCATATGGTTTGGAAAATTGATTCATCTCCTATCCTTTTTAATTTTTGGATGCCCCTCTTCGATCCAAAGTAGGAGAGGATACATATGTCCCAAATATAGGTTCATCTTCCAGCTCTCCCTCCTAACTATTGGGATGCCATAATTTTCAAAGATAGAGGTAACTCAATGGGATCCTATTTGGATAATGAATTTATTTGGACCATGAATTTTCACATTTAGAGATGGGGATTAAGACATACTCTCGAAATTTCGTTAATATGGACCTTAGGGAAGTGCTTCTAGAAGACATGGATTTCAAGATTGGGGTGGAGTGTATTCAGATACTTGATTATGAAGGAATTTCTTTCAGGTGTAGGCAGTGCCATAGGTTAAACTATGAGATTCCCTTTTCTATGAAAGACCATATCCAAAGGCAAGGACCCGGTGCAAGGACATATTGGGTAAAAAAAGGGTTATGGATTGGAGGTTTTGGGTGCCAAGGAAAATAAATTTCTAATAGATATTTAAATTTTTCTTTGAATATTCGTGATGAAAGTTGGGTCGGGCACTCACTATTTCAAAATCATTTGTCATAAATTAAATTTCACCTTTTCATCTCCCCCATGAAGCCTTGCATCACACCAAGCATATTGTGCACACTTGAAAAACCGATATGTTGGCTAGATCAATGTAAAATAAATACCATGACCTGGAAACTCGTGCTTCCCTCCTTTATCCTCAATCACAACATTAGGGCCCTAAAAAAATCAAGACGAGTAAATAACTCCCCACCCATCTATCGCCCATTATATATTATTTGAGTTTGTTGTTGTCTTTGGAATTTCAAGATGTTCCAGGAATTTACAATTTGGATAAGTAATTGTTTTATCTCGATGTTGTTCTTAAGTTTTCAGAATATTCCCTAAATATACCATTGAAATGATTCAACAGCTTTAGGTTGGCCAGGAATTGTAGCTTCTTCCACCAAATCGTAATTGGCTTAATTTTATGGAATTCATGATTTAAGGGTGCCAGCTAAACCTCTTTATCATTTATAGAAAATATATCATTAGTGCCCTTAATATGTCGCACATATTATCTGATAAAAAACAAAGGGCAGAAGCAGAGAGATTGGTGTTATAATGATCTCTTCATGCACATGGAGGGGTCCCTAGTCAAGTTGGTCCCAAAATGTTTGTAGCGGTACTGTCTAGATCCTATCAATCCATTGTAGCCTCGCACTCTCTGTAGTTTTATATATACACATCCAAATCTACATGTTACATAGATGGATTTATTGTGTGAAGTTTCCCATCAACTCAAATTGTAATTGGTGACCATCAATATGTGATGGGCCACATAATATTGATATGGTTGGTTTGTGGCTCAGATTATAGGGCATGAGAGCTTGCACTGGATTGGAGGCCTAGATTCCCAAATAATTCTAATCCTCTATTGGTATAAAACCGTAATTTTTGTCTGTAACCTCAATTCCATTGTGCCATCAATCATTTGTTTGAAGGCCTAAATTTATGCAGGGTTGAAAAAAAAATCAATTAAGTGAAATTGTGTTTTGAATTTGCAAATCGTTATAAAGATTAATGCATTATCCAAAACCAACTTGTTTAAAGTAATTGACACTTCCTCTAAAGCTGATCAAGTTTTAATGGATACAAGAACTAAAATTCAATGGCTCTAGAGGGCACTGTGGGTAATCACAATGCTACTTCCCCATCGACACAACTCTTAGATTTTTCAGACACCATCGTCAAAACTCTTATGTTTGTCAAATAGTTGATTCGTTTGTTGCGAAAGAAGGGAATTGAGTGGAGGTCCATATGGGGATTTTCTCTTTGGATTTTATAAATAAATATAAGGAAAGTTCCAAATCAATCGTTATCCTCTTCTAATCCCTTTAGAGATCCCTTTTCTCTAAATGTTACACTTTGGTATCAAAATTGCAATTTTCCATTTATGGAGTGACACAATTAAAAATTACTAACATAAATGACTAATTCATATACTTGTTGTACTTGTTATTTGGTCATATTTTTATTCTTGGACTATAATACTCATTTACATTAATCATTATTAATTTTTTCACTTATTATCTAGTCATATATTTTAATCCTCACTAAATTAGTCATTTAAGTTAGTCACTTTTAGTTCAGTCACTTATTATCTAGTCATATATTTTATCCCTAGACTAAATTAGTCATTTAAGTTAGTCATTTTGAGTTTAGTCACTTATTATCTAGTCGTATATTTTATTCTGATACTAAATTAGTCATTTAAGTTAGTAATTTTTAGTTTGGTCACTTAAAATTGCTCAAATTTAGTAGTAATTCACTTGAAATAATTGCAGTGACTAACATTTTAGTCACTAGGTCATTAATTTCATCATTTTTTACTAGTGTAGACACAACGATGTGAGTAATGTAGTAAAAATTATTAAAATAAATGAATATACCTTTAATCACGAAGAGAATAAAGTTTATGGTTTAAGACATACATTTTTGTTGTTTTCTTGACAAACCTCTTAGGACATCAATTCCAATATAACTTCTATCATGCTTTGTCTTGTGAGGTCTTATTCATAACCCTTGATCAATCAACAAGCCTTTCCTAAACAAGGAAAATATTAGAAGAAATGTTATTAGCATCTAATACAATCACACCTAAATAAGAGAGAGGGAAATCAAATATGAACAGATTAATGCAAGGAGTAAGATACTTATCTTTGGAAAATGGTGAGGGCTCCCTCTCAATCTAATCTAGAGGGATACATATAACTTTATCAAAAAAATTCAAAATATTTTTCCAAAGCATGTTAAACCTATAATGACTAGAAAACAAAGCATAAATGAAAACAATTAAAACTTAGAGTAAAGGACTTAGTAGTGTAAGTCCTTTATTTTCGATTCTTTAGTATTTTTCTTCTTTAGAGATCATTGTTCGAAAACATTTGCTTGATCCCTGTTCCTCTTTTTATTCCTAGGAATGTCAAGACAATCATTTCTATAGTGACCCATCTTGTGACAATTGTAGCATTCTATCTTGGATAGGTCTACCTTCCTTCTTGGCCCTTTAGACTTTTTGAAGGTTCCTTTGTTCTTGTGATGAGCAGAGTAGGCATTTGAAGTTTTCTTTTCTTCATTCTCTTTGCTGGTTACTAATGAAATTATCACTTCTTCTTGAATACATGCATTCCATAATTTCTCAAATG
Organism: Pinus albicaulis; assembly: GCA_034641835.2. Lineage (NCBI taxonomy): Eukaryota > Viridiplantae > Streptophyta > Pinopsida > Pinales > Pinaceae > Pinus > Pinus albicaulis. The sequence continues at coordinate 446,661,291 of CM076570.1, forward strand.
TAAGAGTTTCCTTCCAACTGTTAATACCTGAAGCAAAGGCACTCCAAGAATGTGGCTATCCCAAAAGTGCAACAATCAAGAGCTATTTTTGAGGTACTATCTCCTCTATGGCTTGGAGATAATCTCTAATTCTAGCTATCCTTACAAAGAAGGAAGCCATATTATCATCCTCTGTCATTTTCATGGTCCTTAGATCATTTTTAAGACTTGCAACTTGACTAAGATTCTTGATGGTGAACAATTTAGATAAGGCTTCATACATATCTTGAGAGAAGTCTATGTTGGATATATATGGGATGAGGTTATCCTTTATTCCATCTACCATTAGGCTCATGGCCAATATTTCCGACTCTCTAAAATTTGATTTTTCAACATCACTTTATTTATCTGTAGGTTTCTTCACTTTTCCTTTGACTAAATCCAAGACTTTATCCTTTTTGAGGATGAGATCTATCCTATTTTTCCAAGCCCTGTAATTGGATGCTCCCTCTAATTTGTTTTCTCCCTTTATTGAGTTATACATGATTCTTGACGATAGGAGGTTTCTTTTCTTATATGATTCTCTTTGATGACCCTTATTTAATCTTATTGAGACTCCTTATTCTCCTTTCAATAGATCTTCAAACTGCCTTTTTCCTTCTTCTTCACCTTAGCTCTGATACCATGTTGGAAAATCACAAAGGAAGAAATGTTTTCTTTACGATGATAATTACTTGTGATTATATTATGTTCTTATTAACGTTCTTATGCTCTTATTTTATCTTAGTTCATCAAGCAATTACCAAAACAATATCACGAAGACAATGGACACTAGATGTAGGTAGACAGTCAGGGAAAAACCCTTAATCTAGGGGAAAAAATAGTCAACAACTCTTCCTTCAATAGTTTCACAATATAATCCAATAATATTTGACCTAGACACAGACTTCATCCAATCACTAAGTCAACCCTTCCCTTCTTCTGCAAATGATGACCTTCCAACAACAACTTTGACCTAGAACAACAACATAAACACTTCGATCTAATAGCAGCAATAGAACCTCAACCTAGAAGCAGCTAAAAATTTCGACTCTGATGCAAAAACAACTTTGACCTTGATGCATCAAAAAATTCGACCTTGATGCAATAACAACTTCGACCTAGATGCAGTAACAACGTCGAACTTGATGCGGTAGCCCAGAAGTTTCAATCTTGGAGTAGCCTAATAACTTCACACATGTGAGAGAGATGACCCAAAAAAACTTTGATCTTGTAATCCCTCTTGTTCTCCTGCAATTTTGTACACTTTTGCTTCTTCTGCTTGTATATCGAACTTGTGAGTGGGTGTATCGAATGAATTGAATTGCACTGTATATATAGCCTCTTCCAGAGTTCAAATTACCCTCATTTAGGCCAACTTGACCAAGTGAGGGCCGACTTGGTGTGGAGGTGAAAAATTAATTATTTGACTCAATAATAATTCTTCTTATGTGATCCAAAAGCCCAAGAAGGGTCTCGTAAAATGGAAAATGACTCTAATGACTCAATATAAAACCTATAAGTCCTCAATGGGGACTTTGACCTCTAACATGATGAACCAAGCATGAAACCCATGCTTTAATAAGTCATAATAATAATAATGAAAATTTCTTTTTTCTTTATTTTGATAAATACATTTCATTATGACTAAAATACAATTATGAAGACCAAACCTAGTTACATTCTTTAACAATACAAAAATAACATCTTTCAGGTGAAGAGGAGAGGCTTTATTCCTCTCAAAGGTGACAATACCAATTCCTGTAGCATTGTACCTCCCATCATCGCCCCATTTCGATATGCATCTGGAGATCCTTCTCCTCCAGGCTACTAAAAAAATCCTTCGAATTATGAAGCCAATGATTCACCTGCTGCTCCTCGTGAAGGCTTCTTGGTAGAATTATCATGCAGACATTTGTTGCATAATGCCTAAACTCGTGGCAGTGGAAGCACTTGATCTTGCTCAAGTCTTTCTTCTTGCCATTATTTTGGCTGGATTAAGGACTGCTCTGGTTCTTCTTCCCTTTTCCCTTCTTCCCCTTTCCAACCAAGGAAATTTTTTCTTCATCTTGTGCCCTAGATGAAATTCTATCCTAGTTATTTCTCCTAAAATATTCTTGCACCAAATCAAACCACAAAATTTCCCAATTCGGTAAATTTTCCCTTCCATTCACAGAGTCTTGGTACCTGTGATAGGATTTCGGAAGGCCTAGAAGAGCTAGGCTCACTAGGTAATTTTTTGCAACAGTCACACCAAACCCTCCAAGCTCATCCCAAAATCGTGTAATATGGTGAGATACTGCATAACAATATCATTCTTTGGCATATTAATGTTTCGAAGTTTGTCTTTCAGGGCCAATTTTCTATGGTCACTTCTATTTTCAAATAGCTCAGTCAGTGCCTTCCACATAGAAAATGGTGTCTCTTTTCCATGTAGATTTGAGACCTCATGGTCTCACACACCTTCCAGAAGAATTCTGTTGGTCTTTGCAACATACTTCTTCCATTTGGCTAATTGTTTTGCATAAAACTATGGAGGCTTTGCAATGTCAGTTTTAAAATATTCTAACACAATTTTCATCGAGCATTTCTTCCATTCCATCCTTCCAAGCTATGAAATTTGAGCTACCCTCTAGGGCATACTCCAACCTTAGTCCATTGAAATACATCCTCTCGATCGTGAAGAAAAACTTCTACAATAATTTTGGAAATTCAAAGTTCTTGAGAGACAATTTCGAAATACTAGTTCTAGTATGAATTTAGGGCTCTGATACCATGTAGAAATTTGATATAATTGCAACTTCTTAAGAAATTTAATCTAAAATCATGAGACACAATTCTACGATACTGATCTGCGAAATGAAATTCACAATTTAGAACATGCATAGACATGCAATAAGCAAAACCACAAAAACAAAATGATTTCTATGGGAACCCAATTGGGAAAAACCCCTCAAGCCTCTTTGCTTTAATCAGATGAATAAAGAGTCTATTATAATTTCTAGCTCCAAATTCAAGCTCAAAATACAAAAGAATAAATGTTCTCCTGTGCAATGATATATCCTGCCCAACACTTAGCCAAATATCAACTCACCAAGGCTCCTATTTACTTGCGCAATTCCTCAGGAAATTAGCCCCTATTTTTTAGGAATTTTACTCCAATTTATTGCGCAATTCCCAATGATTGATCATGTGACTGCATGCGACACTTGTACAATAAAAATATTTTACAACTTCTTGTTAAACTTCCTTATCCTCTCCACTTCAGTTGAGGAACTCAAATTCTATACATGCACCAACTATTCTAGTTTGATTGATCAATTAAATTATATATATGAGTTATATTTGAGTTAGAATGCTATCCCACTGCACAATTGACCTTCAACTGACTCTAAAAATAGTTAGAGGTTAGTTAACTGAATAAAACTGAATATAACTAAAAACAAATGTATTGGATTACTAAAATTTAACAATCACACATCTATAACTGAAATCCAAGCCCTCTAACTCGAATTTATTGAGTAATCTGAGTGAAAAAATCCATGCCACACTAGTTAATAGCCTCCAAGTTGTCCTATTGATGAGGAATTTCGATTTGCTCGATTTGACTAAGGCTAAAGTCAAATTGAGCCTTTCTTGCTATATTTTTTTCAACATTTAAAGTGGGGTAGTCCATTGCCCACCAAGGGTTGGGAAAATGATGTGTTCCTTAAGGATGCAAGGGCCACCGATAGGGGCCCTAGGAACTAGGGTGATGGCCATAATGATAAGGGATAGAACTCATGGTTAGATTTTTCCCACGTGTTAAATTTTAATGTCCCGATCATATTTTGCATTTTGTGGTACATTTCTTGTTGTATGTGGACATATTATGTTTTTATCTTTATTTTTAGCTGCATCAACCTTTGGGGCATCATTCCAGGTCTGATCCAAGGTGTTGGCTGTTGATTTTTGGTAGCATCGGAAGTGCTCTAGGTCTCAAAATTTGTGGAGAGGCTTATGCACTGGTATTCCAAAGAACCCAAAAACCGTTGTGAAAATTCCACTAGGAATATGTTTTATTGTAAAAAGTAATTATTTTAATGGGGAACCTAAGTCTAAACTTAGGGAAATTAAATAATTAAAGGGTATTAATAAAACAAAGAGAATAATCTAGAAAAAGCGAAGATCAAGTCAAGTTATAATCTTAGCCGTTGATTAGAGATCTAATATCGGTCGTTGATTTCTCAATGAGAAGACTATAAAGGAAGGCTTGAGGTTCATTTGGAAAGACACACTGAGAGAATGAAGTGATTGAATTCTTCTGACAGAGCTAGTGCTCAGACGAAGATTAGATCTAAGTGATTCCAGTTGCAGTGAGGGGAAAAGACAGTTATTGGTCGGAAGATCTTCTCCAGGACCAAGAATACATAACAGAGAGGCAACATAACCAACAGAGGAAGTAGCACAATCTCCAGAGGGTGCGACATAGGCCACAGAAGGGGTGACGCAGGCCCACGCAGGGTCCACACAGAGGCTGCACAGTGTTTTCATGAGATAGTTCGAGATTTGTCAGGAGATCGGGGTTTTGAGCAGGGAGGGATGGAACTCGACTTTTCAAGGAGCAGATCGATTCTAGAGATGATATGACATAGTCCACAGAGGTCCCCATGTAGGGCTATATGGCTACTGTGCAGAGGCAGCACAGTGGGTGCTAGGGTTTCGTCAGTTCAACTACCAGATTAGTCGGGACTTGTAGTGTGAGGTAAAACTCACTATATTTTTGTCTGTTGAGATTTCTCTGTACTGAATATCCAAAAATTTATCCAAAGATTGTATTCAGAAACTTTTGCTTAATAATAATAAACCCTCATATCTGTTGCACCGATTTTCCCATATTGGGTTTTTCCGGGGACTTTCATCCAAAAATAATGGTGTCCTATGTGTGATTTATTCTCTTCTCAGTTTCCTTGTTTCAGAATCATAAAGTATTAGGTGTAGGCTGCTTCAGTAATTTACTTCAATATTTTCATGAAGAAATATGAAAATAATTGTGTAATGTAATTTACAAGTAGATGAAGTAGATTTAGTTAGTTGCAGTAGGATTCCTAAAATTTTTAGATCTAGGAATTTTCACATGGTATTAGAGCATTTGATATGAAACAGGAAGAACGGATCTAACACTGAAGTGAAGGCCAAATTGCTGCAACAACAATAGATCGAATCCCGAGAGGGATTGTGCAGTTCTTCGAGGTTTTCTCTCTATACGTGAGTCGACAAAGAGGAAAGAATTCCAGATCGAGATATTTCCGAGGCAAAGGGAGCAACGCAAATCCTTCATGCAGAGAGAAATGGACACAATTTTCTACAGGAAGTTGTTGGGCAGAGCAACGTCAAAAGAAGAGGAATAACACATAGCGGGTAATTCTTCCTTAGTGAGTTCCTTGCCGAGGAATTCAACATTTTTCTAAGATATGAGCACCAAATCCAGAAAACAGATCTACAAGCTCTGGAAGGAGTGCGTAAGCTTGCCTAGTGCTACGTAGTGGGGGAAGAAGGGGACCAGTTCGACAATTTTTGGATGAGATGGCATCTCACGGTCTTAGAGATCATGATCGGTTGGAAGGATCCTCCAACTATGTAATCTGGAAGGAAAGGATCAAATTCATTCTCGATGAATGTGATATTAAGACGTTCGTGGACAATGTGGTTGTTGTGCCTACAGATCTGGATCAAAACAAGAAGTGCAAGTCCGATATGGTAAAGGCCAAGAGACTTATCCTTGATGGTTTCAAGGATCATATAGTCTTGCATATAGCTTGCAAGAACACAACCAAAGAGATATGGGAGGCCTTGGCCCTGCTATACAAAGGAAATTTTGAGCAGCAGAATATGTACTTGGAGCAAAAGCTCCAGATGATTCAGATGTAGAAGTGGGAGTGCATTAATCCATTCCTTATGAGAATTCAGAAGATTCGAGACCAGTTGGTAGCTGTGGGATTTGTTGAGCAGTGGAAAAGGTATGAATTCACTATGAGTTTTCTCATTCTTTTACTTTAGACATAATCCTTTTTACCCTAGAAATATGATTTATTGCAAGAATTATGGTAGAATTGTAAAGATTTATGTTTATTGTAAAAAGATGACTAAAGATTGCTTTTTGTTGCTAAAAATAGGAATTAGGCGAGGTGAACAACTATACCAGAGGCGAGGCTGAGATAAAGGCAACTGTTGTTCCTCCAGCGTTGGACCAAATCCTGCCAAAGACAAGGAAATCTGAACGCATCGCTAAGAAAAGGCAGGGGACAGCTCGACTTCGGTCAAAGTAAATCGTGTGATAACTAAATGAAGGGAAGCCTCATCTTATTCCTCGTCTTGTCCGTCAGAGTCTGATATATAAGGCAATGCCTTTAGTGATTAGGGAGATTGGAGATCCTTGGATTCAAAGCATTTCTTTTGTAACATTACGCTTTATTGACTCTCGGTTTTAGAGAGCAATCTCTGTAATACTCTATGCTCGATTAATATAAAGGCGCGTTTCATTTCATCTCTCAAGTTCTGAAGTAACCCATCATTGTTTCACTGGTGCTAAGGGCCCAGCCCTGGTGGAATTACTCTGCTGTTTGTATTCTTATCGTTTGCTTACTGTCGTGTGATAATTGCGATTATAGAGTTGATTGATTGCTGTTGGATTGAATTCGGATTTGCTGTGAGCGTTAGTGAATTGCACTGCTATTCCATCTTAGCAAGAATCGTATTTACTGTCTTATTCCTCTTTCTATCTTTTATAAAGCTTTGCTATTCTATATTTAATTCTGGTTGCTGTTTCATTGATTTATGGTTGATTCCGATTGACTGTTTCATAGTGTTGGCTGTCGACAGGGTTGAAGTATTAAGAAGATTTATTTCCTGATTGCGTTAAGTTTACATTTGCTGTTCAATTAATGTTTGATGTTCCATTCCTGTTTATTGTTCATTTCTGATTCGTAGGTTCAGATTAGCAGAGAAAGTGTTTCGGTTGCTGTGTATACATAGGAATTACAAGTTGCTGTTCCTTTCCAACTCTGGTTATTTAGAAGAAGTTATTTTTAGTTATTTTCATCAGCAAGTAGTTCAAGTTTGATTTCATTTTGATTGCTCAAAGAACAGGACCATCAATTGTAGAGGATAGTGGTTACTGCTTCCAAGTCCCCAGATTGATTGTCTTGCCTCAGTGTGATTTCAGTTGCAGCGATTTCTAAGGAAATGAGTTATTGTTACTGTATCCTTGATTGATGTTTTGCAGGATGAGTAGTTAAGATTTTAAAGTATTTTCATTCATGTTCCTGTAATTAGATTTCTTTACAAGCATCCGTTTACTCTTGTATCTAGCATACTGTACTACATCTTTCATAGCATTATTCTTAGTTAATTGCAGTCTCAGATAGAGTACACTCTTGAAATAAAAAGTCGCTCCCTGATTGATAATTAATGTGAGATAATTAGGTGTTTAAAAGATACCTTTTTATGCCTCAACATTTTGGCGCCGTTGCCGGGGAGAGTGTATGCCATTTCAAAGGAGTGATGCGCAATTGATTTTCTTCTGCTCGCGAAGAATTGGGTATTAAAGACGGAAGGTAAGAACCTGCGCACCGAGCAAGGAACACACTTGGTCATAGCCCGCTTCACAGCAGAATTAGGTAAGCTTCTTTCTTTAGGTAAGAATGAAGGCTTGTTTTCTTGAATGAATAAACCAGCTAAGCAAAACAAAATTCCTCCTAAAATGAAAAAACTAAGGGACTGATGACCCTTGGGCAAACAATTTTTATTGATGAAATCCTTAAAAAGACTGAATCTTAGCCATTAGTAGGACCTAGGAAAGTTATCTCTAGACAGCCTACTAGTTCCCTTCAGGCTACAGAGTCACCATCTGAAGCCTTTGCTGAGATACATAGTCAAACAGTGGGAATTGAGCAAGATTCCCAAGAAATTAATAATCCCTGCCTAATTTCCCCTCAAGAAGGGAACTCTAGTAATCTCTGTGAAGGAAAAGGGGAAACAGGAGAAGTAGAAGAACCAAAATCTTCCCTTTAAATAGTCCAAACAGTAAGCAGTCCAGATAAGGGAAGCGCTGTTAAATTCGTTCAAAACCAAGGTCCTGAATCGCCTCAAACAATAGGTCAGCAAGGAATACTTATTGTTACAGACTAGGGAAGTGCTGTCAAGGCCATTCCTACTCCTTCTAGTCAGCCTAGGAATTCCCTTGAAATCCTAGAAGGATATTGGCACATTTTTGACCAAATGGCCCAGAACCAAAATCAGAACCAGCAAACCCCCCAACAAACCTCTACACTGTAATATCCTATAGTAGATATTGCAGTTAATGCACCTATGAAAGCCATTCCCCTTCAACATATTCCCACATTTCATGGTTTAACATCAGAAGATCCAGATGCATTTTTGTTCGAATTCGATGTGTTGTGCAGGGGGTATGACTATACCATAGATCCCCAAAAATTAAAACTATTTCCTTCCACATTAAAAGGAGAAGCCTTACGATGGTTTATGGGGTTAGGTGGGGGTGTCATAACTGATTGGGATCATATGAAAACTCCTTTTTTAAAGAAATATCAAGATTATTGTAGGTCTTGGGAACTAAAAGATGAAATATTCCAAATGACAGCAAAACCAAATGAAACCTTGGAAGAATATGTGGAACGGTTTCAATACAATCTTCAGAGATCTCCTTATGCATCCTTACCCTTACTTGTAATATGTTGAAAACTACATTAATTAGGGGAATGAAAGATCAATGGATTGAAACATTGAATATTATGGGAAAAGGTGATATATATCAGAAAAGCTATGCTAACATCATTGATTTGTGTATCAATATTTCGAGGGGCAACACAAGGCTAAAATCAGCAGAACGTGACATGAATACAAGGGACAACAAGACCTCCAATGAAGGTGTAACTTGTGCAGAGATTGGAAACTTTTTGGAATATTTTAAAACAGATATACTAGGGACTCTAACAATGTAGTTCAACATTATGCACGCCAAACAAAAGCAAGCAGAAGCAGAACAAAATTTGGCAGTATTTTGTCCTAGATGCAGGAAGAAACACTGCCACAAAGAGTGCTCGCTGGATGTAATCAAAGTTTGCGCCATTTGCACGAAAGATCACCCCACAGAAGGATGTCCCTCGCTTCCTAGCCTAAAAGAAGTTTATAAGGAAGCAAAAGAAGAATCAGAAGTGGTATGTCTACTTAATCAGCGCCGACAATGGCAGCCACGACAATCAGGTATGCCAATTGATCCATTTTCTTCTTTTTAGCCTCCTTAATACAATGCTCAAAAATATAATGGAATGTGGCAAAATCAACCACCTTTCCCCAATTGGTCACAACAACCATTTCCTACATCATCATGGCCAAATCAAACAAATCAAACTAATTGGCCAAATTTTCCCTTCTGCCCACCATTTTGGCAAAACAATGCTTATCAAACACAATGGCCCCCCTCTACTTCGCAGATTCAGGCCTGGCAGTCAAACTGGAAAATACCTACAAATCAGCCAGCTGGAACAATTCCCCTCTCTCAACCTACATTGCCAGCTCCCTATACAAACCCCCAGAACAATTTAAGACCACAACTCCCAGCCCAGCCCAACCCAAACCCAAACAATAGGCCATTTCAGTTTTTCCAAATAATGGAACCCCAAGAATTAGAAACTGAACTAAGGGAGTGTAATGACCTTCTATTAAGGTCTGGGCGTATAGTAGAAACAGGGAGAAACAAAAATTTTCATATTGAAGATCCGTTACCTGTAGAACAAACATTACAAAAAGAGAAGGAGGTTCAACAACAAAATCAACAACAAGTAACAACCTCTTCTCCACCATTCCCAGAACGATTAATTATACCGCTCCCCTTAGAACATCCTGATTTTGATTTCTGGGAGAATTAAAAAATTTGTGTATAAAAATCCCTCTCCTCCAAGCTATCCAAGACATCCCTATATATGCAAAAACCATTAAGGAACTGTGTATAAAGAAGCCAAAGAGGAGAACAACCACCAACCCAACTGTCCAAATAGTCGGTAGTCTATCTAACCTATTATCAGGAATGGAAACACTTGTAAAATATGAAGACCCAGGAAATCCTATAGTGACAATGCAAATCAATGGGCAATTGTTTCCAAATGCCTTAGTTGATTTGGGAGCTGCAATCAATATCTTAACAACCACTACCTGTCAAAAACTTGGCATTACATCGCTAGAACCAACAAAAACCTTATTGGGATTGGCTGACCGATCAGTAGTCAAACCAGAGGGTACACTACAAGATGTAATGGTGTCTCTAGATTCCTGGGAATACCCTGCTGACTTCCTGGTTATCAATCCAAAGAACTGGCTAGATGGACTCCCGTTAATCCTAGGTAGACCTTGGTTGGTAACTGCTGATGCTTATATTGGATGCCGACAAGGCAACATGACAATAACAAGGGGAAACTATGTCAAGAATTTAGCTTTATATCCCCCAGCCCAACCAAGCCTATCAATAATCAAAACAAGAAAACAACCTGTATCATATCTTATGGAAAATATGAGATCACCTCTAACTATAGAATATGCCCTTGATTTTAAAGATCAAATAGAGGATGATATCATTAATAGTTTTATTAATAAACCACAAATCAGATCCCATCTACAATGTCACATGATCAAGGCAGCATTCGATAATAAAGAAGAAGAAGGTCCTTTGAAAGACATTCTTGATCAAGTAATACCCACTACTTCTATGTATAACAGCAAGATTATAGAAATTGAGCCAGGAAAAACTCTAAACATTACCAAAAATCTGACTACTGAACAAGAAGAGAAGTTGGTCCAATTACTACGGAAATACAAAGCAGCCTTTGCATGGGATTACCCAGACATGAAGGGAATTGACCCCCAATTATGCACACACCACATTTATACTGAAAAAGATGCAAGACCCATTCACCAACCCCAAAGAAGACTAAACTCTCACCTTAAAGATATTGTGAAATCTGAATTACAAAAACTATTGGATGTTAATTTCATCTACCCAATATCTGATAGCAAGTGGGTCTCTCCATTTGTAGTGGTACCAAAGAAGAACGGGAAGTGGAGAATATGTGTATATTACTGTGAACTTAATAAGGAAACCCAGAAAGACCACTTTCCCCTTCCTTTCATTGACCAGGTATTAGACACATTGGCAGGAAAGAAATTCTTTTCTTTCCTCAATGGCTTTAGTGGGTACAATCAAATCCAGATTGCCCCTAAAGACCAAGACAAGACTACTTTTACCTGTCCTTGGGGGACATTTTCCTACTGAGTCTTACCCTTTGGCCTATGCAATGCCCCTGCTGCATTTCAAAGGGCCATTCTCAGCATCTTTTCAGATTTAATAAATGAAGGGCTCGAAGTATATATGGATGACTTCACACCTTATGGAGATGATTTTGAGCCAGCATTAGAAAATTTAGAAAAGGTGTTGCAAAGATGTATTGACACCAGGCTTTGATTAAGCCATGAAAAGTGTCATATGATGATGACCGAAGGATTTATCTTAGGGCACTATATTTCAGCAGCTGGAATTCAGGTGGATCCAGCCAAAATTCAGATAATTTTGTTAATACCCACACCCACCACACAAACAGAGGTACGTAGCTTTCTTGGATTTTTTGGTTATTATAGGAGATTTATAGAGCATTATTCTCGAATAGCTGCACCTTTATATGAACTAACTGGAAATTGTATAAATTTCTCATTTCCCACCTTGGTTTTCAGTTTTCACCTTATTACTCCAAAATAGTTAAATGCCCTTTCCCATATCCATACATTTAACAAACTGGAAAATAAATTTTGCTGAAAACACAAATTCTGGAAAAAATTACAGAATGCTGAAAATACAGAAATAAAAATCAGCAGATGCAAACAGCCATTCAACACATGTAAACACAGTGATTTTTTGGTCAACATGACCTTGGAAAAACCCCCTACAACTCTTGGGGAAAACCAGTTTGAAAGCTCCTTCTTATTTCTGGAAAATGCTTTTTACAGTGAGAGAAATATTTAGCAAAAAATCAACAAACAGACTTTTACAACTTATCTCGTTTTCCGTGCTTAACCACCGCCTTGAAAAATGTGCAAACAGCAAAAACAAAACAGCAATAAATGCTGTACGTCCTCCTCGATTTTCGTGCCAAATTTCAGCCTTAAATGCTGCTATACGGCCTGCCTAGAAAAGCGTGCAAGCTGCCATAAAATTTGCTGTACGGTTTTCTCGATTTCTGTGCAGAAAAACAGCTATACGGCTGTACAAATTTTTGCCTAGAAATGCGTGCCAAGGTACAACCACTTGTTGTACGGCCTCTCTTAAATTCTGCTCCTCGATTTATGTGCAAACCTGCTGTATGGCCTCCTTTTCTAGAAAATCGTGCCTAAAAATCTGCCTCACTGTGTGCTAACTCAGTTGTACGGTCTAGCTGAAAATGTCTTGCTGAAATGCTGCCTTGGAATGTGTGCCAAGCTGCTGCCTCCTTCTCCTCACTGCCCAGAAATCTCCCTTGCTCTCTTGCTCTCCTTCTCTCAATCTGCTCATGAAAGAATGAATGACCTTTTCCCTCCTTTTCCTCCTTTAACCTAACCCTAAGTGACTTTTGGGAATCCCTAAATCCAATGGCTGAAATAGATTGAGATCTAGGGCTGAGATTAAATGCTCATTTAAATCTCACTTTCTATTTTTTAATTCACCCCACTTTAATAAAGACCCCTTAGTCATTTATTTCCAAAGTCACTTTTCCTTTCTAATTTTACATTGACTTTATTAAAGTCACTTTAAAATTAGACTTTAGTAACTTTATCACTTAAAGTCACTTTTAAATTAGATTTGACTTTATAACTTTATAAAGTCACTTTAATAACTTTATCACTTAAAGTCACTTTTAAATTAGATTTGACTTTATAACTTTATAAAGTCACTTTAGGAGAAAAATTAAACTTTTCCCTAGGCCAAAGATCAAAGCCTTAGGGAACCATCTGTCCTCCGGTAACCAAATTTCAACACTCCCTCTTACCGAGGAAGGTGTTCCTCACCACACCCATCTTGTCTCTGAAGTAGACATGCTTGCCCCGTGGTAAGGCTTTGGTAAGAATATCTGCAACCTGCTCATCACTGGGAATATACTCAAGCTTCACAGCTCCTTTCTGAACATAGTCTCTGATGAAATGATATTTGATCCCGATATGCTTTGACCTGTCATGAAATACTGGATTCTCCGTGAGCTTAATGCAACTCTGATTATCACAGTAAATCACTGAAGGTATCAACGGCTGACCAAATAAGCCAAACAACATCTTGCGAAGCCAGATGGCCTCACAACTAGCTAGACTGGCTGCCATATACTCTGCTTCCGCTGAACTCAATGCTATTGACTGCTGCTTTCGGCTGAACCATGACACAACTGCCGAACCCAACCCAAAACATCACCCTGAAGTGCTCTTCCTATCAGAAGCACAACCTGCCCAATCAGAATCAGTGTAACCTGCCAATCTCACTCCATCCCCCTGCCTGTAGTCCAGACCATAATCCACTGTCCCCTGCAAGTATCGCAAAATGTGTTTTGCAGCCACCCAGTGAACCTTCCTAGGCTCACACATAAACCGACTCATCGTGTTGACTGCAAAACAAATATCTGGTCTAGTGTTGACCAAATACATCAAGGAACCAATCAGCTGTCTGTACAATGTGGGATCCACCAACTCGGAATCCGAAGCATGGAGCTTCTTCCAGTTGGTGATCATCGGTGTCGACATGGGTCTACAATCCTCCATGTGGAATCTGCCAAGGATGTCCACAATATACTTCCCCTGTCCCAGGAAGAAATGCCCCTCCTCCCGCCACACCTCCAAACCCAAAAAGTAATGCATCAAGCCGATGTCCTTCATCTCAAACTCCGCCGCAAGATCTCTCTTGCAGTGCTCTATGAGTCTCTCTGCACCTGTAATGACTAAGTCATCCACATACAGCACCAGAATGAGAGGCTCCTCACCTATCACAATATAGTAAAGGTTCGGATCTGCCTCACTCTTTTTGAAACCCATCTTCTGCAAGTAAGTATCTATCCTGGAGTACCAAGCTTTGGGAGCTTGCTTCAGGCCATAAAGGGCCTTCTTCAGTCTGCACACATGGGACTCCTTCCCATGCACCTCAAAGCCCTGTGGCTGCTCAATGTACACCTCCTCCTGTATGAAGCCATTGAGAAATGCGGTCTTCACATCCATCTCGTGGATCTTCCAACCCATCTCTGCTGCTATCGATATAATGGAGCGGATCGAAGTATATCGAGCCACGGGAGCGAAGGTCTCCTCATAATCAACTCCCTCTACCTGGGAGAACCCTCTAGCCACAAACCTCGCTTTGAATTTCTCAATGCTGCCATCTGCAGCATGCTTTACCTTGTAAAGCCATCTGAAAGTAACCACGGATTTTCCCTCAGGCCTCGGCACCACCTCCCAAACATCATTCTTCATGATAGAAGAATACTCCTCCTGCATGGCCTCTCTCCAGACCTGCTGGCTAGCTGCCTCCTCATAGCTAGAAGGCTCAGAGTCAAGGATGCTGGTAGCCATTGCCATATAGCTACAAAACCTCTCGGGTGGTCTGCTCTCTCTGACCGGCCTCTTAGGCTCAGCAACAGATGTGGCATCTCTCAAGGTGTCCTGAAGCCACTTGGGCTTCCTCTTCCCTGAGCACACTTCTCCCACTGGAGAATGAAACTCCTCCTCCTCATCATCATTAGGAGCCTGAACTCCTGACTGTCTGTCTGCTGTCCTCCTGCCTGCACCTGAACCTGTAGAAGCTGAGGTACCATGTGAACTGTCCATCAGTGGACTCCCCAGTGAACTGCTCTGTGGACTGCTCTGCATGCTGCCCGTAGCACCACCCCTCTGACTCTGCGAGCCACTGCCCACTGACGGACCTGACATCATCATAGATGTACCTCCGGATCCTCCTGATCCCTGCCCACTGGATCCCTATGACTGACTCAATTGCTGCTGAGGGTCTGGCTGATCCAGATACTCTAACTCCCGTGACCTCCTAAAGGCCCTGTCCTCCTCGAACTTCACATCCCGCCTGACAACAACTTTCCTCTGCGCAGGAATGTAAATCCGAAAGGCCTTGGAGGTCTCACTATAGCCCACAAAAATACCCTTCTCTGCGGTGGGCTCTAGTTTGGTCCTCTTCTCCTTGGGTATGTAGGAGTATGTGATACACCCAAAGATACGAAGATGACCAATATCAGGCTTCTTCCCAGAAAAAGCCTCCTCCGGAGTCATGTGCCCCAAGGCACGATGTGGACTCCTGTTCTGCAAATAAACAGCTGTGTTGCAGGCCTCTGCCCACAAAAACAATGGCAACCCCTGATCATGTAACATGGCTTTGGCAGCCCCTCCGATGGATCCGTTCTTCCTCTCCGCAACCCCGTTCTGCTGGGGGTTGTAAGGAACAGTGAGCTCCCTCCTAATGCCTGCCTCCGCACAATAGTCAACAAACTCTCCAAGGGTGTACTCTCCCCCATTGTCCGACCTCGGGGACTTGATCTTCCGACCTGTCTGTGTCTCCACAAGAGCTCTGAACTCCTGAAACCGCTTGAAGACCTCACTCTTGGTCTTCAAGAAATAAATCCAGGTCCTCCTGGAATGATCATCAATGAATAACACATAGTACTCATATCCACTCAAGGAAACATGAGACATCCGACCGCTCACATCGGAATGAATCAAATCAAGTATCCCAGTCGCTCTGTTGTCACTGCTGGAAAAAGGGGATTTGGCAAACTTGCCCATCGCACATCCTCTGCAAGTATCAAAGTGATCAGTACTGAAATCTGGCACACCTGTAGTGATCTCCCACAAAGTCCTCAAGGCTCCATGATACATGTGCCCCATCCTGCGGTGCCAAATCTCACACAACTCAAAACTGCTAGCTCTGCTGTCGGTACTGCTGCTCAATGCCAAAAGGGACTGAAATGCAAACTTGTACACCTTTGCATGGCGTACACCTATCACTCTAGTTGAATCAACTGGAGTGCCCCTGGGATACATCAACACCTGTCCTCCCCTGAACAATACCTCATATCCTCTATCCTCCAAAGCTGAGACGGATATGAGGTTCTTCCTCATCCCTGGCACATAAAGAACATCTGACACCTTCAAGGGAGGTTTGGACTCCCTCTGAAATGTCAATGTTCCCACACCGACTGCTCTAACAACTCTCTCATCACCGAGTACTACCTCTACATCAGTGCCACTCTCTGAAAGCTCTGAGAAGTACTCACGGACTCCTGTCATGTGACGTGAAGCCCCACTGTCCACATACCAGATACCCGAAGATGCTCCGCTAATCGAGGGAAATGCATGCTCCCTCTAAACCTCTATGGCAGATAATCCCGCACTAGAGGACTCACACGCAATGAACCCAAACTCCCGGTCAAAACGATCTGCAAAGTCCTCAACCTCTGCTGAAGCTGCCATGCTCTGGTTCTTCCCCTTCTTCTTCTTCTTCTCCGGACACACAACTGCATAGTGTCCCATCTTCTGACAATTCCAACACTTCACTTGGAATAGTCCTTCTGTGTGTTATCCTGTTTACCTTTACCTTTGCCTTTGCCCCCACCATTGCTTGTGGAAGCCTGCTTCTTCCCTTTGCCTTTCTTGCGTCCTGCCAACAGTGCTACATCCTCATCCTGCTCAACTGGCTTGGCTGCCCCAAGCTGACCTTTCCCGATCTCTGTCTGAATGCAATCATCCCAAAACCTCTCCCATGTGGGAAGGGTCTCACGTGCACAAACCCCATCAGCAAAGTTCATCCATGAACGGGGAGGCCATTCACTGCAATCCGCACCAACTCAGTGGGTGGAATGGCCTCTCCAATCGCTGCCAACTCATCTCTCACATTAGTAATCTTTGTGAGATATCCAGCTGCACTATCATTACCCATCTTAATGGTCTTCAGCTTCTCCTTCAGGACCATTTTCCGGTTCTCATTGGTACTCTGGTAGAGATTGGAAAATGCTGTCCACATCTCGTGAGCATTTCTCTTTCCTCTCACATGAGGAATGTAATGTCTTTGATTCCGTCTAGAATCAGTCTCTTACCCTTGTTGTTCTTTTTATTATATGCTGCCAATTGAGTAGCATCAGTAGGCACATTTACAGGGTTCTGTGTGGTATGCACCATAATGTCCCAGACTTCTGCCTCCTGAAAGATACTCTGCATTCTCTCCTTCCAAATGTCAGACTGAATGCCCATCCAACCTATCCTCCACCCTCAATCCCAATGACATCCCGTCGTCCTAAATCAAAAATAGCACCGCGTGGTAAAGATAAACCTGCTGCTTGTGAAAATCAAACTTTGTCGGAATTTTCTGAAAGTGAAAATCGCCAGTGTCATTTTCCTCCTTGGTTGTCCCAAACTGCTTCACAACCTCTGATACCATGTAGAAATTTCTCATTTCCCACCCCGGTTTTCAGTTTCACCTTATTACTCCAAAATAGTTAAATGCCCTTTCCCATATCCATACATTTAACAAACTGGAAAATAAATTTTGCTGAAAACACAAATTCTGGAAAAATTTACAGAATACTGAAAATACAGAAATAAAAATCAGCAGATGCAAACAGCCATTCAACACATGTAAACACAGTGATTTTTTGGTCAAGGTGACCCTGGAAAAACCCCCTACAACTCTTGAGGAAAACCAGTTCGAAAGCTCCTTCTTATTTCTGGAAAATGCTTTTTACAGTGAGAGAAATATTCAGCAAAAAATCAGCAAACAGACTTTTACAACTTATCTCGTTTTCCGTGCTTAACCACCGCCTTGGAAAATGTGAAAATAGCAAAAACAGAATAGCAATAAATGGTGTACGTCCTCCTCGATTTTCGTGCCAACTTTCAGTCTTAAATGCTGCTGTACGACCTGCTTAGAAAGCGTGCAAGCTGCCAGAAAATCTGTTGTACGGTTTTCTCGATTTCTGTGCAGAAAAATAGCTGTACGGCTGTACAAATTTCTGCCTAGAAATGCATGCCAAGGTACAACCACTTGCTGTACGGCCTCCCTTAAATTCTGCTCCTCGATTTCTATGCAAACCTGCTGTACGACCTTGCTGTATGGCCTCTTTTCTAGAAAATCGTGCCTAAAAATCTGCCTCACTATGTGCTAACTCAGCTGTACGGTCTTGCTGAAAATGTCTTGCTGAAATGCTACCTTGGAATGTGTGCCAAGCTGCTGCCTCCTTCTCCTCACTGCCCAGAAATCTCCTTTGCTCTCTTGCTCTCCTTCTCTCAATCTGCTCATGAAAGAATGAATGACTTTTTCCTCCTTTTCCTCCTTTAACCTAACCCTAAGTGACTTTTGGGGAATCCCTAAATCCAATGGCTAAGATAGATTGAGATCTAGGGCTGAGATTAAATGCTCATTTAAATCTCACTTTCTATTTTTTAATTCACCTCACTTTAATAAAGACCCACTTAGTCATTTATTTCCAAAGTCACTTTTCCTTTCTAATTTTACATTGACTTTATTAAAGTCACTTTAAAATTAGACTTTAGTAACTTTATCACTTAAAGTCACTTTTAAATCAGATTTGACTTTATAACTTTATAAAGTCACTTTAGTAACTTTATCACTTAAAGTCACTTTAAAATTAGATTTGACTTTATAAAAATTATAAAGTCACTTTAGGAGAAAAATTAAATTCTTTTGGACACTTTTCCCTAGGCCAAAGATCAAAGCCTTAGGGAACCACCTATCCTCCGGTAACCAAATTTCAACAGAAATGTTGATTTTATTTGGACAGATAAATGTGACGATGCCTTCAACGATCTGAAAAAGCTTGTTTCAACAGCCACAGTGCTGAGGGGCCCAAATTGGAATTTTCCATTCCAAATTTCATCTGATGCCTCAGACACAGCGATTGGAGCAGTGCTTGGGCAGGAGGAAGATAAAAAACCATATGCAATTTATTATATTAGCAAAAATCTATCTCCTGCTGAACTAAATTATACTGTGACTGAGAAGGAATTTTTAGCTGTAGTACATGATGTAAATAAGTTTAGACATTATATAACTGGATATCTTGTAGTACTATATACTGATCACTCTTCCATTAAATTTATAGCAAATAAACCTGTTACAAATGGAAGAGTGATAAGATGGTTGATTTTATTGTAGGAATTCAACATTACAATTAAAGATCGACCTGGAAAAGAGAACCCTGTAGCTGATTTTATGTCAAGAATGCCAAAGTCAACAGATACAGAAGGAGTTGAAGACCACTTCCCAGATGAACATTTGTTCGCTGTTATTGTCAGAACCCCATGGTATGCTGATATAGAAAATTATTTGGCAATAGGTAAATTACCTAAACATCTAACCCTTAATGAACGAAAGCAGATAATATAGCGTAGTACTCGATTCTCTTGGATTGGGGGCTGCCTGTTTCATACAGGTCAGATATGCAAATTAGGAGATGCATCCTGGAGGACGAAGTATTTGATATTTTGAAAGCATGCCATGATGGGCCGTGTGGTGGACATTTTGCAGATCGTAGAACCACCCATAAGGTTTTACGGATAGGCTATTATTGGCCCACCATTTTTAAAGATGCCAAAAAATTTGTGCAGGCCTGTGATAGCTGCCAAAGGGCAGGTCGCCCTGGGTAGTTTGACGAAATGCCTTTGAACCCTCAACTAGTAATTGAACCATTTGAATGTTGGGCGCTCTATTTTGTTGGCCCTATTAGCCCCCCATCAAACCAAAAAACATACATCCTAGTTGCAATCGAGTATGTCACTAAATGGGTTGAAGCAGAGACACTTTCAAAAGCTATAGAGGAATCTGTAATATAGTTTATTTTCCAAATCTATGTGCGATATGGCCTCCTGAGGGACATAATCACAGATGGAGGACCGCAGTTTGTGGGTAATAAAATAGCTGAAACACTACATAATTACCACATTCAGCATAAGATTACAACCCCATACCACCCACAGGAAAATGGCCAAGTAGAGAACACGAACAAAGTGATTGATCCATATTGACAAAAACTGTTGCTTCACACAGACGTGATTGGGCCTACAGAATTCCAGAAGCATTGTGGGCATACTAGACAACATGGAGAGCCACTACGGGATATTCACCATATCAATTGGTATTTGTAAAAGAGCCCATCTTTCCAATAGAGTTTGAAATTCAGACATTAAGGACAACCCAAAACGTGGGTCTAGATTTAAATGAAGCCCAGGCCAAAAGACTGTAGCAAATTAATGAGTTAGATGAAATTAGGCTCTCTGCACTTCAACACACAATGTTAATTCAACAACAAAGAGTAAAATGGCATGACACCCTTATCAAAGAAAAGATCTTCCACGAAGGATATTGGGCACTCCTATATGATTATAGGTTTCAGGATTTTCTAGGGAAACTCTAGACATGATGGCTCGGACCTTATGAAATACAAAAAGTGCATGATAATGGCACTATTACATTAACCACCATTGAAGGATCTAGACATTCCTTCAAAGTAAACGGTCATCGAGTACGATTATATCATAAACCGCTTACTCGAGAATCCTTCTACCAACAATTACGGGAAGATTCTACCATGAAAATTCTGGCTGAAGGGGATAAATCCTCCTTGGCACCCATTTATTAAATTATTTCTTTTCTTTAAAATTTGTACATAAAGATTGTTCATTTATTTTGATTGTTTGTTTCATGGAATTCTGTTTTTTTTCAAAACTCTGTTTATTTCGTTTATTTTGAGTTTTGTTGTTCCTTTCTAAAGGAACAACATCTTTGCTGTTCCTTTTGAAAGGAACAACAACTTTGCTGAGAGTGTTTTCGCTGTTCCTTTTGAAAGGAACAACAGTTGTGCTGTTTATTTTCGTTGTTTTACAGATTGTTTTGTTGTTCCTTTCGAAAGGAACAACAGTTTCACAGATTCTTTTTGCTGTTCCTTTCGAAAGGAACAACATTTCCATAGATTGTTTATGCTGTTCCTTTCTAAAGGAACAACACCTTTTGAGTGGATTATTTTTTGTTTTAGACCAACATTTTTTGGATTTCCGATGACTCTTCTAAAGGCAAAATCATACAAATTAAAGCTTACTGGAATCAACAAATCAAAAGAAATCGTCATTTTTAAGAATATTTTTTGGTAATGATAAGAAAAAGGAAAAAGGACATCATCAATGACATGACTTTGTTGTCTTACTATCACTAGAATTAATATGATCGATTATCCTTATCATGTTGGTTATTTCCCAAATTTTATAACTTTCTTTGATTTTTACTTATGGAATAGAAATAAGGGCATATTATTTTCTATTGAGATGTTTAGACTTCTTCCACCATCCCTACTCTTAAGGAGTGCTGAGCCATCCTTTATATATAAGTAGGAAAGTGCTGTACGAAAACGAAAAAATATTTATATATTTCATTGATAATTTTATGATTTGCCAGATGGAGGATAGGGGGTCTCATCAAGAGCCAGCCTACCATGATCATAAGGAGACAAGTGAAGTGGCATTCCCATCATGGCTACCACACCAGGGATATGGTCCAATGGACAATTGAAAGAAAAAAATTAAGAATTCCTTGGAACAGGAAGTCTCATCACGAGCTGGCCTGCCCACTTTTCACTTCCTCTCGGTGAATGGCATTGTGATTTATCTGGTCACCAAGCCAGCACAATGGCCTCCGTTATGAAATTTAACAAAGCACTTCCTCAACATAAATAAAGGAAAATGGTTATGAGGGTGAGAAAGCAAATTTGTCAAGGTTATAGACACCTGTGGGCAACAGAGCTCTGCTGATGGTATTGGAGTCAAATTTGTACACATCAATAGTAATATTAATCCCTTTTTCCTATATCTCTATCTAAATATCAAATGAAAGTATGAATCCTTAACCCTTGATTTCGAACCTATTACACATGAAAATCATCATAAATCGATCACATTAGTTTGAGTGGGTAATAACGCATCTGTACTTATGTTCATCTTAAGCTGTCCCTTCTCCTTATCCTTAATCATTACAAAATGTTTCTATATCTATTTACGATTTATCACATGCATCGATTTCAGTAAATGCCATAATTTGATTGATTGTATCATAACTATGCCTGCTTTTTCCTACTGTATAACTGTTGCGCAGTACTTTTTTGATGGTCGAAGACGACCTATCATCCTTTAGGGCAGCGCGGATGTCTCTTAATCACTGCATGCAGATCGAAGCCCTATATTTTTTTACCTGTATGTGGATCAAATCCCTACATTATAGGGAATAAAAAAAACTTAACGATATTATTCCAATTCACCGTGCTGTGCTGTTCCATTACAATCATTGTGTGTTTGGAAAGAGGTAACAATGTGCAGAGACGATGGGAGGACGACCAATCCGTAGTGAGCCACAAGTTCTAGTTGTCTCTGATGCTGCACGAGATATTCTGGAAAAATTGGGATGGATTACATATTTCACGAGGCTGCAACAACCCCATGAAACAGTGGCTACCGAGTTTTTACAGAATTTGCAGGAAGGATACTCCATGGTTAAAGGAAGGCAGATAGCCGTAACAGATGAAATAATTGCAGATGTGTCTGGTCTACCAGCGCAAGGAACCATATGGACTCAGAAAAAGGTCAGGATTCAAGAATCCATGAAGATTTTCCAGGATGACAGACAGAAATTGGTCGTTAAAGGCAAAGGAGTTCAGCCGGCATCATTGGGAGAACCATGGACAGAATTGGCCAAGATAGTGCAGGCCTATATAACATGCGACGGAAGGAAAGACGCGGTAAGACCTCACCACCTTAAATTATTGGCAGTATTAAAGCAAAAATGCACTGTAAATTTGCCTGCATTTTTAAATTCCTTACTGCATGACATTGCGCGTAGTATAAGAAAATCTCGGCACACAGACATGGTGGTAAGCCACCATTGCCTAATCAGATTAATAGTGAGTCGTAGTCTCGCCCAACAACAGACCAGTTGGGAGGAGTTGATATTTTCGATTGATGGTGGATTACCCTTACCTGCCCCAAAACGGAAGAGAATGGATAGCTTAGCAGCTGAGCCATCAATTCGTAGACAGTCCCTCCGTTCAAAAAGAAGTAGGGGAATGATAGAAGGCCTTCCGGGTAGCAGTAGCCAACCCTTGGAATTGCCCAGCTCGGAGGATGAATAACCTCCACAATTGGAAGGAGGAAGTCCTCGTACTGATGAAGAAGAGGAAATTGAAGGAGAAATTCGCTACTCGGATGAAGAAGAAAGGAGCCACCACACCAGTGGTGAGAAACAAACCTGTGCAGAAGAAGGAAATAATGAAGAAGATGAAATTGAGGGAGAAATTCGTTACTCGGATGAAGAATGAGGTAGTTACCATACCTGCGAAGAGGACGAAGATAATCATAGCAGTGAAAGAGAAAGAACAGTGCCTCCCGAAAACACTACTGCAAGTTCACCACGAAGTCCTTTACAAGAATACCAATTGGCCCAAATTATGGCCAATATGAGTGACTATGTGCAGCCTCATAGCCCTCTGGACCTTAATATTTATATTAACCAATTGCACGAGCACTCTGTTGAAGAAATGCTGGATGAAACATCAAACCCTAATGAAGTGATGGAATCAACTAGGGTTGCTTCCCCTGAGAAGCATGAACAAGAAAAGGAGAACACTGAGGTAGTATCCCAACCTGAAAAATCCTCAGGGGATTGCAGAGTCAATTGAAAGTATAAATCCCAAAGAATTTAGCCAAGGGCATATGAATATTGAAGAAGAACCCCAAGAAGAAAACAGAGAAGCGAGCCCAACTGAAGGCACGGCTGATGAGGACCAAAACCCTGTTGAGAAAGTAGGTCCAGAAAAAGGAACAACCATTCCATTAAGAAAAAGGAAGAAAGTAACTGAGATTGAAAAGCTTCTAAGGGAACGAATGAAGCTTCAGATACTTGTGGAACTGCTCAAGCAAACCATTAGGGTTCTTAGAATGAAACAAATGCCCAAGCGAATCCCAAAGAGAAGAAACATAGCCACCAAGCGAGCTTTGAAAAAGAGGAAAGTGGCCACTAAATTGAACCCCCAAGTTGCAGAAGCTATGTCTGAGCCTAATCATGGAGACACGGAACAAAAAGCAGCTGTTCCCGAAGAAGCTGTTCCAGAGGGACCCACTTCAAGTGAAAATATGCAAGCTAGTAGTCAGAATACTTTTAGTGACCCTACATTAGCCAGACTCCAAGAGGAGTTGGCACAGGCTCGATTGGAAAGGGAAAAATTGGAAGAAGACATTGTCCCTAGGAGAAGATATCAGGAGTTGTAGCAGCAGATGAAGACCATCCATGAAGCAAAGGCTAAAGCCCACGAGAATTGTCGAAAGGCAGAGGAGAAGGCTGAAAAGGTAATGAATCAATTAAAAATAGCCCAAAATCGAATGGACACTCTCTGCTCATTGTACACCGATGTCTTAGCTTGTAGATGCCCTGCCAAGAATTATGCTTTATTTCTATTAGAAAGATATTTACAGCTAAAGATTAAGGCAGTTAGGGCAGGAAAATCTATAGAGCTAAAAACTATAGATGATTTTGTAACATGCTGCAAACTCTATGGGGCAAAGGTACAACGCCTCTTGTGTGAGTTTTATTTGCATAATCTCATATTGGAAAATGATAGTGAGACAAATCCTAGCCCTTTTGTGGGTGATATCCAATTCCAGGCGTTTATTTCCTTTGCTGTTAATAAGTTAAAATGGCTTAAAGCCTATAATGTTTTTCAAAGGCAGGAAAATGAATTAGATTTGTGGGTTAGGAGTGAACCTAAGGACCCATTACAACTATGGGCTAGGCAGAAGAATTTGATGACAAAGGAAGGTGTTATCCAAGCATTGGGGCCTGTCCATAAGTCAATTATCTTGAATGGGATAGAATATTTCCTATCTATTAGAAACCAAGCTTACATAACAGCTAAGGTCCGATGGGGAATTTCCAACTGAAATGTTCAAAATAGAGAACCATTTAACTATAAAAACTTTGGGCTGGCTGCAGACCGCTTGGTTTCCTATAGTAATCTCATTTTGAAAGAAGGACCATTCTAGCTAGGATGTAGGTTCCTAAGCCCCATTGCATGGTATCTTGCTATAGACTACAAAGCCATTTATGAACTACCCGAAGGACAGACAGAGCATGTATTCAAAGCATTAGCTACAATGCATGGTTTTAGGCCTTTTGATGAAAAACCTTATCCAGCTTATTCTTTAACTGCTCTACATGTGAACTATAGTTTTCATGAGGACATGAAAAATGATAAGCAGGGGGGTATGTTGAGCAGTGGAAAAGGTATGAATTCACTATGAGTTTTCTCATTCTTTTACTTTAGACATAATCCTTTTTACCCTATAAAGATGATTTATTGCAAGAATTATGGTAGAATTGTAAAGATTTATGTTTATTGTAAAAATATGACTAAAGATTGCTTTTTGTTGCTAAAAATAGGAATTAGGCGAGGTGAACAGCTATACCAGAGGCGAGGCTAAGATAAAGGCAACTGTTGTTCCTCCAGCGTTGGACCAAATCTTGCCAAAGACAAGGAAATCCGAACACATCGCTAAGAAAAGGCAGGGGACAACTTGGCTTCGGTCAAAGTAAATCGTGTGATAACTAAATGAAGGGAAGCGAATCCCTCAGGATCCTTTGATCTTGAGGGATCACTGTTCAAGCCTCATCTTATTCCTTGTCCTATCCGTCAGAGTCTGATATATAAGGCAATGCCTTTAGTGATTAGGGAGATCAGAGATCCTTGGATTCAAAGCATTTCTTTTGTAACATTACGCTTTATTGACTCTCAGTTTTAGAGAGCGATCTCTGTAATACTCTATGCTCGATTAATATAAAGGCGCATTTCATTTCATCTCTCAAGTTATGAAGTAACCCAGCAGTGTTTCACTGGTGCTAAGGGCCCGACCCTGGTGGAATTACTCTGCTGTTTGTATTCTTATCCTTTGCTTACTATCGTGTGATAATTGCGATTACAGAGTTGATTGATTGTTGTTGGATTGAATTCGGATTTGCTGTGAGCGTTAATGAATTGTACTGCTATTCCATCTTAGCAAGAATCATATTTACTGTCTTATTCCTCTTGCTATCTTTTATAAAGCTTTGCTGTTCTATATTTAATTCTGGTTGCTATTTCATTGATTTATGGTTCATTCAGATTGACTGTTTCATAGTGTTGGCTATCGACAGGGTTGAAGTATTAAGAAGATTTATTGGCTGATTGCGTTAAGTTTAAATTTGCTGTTCAATTAATGTTTGATGTTCCATTCCTGTTTATTGTTCATTTCTGATTCGTAGGTTCAGATTAGTGGAGAAAGTGTTTTGGTTGCTGTGTATACATAGGAATTACAAGTTGCTGTTCCTTTCCAACTCTGGTTATTTAGAAGAAGTTCTTTTCAGTTATTTTCATCAGCAAGTAGTTCAAGTTTGATTTCATTTAGATTGCTCAAAGAACAGGACCATCAACTGTAGATGACAGTGGTTACTGCTTCCAAGTCCCCAGATTGATTGTCTTGCCTCAGTGTGATTTCAGTTGCATCGATTTCTAAGGGAATGAGTTATTGTTACTGTATCCCTGATTGATGTTTTGCAGGATGATTATTTAATATTTTAAAGTATTTTCATTCATGTTCCTGTAATTATATTTCTTTACAAGCATCCATTTACTCTTGTATCTAGCATACTATACTACATCTTTCATAGCATTACTCTTAGTTAATTGCAGTCTCAGATAGAGTACACTCTTGAAATAAAAATTCGCTCCCGGATTGATAATTAATGTGAGATAATTAGGTGTTTAAAATATACCTTTTTATGCCCCAACAAGATCCACCCCAACTACTGCAATTATGGTGGGTCTAGCCTTTAACGCAGTCACGTAGGAGTGGAATTTTTTTTCTCTAAAGTATTTTGGGCAGGGCAACGCTTCCTAGTTGGGAGAAGATGTGGGCAACACTTTAGGAGGAGGAGCTGAGGAGAGATCTAGTCAGTGCAAGCTTGACGACAGCAGCGAGAGAAAATTGAAGAATCTAAAGGAGGAGAAAGCATCCCTCACATCGAAGGGACAACAATGGAAACACAGACAAAAGAGAGATGTCTCGAAGGTGAAGTGTTTCAGATGTGGCGAGATGGGCCATCACATTGTCCTTTGAAGAAAAAGGACAAGGATGAGAAGCATGATTCAAAAGTTGCATCCGCAAAAATCGAGTAGGATGAGTTTGCCATGAGCGCCCACACTTCTCCAGGAGAGAAATGGGGTGATAGAAATGTAGTTCTACTAGAAATTTAGTTGGATAAGATCCTTAAGGAGCCCACCTATTGGATCACAACCTTTCTACAGGCACCCTTGATCAATAGTAACAAGATAAAATATTTTTTAGTGGGAGCTGAGGAGTGATGGAGTGATAGTTGCAGTAGGTAGCAACACCTAATTCTAGAGCAACGCAGAGCATATCAGAGTAGTGCAGAGCAATATTAGCGCAGTGCATCATAGGGACATCACAGTAGCTATCGACAGTCAGAGTCTTCAGCACCGAGGTGCATCCAAAGAATGCTTGTTCAGGTTTGGGTGATTTTCAGTTGCTTCTCTCAACAAATCAGTTGTAGTGTTAGCAGTGCTAGTGCTAGCAACATAAAAAATGAAACACTGGAGAGGGAGCTATATTAAGGATGCAACAGTGGAGTGGCAGTGTCATGGGCAACAATACAGTTGCAACAATAACCCAGTAGCCGATGGATAGCTTGTCAGAATTCAACAAAGCAGAGGATCCTTCATGATTAGAGAAATATGAAACATGCATGTTCTTAGAGCACTTTCCTCACTAAGAGAGAGTGTTGATTTTTGGTAGCATCGGAAGTGCTCTAAGTATCCAAATTTGTGGAGAGGATTAGGCACTGGTATTCCAAAGAACCCAGAAACCACGTATGAAAATTCCACTCAGAATATGTTTTATTGTAAAAATTAATTATTCTAATAGGGACCCTAAGTATAAACTTAAGGAAATTATATAATTAAAGGGTATTAATAAAGCAAAGTGAGAATAATCTAGAAAAAGCAAAGATCAAGTCAAGTTATAATATTATTCGTTGATTAAAGATCTAATATCGGTCGTTGATTTCTCAATGAGAAGACTATAAAGGAAGGCTTGAGGGTCATTTGTAAAGACACACCGAGAGAATAAAGTGATAGAATTCTTTTGACGAAGCTAGTGCTTGGACGAAGATCATATCTAAGTGATTACAGTTGCAGTGAGGGAAAAAGACAATTATTGGTCAAAGGATCTTCTACAGAACCAATAATACATAACAAAGAGACAACATAACCAACAGAAGAAGCAGCACAACCTCCATAGGGTGTGATGCAGGGCCCAGAAGGGGTGACGTAGGCCCACACAGGGCCCACACAGAGGCTGCACAATTTTTTCGTGAGATAGTCCGAGATTTGTTAGGACATCAGGGTTATGAGCCGGGAGGGATAACACTCGACTTTCTGAGGAGAAGATCGATACTAGAGAAGAGGCGATGTAGTCCATAGAGGTCCCCATGTAGGCCTATGCAGCTACTATGCAGAGGGTGCTGGGGTTTAGTTAGTTCAGTTACTGGATCAGTCGAGCCTTGCAGTGTGAGGTAAAACTCACTATATTTTTTTCTGCCAATATTTCTCCATACTGGATAGCCAACAAGGCATCCAAAGATTGTATTCAGAAATTGGTGCTTAATAATAATAAACCCGAGTTAGATCTGCTATACCGATTTTCCCGTATTGGGTTTTTCCAGGGACTTTTGTCCAAAAATAATGGTGTCCTATGTGTGATTTATTCTTTGCTCAGTTTCCTTGTTTCAAAATAATAATATATTAAGTGTAGGCTTCTTCAGTAATTAACTTAAATATTTTCATGCAGAAATATGAAAATAACTGTGTAATGTAATTTACAAGTAGATGAAGTAGATTCAGTTAGTTGCAGTAGAATTCCTAAGATTGTCAGATCTAGGAATTTTCACATGGGAAAGGGGAAGGGGAGACTAAGAACTTGTGGATCCAATGGAAAAATGTAGACCCAGATGGGGAAAATGTGAAAAGGGCTTGTAATGAGAGGAGGGGAGTGAGTTATGTGGTGTTGGGAAGTGGGACCACACAACCATATCAGGGTTTCCCATGTAGTGCCATTCCAAAAGATAGTATCCAATAAAGGATATCCCACGGGATTAGGATACATGATTAATCCCCAAAGATGCGATTAGGATACAAAATTACAATTCAAGCCCCTTTCTTTCCTCCAAATCCCCCCACTAATCAATGCCCTAGTGTGCCCAAGAAAAACAAACATAAACATATAATTGCATAATGAAAAATCATACCATCGGGCTTGTAAGTCCCACCTTTAAAAAAATGATCATGATAGATGAGCAAGGGTACACAATAGTTGGCTTAGGTGGTGGAGAATGGTAACACATTGAATTATCAGGTGGACACAAGGGGTTGTTAGCCTCCAGTTGAAGACAAATATAGGGGAAATATTATCCTATAGGGGTCACCCATTAGTGCTGGGTAACATCTAGCTCCAACTGGGACATGAGCTCAGAGCAAGAACCATGTACCAAACTGGGAGGTCATGAGAACACCAACAGTTTCCTGGGACCACATACCTGTTACCTGCACATTATAGACAAAGAAAACATGAGCAACATTTGTTGACGACATCCTTTTATCACCCATGATTGGTTAGGAACATAAAATAAAACAGAAAATAAAATCTACTCTAAAATGCAAATCTAATATAAATGCAATTAGTATAACATGAGAACATAATATGATATTATATTCTAATGCAAAAATCAATATGCGATGAATCCTACTCTAACATGCATGTTACATTATGAAAGTGCTAAGTGTAATCATAGAGCCAATGCAACCAATATATTATTAAGTCAATATAGAAACACTTTCCCTTATGAACCATTATGAGGCATGGGACCCAAATATCACTATTACCATTACAAGATTTTCTCGATGAATGGTAAGGGTGGGGGGTGGGAACATTTGAGGACCATGTGTTAAGCGTCATGGATGAAGAGGGAGAAGAGGAATCCAACTTGTGAAAATTTTATTGCAACGATAATATGGAGAACTCAATGAATAATCTCATAAAATTTTGATGAATAACAACCTCGGGCTTATCCTCATGGAAAAAAGATATAGATTTCTCATGCACATCCACATTTACATTATCCTAATTATTTAGGAAGGAAAAAGGTGGAATATATTCATCATATCTTGGGAAGAACCACAACCCCCTTTCAAGGAATTGAGAAGGCTCCTCAATTTCATGGCCTTGAAGAGATTTATTTACAGGGGAATCAAGCTCCTCTTGGCTACTAATGCCATCATGACCATTGGATCAAGGATCATCATATTGAAACATATAAAATAGGCCTCTCCAATGAGACATTTATTTCCATGAAAATTTTCACAAGATTTTAGAAATGGAGTCATCGAGGTGAACTTGAAATGCCTTGAAAGATGTCTGCTTCAACTTGTAAGCATTGAATTTGAAGTTCAACGAAGAACTAGGGATTTTCTCTTCCAATGGAGTTGCAAAAATAATATCAATGATGTCACATAGGAACAAGACACACATCTTGTGTCACCAACAACGACACCAAAAATGTTGCCACATAATCTAGCAAGGGTCTTAGGAGGGGTACTTAAGGGACAAATACTAGAAAACATGACAACAATGGGACAAAGACCCACTGTCACCTCAGTTAATGTCCCCTTCTCTTTAAGGACTTTCACCATTGGGAGGATTCATGGTATAAAGGAAATCAATAATAATGGTAGGATAAAAAACTAGGTATAATGTGTTTCCAAGGCCCTTTGAAAGGAGAGGCTCAATGTGAGGCCACTTGCTTCATTGAAGCTTAATTTCTCCCCAAGAAATAAATAAGGTGAAAGTCTTAAAGCTAGGGTTCAAGGGTGTTCAACAACAATGAGTATGCCTAAGGTCAAGACTCTCAATATGATATATAACCTCTCAAATACCTTTGTGAGATAATCATATACCTTCAAGTGAGTTTTTGCAATTCGAGAGAACAAGATTGGGTCCACACAAGATACAAGATTTATGGATTTATCATGGGAGGAAAACCTCTTAGTTGCATGCTAGATCAAGCTAGGACAATGAAAAGGGTCAAAATGATTAACTTCCTTTTAGTTTTATGTGCAAGGACCTTGAAGAAGACCTTTCACCAAGACGTTCAAGGTGATTTTTCAGGATTGCAACTAGGGTTTGAACTTTCTCACAATCCAATTATAGGAATTTTCTAAAATTTAGAGCAGAGATAAAGGAAACATTAACACGGAAGTCTGTTCAAGTGGTTTTGCAAAATACTCTCTCTAATGCAATTCACATCAAGCCCTAGTAGGTCATCTAGGTTTAGGGCAAAAATTTAGAAAGAGGAGAAAAAAGAAGGGAAAAAAGGGTGATCACCAAATATGCATGGATTAGTGCCTTATCCTTAGGCTACAGAGTCTATGTAGTTTTAAATTGTCTTTAAGGAGGCTAATAAGTCATTCCTTAGCAACCACTCTTTAACTTTTACCCACCCAAAATAAATGGACTTTTATGGAAGAAAAAACAAGTTTCACTCCACTAGGAACATTCATATACTTGTTATCAATTAGTAACATGCATAAATTTGGAATCTAATAATATTTTACAATGAAATTCAATAATTAGGGCATAAAAGAAAAATCTAGTTACAAAATTTTCACACATTAGGAATTTTTCATGTAAAAAAGAAGAAGACCTTCAACAAGATTTACTTACAAGATAACAATAGATATATCCAATCCAAGATCAAGAAGATGGCTCCAAGAGAGAAAAAATTTTGAGCTCCAAAAATATCGAAATACATCAAAATATATCCAATAGAAAACCAAGAGAAAAGTAAGAAATTATTCCAAGAGAGCTAATCCAATAAATGGTGATGATCAAATAAAAACGAGGCTCTATTTAATTTATCTGAGCCTCTACAAGTTTTAATTAACCTAATGAGCCCCTAATTTTATTTTAATGTGAAAAATAAAACTAACTTTGGTGTCACGTTCACCAAATAGCTCAAATATGTAAGATAAGACACCCTAATGAAGCCAAAATGATAAAATTATGGTGAAAAGGCCATTGGAGGGCCTAAATGAGTCCTCGAGTGCCATGATGAAGAAGAGGGCTCCACAAATAATGGTTAAATGGGGTGGTCCTTTGATGTCCAAGGAAAACATCATGTGGAGCTCCCAAGTGGCTCTGGTGCATAGAAAATGGTCTCATGGATCTCCAAGTGGCTCATAATAGAGTTGCTGCTCCATCAATGAGGGCTAGAATATGACACATGCCCTCCCATGTCTCTCTAGAAAAGAAACAACCTCCTTTGGGCCCTGGATAACCTGCCAAGTGTTGGGTGCAATGTGTAGCTGGTTGGGTAACATGGTCCAAGTGCATCATCAACTTTGTATAATTGGGCATGAATAAGAAAGTAGTGGTGCAGAAAAATCCCATGGTCTGGTAATGAATGCTCGACATGAATGAATGCCCTTGGATCTTATTACTCACCCTACAAATTCCATTGTGATCCTTTGGAGGGCCTAATTCCCGTATGGGGAGGCTAAGTCCAAGATGAAAACCCACTTGAAATCCTATATAAGATCCAATGCATCTTCTTGCCTTCCAATAGAATAATTCACTAGCGCAATTGAGTAAATAAGCTTGAAAATCAAGGGACGACAAGGACACTTCATAGTGGATTTACCTTCCAAACTGGGGCTTTAGACATGCCAAAAATTTTCCTTCCTTGGCAAGAGATGTTAATGGAGGACCCTATTAGGTGGTTTCAATCCCTAAGGGAGTGGCATGTCCATGGTACATCCACCAATTGGCTCGTGTCATGTGAAATAGTGATGGAACTAAGTGGGGGAAAATGGGAGGCTCCAAGCCACATTCCATGGTACAAGGGTAGCTATAATGAAGGAGGCCCATAAATTTGGTATATGAATATAGGAGGGCTCAATCATGGTACACGAGTTACCTCAACCTTTTTTTTCCACCCTTATTCATTTGCCTTTTACCTTTTATTGATTTTTCCTTATTTTACTAGTCGGGGCTCAAAGGGGATGAGAGCATGATATGTAGGATGTATCAGTCCCCCCCCCTTAAAGTAGGGAAATTCATCACCCACCATAGATTCAGACAATCATGGGTTGCTTAAGGATGCAAGGGGCACTCATAGGGGCCCTACGAACTAGGGTGATGGCCATAATGATAAGGGGTGGAAATCATGTTTGGATTTTTCTCATGTGTTAAATTTTAATGTCCTGACCATATTTTTCATTTTGTTGTAAATTTCCTATTTTATGTTTCCATATTATGTTTCTTTCTTTCTTTTTAGCAGCATCAACCTCTTAGGCATCTTTCCAGGCCCAATCCAAGGGGTGGGAAAAGCGTAGGGGAGGCTAGCAACTTATGTACCTAATGGAAAAATGTGGACCTATATGGGGAAAATGTGAAAATGGCTTGTAATGAACGAAGGTGAGTGAGTTATATGGTGTCGGGAAGTGGGACCACTCAACCAAAATTGGGGTTTCCCATGTAGTGTCACTCCTAAATCTAGTAGCAAATAAAGGAGATCCCATGGGACTAGGATACAAGATTAACCACGAAAGCTAAGATAAGGAAACAAGAGTACAATCCAAGCCCCTTTCTTTCCTCCAAATCCCCCCACTAATTCTTGCCCAACTGTACCCAAGAAAAACAAGAATAAGCACTCAATTACATAATTGAAAATCATACCTTTAGGCTTGGAAGGCCCAAATTCAAACATACGATCATGATAGATGAGTGAGGGTACACAAAAAATGTTTCAGGTGACAAAGAATGTTAGCACGTCGATCTATCAGGTAGATACAATGGGTTTTAGGCTACCGACTGAAGATAAATCTAGGAGAAAAATTCTCCTATATGGGTCACACACTAGTGGTGGGTAACTTCTGGCTCCAACTAGGATATGATCTCTTAGTAGAGTACATGAGCCATGTACTCGAAAGTGGAGGCCACGAGAACACCATCAATATCCTGGGACTGTAGACCTGTTACTTTCACATCATAGACAAATAAAACAAGAGTATAATGTGTTAACGACGTCCTTTGATCACCCATGATTTGTTAGGAACATAAAATAAAATAGGAAATAATATCCGCTCTAAAATTCAAATCTAATGTAAATGAAATTAGTCTAGTATGAGAACATAATATGATATTAAATTCTAATGAAAAAATAAATATGCGATGCATCCTACTCTAACATGCATGTTACATTACACAAGTTCTGAGTGTAATAAAAAAGCCAATGCAACCAACAAATTATTAATTCAATATAGAAACACTTTATGTTATGAACCATTATGAGGCATGGGACTCAAATATCACTATTCCCATTGCAATTTTTTCTCAATGAATGTTAAGGGTGAGGGGCGGGAACATTTTAGGACCATGCGTCAAGGGTTATGGATGAGGAGGGAGAGGATGAATCCAACTCGTGCAACCTTTCTTGCAATGATAATATGGATAACTCAATGACCAAGATAATAAAATTTTGATGAATAGAAATCTCAGGCATATCCTACTTATGGCATAAAGAGATAAATTGCTCATACACATAATTACATTATTCTTATTATCGAGGAAGGAACAAGGTGGACTATAATCATCATATATTTGGAAGAACCACACTCCCCTTTCAGGGCATTGAGAAGGCTCCTAAATTTCATGGTCCCTAAGATATTTGTTAAGAGGAGCATCAAGCTCCTCTTGGGTACTACTAACATCATGACCATTGGATCGAGGATCATCATATTGAAACTTTCAAAATATGCCTCTCCAATGAGCCATTTATTTCCATGAATTTTTTCATAAGATTTTAGATATGGAGTCGCTAGGGTGAACTTGAAATGCCTTGAAAGATGTTTGCTTCACCCTACAAGCATTGAATTGAAGTTCAATGAAGAACTAGGGCTTTGTTATTCCAATTTAGTTTCCAAAAGATATATCAATGATGTCATATAGGAACAATACACACGTCTCATGTCCCCAACAATAACGCCATAAATGTTGTCACACAATCTAGGAAGGGTCGTAGGAGGGGTACCTAAGGGACAATGACAATAATGGGACAAAGAGCCACTGTCTCCTCAATAAGTGTCCCCTGCTATTTACATACTTTCACCGATGGGAGGAGTCATGATATGAAGGAAATCACTAATAATGGTAAGATCGAAAACTAGTTATAATGAAATTTCCGTGGCCCATTCAAAGGAGAGGCTCAATGTGAGGCTCACTTGCTTCAATGAAGCTTAATTTCTCCCCAAGAAAGACCTAAGGTGAAAGGATTAGACCTAGGGTTCCGGGGTGTTTAGAAACAATGAGTATTCCTAAGGTCAAGACCCTCAATATGATATAAAACCTCTCAAGTAGCTTTGTGAGATAATCATATGTCTTAAAGTACGTTTTGCTTTTTGAGACCTAGATTGGGTCCACACAAGATATAGGCTTTATGAATTTTTCATGGGAGGAAAAATCGCAAGTTGCACGCTAGATTAAGATAGGACAATGAAAAGGGTCAAAATGATTAACTTCTGTTGACTTTTATGTGTAAAGACCCTCAAGAATACCCTTCAACAAGATGTTCGAGGTGATTTTTAGGATTGAAACTAGGGTTTTAATTTTCTAACATTTCGACTATGGGAATTGTCTCAAATTTGGAGGAGAGATAAAGGAAACATTAGCATAGAAGGCTATCCAAGTGGTTTTGTAAAAGCTTCATTCTAATGCAATTCACATCAAACCCTAGTAGGCCATCTAGGTGTAGGGCCGAAAGTTGGAAAGAGGAGAAAAAGTGAAGGGAAAAAGGGGTGATCACTAAATTTTCCTAGATTATGCGTTATCCTTGGGCTATGGAGTCTATGTGATTCGAAATTTGGCCGAAATTGTCTTCAAGCTGGCTAAAAATTAATGCCCTAGCAAACGACCTTTAACATTTACCCACCCAAAATAAATGGAATTTTATGGAAGAGAAACAAGTTTTACTCCACTAGGAAAATTCATTTACTTGTTATCAACGAGAAAAATGCACAAATTTACAATCTAATAATATTTTACAATGATATTCAATAATTATGGCACAAAAGAAAAAGCTAGTTACAAAATTTCCACACATTAGACATTTTTCATGTAAAAAAAAAAAAACCTCAATAATATTTACTTACAAGATAATTATAAATATATCTAATCCAAGATGAAGAAGATCACTTCAAGTGAGAACAAAATTTGAGCTCCAAAAATATCAAAATTCATCAAAAGATCTCCAATAGACAACTAAGAAAAAAGTGCAATTTTTTTCCAGAAGTGATGATGATCAAATACAAATGAGGCTCTACTTTATTTATATGAGCCTCTAAAAGTTCAAATTATCCTAATGAGCTCCTTAGTTTATTTTAATGTGCAAAATAGAACTATATTTGGTAAAAAGCCCACTAAATAGCTTAAATGTGTAAGATAAGCCGCCCTAATGAAGCCGAAATGATAAAATAATGGTGCAAAGGGAAGTTGGAGGGCCTAATTGAGTCCTAAAGTGCCATGATGAAGAAGGCTCCACAATTAATGGTTAAAGCCCTCCCCCCCCCCTTTGATCTCCAAGGAAAACATCATGTGGTTCTCATAGATGGCACTGGGGCACAAGCAATGGTCTCACAGGCCCCCAAGTTTCTCATAATAAAGTCGATGCTCCATCAATGCTCCATCGAGTCGATACCTTCCTTGCTTCGGGAAGGGCCTTGTAATGAAGGTGTGCAAACCTACGGTGCCATAGCTCGGTTTGAAGAGTTTTTTCACATGTCATGGCCCCTAACGGACTTCAACCAACTTGATGGAGCATATCAACTCTAAAACCAATTGTAAGAGCTTCATTGAAGTTATTCTTCCAAATGTGTACGTTTCCATCGATGAATGCCACCTTGAATCCTTTGTCTTCCATTTCTGAAATGGAAACTAGACTCTTCTTGAAATCAGGTACATACAACACATCTTGCAAGCAGAGGACTTGAACTTGAGTTAGATGAAGGGTCACCATCCCCGTCCCTTTCATGGGATGGGTGGCATTGTCTCCAAGGATAATATAAAAATTAGTATCCTTCTCAATAAAATCAGAAAGTGCTTCTTTATATTCAATGAGGTGCCTTGAAGCAACAATATTAATCAACTAGACATCCAGGGTGTCAGGAGGAGATGCAACAGAGAGGGAAGATACAATAATATATTCGTTTTTCTTATTATCAACAACATTGGATTCATCATTCCTGAAATTACTTGACGTATTGAAAGGTTTACCATTTCCACTTCGATTAGAGGGAGCCTTCCTCTTCTTTGCATGAGCAGTAAGGCAATAGGATCAACTCCATTCCCATTTGAGGGAGTGTCTCTCTCCATCATTCTTGTCTCCTCTTGAGTGAATCTCGTCAAAAAATCATCAAAATCATGAATCACATTATTATTAAGAATGATAGCATTGAATACATACCAATCATAGGGGAGTCCTACAAGAGAAATGAGAATGAGCTCTCGATCAACTACTTCTTCTCCAATAGTTAAGAGATCATTACTGATTTCTATGAGCCTCATAAAATAGGATTGAATGGATACTTCTTTTCCCTTCTTGATATTCTTCATCTTTATTGAAGAAAAGAACTTGATTAACATTGCTAGCCCTCAACATGCTAACCAAATTATCGTACATCTCTTTAGATGTACCTAGCTCGGAGATATAAGCAACCAAGTGCGTATGAATAGAATCCCTGACGATCATCTTCGCCTTGACTTCCCCTTTTCTATACTTTGGCTTTGTGGAAATTGATGCATTTGATAGAGGCTCATTTATCTGTTGAGATTCAACAAGATGATGAGCTTAGTGAAAAGAGTCGCCTTCACTAAGTGGGCCCACAGGCTATTTTTGGTGCAAAGTCTATTTTTAGAATATGTCTATTTTTAGACATGTCGATCATATTCTATGATTTGCAGGATGCTATTTGTGGATGGTTGGAAAGTTGGAAAAAATAGATGGAATTCTATTTTTAGACATATTGGCAGAATCTATTTTTAGATTGCCAGTCTAAAAATAGATATGTCGAATATTATTAGCTCTTAATAATATTTGGACTCTAAACATTATCTTATTCTCTTGGAGCACTTTAGTTAAGTGCACAGATGTGGCACAGGATCTGACAGAAGGAATTACGCTATTCCTGAGGGTAGACTGGAACTATTGCATGGAGAATTAAGTTAGAACTCATGTGACAGAGTTTGGTGGAGTTGTGTTCAATTTAACTCAGTTAGACACAGTTGAACTAGTTGTTTCTAGTCTAACTGATTGATACACTAGAGAGAGTGGTGTGAATTAATTAATAATTAATTCACTAAATATTAACTCATTAATCAACTGAAGAATACATCAGTTAACTACAGTGCATGGATAGTTTCAGTGGAGACCAGTGGAGAGATAGGTGAAAGAGCAAGATGACTATTAGTTGTGACTATAGTGATGCATTGATTGCATCCAACACTCATTGGAGATGCCAATGAGGATTGCGAAGTGCAAGCCAAGTGGATTTGAGTTCATTCAGAGCCATTCTTCAGCAGGGATTGCGCAGTAGAGGCAGGCTAGCAGGTGGCAAAGATCGGTGCATGGATTTGCTAGATCGGGCCTGATTAGTGTGTAGCGATTGTATTGTACTGGGAGCTTGATATGATCAACTTTGCATGAGGATTTTTACATGATATCTATGACATATATTATATACAGATAGTTGGGGTTTTTAGCTTCAGGCTTTCCCGTTAAAACACTGTGTTCATATGTGTGAATTTTTATGGTTTCATGTGTGCTTTGCAATTGATTTAATTTCAGCATGTGATGATCAATAGTGGAATATATTCTGTATTGTGCATGAAGTTAAAATAGTGTGCGATCAAGAGAATCTTGGATATATAACGCATTATTTATATAATTTCTACATGGTATCAAAGCGATATTGATCAGAGCGATTGCAATTATTGAAGCGGTTGAGTTTTGTGCTGGTGGAATTCGAATTTGCAGCAGTGTTTTCTTGGTGTCGAAGTTGAGAATTCATTAAAATGTCTTTCAATGGATTGCGATTGGAGTATGCCCTTGATGGCAGCTCAAAATATATTGCATGGAAGGACAGGATGGAGGCAGTGCTGGAGGATAATGGGTTGAAGGAGTTCATATATGCAGAAATTCCAAAACCTGGTTCTAGCGATGCAGCCGCACTTGACGCATGGAAAAAGAAGATAGCTAAATGTCGAAGGATTCTGTTGGAAGGTGTGAAGGATCACATATTGTCCAGCCTCCATCGTAAAGCTTCTCCACTCTTGATGTGGAAAGCTTTGACAGACTTGTTCCAAAGCAAAAGTGACCAGAGGAAGTTGGCGCTTAAAGATAAACTGAGGAAAATAAAAATGGAGAAAGGCGATAGTATACCCAAGTACCTCACGAAGTTTGTCTAGTGCAGGGATGAGCTGGGAAGTGTGGGGGTTACTGTAGATGAAGAGGATTTGGTGAGCTTGGCTCTCCTTGGGCTTCCGAAGAGTTGGAATTCCTATGAGGACTTTGTCAATGGTCAGGAGAAATTGCCAGGATGGGAGCGACTTTGGTCGGATCTTGTGCAGGAGGAGATAAGGCGGAGTACCAGGGATGGATCTTCATCAAAGAATGAAGATGAAGAAAATTGCGCTTTGGCTGCTAAAGCAAGGAAAGGGAAGGGAAAGAAAAATCCTTCTCAATCCAGTGCGAAAGGCAAGAAGTAGGACATGTCCAAGGTGAAGTGCTTTCACTGTCACCAACACGGACATTAGGCCACTAATTTTCCACAGAAGAAGAAAAATAAGCAGGCTGCTGGATCTGCAGCTGGAGAGGCCTTAGCCTCGCAGTTTGAGCTGGATTTTTTGCTGATTGCATGCTTGGTCCCAATTATGATGGGATTAGTGTGGTTACTTGACAGTGGTGTGTCTTCCCATATGACCGGAGATAAAGATTTGTTCAGTGATCTGGATGAGAAGGATCTTGGAGTGCACATTGAGACGGGTGATGATGGTAGATACAGTGCGACCGGTATCGAGACCATTTCCTTTGAGAGGGAGTCTGGTAAACCCTTCATATTAAAGGATGTCATGCATGTTCTAGGATTGATGAAGAATCTGATCTTTGTGGCTATGTTGGAAGACAAGGGCTATGATGTTGTCTTTAGCGAGGGAAAGGCTTTCCTGCGCAGTAAGGAAATTGGTGAAACCTGGAGGATAGGGGTTCAAGTTAAGATCCTTTATCAATTGCAGGTAGATGGCTGCATAGAAATGGCAGGCAAAGCAGAAGGAGTGGTGAGCTGGGATGAGGGCGAAATTTGGCACAGGAGATTGGGCCATATTCACCATGGCGCTTTGAAAATTTTGCATCAGATTTCTACCGGGCTTCCCAAAGGTACACTTGCACAGTCAGATCATTGCAAGGGATGTAATTTGGGAAAATTTGTGAAATCCACCTTTCATGAGAAGGATAGTCACGCCACGATAATCCTTGAGAGAATTCACACAGACGTGTGTGGACCTTTCTCAGTAGCTTCGACAGCAAAGAACAGGTACTATTTGATATTTGTTGATGATTTTTCTCATTATTGCTGGATATTCTTCATGTAGAAGAAGAGTGAGACATACTAAAAGTTCTGTGAGTTCAAGGCACTAGTTGAGAAAGAATCGGGGAAGCAGGTGAAGTCTCTTAGGAGCGATAATGGTGGTGAATTCATCTCCGGCGAATTCAAAGACTTTTACAGCGCAGAAGGAATTCGAAGAGAGCTCATAACGCCTCATAACCCACTACAGAATGGGGTCACGAAGCGAAAGAACAGAACGATCGTGGGTGCTGCACGGGTGATGTTGCATGATCAG
The DNA here is from genome assembly GCA_034641835.2 of Pinus albicaulis. Taxonomy (NCBI): domain Eukaryota; kingdom Viridiplantae; phylum Streptophyta; class Pinopsida; order Pinales; family Pinaceae; genus Pinus; species Pinus albicaulis. Next base: position 446,702,469 of record CM076570.1, read on the forward strand.
GGCCTTCCCATACACTTGTGGGCAGAAGCATGCAACACTGCGGTTTATGTGCAAAACCGTTGTCCTCATAGAGTACTTGGCATGAGTACACCCGAAGAGGCATTTTCTGGTAAGAAGCCTGATATTTCTCATTTGAAGATTTTTGGCTCACCTGTTTACATTCATGTGACTAAGGATTCCATGAAGAAGCTAGAGCCAACCACATAGGTTGGGATATTTGTGGGGTACACCGAAACACCCCACAACTATCGTGTGTATTTGCCAGACAGTCGGAAGACTAGTGTGCGACGAGATATCAAATTTCATGAGGAGAAAGCCATGAAGTTGTCGCTTGAGAGGGAGCTACACTTGCATGTAGATGAGGAGCTATTAGTTCCTAAGGATGAGCCTCAGGATGTGGATCAGCCACAAGAGGAGGTTCATTGAGTGGAAGAAACCACTCATGTAACGCCAAACATCAGAGGGTGGAAGCATACTACAGAAGCTGAGCGACTGAATCATGATGCAACGCAAAATGTAGGAGCCCCTACATCACAGCACAGATAGAGACAGTCACCTGACCGATTTACTGGATACATGGCTCTGATGAGAAAGTGTATTGTGACGGATCCATCCTCTTTCAAGGAAGCTGTGGAGGACCCTGCATGGGTAGATGCCATGGTGGAAGAGTATGATTCGTGTTGTGTAACCAACTTAAAAAATAGAAGAAAAGAGATATCAACGCCTTAGAAATAAGCCACTTCGAGGGGGCAACCTCCAATACATTACATAAATGCACAATTCTTGGATGATACAATTTACAAAACCTCCTTTCTATATATAGGAGTCCATGGGGCCATGATGTAATCCTAGTGGGCCACAATGTAATCCTAGCCGACCTAACAATAATAATTTAAGGGCACAATAATAACAAAATGGGGGTTACAAGGGTACAATAATAACAATAAGGGGGTTACACTAACAATAATAAGGGACTATACTAGTGATATAGGGACCTAACATGCCCCTCTCCTTCAAAAAAGTGTTGTCCTCAGCGCTTGAGTAGCTCTGGGTGCTTCTGTATAAAATTCTCATCCTCCCATGTAGAATCTTCAGTGGGTAAGTTCTTCCACTTGATGAGATACTCTGAAATTGATCGATTCTGTAGCTGTCGAGTTCTTGTTTCCGTGACCGCTTCAGGTTCCAATATGATTTTTCCTTCCTCATCAAGTTCTGGAAATATTTTTTGAGCTGGAAGATTTTCACCTATAACCTTCTTTAAGCATGAAACATGGAAAACTGGATGCACTCGCGAAGAAGCAGGAAGCTCCAATTTGTATGCCATAGTACCAATCTTTTGCAACACCTTGTAAGGACCATAGTACTTTGGCGATAATTTATTATCCTTCTTGGCTTGCTTGAGGGACATTTGTTTGTATGGTTGTAGCCGTAAAAATACCCAATCTCCTACATCAAAACTTCTCTCGCTACGATGTTGATCTGCCTGTTGTTTCATTCGATTTTGTGCCAAATTCGGGTTATCCTTTAAGAGTTGGAGAACTTCTTGCTGATGCTCGATGTGATCTTCCACTGCTTGAACCTTCGAATTTTCCCTTAAAGATGATGTGATGGATGGTGGGTGATATCCATAAAGTGCCATAAATGGGGTCATTTTTGCTGCAGTATGGAAGGAAGTGTTATACCACCATTCAGCAAGAGGTAACCACTTGACCCATTGTCTTTGTTTATCAGATACAAAACAACGAAGATATCCTTCCAAACATTTATTTACTATCTCAGTTTGACCATCAGATTGAGGATGATAAGATGAGCTATGAGCTAATTGAGTACCCAAACAAGAAAATAACTCTGTCCAAAAATTTCGAGTAAAAATGGGATCTCTGTCGCTCACAATAACCCTTGGGCTTCCATGTAGCTTTTGAATTCTGTCCATAAATGTAGTAGCAACTGTACTTGCTTTAAATGTATGAGATAATGTACAAAAGTGTGCATACTTAGTAAGTCTATCAACTACCACCATGATGACATTCTTTCCTTCGGACTTAGGTAAACCTGTGATAAAATCCATTGAAATCTCCTCCCAACGTTGACTTGGAATGGATAAAGGTTGTAGAAGTCCCGGGGTCTTAATTGTTTCCACTTTATTCTGCTGGCAAACCAAACATTCCGCCACAAACTTTTGAATATCAGATTTAAGGCCATCCCAAAAAAATTCTTTCTTCACCCTGTGGTAAGTTTTTAAAAATCCCGAGTGTCCTCCTAAAGGAGAAGTGTGCAATTCCAAAAGAATCTTTTGTTTTAGATGGGAATTCTTACAAAGATATAAGCGATCTTTGTACCATAAGGAATCATTTTTCCAACTAAATGTATCAGATGTACTAGGATCTTGCTGCAGCTTTTGGATGAGTGTCCATACATCTTTGTCCTTCTTCCATTCATCTCTTGCTTCAGTTATCCAATCTGGTTGGATAATAGAAATGGCACAAAGCAATGCTTCCACCTCTTCATTCTTTCTTGAGAGTGAATCTGCAACAACATTAAGCTTTCTTTTTTTGTAGATTATTTCAAAGTCATAACCCAACATCTTTGTGACCCATTTTTACTGCTCTTCTGACGATAGTCTTTGTTCCAAAAAGTGTTTAAGACTATCATGATCGGCTTTTACCTTGAAGTGTCTTCCCATTAGGTAAGTTCGCCATTTCTTTAGTGCATGCAGTATTGCTAACATTTCCTTCTCATAAATAGGTTTCTGTAAATACTTTCCTTTGATTGGACGACTTTCAAAAGCAATGGGTCTTCCTTCCTGCATTAAAACTGCACCAATTCCATTTTCTGAGGCATCACATTCCACAATAAAGGTTTTTGTGAAGTCTGGTGTAGCTAAGACCGGTGCTAGGCACATTGCCTCTTTAAGACGTTCAAAGGCCTTAGTTGCTTCGGGAGTCCATGAAAATGCATCTTTCTTCAATAATGTTGTTAGAGGTGCTGCTATTCTCCCATAATTCTTAACAAACTTGCGATAATACCCTGTTAACCCAAGAAATCCTCGCAACTTCTTTATGGTTGTGGGGACTTTCCATTCCTTAATAGCTTTAATTTTGTTAGGGTCTACTTTAACACCCTCGTGAGATACAATATGACCCAGATATTCCACCTCTTGTACTCCAAAGAAACATTTGGATTTTTTTGCATATAATTGTTTCTCCTGCAATAGTTTGAGCACCTGTCAACATGTTCAACATGATCCTTCCAAGACCTGCTGTAGATTAGTATATCATCAAAAAATACTAGCACAAATTTTCTAAGGAAGGGTTTGAAAATGGAATTCATCAACCCTTGAAATGTAGAAGGTGCATTGGTAAGGCCAAAGGCATGACCAAAAATTCATAATGACCTTCATGAGTTTGAAATGCTGTTTTTGGAATATCTTCGGTCTTCATTCTAATTTGATGATATCCTGAACGAAGATCCAACTTGGTAAAATAAATTGCTCCATGTAATTCATCCAATAATTCGTCAATCACAGGAATGGGAAATTTATCTTTAACGGTGAGCTTATTGAGCTCCCTATAATCTGGACACATTCGCCATGATCCATCCTTCTTGTGTACCAATACTACGGGAGCAGAGAAAGAACTTTGACTAGGTTGAATTATACCCGCCTCTAACATTTCTGCAATCATGCGTTCAATTTCGCTCTTTTGGAAGTAAGGATATCTATAAGGCCGGATGTTTGGAGGAACACTTCCTGGAATCAAATGAATAGCATGATCCTGATCACGAATAGGTGGGAGTCCTTTGGGAGTTTCAAACACCTTGGAATGATTGTCCAAGACTTGTTGGAGATCTGCAGAAATAGATGATTTTGATGTTGGAACTTCTAGAGAGCATAATTGTGCAATTACGCCTCGTTGTTCTTTCTTTAGCAGCTTTGTCATGACATTAGAGCTTATTATCCTTCCTGGCTTCCCTTCAATACCCCGTAATTCGACTTCCTTTCCTTCTGAAAAAAATTTCAAGAAAAGTTCTTGAAAATTAAAAGCTACTATCCCCAAAGATTGTAACCATTGTACTCCTAGTACAACATCAGCACCTCCCATAGGAATGGAAAGCATTGGACTAGTCAATACATATTCCCCCATGGTTAGCTTGATATTATGACATTTCCCAGAGCAATTTATAGTTCCTCCATTTGAAACCATCACTTGGCATTCTGGTGCTGGGTATAGGAAACAATTTAATTCCTTGGCTACCTTACAATGAATAAAATTATGGGTGCTACCTGAATCAATCAACACTATTACCTTTTTATTCTTGATCTATCCTGCTATCTTGAGAGTTTGAGGAGTGGTAATTCCTGCCAGTGCATTACATGATATGGTCGGATTCATTTCTTCCTCTTCTATGGCTGGTTCCTGGTGTGTATCCTCTTCTTGTTCATTTTCTTCTTCTTCTTCACAATCTATGTAAAATAATTTATTTTCAGCACACTTATGACCTTTGGTGTATTTTCTATCACAACTTTAGCAAAGCCCTTTTGCTCTTTTTTCTTCCAATTTTTGTGGTGTCAACCTTGTAGGTTGTGGAAATCTAGGCGTAGCAACACTTCCTTCTTTATAGAATTGAGTGGTAGGCTTCCTTGTCGCCATAATTTTACATTCAACTTTTTTTGCCAACCTGAATGCCTTCTCTAATGAATCAGGTTCCAACACACGAACTTCATGTTGGATGTTATCCTTTAGAGTACCTATGAAGAGATCAATCCTGTGTTCCTCTGGAATATCAGTTACCCTTATATTGAATTTTTGGAAGTCCTCAATGTGCTGCCCCAATAAACCCTTTTGTTTGAGATTTATCAATTGGCTAAAGAAAGTGTTGCTCTTTGTATCCTCATAATGTGCTATCATTTCCTCTGTAAAAATTGACCAAGTGACAATTTTTTTACGGGAGCAAAGCCATCGATACCATACAAATGTATTTTATTCTAAATGTAAAGTTGCAATGCGTACCTTTTGTGTGTTTTGCACATTATGGAGATCAAAATATTGCTCCATCTGTAGTATCCATGTTACAGGATCCTTTCCATCAAACTTCCTCATATCCATTTTTGGAATATGGTGGTTCTTCCTACCAACATTAGAGTTTATGAAATCACGATTAACATTTATTTTGTTCTCATCATGAGGTTCTTCTACTATCTTTTCACCATTAGGAAACCTTTCTTGTATCAACTTTGTCAAACCTTCCATGTCTGCTTTAGAAAATTCTTCATGTTTTCCATTTTCTCATCGATCTTAGCTTCCATGTCATCCATCTTAGATTCCATGCCAGCCTCCATGCCATCCATCTTAGCTTCCACGCCATCCATATTAGCTTCCATGCCATCCATCTTGGCTTCCACACCATCCATCTTAGCTTCAACGCCTTTCTTCAAACTGTCCATCTTCACTTCCACGCCATCCATCTTAGCTTCCATGCCTTTCTTCAAATAGTCCATCTTAGCTTCCACGCCTTTCTTAAAAACTTCCATTTCATTTTTGTTGCTCTTTGCGAGAGTGAAATTTGTTGCACTTGCTCTTGTAATTTTGATAGATCATGTTGCAATTCTTCATCTTCATGAGTCATAGTAGAGCCTTCTGAAGGCTTAATGGGTGTTGAATTATTTTTTGGGGCCATTTTAGAATCCAATATTGATATATATTCTACAAGATGCCCTTGGAATCAATTCAACTTGATTCTTCAAACAAGACTTATGCAATTCGGAAAAAAAATACACACCTTTTACTTGCTTTGAGGAGCTCGATATTGAAATTGAATTATATCTGTAATTGAAAATATTCAATATCTGAAATTAATCCCTGTAGTAGCCCTCTGAAGATTCTTTCAAATGCCACAGGTCTGATCTAATTTGGATTCCCCAAGACAAAGTTGTGTCCAATCTCCCACAATGACCTAATTCTGGACTGGTTCAGTAGAGCAAACTTGTAGGACTTGCCACGTGTCACTGTTTCATCCTTTTTCTCTGAAATTGATAGCAAAGAAACTACAGTCCATGTAATTGCGACCACTTTTAATGGCACTCAAATCCACTTCCCAGAGAGAGAGTTATTGAACTTTTCCCACGATCACCTCTTTGAGATGAAATTCAGGAGCCTGAAAAAGCACTACCTTCCACAGATCATATCTCCAAAAATTTTGCGAACCAAGCTCTGAAATTTTTTGACGAATTTCGTCAGGATTTCAGCTTCGTACCATATGAATTTCAGATTCTGAACCTTCGTAGAAAAAAATTTATAGCGAAAATTCCACGATGACCTGTTTAGGAGCTTGAAAAAATACCTAACTTCCACAGATGATATCTCCGAAAATATTGCGAACCAAACTCTGAAATTTTTCGTCAATCTGCCTCAGGATTTCAGCTTCGTACCCTAAAAATTTCAGCTTCTGAAACGTCATAGAGAAAAAGTTATAGCGAAAATTCCACGATGACCTGTTTGGAGCAGCGAAACCCTAGAATCCAAAGCTTTGATACCAAATGTTGTGTAACCAACTTCAAAAATAGAAGAAAAGAGATATCAACGCCTTAGAAATAAGCCACTTCGAGGGGGAAACCTCCAATACATTACATAAATGAACAATTCTTGGATGATACAATTTACAAAACCTCCTTTCTATATATGGAGTCCATGGGGCCATAATGTAATCCTAGTGGGCCACAATGTAATCCTAGCCGACCTAACAATAATAATTTAAGGGCACAATAATAAAAAAATGGGGGTTACAAGGGTACAATAATAACAATAAAGGGGTTACACTAACAATAATAAGGGACTATACTAGTGATATAGGGACCTAACAATTCGATTGTCAGAAACAGTGCATGGGAGATTGTCCCAAGACCAGAGGGGAAATCAGTGGTGGGTTTGAGATGGATCTACAAAGTGAAGCAGGCGGCTGACGGGAGTGTGCAGAAGTACAAGGCAAGATTTGTTGCCCGAGGCTTCTCATAGATAGAGGGGATCGATTATGAGGATACTTTTGCACCTGTCGCAAGGTATTATTCCATACGGACCATCCTTGCTCTCTCAACGCGGATGGGTTGGCACATTCATCAGATGGATGTGAAGATTGCATTCCTCAACGAAGTCATTGAGGAGGAGGTGTTCATAGAGTAGCCTGAAGGATTCGAAATCTTCAGCAGTGAGTCACATGTGTGCAGGCTCAAAAGAGCGTTGTATGGGCTGAAACAAGCACCTCGTGCTTGGTACACACGGATAGACAGTTATTTCACCGGACTTGGATTCACCAAGAGTGAGGCGGATCTGAACCTATACCAGATTGTGGTGGAGGGTAAGTTGCTGATCATTGTACTTTATGTAGATGATTTGATACTAACGGGTGATGAACTGTTGATACTCTCATGCAAGGCAGATCTTGCAAAGGAGTTTGAGACGAAGAACTTGGGCCTCCTTCATTATTTCCTGGGATTGGAAATTTGGCAGCGGAAGGGTGGACTGTTTGTGTCTCAAGGCAAGTATGCCCAAGAGATACTGGAGAAGTTCAACATGCAAGGGGTACCGCCAAGCCTATTGACCTCCTCTTCCTGGTGGTTGGAGGAAAGGATCTTACATTAGCGAGAGGTAGTGGTCTGCTTGTTGTTTATCGACGGTTAGTTGGTTCGCTCATGTATCTAGTCAATACATGACCGGACATATGCTCTGTCCTCTGTTGTTAAACAACTTTTACAAGCTATGGTTAAGCCTACCAAGTTCTTTTGGAAGGCGGGGAAGCATGTATTGAGATATCTCAAAGGCACATCGGGATATAGATTATGGTACAGACAGTCGGATGAGGTGAAGCTACATGGCTTCATGGATGCAGATTGGGTAGGGAGCCCAACTGACAGAAAGAGCACATATGGAGGGATATTCGGTATCGGGTCTACAACAATTTCTTGGTATAGCAGGAAACAGAGATCTGTGGCACTCAGTTCAGCGGAGGCCGAGTACATGGTAGCAAGTTTGGCTGCATGTGAGGCTATATGGATGAGGAAGATCCTGGTCGAGTTGTTCGATTCACACTTAGATACTACTGTGATATATTGTGATAATCAGAGTTGCATCAAACTCTCGATTAATCCAATATTTCATGATAGATTTAAACACATTGACATATGGTATCATCATATCGGTGTGTGCGGCGGAAGATCATGTTGCTTTCTTACATTCCACGGAGGATCAAGATGCGGATATGCTGACGAAGATGCTCACCGAGGCAAATTCGAATACCATAGAGACAGGACCGGGGTGGAAAATAATCCCTATCTTGTTGAGAGGGAGTGTTGAGATTCAACAAGATGATGAGCTTAGTGAAAAGAGTCGCCTTCACTAAGTGGGCCCGCAGGCTATTTTTGGCGCAAAGTCTATTTTTATACATGTCGATCATATTCTATGAGTTGCAGGATGCTATTTGTGGATGGTTGGTCAAGTTGGAAAAATAGATGGACTTCTATTTTTAGACATATTGGGCGGAATCTATTTTTAGATTGCGAGTCTAAAAATAGATATGTCGAATATTATTAGCTCTTAATAATATTTGGACTCTAAACATTATCTTATTCTCTTGGAGCACTTCAGTTAAGTGCACAGATGTGGCATAGGAGCTGACAGAAGGAATTACGATATTCCTAAGGGTAGACTAGAACTATTGCATGGATACTTCAGTTAGAACTCATGTGACAGAGTTTGGTGGAGTTGTGTTCAGTTTAACTCAGTTAGACACAGTTGAACTAGTTGTATCTAGTCTAACTGATTGATACACTAGTGAGAGTGGTGTGAATTAATTAATAATTAATCCACTAAATATTAAATCATTAATCAACTGAATAATACATTAGTTAACTACAGTGCATGGACAGTTTCAGTGGAGACCAGTGGAGAGATAGGTGAAAGAGCAAGATGACTATCAGTTGTGACTATAGTGATGCATTGATTGCATCCAACACTCAGTGGAGATGCCAATGAGGATTGCACAGTGCAAGCCAGGTGGACTCAAGTTCATTCAGAGCCATTCTTCAGCAGGGATTGCGCAGTAGAGGCAGGCTAGCAGGTGGCAGAGATCGGTGCATGGATTTGCTAGATTGGGCCTGATTAGTGTGTAGTGATTGTATTGTACTGAGATCTTGATATGATCAGCTTTGTATGAGGATTTTTACATGATCTCTATGACATATATTATATACAGATAGTTGGGGTTTTCAGCTTCAATCTTTCCCGTTAAAACACTGTGTTCATATGTGTGAATTTTTATGGTTTCATGTGTGCTTTGAAATTGATTTAATTTCCGAATGTGATGATCAATAGTGGAATAGATTCTGTATTGTGCATGAAGTTAAAATAGTGTGCAATCAGGATAGTATTGGATATATAAAGAGTTAGTTATATAATTTCTACATTATCTTCCACTACACATAGTCCATGACTTCTTGACCTTGCAATACCAAATCCGAAGACATCTTCCATGCATGATAATCAGACTTATTAGATAGCTTATCATCACTCTTGAAACCCTTGTATGTGGAGGCCATTGGTCCTTGATATGACAACTTCTTTGGTGATTTATTTTCACAATAGCTTGGGATTTTTATTCACCTTAGCTCTGATACCATGTTAAATTTAGATAACCATGGTATGTTCTATGCTTAAAGTAGTTTACTTCAATATTTATTATAGGCCCAATTAATATTAGCAATCACATAATCATTGAAAGTAAATGCTGATAAAACATAATAATAGATCAATAGAAGACAAGCCAATATATTAAATCAAAATTTACAATTCTTCTTGTCCAACAAAGATAGAGAGAAATGTTTGTTACAATAGTCAACAAGATGCCCTAGCCAGCAAAGACTTTGGCTGGTAAAACGAGCTCTTCCAACCTCCCACAGGTTCAGTCAAACACATACCAAATCAACCTTTCTTCAGTGTCACACACACCTCATGAGACAACTCCCAAAACAGTCAATGCAAGTCAACAAAAGGACCCCTAATCCAAATTTCCGACATCCATTTCCGACATCATCCATATTTATGTCATCCAGATTTCCGACATCCATTTCTGGCATCCATATTTCTGACATCCAGATTCACACGTGGGAGAGAGAGAAGTCTCTTCTAGGATGTACGAACCAATCAGATCATGAGGAATGTGTTTGATGAGATGCTGAGCAAATGAGCATCAATTATCTCCAATTTATATCCATCAATGAGGGTGTGTGAAACATATTTTGGGCTTGTGAGCCTACATTACCATTCAGGTTGACCTTGATAAATTGCACATGTGTGGAAAATAAAATAAAAATATAAGTTCTACTCATCCAAACAAGATGATCTTAGGTCAATATTGCACCTCTCCGAAAGAGGAATAAAAAAAAAGTACCACCATCATCATATGAGCAATGCAACATGGTGTTTGGACCTAGTTGCCAAAAATTAACTCTCCCTCTCAAAAGGGATAACTCCATCTGTCCACTCATGCCATCCTATCATACAGTACCATAGTGTACTATCATATATCATCTTGGACTCCTGTGTCATCTTGCTGTAACATGATTTGCTGGCTCTTCTTCGCACAACGAGAGTGAGTCACAAAGACATCACACTTCGCTGACTTGAAGTCAACTTAGAGGTTAAAACCTCAATGGGACTCAAGAGAGTCACATACTGACTCGAAGTTAGTTTATAGGCAAGAACCTCATCTAGACTTGATCCCAGTTCAAGTGGTTGGACACATGAAATCCTAGACATAGGGAGTATGACAATCCCCGATGCGTCCATTGGTCATGCTATTGGTCTCTATCCACATTTCTTGCCTCATTTTCCAAATGAGAGGTACTTCCCATGAGTTTGAAACTCCATGGGTAGGATGCATGCCGGTCGTAGAACAAAGAGAGGGTGAACTAGCTCAATATCATAACGGTGGGGAAGTAGAACACCAATAAGGTTCGAAAAACCTAGCCATGTGGTTTCTTATAGCTCCAAGAAGCTATCTCCAAGCCCCTTGGAGCTCCCAAATCTCATAGTCCAACTCAAGCGAGACCCTCACAATAAGGTATGTCCACGATTCCAAGATTCTCATAGAAGGTTAAGAATTTGACCTTCCCCAAGGGCTTCGTGAGAATATCTGTGACCTGCTCATCAGTCCCAATGTGGTCGAGCCTTATGGCGCTTCGCTGTAACATGTCCCGGACAAAGTGGTACCTAATATCGATATGCTTAGATTAGTCATGGAACACAAGATTCTCAGAAAGACGAATCTCACTCTGGTTATCACAAAGGATAGCGGTGGTATATAACACATGCCCAAACAACTCACTGAAGAGCTTTCTCAACCAAAAAAATTCACAACAGGCCATACTCACTGTAATTTGTTCGGCCTCATTGGTGCTCAAAGCAACCGATTTCTGCTTCCTGGTCATCCAAGAGATAGAAGCAGAACCCAGGGTGAAGAAGCATTCAAATGTGCTTTTACGATCCACCACACTTTATGCCAAATTGACATTAGTATATCTAAGGAGCCTCATACTCCCGATAGTGTATCTCAGCCCATGGTTGGTTGTGCCCCGAATATATCTCAATAGATTCTTGGCACCAATCCAGTGAATTTGATGAGGCTCAACCATATGTTGACTCAAAGTGTTCATTGAAAAACATACGTTTAGATGTGAGTTCACTAAGAACATCAAGGCCCCTATGAGTTATCGATACTCATTGGTATTTCCTAGCTCGATCCCAACATTGCTTCCACACAAATTATTAAAGTTGAGTTCCATCGATGTCGACATAGACTTACAATCCACCATCCCAAATCTCTCTAGCAACTTCACAACATATTTTCCTCAAGAAAGGAAAATCTCACCTGGCTTTTGCCAGACCTCCAAGCCTAGGAAATAGTGCATCAATCCTAGGTCCTTCATCTTGAACTCAGAAGCTGGCTCCCTCTTACATTGATGAATAAGAGGGCCAACACCTGTCAGGAAGATATTTTCCACATAGAGAACTATAATGAGAGGCCTTTCTTTATCAACTTTAAAATAATGGTTTAGATCAACATCACTTCGAGTAAAGCCCAATTTCATCAAGTAGTTATCAATCCTCTCATACCAAGCCTTGTGGGATTGCTTCAACCCATAGAGGGCTTTCTTCAACCTGCATACATATGTGTCTCTATCTTGGACTTCGGACCCCAGAGGTTGCTCCACATAAACCTCTTCCTTGATTGAACCATGTAAGAAAGCAGTCTTCACATCCATTTGATGGAGAATCCATCCTTGCATTACAAAAAGAGAAATGATCGATTGGATGGTGGTGTAGCGGGAAATAGGTGCAAATATATAATCATAATATATACCTTCATTTTGTGAGAAGCCTCGGGAAACAAATATTGCCTTGTATTTTTTAGCACTACCATCGGCTCTACGCTTGATCTTGTAGAGCCATTTTGACATGATAATAGATTTGTCCTTTGGTCTTGGGACCACATCCCAGACATAATTATTCATAATAGAATCATATTCTTCGTACATAGAATCCTTCCAAACTTGATGCTCTATGACTTATTCAAATGTTCCAAGCCCATATTGTACGATAGTGCTCATGGATGATAGGTACCCTTGGTACCTATTTGGCTTCTTGCTTTCACGAAATGTTCCTCTTAGAGAAATATGTCTCTTGACATCTTGGAGAGTGTCTCTAAGCCATGAAGGTCTCCTTTTATTTGAAGGAGGTGGATCAATAGGATCCATCGTACCTTCAACATTAGGCATTGGTTCATTCTTTGGTTGTTCCAGCTTCCTTGCTTCTTTTTCTTCTTTGTCTTCCTTTGAGATAGGAAGTGTTGATCAGCGGTTGTCATTGATGTCAACCCAAGTAGCACCAGGGGCTAACCCAATATTGCACAGGAATTTTAACCTACCAAATTAATATATTATGGGTCAATAATGCTTTTTATGATTTCTACTTGTTGAGATGTTTTTGTTGATATATGGCACGCCATGTAATTCTTCACAGTTTGAGAGATATTCATGTTTGAAGTTTGTACCCCTAGTTAGTGGGATAAAACCCCATGGGGTTGGGGAATGGGTCATTGAAAAGTCATAATTAATATTTTTTAAGCTCCTAAAATCCCTTCCACGTTCACTTGTTGAAGCCCCTCTCAACTTAAGCATTTATATAAATTGTGATCTTCATTTCATCCTTATGCAAGGGATTTCGCCATCTGAAACAGGTAATCGTGGAATTTGCGCTCTAAAATTTTTTCTACGAAGGTTCAGAGGCTGAAATTTTTATGAGGTGAAGATGAAATCTTGAGGAAGCTGTTGCAAAAATTTCAGATCAAGGTGCACAATATTTTTGGAGATATGATCTATGGAAGTCAGGGTTTTTGTAGGCTCCTGAAATTCATCTCAAAGAAGTGACCTTGGTAAATTTGTCATAACTCTCTCTCTGAGTATCGGATTGGAATTATGTAAAAAGTGGTGGATAGTGCACAATCTGTGATTTTCGCTCTATCAATTTTAGAGCCAAATGAAGAAACAGTGACACGTGAAATGTCGTACAAGTGCGCTTTGCTGAAACTTTCCATAATTAGGGCATTGTGAGAGATTGGGTATAACTCTCTCTTGAAGAATCCAAATTGGGTCAGACCTATGGCATTGGAAAGACAACTCAGAGGACTACTACAAGACTGAAAATCCAATATTGAGGATCTGAAATAACAAAGATACACATAATCCAATATCGAGCTCCTAGAAGGCAAGAAAAAGCTAGATCCTGTGTTGTCAAGGGTTGCAAAGGACCAGAATTTCTATGGCAGCAAAGCAAAGCAAGGTGCAACAGAGGGTAGCATGACAAGAGCAGAAACCAAGGTGCAGAACAACAACAAGAAGTTCATCATATGAAGTCTTCAAGTGGGCAACACTGCATACAATCATTGTAAAGGTATCATTGTACTTAGTCATTGTAAATAAATTATTGTACAAATTGTACTAGTGTCTATCTGCCAAGGGTTGAAGAGGAAGTGTTGGGAGGTCTAGGATCATCATTAGGTGGTTGTGTCAAAGTTGGGGTTATGGTCTAGTATATCTTCTTCTTCTACATCATTCTATATCATTGTAAAGTTGACCATTTTCCCTGGTACGGGAGTCCATTCTTCTTTTATTCTTCTATAGGGTGGTAGGGTGGTGCTAGGGTGAGTTGTAGCTCATTGGGTGTTGGGGCATCCATTTAGTTGACTACTGAAGAATCTCGGGCGTTGGAGCGTCCATCCGGTGGGAGCTGGAGAAGAATGCTTTTCTAGATTCTAGGAAGTTGGAGCTTTATTTTCAATTGGAGTTGAATATTAAAGAATTATTAGAAAAGCATTAGGTGGTTTTTGTCCCGGAGTGGGTTTCCACCTTAAAAACTGTGTGCATTTGTGTTCCTCTTGTTTGCTGCTATCATTGTACAAACAATGATAATAATTGAAGATTAACTAATGCTCTAATTGAAAGGAATACTGATTCACCCTCCCCCCCCTCAGTATTTCCAACAATTGGTATCAGAGCTTGGTTCCTTCAACAACAGTTTAACAGTTGGAAGGAGGTCATGGAGCATACCAAGAATGGTGTACCTCTATTCAATGAAAATAATTATGCACTCTGGAAAGGAAGAATGGAGGTCTATCTCTTGGCGCAAGGTTACGAAGTATGGGACACTGTTCAAAATGGATTTACATCAACTATGAATGAACAAGGTAAGAAGAATTTGGTAAATGATGCAAAAGAAAAGAATATTATTATTAGTGGACTCATTGAATTTGCTTATCATAAGGTGTTAGGTTGTAAAACTACCAAAAATGTATGGGACAAGCTTCAGAATATATATGCAGGTGACTCAAATGTCAAAGAAGCAAAGCTTCAAATCTATAGAGAAAAATTTGAGCAACTCAGAATGAAAGAAGATTGCAACATTGCTGCATACTTCCAATACGTTGATGAAATAACCAATACTTTGGAAGGATTGGGAGAGCCAGTTGACGAGAAGACTATTATATGGAAGATTCTTAGAATGTTACCAGGGAGATTCAACCCAAAGATATCGGTCTTAGAATACAGTGCAAATCTGGACAAACTCAGCAAAGAGGAATTACATGGAGTTCTCGTAGCTTATGAAATGAGTCTTAATGAAGAAGAGGGTACTTCACATCTAGAAACTGCGTTTGTTGCATCTAAGAAAACCAATAAGGATAAAAAACCTTCAATTGAAAAGACATGCACCTGCAAGTGTGAAGAAAATGGAGATGATGAAGAAGGTATTTCAGATGAATAATATGCTTACTTCACGAGAAAACTAAAAATTGGTAAGGGACAATTCAAAGGTAAAATACCATTGATATGTTTCAGCTGTAATGAGGTTGGGCATTTTGCAGCAAAATGTCCAAATAAAAGTAATGGCTACTCAAAAGGAAAGAAAGGATTTAAGAAATTCAACAAGCAAGGATCAAAAAGGAACTTTCTCTCTAAATAAGATAGCTCATCATCCGATGAAGACAATGACAGTGAAGAAGAAGCCAATGAGAGAGTATTGTTTATGGCCAAGCACAATAAATCCAAGCATAATAAACAAGAGGTATAAATAAAATGAAGAAGAAGGATGGACCATAGAAGAATTTTATGAGGAAGAAATCAAGCTTATAAAAGATCTCAAGGCGGAGAAGATTCGTTCCAAAACTCTTGAAGAACAAGTTCAAGGTCTCAAAATTGAAGTTGAAGAACACAAATGCATTGAAGAGTCACTTCAAAAGAAGTTGGAAGAAAGCAACCAAGAAATGGAAGAATTAGAAGCCGAAGTAGTCTCGCTGCATGAGGAAGTGAAGAAAGGAAAAACTATCCAAAACTATGCCAACAGCTCAAGGGCATTGGAAGAAATCATTAACAATCAACGATCTTACAACGAAAAAACTGAAATCGGTTACAAAGAAGAAGAAGCAGGACCTTCTACAAAAAAATACAATGAACCTATGAGATTTGACATGCATGTAGACTTCATTGGACAATATTCGCAAGAACATCCTTGGAAGAAAATTCCTCGGCGATTTTTCCATCTAGGTACCAACATATTTTTTATGGCTATTGTTATTCATGTGGAAAATTTGGTCATAAAGCAGTAGAATGTCACACGTACCCTAGGAAGGAATACAATTCCAAGAGATCTGTCAAATATGAACCTCCCAGGGCTTAGCGAAACATAAATAGATTTGAACATTTAAGAAATAATATTGAATGTTACAAATGTCGAAACTTTGGACACATAGCCAAAGACTACATACTTGAAAATCCTCCAAAAGAATCTTTGAAGCCACAGAACGAACGAACGTGGAAGAAGAAGAAGAATGATAATTGTACTCTCGCTTTCAAGGCTCAAAAGAACAAAGATGTATGGTATGTTGATAGCGGTTGCTCAACGCATATGACTGGAGATAGAAATAAATTTGTATCTCTGAAAGAGAAGAAGGATGGAACTGTGTCCTTTGGAAATGATGGATCTTCAAATGTTATAGGATCAGGTACTGTCACTCTCGGAAGCAAATATGCTCTAGCCAAGAATGTTCTATTGGTTGAAAACATGAATCACAATCTGCTTAGTGTTGGAAAAATGTGTGATCAAGGACACACAATACTATTCAACTCCACGAAATGTGAAATCAGGAAAGGCGTGTATGGTGAAATTGTGGCTACAACAAGTCGAGCTCCAAACGACATATATGTTCTGGATGAAGCAACTAAAGTATGTCTAATAGCTAAAGAGGATGATACAATAATTGGTAGCAATGATGATCGACTAAGTAAGAAGTTTGCTACAAAGGTGCAAAGTGATTTCGAGATGTCTTTACTTGGTGAGCTGACATACTTCTTAGGGCTTCAAATATCTCAGTAGGAGAAAGGAATATTTATATGTCAAGCCAAGTACCTCAAGGAAATGCTCAAGAAATTTAAAATGGAATATTGCAAACCCATCCTTACTCCAATGGTAACAGCTTGAAAATTGAGCATAGACAACTCATCTAAGGATGTGGATCAAAGGTTGTATAGATATATGATTAGTATTCTTTTATATGTAATAGCCTCCTGACCAGATGTTATGCAATAATTTGAACAAGTAGCAAGATTCAAAGCAACACCAAAAGAATCACATATTAAATATTCACCAACATTGGAATATCTTCGCCAGAAGCTTGGGATTCTCCCAAGTTCTCATTAGATTTTCCTTTTTCAGAATATAAAGGGGGAGTGGAAGTAGATTACAGGTCTGCAGGACGGTTGTGTGTCAGGGGGAGTGGAAGTGTGTACAGGTCCATAGGATGGTTGTGTTTCAGGGGGAGTTACCCTTTTCCATTGATGTCAAAGGGGGAGAGAATGTTGTAGGAAGAGGTGTCATGATCGCAGGGGGAGTAATTTTGTTGCCATAAATGCCAAAGGGGGAGATTGTTGATCAGCGGTTGTCATTGATGTCAACCCAAGTAGCACCAAGGGCTACCCCAATATTTCATGGGAATTTTGACCTACCAAATTAATATATTATGGGTCAATAATTCTTTTTATGGTTTCTACTTGTTGAGATGTTTCTGTTGATATATGGCACACCATGTAATTCTTCACAGTTTGAGAGATATTCATGTTTGAAGTTTGTACCCCTAGTTAGTGGGATAAAACCCCATGGGGTTGGGGAATGGGTTATTGAAAAGTCATAATTAATATTTTTTGAGCTCCTAAAATCCCTCCCACGTTCACTTTTTGAAGCCCCTCTCAACTTAAGCATTTATATAAATTGTGATCTTCATTTCCTCCTTATGCAAGGGATTTCGCCATCTGAAACAGGTCATCATGGAATTTTCACTCTAAATTTTTTTCTATGAAGGTTTAGAAGCTGAAATGTTTATGAGGTGAATTTGAAATCCTGAGGCAATTTCTGTAAAAATTTCAGATCAAGGTGCGCAATATTGTTGGAGATATGATCTGTGGAAGTCATGGTTTTTGCAGGCTCCTGAAATTCATCTCAAAGAAGTGACCTTGGTAAATTCGTCATAACTCTCTCTATGAGTATCGGATTGGAGTTCTATAATTTTTTTTGGATAGCTCATATTCTGTAATTTTCTCTCTATCAATTTCAGATCCAAATGAAGAAACAGTGACACGTGGAATGTCGTACAAGTGCACTCTGCTGAAACATTCCATAATTAGGGCATTGTGAGAGATTGGGTATAACTCTCTCTTGAAGAATCCAAATTGGGTCAGACCTATGGCATTGGAAAGAAGACTCAGAGGAATACTATAGGACTGAAAATCAGATATTGAGGATCTGAAATAACATAGATACACTAGATCCAATATCGAGCTCCTAGAAGGCAAGAAAAAGATAGATCCTGTGTTGTCAAGGGTTGCAAAGGACCATACTTTCTATGGCAGAAAATCAAAGCAAGGTGCAGCAGAGGGTAGCATGAAAAGAGCAGCAACCAAGGTGTAGAACAACAACAAGAAGTTCATCATATGAAGTCTTCAAGTGGGCAGCACTGCATATAATCATTGTAAAGGTATCATTGTACTTAGTCATTGTAAATACATTATTGTACAAATTGTACTAGTGTCTATCTGCCAAGGGTTGAAGAGGCAGTGTTGGGAGGTCTAGGATCATCATTAGGTGGTTGTGTCAAAGTTGGGGTTATGGTCTAGTATATCTTCTTCTTTTGCATCATTTTATATCATTGTAAAGTGGACCATTTTCCATGGTACGGGAGTCCATTCTTCTCTTATTGTTCTATAGGGTGGTAGGGTGGTGCTAGGGTGAGTTGTAGCTCATTGGGTGTTGGGGCATCCATTCAGTTAACTACTGAAGAATCTCGGGCGTTGGAGCATCCATCCAGTGGGAGCTGGAGAAGAATTTTTTTCTAGATTCTACGAAGTTGGAGCTTTATTTTCAATTGGAGTTGAATATTAAATAATTATTAGAAAAGAATTAGGTGGTTTTTGTCCCGGAGTGGGTTTCCACCTTAAAAAATGTGTGCATTTGTGTTCCTCTTGTTTTCTACTATCATTGTATAAACACTGATAATAATTGAAGATTAACTAATGCTCTAATTGAAAGGAATACTGATTCACCCCCCCCCTCTTAGTATTTCCAACAAGGAAGATCCATGACTTTCCTGAGGGAAACATCTTCATCAATGGTGACATCATGGCATATCTCCACTTATCTTTGACCAGAAACATAGATTTTATATGCCTTCGAACTTCCACAAACATTCCTTTATTCCCAGAAGCATCCAACTTTCTTCTCTTTTCCTTCGGCACATGAAAATAAACGAGAATTCCAAAAACTCTAAAATGGGAGACATCAGGCTTCTTACCAAAGAAGAGTTCTTCGAGAGTTTTGGAGTCCAATGTAGAATCTGGGCATATGTTTTGAATGTACACAGTAGTGTTGGAAGCTTCTCCCCATAGAAACTTTGGAAAACCTTAGTCATAAAGCATGGCACGGGAAACTTCCACAATGGTTCTATTCTTTCTTTCAGCAACACAATTTTTCTTGGGAGTATGCACAGTAGTGGTCTCCCTCTTAATGCTAGCTTCCTTGCAAAATTCATTAAATTCATTCGACTCATACTCGGTGCCATTATCGGTCCTCAAAATCTTTATCTTCTTCCTTGTTTATTTTCCACCAAGGCCTTGAAGGTACAGAACCACTTGAATGCTTCATCCTTATTTTTCACCAAGTATATCCAAGTCTTGCGGGAGAATTCATCTATAAAAGTGATATAATACAAGCATCCTCCCAAGGATGTTACATGCATCATACTATATATATTGGAATGTACCAATTGAAAAATATCATATGTCTTTTATGACACTTGAGGGGATGGTCCCCTTGTATGCTTTCCTTCAGCACAACCCTGAAAAACACCTTCATGATCATCTTTGAACTCAAGCATCCCTGTCACCACCTTCCTTTCTTTGGGAAGGGCCTTGTAATGAAGGTATGCAAACCTCCGATGCCATAGCTCGGTTTGAAGAGTTGCGTCACATGTCATGGCCCCTAATGGACTTCCACCAAACTGATAGAGAATATAAACTCTAAAAAAAATTGTAAGAGCTTCATTTAAGTTCTTATTCCAAATTCATACCTTTCCATCGATGAATTCCACCTTGAATCCTTTGTCTTCCATTGCCAAAATGGAAACTAGATTCTTCTTCAAATCAGATACATACAACACATCTTGCAAGTGGAGGACTTGATCTTGAGTTAGATGAAGGGTGACATTCCCTGTCCTTTCATGGGATAGGTGGCATTGTATCCAAGGATAGTCTAAAAATTGGTATCCTTATCAATCAAATCAGAAAGGGCTTCTTTATATCCAGTGAGGTGCCTTGAAGCACCAATATCAATCAACCAAACATCCAGGGTGTCGGGAGGAGATGCAGTAGAGAGGGAAGATATAAGAATATATTCATTTTTCTTATTATCAACAACATTGGATTCATCATACCTATAATTCCTTGACCTCTTGAAAGGTCGACCATTTCCACTTCGATCAAAGGGAACCTTCCTCTTATTTGCATGAGAAGTAAAGGAAGTAGGGTCACCTCCATTCCCATTTGAGGGATGGTATCTCTCCATCATTCTTGTCTCCTCTTGAGTGCGTCTCGTCAACAATTCATCAAAATCAAGAATCACATTATTATTAAGAATAGAAGTATTGAATACATACGAATCATGGGGGAGTCATCTAAGAGAAATGACAACACGCTCTCGATCAACTACTTCTTCTCCAATAGCTAAGATATCATTCCTAATTTATGTGAGCCTCATAAAATATGATTGAATGGATTCTTATTTTCCCTTCTTGATATTCTTCAACTTGTTCTTGAAGAAAAGAACTTGATTAACATTGCTAGCCCTAAACATGCTAACCAAATTATCATACATTTATTTAGATGTACTCAGCTTGGAGATATAAGCAACCAAGTTCTTATGAATAGAATCCCTGATGATCATCTTTTCCTTGAATTCCAATTTTCTATACTTCATCCAGTGTGGCAGCAGGTGCATTTGATGGAGGCTTATTTATCTTCCCCTACACATAGTCCATGACTTCTTGACCTTCCAATACCAAATCCAAAGATACCTTCCAGGCATGATAATCAGACTTATTAGACAACTTCTCATCACTCTTGAAACCCTTGTATGTGGAGGCCATTGGTCCTTGATAGGAAAAATTCTTCTGTGATTTATTTTCACACTAGCTTGGGCTTTGTGTTTACCTTAGCTCTGATACTATGTTAAATTTAGATAACCATGCTATGTTATATGCTTAAAGAAATTTACTTCAATATTTCTTATAAGCCCAATTCAGATTAGCAATCACATAATAATTGAAAGTAAATGATGATAGAACATAATAATAGATCGTCAGAATACAAGCCGATATAATAAATCAGAATTTACATTTCTTCTTGTCCAGCAAGGATAGAGAGAAATGTTTGTTACAAGAGTCAACAGGATTCCATAGCCAAAAAAGACTTTAGCTGGTCAAACCAGCTCTTCCAACCTCATGGAGGTTCAGTCAAACATAAACAAGATCAACCTTCCTTCAGTTTCACACACACCACATGAGAAAACTCCCAAAATAGTCAACGCAAGTCAAGAAAATGATCCCTCATCCAAATTTCTGGCTTCTAGATTTCCAACATCCATATTTCCGACATCCATTTTCGGCATCCATTTCCGGAATCATCCATATTTTTGACATCCATTTCCAACATCCAGATTCACACGTGGGAGAGAGAGAAGCCTCTTCTAGAATGTACGAACCAATAAGATCATGAGGAATGTGTGTAATGAGATGATGAGAAAATGAGCATCAAGTCTCTGCAATTTATATCCGTCAATGAGGGTTTGTGATAGATATGTTGGGCTTGTGAGCCTACATTACAATTCAGGCCGACCTTGAAAAATTTCACAATGTGGAAAATAAAATTAAAATATAAGTTCTGCTAATTCAAACAAGATGATCTTTAGATCAATATTGCACCTCTTCAAAAGTGGAATCCAAGAAAAATATCATCATCATCATATGAGCAATGAAACATGGAGTTTGGACCTACTTTCCCAAAATTAACAAAGATCCTATTAGGTGGCTTCAACCTCTAAGGGAGTGGTAGGTCCATGGTACATCCATCAAAAGGAATTTTCCATGTGAAATAGTGATGAAAAGAAGTGGGGGTAAAAGGGGAGTCTCCAAGCCACATGCCATGGTTTAAGGGTAGCTATGATGAAGAAGGCCCATACTTTGGGTATATGAATGTAGGGGGGAGTAATCATGGTACATGAGTTACCCCGACCTTTGTTTTTCAACCTTTTTTCATTTTTCTTTTTCCTTTTATTGATTTTTCCTTATTTTATTGCTTGGGGCTCAAAGGGGATGAGAGCATGATGTGTAAAATGTATAAGTGAATCCCCCCTTTAAAGTGGAGAAGTTCATCGCCAACTATGGATTGGGACAATCATGGGTATTTTAGGGATGAAAGGGGAACTCATAGGACCTCTAAGAACTAGAGTGATGACCATAATGATAAGCGGTAGAACTCATGTTTGGATTTTGCCTAGGTGTTAAATTTTAACGTCCCAACCATACTTTTCCTTTTGTGTTACATTTCCTATTTTATTTGGTCATATTATGCTTATATATTTATTTTTAGTTGCATCAACCTCCGAGGAAGTGTTCCAGGCCTTACCGAAGGTGTGGGAAAGGGGATGGGGAGAAGGGAAAACTTTAAGGATAGAAATTTATCTGAAAGTTTAGAAAACTTGGCGAATCTTATTAGTCCCCAATATGTAAATTGTAAAATTTTTGACGATATTTTTGTAAAAATATTTAGGTTTCTAATTATTTTATATTACTATATATAATGTTTTGGCGATATTTAGGGTAAAATAATTTTATACTATAAAATTTGGGCGAATTAATTTAAAAAAAAGGGAAATTGGCGAATATTTTTTTTGGAAAAAGCATGGAAAATTAGCCCACCTGCGAATATTAGCCCCTAAAATTTTCCCTGATGGGGAGGCTAAAAACTTGTGGAACCAGATGGGGAAAATGTGAAAAAGGCTTGTAATGAATAGAGGGGAGTGAGTTATGTGGTGCTGGGAAGCGAGACCATGCAACCAAAATCATGGTTTCCCATGTGGTGCCACTCCTAAATCTAGTAGCCAATAAAGGAGATCCCATGGGACTAGGATAGAACATTAACCTGCAAAGTTGAAATAAGGAAAAAATAGTACAATACAAACCCATTTTTTCCCTCCAAATCTCCCCACTAATCCATGCCCAAGTGTGGGCAATAAAAAAAGCATAACCACCCAATTTCATAATGAAAAATCATACCTTTGGGCCTGCCTTCAAACATACGATCTTGAAAAATGAGTGAGGGTACACAAAAAATGGCTCAGGTGGAGGAGAATGGTAGTAGATTGAGCTATTAGGTGGTTTTAAGGGGCCACCGATTGAAGACAAATATAGGATAAAGATTCTCCTGTAGGGGTCACCCCTTGGTGGTGTGTAACATCTAGCTCCAATTGGGACATGAGCTCTCGGTAGAGTACATGAACCATGTATTGAAACGAGGAGGTCATGAGAACACCAAAAATATCTTAGGACTATAGACCTATTACTTGAACATATAGCCTAAAGAAAACATGGGCAGCATGTGTTGACAACGTTCTTTGGTCGCCCATGTTTTGTTAGGAACAAAAAGCCAAACAAGAAATACAATCTACTCTAAAATGAAAATCTAGTCTAAATGCAGTTAGTCTAGCATGAGAACATAATATGATATTAAATTCTGATCCAAAAATCAATATGGGATACATCCTACTCTAATGTGCATGTTACGTTATGCAAGTGCTAAGTGTAATCATAGAGCCAATGCAACCAACATATTATTAAGTCAATATTGAAACACTTTATTTTATGAACAATTATGAGGCAATGGACCAAAATATCACTATTCCCATTGCAATATTTTCTTGATGAATGGTAAGGGTGGGGGGCAGGAACTTTTGAGGACCATGTGTATGTTGAAAAATGTGTACCTAGGTTCAGTCTTCATAAATATGAAATGTACTTTTGATTCTTGTATATTGTAAAATGAAAGAAAAAATATTATTATTATTTTTGAAGCATGGCTTTCATGCTTAAGGTATTTTATTTTAGATTTCAAGCACCCATTGAGTGCTTATAGGGTTTGTCCTAGGGTCAATAATTCAAAAGAGTCATTGTCATATGAAGAAGACCCCATCAGGCATATTGTAACTTGTGAAAATAATTATTTTTGTATTTAAAAGTTTCAAAATACCCTCTAAGACCAAGTCGACTTGGAAGCGAATAATTTGGCATCAATTAGGGAATTTCGTCCACCTTGGAAGCCTATATATAGGAGGGAACTCGACCTCCTATGAACATCAATCATTGTCTCATTCAATCAAGGAAAGGAGAAGAAGAAGAAGGCTAACGAAGAAGAAGAATAATGAAGGACAAGTGTTTGAGTTACTCTCTCTCTCTCTTTTCACACGTGAAAAAGAAAGAGGGAAGGGTTTTGCTGTTGGAAGTTCGATCTTGGAGAAATTGTAGGAAGGAGGTTGAAGGAAGGTCCATTAGGTCATCCTCAAGCCCTAGAAGAAGGAGAAACTCAAGAAAAGGTCAAAGGAATTCCTGGAAGCCATATATTTTCTCACACATGTGGAGGAAACAACAATTGCAGGGGCCAAAAATTTGTGATCTGCAGTAGAGGAAAAATGTTTGTAGCTGGGGGTTGAAGTTGCGCAATTGGAAAAAATTTGACTAGGTTTGAATTGGAAAAAGAAAATACATCATCAAGAAGGTCGGAATTGGTCTTGGAAGGGTATTGGTTTTGGTTTAGAGGTCTTGGAATTCATCATTTGAAGAATCTACAAGAAGAGAAGAGATTTATGGGTTTTCCTCTCAAGTGGAGAGGTTTTGGCCCTGGCTTGCAACCTATATCCTGTTTTCCTATGTACTGTTGATATTGTTGTTTTAGTAGCTGTTTTATGATAATAATAACATGATAATAATATAAGAAAACAATAAGTAAGAAAATTTAAGAATACATCACAAGCAATTATCAAGTTTAAGAGAAATACTCCTAACTCTAGCCCTATAGATTCATCAACATGGTATCAAAGCTAAGGTTGGAAAAGGGCATGATGAATATCACAATATCCGTGAACAACTCAAATAATTGTTCTATGGTTTCAATTCATATAAAGGAAGGTATAAAGGAAATGTGGAATCTCCTATTATCCATCAAGAATAGTATGACCAAGAATCCTACAGAAGACGAAGGGATATTCTCAACACTTACTGTCACATTTGAAGACGAGAATATTTGGCTAATCGAAAATGGAGTAGCAAGAAATATGACAGGTGAACACAAGAAACTAAAGACCTTATCAAGAGGAAAATATTCTTACTTATTTGAACTTGGTGACAATAAGAGATATCCTATAAGAGGAATTGTATCAACCTCACTGGAGCTAGAGAATGGAGGAAATATTCATCTCAACTACATCCTATTTGTTCCAGGTTTGCAAAAGAATCTAATTTCTATTTCATGTTTAGAATATAAGGGATATATAGTCACTTTTATATATGGAAAGGTTGTAGTATGGGATAAAATATCTAGCATCTAAAATTAAAAGATCATTGGGATTTGTGAAGGAAGACTCTACAGATTGCTGACTCCTCTCTCTCAAGCTTTGGTTCACATTGAAGTACATCCATGTGAACTTTGGCATATAAGGTTTGGTAAACTTCACTACAAAATATTACGAACTCTAAATTCAATGGTTAATGGCATCCTTGAACTCAAGGAGGATCATCAAGGAGTGTGCAAGGGTTGTGCATTAGGTAAAAATGTTAAGAGACCATTTGGAAGCAGTGCTTCGAGGTCAAAATAAATTTTGGATCTTATTCATTCTGATGTTTGTGGTCCTATGTCTACAAATTCTCTTGGAGGTCATCTATATTATGTGAAATTCATTGATGGCTACTCAAGGAAAAATTAGATCTATTTGTTGAATTCCAAGGGTGAAGTATTCAACAAATTTCAATAATTCAAAGCTGAAGTAGAGAACCTTACAGAAAGGAGGACAAGATATTAAGATCCGACAATGGAGGAGAATATACTTCATAGGAACTCATATATTTTTGCAAGGAGTCTGAGATTAATAGGGAGATGATAGTCCCATATAAGGCTGAACAAAATGGAGTTTTTAAATGAAAGTGTAAGAGCCATGTTACATGATCAAGATTTGCCAAAATTTATATGGGGTGAATCGACAAAAAATGATGTATATATTCAAAATTGAAGTCCTCATAGAAAATTATACAACATGACTCCTACATAAGTATTCACTGGGAAGAAACCGAGCATAGACCATCTTAGAATATTTGGTTTTCCA
The DNA here is from genome assembly GCA_034641835.2 of Pinus albicaulis. NCBI lineage: Eukaryota > Viridiplantae > Streptophyta > Pinopsida > Pinales > Pinaceae > Pinus > Pinus albicaulis. The sequence goes on from CM076570.1 coordinate 446,729,039, forward strand.
GTCTGTATTCATATTTTGAGGGATAAGAGAAAGAAGTTGGATCCTACAAGCATGCAGGGAACATTTTTTAGCTATAGTAATACTTCAAAGACATATATGATATACATAAAGGAAGGAAACCAAATAGAAGTAAGTTGAGATGTGATATTTGACGAAAGTATTGCATTCAATAAATCAAAGGAAATCCCAATGGACTCTAATGATGAAGAACTTCTAATATTTTAGGAAGAATGCACAAGGGAGGAAGATACCTTAAATCATGAAGATGAAGGTCGCAGTGAACCTGTGCAACCTGTGATAATCCTTAAAAATAGAAAAAGAAATAGTTGGTGAAGTCTACTCTTCTATATGCAGAAGGACATGGAGCATCCAAAGGCACATTCAGGGAAAGTAAGAAGCGCAAAAGGTATTTAGGGTATGGGGCCTATATAAAGAAGTTATTAGAAGTAGAACCATCCACATTTGTAGAGTTTGTCAAACAACAAGAATGGAAAGATGCCATGAATGAATAATATCAATCATATAATGAAGAATGGAGTTTGGTTGATCATACCTAGGCTCGAAGACAAATCTATGGTAACTTCCAAGTGGATCTATAAGATTAAAAATGCAGCAGATGGAAGTATTGATAAATTAAAGGCAATATTTGTGGCTAGGGAATTCTCTCAACAAGAAGACATCGAATATGAAGAGACATTTGTACCTACAACAAGGTATACAACTATAATTTCATTGTTCTCTTTGGTGGTATTGATGGGATGGAACATCCATCAAATAGATGTCAAGACAACATTCCTGAATGACACAATTGATGAGGAAGTATATATAGAAAAACCCTTGGGATTTTAAGTAAAAAATAGAGAGACTTATGTTTGCGGGTTGAAGAAGGCATTGTATGGCCTTAAACAGGCACCAAGGGCATGGTATGCAAGGATGGATGCAAACCTTAAAATATTGGGTTTCTTGAAGAGTTATGCTAACCCGAATCTATATATCAAGGTTGTGAAAGATGAACTTGTAATCATTATTCTATATGTGGATGATATTCTCATGACATATGTAGAAGGTTGTATTCAAGTGCAAGAATAAACTGGCAGCAAATGAAGGATCTAGGGCTGTCTATTATTTTGGGTTGGAAGTTTGACAAGGACCTAATGAGATTTATATAGGCCAAGGAAAGTATGTGATTGAGATGATGAAAAGGTTTGACATGATGGATTGCAAACCTATGACAACCCCTATGATCACAAACTTGAAAAGTCTAAGAAATTCCGAATCAAGCCTGTGGACCTGACATGGTATAGACAATTGATTGGTTCACTGATGAATACCCAACCAGACATTTTTTTTCCAATGAATGTTCTCAGTCATTTCCAGGTAGATCCCAAGCATGATTGGTGGAAAAAATCCAAGCATATACTAAGATATATGCAAGGAGAAATCCACTACATCCTGAAATATGATAAGAGGAATGCTGTCCACTTGATTGGATATACCAATTTTGACTGGGGAGTCACTGAGATGTATGGGAGAAGCACTAATGGAGGATGATTTAGTTTTGGATCCTCCATTATCTCCTGTATGATTATAAAGAAATAATCTTTTGCTTTGAGTAGTGCTGAGGTTGAATATGTTGCAGCCTGTGAAGTAAGTAGAGAAGCCGTCTGGTTGAGGAAGCTGTTGTCCAACTTGTTTGAAGGACCAAAGGACCCTACAGTGATACATTGTGACAACACCAACTGTATAAGGTTATCTAAAGACCCAATGTTTCATGGAAAGAAAAAGCACATAAATAAAAAGCATCACTACATTGAAAAGCTGGTGTAGGATGGAGTGTTGCACCTACGGTATATATCCACTGATGAACAAGTCGCTGACATATTAAAGAAACCTATTCCTAATAAGAAGCTTGTGTATTTGAGAGACATGATTGGATTGGTTGATATATCCTCCCTGGTTCAGAGGGAGAGATAGACAAATCATTCTTGTCTTCACTCCGTGAAGAAATAATGGAGGATTGGGTAAGCATATGGCATCCGATACTCTTTGAGGATGAGGTAGGGCATACAAGATAAGTGTAGTTGTAGAGGAAATTCATTGAGAATGTGGTATTCCAAGATAGGAATTGTCCTGTAAGGACATACCCTATGAACACCCGGGTGGGGTATGTACCTCGAGAGACAATGATGCTGGTGTCTATCAGTCATTGGTATTGCCAACAATGTGATCTGATCTTGTGGAGAGATAGAGCTTTTAGTCAAGGCCTTTCTATGTGACAAAGCTAGTTTGAATGATGCAAAGAGATGGCTTATCAATCCGACTCTTCTTATGATATCTATTTAGTTTGAGAATGTCCATGTACCATGAATACCTCCATGGTTAAGAAGGAGTGTTGAAAAATGTGTAACTAGGTTCAGTCTTCATAAATATGAAATGCAATTTCGATTCTTATATATTTTAAAATAAAAGAAAAAATATTATTGTTATTTTTGAAGCATGGGTATCATGCTAAAGCTCTTTTATTTTAGAGGTCAAGCACCCATTGAGTGCTTCTAGGGTTTTTTCCTAGGGTCAAGAAGTCAAAAGAGTCATTTTCATATGAAGAAAACCCCATCGAGCACAGTGTAACTTGTAAAAATACTTATTTTTGTATTTAAAGTGTCAAAATACCCTCCAAGACCAAGTCGTCCTGGTATCTAAGAAGTCAACGTCAATTAGGGCATTTCGTCCAGCTTAGAAGCCTATGTATAAGAGGGAACACGAAATCCTATGGAAATCAATCATTCTCTCATTCAATATAGTGAAGGAGAAAAATAAGAAGGCTAGCAGAGAAGGAGAAGGATGAAGGACAAGTGTTTGGGTTAATTTCTCTCTCTTTTTTCACATGTGCGAAATAAGGAGGTTAGGGTTTTGCTGCTAGAAGTTCGATCTTGGAGAAATTGTAGGAAGAAGGTGGAAGGAAGGTCCATTAGGTCATCCTCAAGCCCTAGAATAAGGATAAACTCAAGTTAAGGTCAAAGGAAATACTGGAAGGCCTATATTTTCTCACATGTGTGGAGGCGAAAACAATTGCATGGTTTGAAAATTTCTGACCTGTAGTATAGGCTGAAATTCTGTAGCTGGGGGTCAAATTTGTGTAGCTGGAAGATATTTGATTGGGTTTGACTTGGAAAAAGGAAGCACATCATCAAGAAGGTCAGACTTGGTCTTGAAATGGTATTGGTCACAGTATATAGATATTGGAATTTTTCATTTGAAGATTCTATAAGAAGAGAAGAGATTTGATTGTTTTCCTCTCAAGTGGAGAGGTTTTGGCCCTGGCTTGCAACCTATATCCTGTGTTCATACATACTGTTGATATTATTTTTTTTGGTAGCTGTTTGATGATAATAATAACATAATAAGAGAAGAAAATAATAATTAAGAAAATGTAAAAATACACCACAAGAAATTATCAATTTTATAGAAATCCTCCTAACTATATCCCTAAAGATTTATCAACAATGTCAACGGTCATGGATGAGGAATAAAAATAGTGAAACCTTTATTGCAACGATAATATGGAGAACTAATGAAAAATATCATAAAATTTCAATGAATAGAAACCACATCAATATCATCCTTATGGAAAAAAGAGATAGATTACTCCACATCCACAATTACATTATAGTGATTATCGAGGAAGGAATTAGGTGGACTATAATCATAATATCTTGGGAAGAACTGCGACCCCCTTTCAGGGAATGAGAGGGATCCTCAATTTCATGGCCCCAAAGAGATTTATTAAGAGGGGAATAAAGCTCCTCTTGGCTACTAATGGCATCATGATAATTGTATCGAGGATGATCATATTGAAAAATATAAAATAGCCCTCTCTAGTGAGCCATTTATTGCCACAATTTTTTTCATATATTTTAGATATGGAGTCGCAAGGGTGAAATTGAAATAACTTGAGAGATGCTTGCTTCACCCTATAAGAATTGAATGTGAATTTCTATTTAGAACTAGGGCTTCATTCTTCCAATGGAGTCTCCAAAAGATATGTCAATGATTTCATATAGGAACAAGACACATGTCTTGTGTCCCCAACAATGACACCAAAAATGTTGCCACACAATATCGTAGGGGTCTTAGGAGGGGTACCTAAGGGAAAAATACTAGAGCGAATGAAAATAATGGGAAAATGACCCTCTGTCATATCAGTCAGTGTCCCCTGCTCTTTACATACTTTCACAGATGGGAGGAGTCCTGGTATGAAGGAAATCACTAATAATGGTAGGATAAACAACTAGGTATAACATGATTTCCATGGCCCATTCAAAGTAGAGGCTCAGTGTGAGGCTCACTTGCTTCAATGAAGCTTAAATGCTCCCCAAGAAATACCTAAGGTGGAAGGATTACACCCAAGGTTCATGGGTGTTTATCAACAATGAGTATGTCTAAGGTCAAGACCCTCAATATGATAAAGAACCTCTAAAGTATCTTTGTGAGATAATCATATACCTTCAAGTGGATTTTTTTTATTTGAGAGACCTAGATTGGGTCCATACAAGAAATAAGGTTTATGAATTTATCATGGGAGGAAAACCTCCTCGTTGCACACCACATCAATCTAGGATAATAAAAAGGGTCAAAATTATTAAATTCCTTAGAGTTTTATGTGCAAAGACCCTCAAGAAGACCCTTCACCAAGACATTTAATGTGATTTTCAGGATTGGAGCTAGGGTATGAGTTTTCTCACAAATTTGTTGTGGGAATTGTATCAAATTTGGAGGATATTTAGAGGAAACAGTAGCACAAAAGGCTGTCCAAGTGGTTTTCCAAAATATTCTCTCATGCAATTTGCATCAAGCTCGTGACATCCCATCTAAGTTTACGACTGAATTTAGGAGGAGATAAAGAGAAGGGAAAAATGGGTGATCACCAAATTTTCATGGATTAGTGCCTTATCCTTCAGTTATGGAGTCTATGTGATTCGAAATTTGGCCAAAATTGTCTTCAAGGAGGCTAAAAAGTGATGCCCTAGGAAGCACTCTTTAACATTTACACACCCAAAATCAATGGACTTTTATGGAAGAAAAACTAGTTTTGCTCCACCAATGATTAAAATGCAAAAATTTGCAATCTAGTCATCTTTTACATTGATATTGAATAATTAGGGAAAAAAATAAAAGCTAGTTACAAAATTTCCACACATTAGACATTTTTCATGCAAGAAAAAATTCTTCAACAAGGTTTACTTACAAGATAACAATAAATATATCCAATCCAAGAACAATAATATGGCTTGAAGAGAGAGCAAAAATTGAGCTCCAAAATTATCGAAATGCATCAAAATATATCCAATAGACAACCAATAGAAAAGTGTGAAATTATTCTAGTAGAGCTAATCCAAGAAGTGGTGATGATCAAATACAAATGAGACTACTTTATTTATACGAGCCTCTACAAGTTCAATTTAGCCTAATTAACCCCAAAATTTATTTTAATGTGAAAAATTACACTATGTTTGGTAACAAGCCCACCAAATAGCTCAAACATTTAAGATAAGCCACCCTAATGAAGTTCAAATGATAAAATAATGGCGCAAAGGGTGGTTGGAGGGCCTAGTTGAGTTCTCAAGTGCCATGATAAAGAAGAGGGCTCCATAAATAATAGTCAAAGGGGGTGGCCCCTTGATCTCCAAGGAAAAAATCATGTGGTGCTCCCAAGTGGCTCTGGGGCACAAGAAATGGTCTCATGGTTCTCCAAGTGGCTCATAATAAAGTCGATGCTCCATTAATGAAGGATAGAAAATGACACATTCCCTCCCATGGCTCTCTAGAAAAGACACAACCTCCTCTAGGCACTAGATCAATTTCCAAGTGTCGGGTACAAAGTGTAGCTGGTTGGGAAATGTGGTCTAAGTGCATCACCATATTTGTATGACTGGGGCATGAGAAAACATGTAATGAAAAATAAGCCCATGGTATGGTAATGAATGCTCTGCATGGATGAAGGCCCTTTGCTCTCAACACTGACACTACAAATGCCACTGTGATCCTATGAAGGGCTTAGTTCCTGTATAGGGAGGCCAAGTCTAATATAAAAAATGACTTGCAATCCTCGTTAAGATCTAATGCATCTCCTTGCCTTCCAATACAATAATTCATTAGTGCAATTGAGTAAATAAGCTTGCTATTCAAGCCTATAGACAATGACACTTCATAGTGGCTTTCCATTCTAAATTGTGGCTTTAGACATGCCCAAATTTTTCCTTCCTTGGAAAGAGAGGTTAATGGAGGAACCTATTATGTGGTTTCAACCTTTAAGGGGGTGGAATTTCCATTTTGCATCCATCAAATGGCAGGTGCCATGTGAAATAGTTAGTGGAATGGAGTGGGGGAAAAAGGGGAGGCTTCAAGCTAGATCCCATGGTACAAGGGTAGCTATGTTTAAGGAGGCCCATACCTTGGGTCTACGAATGTAGGAGTGAGAAATTGTGGTACATGAGTTACCCCAACCTTTGTATTTCCACCCTTGTTCATTTTACTTTTTCCTTATTTTACTACTCAGGGCTCAAAGGGGATGAGAGCATGATGTGTAAGATGTAGCGATGATTCCCCCCCTCAAAGTGGGGTAGTTCATCACCCACCACGGGTTGGAACAATCATGGGTTACTTAAGGATGCAAGGGGCACTCATAGGGGCCCTAGGAACCATGTTGATGGCCATAATGATAAGGGGTAGGACTCATGTTTGGATTTTTCCCACATGCTAAATTTTAATTTCCTAACCATATTTTGCATTTTGTGGTACATTTCCTGTTGTATGTGGTAATATTATGCTTTTATCTTTCTTCTTAGATGCATCAAACTTCAAGGCATTGTTCCAAGCTCGACCCAAGGTGTGGGAAAGGTGAAGGAGTGACACCTTGTCGACCTAATGGAAAAATTTTCCACCTAGATGGGGAAAATGTGAAAGGGCTTGTAATGAGTGGATGAGATTGAGTTTTGCTGTTGGGAAGCAAGACCACGAAAAAAAATCAGGGTTTCCCATGTATTTCCACTCCTAAATCTAGTAGCCAATAAAGGATATCCCACAGACTAGGATATAATATTAACACCCAAATATGAGATAAGGAAACAAGAGTACAATCCAAGCCCCTTTCTTTCTTCTCAATCCCGCCCCTAATCCATGCCCAATTGTGCCTAAGAAAAACAATCATAAACACCTAATTGCATAATGAAAAAGGCTTGGAAGGTCCACCTTCAAACATATGATCATGACATATGAGCAAGGGTACACAAAAAATGGCTCAGGTGGAGGATAATGGTAGCACATCGAGCTATCAGGTCGCTGCAAGGGGCTGTTGGTTGAAAACGAATATAGGAGAAAAAATATCCTATAGGGGTCACCCACTGGTGGTGGGTAAAAAGACCTATGGCTGATGGACTATTATAGAATACAAACCCCCATAATTTTTCTCTCTCTATCCACTCCTATCTACTCTTCTCTAATATGAAACAAAATGCACTCGAATAGGATGAAACCCCCTTTCCTCCTAGTAGCTCGATTATAACACAACTAAATAACCAACTAGGTGTTAAGTTTAACTCTAACTCTCAACTAGAGTTGAAAATTTTATCCTTCTATAATATTATTCTTATTCTTGATCTAGATAGTAATTTTTCCATGAGTAACGGGGTTTACATGGAATCTTCTCAAATCACGGCGGACAAAACAAGATGGCCAACTTCCAGGTGGCATAACATTTGCATACATAATCTGTTTAATGTCTTTCTTGCACTGCTGGAAGGGTCTCTAAGTGTGGACTGGTGAAATGGGGTATGGCACATGTCATAGTTTTTGGACCTAAATAAAATTCATTTAATTCCTTGAACTACCCCTAGAAGGTTTTGAATTGAATTTCTCAAATTGGGAACTGCCAATTAAAATGGCTCTGTACGCTAATAATTTTAATTGTCCACACTAAAAGAATCTAGATGGATGAAAAACAATATAATGATACAATCCAATTCATACCTTCCCATTATAGGAATATTTTGGTGCCAAAAATATTTACTGAATGAGGTGAGAAAAAATTTCTCCTACCTTCTCTGTGGAGTACCATTTAGTCTTTCCTGGAAGCTTTCTTTTCAACCCAATCTTCCAAAGGTCGCGCTGTTTCTATCTTGTAGTTTTAGATATCTTATGCAAAATTGTATCCTTTCTCAACTTTATTTGAGAATATGGAGCTACGTCCTCTATGGAAGGAATGATTTACTCCTATTCCCAATTCAACAGGGAAGGCTCATTGATTTTGATCTTTTCCACATTCACTACTAAGTAAATATGCATGTATGGGGGTAGAATGGGTTATGAAGGAATTATCTCCCACTTTTTCCAATGTGTTGAAAGGATCATATTACAGATACTTGATTATCTTACCTAAACCTTGTAAACTCTCCTTGTTCAAATGTAACCATTCTTTGTATCCCATTTTAAATGACCTCTTTGTCCTACGTTGATCATGCCTAGCCTTGTGTTTCTTCCGAATTTTTTCAACACGTCATGTACTTATAAATGGATTTTCTTGATTTTCTCAACAATTTTTTTTTTCCATAAGGCATCCTCCACAAGATCCTCCCTCGCTCCTCTTTCTACCTATATGTAATATATAAAGCGAAGGTGACAAATATCCAAAACCTGTTACAATTGGGGACTTACTAGTAGAAGTGTGGACTTCTCTATTATAAGGTGTTGTATATATACAAGATTTTAATCCTAGGTTTTTGGACGCCTCTAACTGTAACCTTTCATAAGCTACACCAAAGTCCTATTGAATATTTTTTTTTTCCCATTTGTTATGGGTTGAACACTATATACCTCTTCAAATTTATGTCCATCTTCTCCCACAATGTAGTCGAAGATGCATTGAGAAATCTGATGTCCTTTTTTGAAATGATGCTCCTTGGTATCCCAAAGTGCACCCAAATCTATTCGAAGAACAAGTTTGCTGCTTCTTACCCTTTGATGGTCTTTTAACAGGGCATGAGAATGCACATTTCCTTGAACCTATAAAATACCATGAACAAGTAGCCATATTCTTTCCTGGTTGTTAGTAACCCTCCCATAAAGTCTATGGAAATTCTTTCCCATGGAATAATGGGTAAAACTAGGGGATGGTATAGACCCTTTTTCCTTTTTCTGGGCTAGTTAGTAAGACGAAGTATGCATCCTCTAATGAACCTAGCTACAAACCATTTTTCCTATTTCTAGTCTTGTTGGTAAGGAAAAGTATGCATCCTCTAATGAACCTAGCTACATCTTCTTCCATCCTGGGCCAACACACATACCTATGCAAATTGGATACTATCTTCCCAATGCTAGAATTACCTACAACCTTGGAGATGTGAGCCTCTAATAAAATGCGTGTTAAAATTTGAATACCAAAGGAAAAGTGGTTCCCTAAGGCTTTGATATTTGGCCTAGGGAAAAGTGTCCAAATGTATTTTTAACTTTTTCTCCTAAAGTGACTTTATAAGTGTTAAAGTCAAATCTAATTTAAAAGTGACTTTATAAGTGATAAAGTTACTAAGTCTAATTTTAAAGTGACTTTAATAAAGTCAATGTGAAATTAGAAAGTGAAAAGTGACTATGGAAATAAAAGGCTAAGAGGGTCTTTATTGAAGTGGGGTGAATTAAAAAATAGAAAGTGAGATTTAAATGCACATTTAATCTCAGCCCTAGATCTAGAGCTATCTTAGATATTAGATTTAGGGATTCCCCAAAAGTCACTTAGGGTTAGGTTAAAGGAGGAAAAGAAGAGAAAATATCATTCAATCTTTCATGAGCAGATTGAGAGAAGAGGAGAAGAGAGCAAGGAGATTTTCTAAGCAGTGAGTTGAAGGAGAGCAGAACCTTGGCACACATATCGAGGCAACATTCAACAAATCCATATAGAAAGGTTGGCACATAGTTCAAGGCATATTTGGGATTGTTTTTCAAGTCATTTTTCGTACAACAACTTTGGCACGCATTCCTAGGCAGCTGTACAACATTTTGGCACAAATTTAAAGGTGAGGAGTTTTCTATTTTTTGTGGCACAATTTTCAAGGCAGACCGTATAGTCTTCTGCTGTCCATGTGCACAGAAAACGAGGAAAAATCCATACAACATTTATTGCTGTCTCTCTGCACGCATTTCGAGGAGGCCATACAACAACATTTATTTTTGTTCTGCATGCAAATCGAGGAGGCTATACAACAACATGTATTGCTATTTTTCTGGGAAAACAATTCAAGGAAGTCCCTACAAAATTTATTGCTATTCCTTTTTTACTGTTTGAACAATTTCCGAGGTAGTGGTTAAGCACAGAAAATGAGATAAGTTGTATTTGTTTGGTTGCTGAAATTTTCTGTGTATTTCTATTTCACTGTAAAAGCAAAATTATTAGAAATAAATAAGAGCTCTTGAACTGGTTTTCCACAAGAGTTGTAAGGGGTTTTTCCAGGGTCATATTGACAAAAAATCAGCGTGTCATTTTCTGTGTGTGGCTGAAATAATTTCTAAGTTTTATTTCTGCATTTTCTAGCACTTTGAAATTTCCAGAATTTGTGTTTTCAGAAATATTTATTATTTCCAGCTTGTTGAATGTATGTTGATGGGAATGGGAATTTAACTACATGGGAGTAATAAGGGGAAACTGATAACCATGTTTGGGCTAAAAATTTCTACATGGTATTAGAGCTTGGGTGGCTGAAAAGTGCAGTTTGGGACAACAAGTGAAAAATTACAGCAAGCCTATATTTCACACAGAAAACTGAACCTTTACCACAACATTGAAATTTTTAGTTTGTTAGGACAACAAGCATGTCTTTGGGCATATGGGAATATCAACTATATTACATGGAGGGAGAGAATCCAGAGCATCTTTGAGAAGGCAGAAGTCTGGAGCATAATGATACATACCACACAACACCCGGTAGCAGTGCCTGATGACCCTGTTCAGTTGGCAGATTTTAATAAGAAGAATGCCAAGGGAAAGAGACTGATTCTGGATGGTATTAAAGACCATGTCATTCCTCATGTGAGAGGAAAGGCACTTGCACATGAGTTGTGGACAGGCTTGACCAATCTCTACCATAGTAACAATGAAAACTGAAAAATGGTCCTAAGGGAGAAGATGAAGGCCATTAAGATAGCTAAGACTGATGGTGTTACTGCATACCTCACAAAGATCACTAATGTGAGAGATGAGTTGGTAGTTTTTGGAGAGGCCATTCCACCCACTGAGTTTGTGCAGATTACATTGAATGGTCTTCCCAAGACATGGGAGAGTTTTGTGGATGGTATTGTTGCACGAGAGACCCTTCCCACTTGGGAGAGATTGTGGGATGATTGCATTCAGAATCAAATAAGAAAGAACCATCTTGGGGCAGCCAAAACATTTGAGGAGGATGACAATGTAGCATTGTTAGCAAGGGGAAAGAAGGGCAAGGTAAATACGCATGATTCCACAAGCGGTGGTGGGGGTAAAGGAAAATGTAAAGGTAAGCAGCAGGTGAACAAGGAAAAGGACTATTCCAAGGTGAAGTGTTGGAATTTTCAGAAGTTAGGACACTATGCAGTTGTGTGTCCGGAGAAGAAGAATAAGGGAAAGGACAAGACCATGGAAACATCAACAGAGATAAAGGAATTTTTGGATATCTTTGACTGGGAGTTTGGGTTCATTTCTTGTGAGTCCACTAGTGTAGGATCACCTGCCACAGAGGTTGAGATGGAGTGTGCACTTCCCTCCACTAGCAGAGTGTTGATCAACGGTTGTCATTGATGTAAACCCAAGAAACACTAGGGGCTACCCCTATATTGCAAGGGAATTTTGACCTACAAAATTACTATATTTTTGGTAAAAATGCTTTTTATGGTTTCTTCTTGTTGAGATGTTTTCGTTGATATATGGCACGCCACGTAATTCTTCACGGTTTGAGAGATATTCATGTTTGAAATTTTTAACCCTAGTTAGTGGGATAAAACCCCATGGGGTTGTGGCATGGGTCATTGAAAAGTCATAATTAATATTTTTTAAGCTCCTAAAATCCCTCCCACATTCACTTGTTGAAGCCCCTCTCAACCTAAGCATTTATATAAATTGTGATCCTCATATCCTCCTTATGTAAGGGATTTCGCCATATGAAACAGGTCATCGTGGAATTTTCGCTCTAAATTTTTCTCTACGAAGGTTAAGAAGCTAAAATTTTTATGAGGCAAAGCCGAAATCCTGGGGAAGCTCTTGTAAAAATTTCAGGTCAAGATGCACAATATTTTTGGAGATATGATCTGTGGAAGTCAATGTTTTTGCAGGCTCCTGAAATTCATCTCAAAGAAGTGACCTTGGGAAAATCGTCATAACTCTCTCTCTGAGTATCAGATTGGAATTATGTAAAAAGTGGTAGATAGTGAATGGACTGTAGTTTTTGGTCTATCAATTTCAGAGTCGAATGAAGAAACAATGACATGTGAAATGCCATACAAGTTCGCTATACTGAAAAATTCCATAATTAGGGTTTTGTGAGAGATTGGGAATAAATATCCCTTGAAGGATCCAAATTGGGTCAGACATGTGGCATTGGAAATATGACTGAAAGGAATAAGACAGGACCAAATATTAGATATTGGGGATCTGAAATAATAGAGATACACCAGATTCAATATCGAGATCCTAGAAGGCAAGAAAAAGCTAGATCATGTGTTGTCAAGGGCTGCAAAGGACCAGAATTTCTGGGGCAGAAAAGCAGAGCAAGGTGCAACAGAGGGTAGCATGACAAGAGTAGCAACCAAGGTGCAGAACAACAACAAGAATGTCATCACATGAAGTCTTCAAGTGGGCAACACTGCATACAGTCACTGTAAAGGTATCATTGTACTAAGTCATTGTAAATACATTATTGTAAAAATTGTTCTAGTGTCTGTCTGCCAAGAGTTGAAGAGGTAGTGTCGGGAGGTCTAGGATCATCATTAGGTGGTTATGTCATAGTTGGGGTTACGGTCTAGTGTGTCTTCTTCTTCTACATCATTCTATATCATTGTAAGGTGGACCATTTTCCCTGGTACGAGAGTCCATTCTTCTTTTATTCTTCTATAGGGTGGTAGGGTGGTGCTAGGGTGAGTTGTAGTTCACTAGGTGTTGGGGCATACGTTTAGTTGAATACTGAATAATATCAGGTGTTGGAGCGTCCATCCAGTGGGAGTTGGAGAAGAATTCTTTTCTAGATTCTAGGAAGTTAGAGCTTTATTTTCAATTGGAGTTGAATATTAAAGAATTATTAGAAAAGCATTAGGTGGTTTTTGTCCTGGAGTGGGTTTCCACCTTAAAAAATGTGTGCATTTGTGTTCCTTTTGTTTGATGCTATCATTGTACAAACACTGATAATAATTGAATATTAACTAATTCTCTAATTGAAAGGAATACTGATTCACTCCCCCTCTCAATATTTCCAACAATTGGAATCAGAGCTTGATTCCTTCAATAACAGTTTAACAGCTGGAAGGAGGTCATGGAGCATACCAAGAATGGTGTAACTCTATTCAATGAAATTAATTATGCACTATGGAAAGGAAGAATGGAGGTCTATCTCTTGGCGCAAGGTTACGAAGTATGGGACACTGTTAAAAAATGGATTTACATCAACCGCGGATGAACAAGGTAAGAATAATTTGGTAAATGATGCAAAAGTAAAGAATATTATTATCAGTGGACTTATTGAATCTGCTTATCATAAGGTGTTGGGTTGTAAAATCGCCAAAAATGTATGGGACAAGCTTGAGAATATATATGCTGGTGACTCAAATGTCAAAGAAGCAAAGCTTCAAATCTATAGAGAAAAATTTGAGCAACTCAAAATGAAAGAAGATTGCAACATTGCTGCATACTTCCAATACGTTGATGAAATAACCAATACTCTTGAAGGATTGGGAAAGCCAGTTGACGAGAAGAATATTATACGAAATATTCTTAGAATGTTACCAGGGAGATTCAACCCAAAGGTATCAGTCTTAGAATATAGTGAAAATCTGGACAAACTCAACAAAGAGGAATTACATGGAGTTCTCATAGCATATGAAATGAGACTTGATGAAGAAGAGGGTACTTGGCATCTAGAAACTACGTTCGTTGCATCTAAGAAAACCAATAAGGACAAACAACCTTCAATTGAAAATACATGCACCTGCAAGTGTGAAGAAAAGGGAGATGATGGAGAAGGTCTTTCAGATGAAGAATATGCTTACTTTACGAGAAAATTAAAATTGGTAAGGGAAAATTCAAAGGTAAACTTCCATTGATATGTTTCGGCTGTGGTGAGGTTGGGAATTTCGCAGCAAAATTTCCGAACAGAAGTGATGGCAACTCAAAAGGAAAGAAAGGCTTTAAGAAATTCAAAAAGAAAAGATCCAAAAGGAACTTTCTCTCTAAAGAAGATAGCTCATCATCCGATGAAGAAAATGACAACGAAGAAGCCAATGAGATAGTATTTTTTATGGCCAAGCACAATAGAGAAGAGGTATCAAACAATGAAGAAGAAGTATTGACCATAGAAGAATTTTCTAAGGAAGCAGCCAAGCTTATAAAAGAGCTCAAGGTAGAGAAGATCCATTCCAATACTCTTGAAGAAAAATTTCAAGGTCTCAAAATTGAAGTTGAAGAACACAAATGTATTGAAGAGTCACTTCAAAAGAAGTTGGAAGAAAGCAACCAAGAAAGGGAAGCATTAGAAGCTAAAGTAGTCTCGTTGCGTAAGGAAGTGAAGAAGGGAAAAACTGTCCAAAACTATGCTAAAAGCTCAAGGGCATTGGAAGAAATCATCAACAATCAACGATCTTGCAACGACAGATTTGGCCTCGGTTACAAAGAAGAAGAAGCAGGACCTTATACAATAAAATACAATGAACCTATGAGATCTGACATGCATGTAGACTTCATTGGACAAGATTCGCAAGCACATCCTTGGAAGACGATTCCTCGACGAAGATTTCCATCTAGGTACCAACATATTTTTCATGGCTATTGTTATTCATGTGGAAAATTTGGTCATAAAGCTGTAGAATGTCACATGTACCCTAGGAACCAATACAATTCCAGGAGATCCTTCAAATATGAACCTCCCAGGGCTCAACGAAACATCAATAGATTCGAAAATTTAAGAAATAATATGGAATTTTACAAATGTCAGAACTTTGGACACATAGCCAGAGACTACAGACTTGAAAAATCCTCCAGAAGAATCTTCGAAGCCACAAAATGAACGAACATGGAAGAAGAAGAAGACTGATAATTGTGCCTTCGCTCTCAAGGCTCAAAACAACAAAGATGTGTGCTATGTTGACAACGGTTTCTCAACGCATAGGACTGGAGATAGAAGGAAATTTGTATCTCTAAAAGAGAAGAAGGATGGAACCATATCCTTTGGAAATGATGGATCTTCAAATGTTATAGGATTATGTACCGGTGACTCTCGGAAGCAAAGATGTTATAGCCAAGAATGTTCTATTGGTTGAAAACATGAATCACAATCTGCTAAGTGTTGGACAAATGTGTGATCAAGGACACACAATGCTATTCAACTCCACAAAATGTGAAATCAGGAAAGGCAGGTGTGGTAAAATTGTGGCTACAACAAGTCGAGCTCCAAACGACATATATGTTCTGGATGAAGCAACTAAAGAATGTCTACGAGCTAAAGAAGATGAAAGCTGGTTATGGAAAAAACGAACGGGTCATATAAACTTTGAAAATCTTGTCAGGATAAGAAAAAAGGAAGCAGTACGAGAAATGCCGAAAATTTGAAAACCTTCCAACACACTATGTGAGGCCTGTCAGCATGGCAAGCAGACAAAAGTCCAATTTAAAACGAAAGAACACTTTGCATCACATCCATTGGAATTGATACATACTGATCTATGTGGTCCTATGGGAACAAAAGGCTTAGATGGAGAATTATATTTCATGTTAATGATAGATGACTATACCAGGATGACAACCGTCAGTATCCCAAAGAAAAAATCTGAAGCATTTGAGTGCTTTTAGATCTACAAGGAGTTGGTCTAAAATGAAACTGATTTGAAAATAAAGTGTCTAAGATCAAATAATGGCAGAGAATTCACTTCCAAATTATTTCAGCAATACTGTGATGAAAATGGAATAAAAAGACAATTTTCAACAGCACGAACACCTCAACAAAATGGAGTTGCTGAAAGAAAGAATAGAACCGTATAGGAAATGGGTAGAACAATGTTGAAGGACTCAAAATTGGATGAAAAATTCTGGGTTCAAGAAATTGATATGATAGTCTTCATTATCAACCAAAGTCTTCTCAGAAATAATTGCAACAAGACCCCATATGAATTATGGAAAGGAAAACCAACTAATGTAAAATATTTCAGAATCTTCGGAAGAAAATGTTATATCAAAAGAGAAGATCAAAATTTGGGTAAGTTTGAATCACGTGTTGATGAAGGTATCTTTGTTAGTTACTCATGAAAAATAAAGGCCTATAAAAGTTATAATCTAAGATGAAAATAGATAGTGGAGAGCATAAATGTTACATTTGACGAAGCTGGTGTTCTAGCAAATAATGATGAGGATCTAGAATCTTTGAAACTTGAGATAGAGGCTGAAAAAGGCACAGATAAAATTATATAACAAGAAGCAAATATCAATCAGGAAGAAGTAAATAATGATCATCAAGATATACCAGAACAACAACAAGAAGCTCCTCCAAGGAGAACAAAAGAATGGATTCAAAAGAATCATCCATCAAATCAAATCATTGGTTACATAAATGAAGGTCGACAACTTCTCATCACAACAAGCTCACATTGCTTTTCTAGCAACCTTTGAGCCTAGTAGTTTTGAGGAAGCCAGCCAGAATGAACATTGGGTAGCAGCTATGAATGAAGAATTGGATCAAATCGAGAAGAATAACACCTAGGAATTAGTTCCACGACCAAAATATAAAAATGTCATTGGGACTAAATGGGTGTTCAGGAACAAATTGAATGAAGATGGAAAGGTTACCAGAAACAAAGCAAGATTGGTTTGCAAAGGCTATGCACAAGTGGAAGGAATTGATTTTGATGAAACATTTTCACCAGTTTCCAAAATTGAAGCCATCTGAATGTTTCTCACCTATGCATGTTCAAGAAAAATCAAAGTATACCAAATGGATGTTAAGTCAACATTTTTGAATGGAGAATTATAAGAAGTTTACATCGAACAACCTGAAGGTTTTCTACTATCAGAAAAAGAAGACTATGTTTTCAAGTTAAAGAAGGCTCTATATGGTCTCAAGTAGGCTCCCAGAGCATGGTATGCTCGTCTTGATGGATATCTACATCAACAAGGGTTCAAGAAAGGTATTGTTGATAGCAATATTTATGTACAAATAGATAAAGATAATTTAACAATAGTTGAGGTATATGTGGATGATATAATATTTGGTAGCAATGATGATCGAATAAGTAAGAAATTTTCTACAAAGATGCAAAGTGAGTTTGAGATGTATTTACTTGGTGAGCTGACATACTTCTTAGGGCTTCAAATATCTTAGCAAGAGAAAGGAATATTTATATGTCAAGCCAAGTACATTAAGAAAATGCTCAAGAAATTCAAAATGGAAGATTGCAAACCCGTCCTTACTCTGATGGTAATAGGTTGCAAATTGAGCATAGATGACTCATCTAAGGATGTGGATCAGAGGTTGTACAAATCTATGATTGGTAGTCTTTTATATGTAACAGCCTCCCGGCCAGATGTTGTGCAAGCAGTTGGACAAGTAGAAAGATTCCAAGCAGCACCAAAAGAATCACATATTATTGTCATCAAAAGAATTCTTTGATATCTAAAGGGCACAGAAGAATATGTCTTATGGTATCGAAAGGGTAACAATCTCATTATTCAAGCCTTTACAGATCCAGATTGGGCAGGAAGCGTTGATGATCGTAAGAGTACTAGTGGAGCAGCATTCTATCTAGGTGGTTGTCTCGTATCATGGTTGAGAAAAAAGTAAACCTCAATCTCGTTATCTACAATGGAAGTAGAAAACATTGCAGCGACATCATGTTGTACTCAAGTCCTTTGGATGAAACAAACTTTGCAAGATCTTCAAGTACAATTCAGTGAGCCTATTCTCATATTCTGTGACAACACTAGTGCCATTAGCATCTCCAAGAATCCTGTCATGCATTAAAAAAAAAAACATATTCCAATAAAATATCATTTTGTTAGAGAAAAAGTCGCTAAAAAGAATATTCAACTTGAGTATGTTGGTACAAAAGAACAAATTGCTGATATCTTCACTAAACCTTTACCTTGTGAAGCATTTGAATATCTTCGCCAGAAGCTTGGGATTCTCCCAAGTTCTCATTAGATTTTCCTTATTCATAATATAAAGGGGGAGTGGAAGTGTGTACAGGTCCACAGGATGGTTGTGTGTTAGGGGGAGTTACCCTTTTCCATTGATGTCAAAGGGGGAGAGAATGTTGTAGGAAGAGGTGTCATGATCGCAAGGGGAGTACTTGTGTTGCCATCAATGACAAAGGGGGAGATTGTTGATCAACAGTTGTCATTGATGTCAACCCAAGCAACGCCAGGGGCTACCCCTATATTGTATGGGAATTTTGACCTACCAAATTACTATATTATGGGTCAATAATGATTTTTATGGTTTCTTCTTGTCGATATGTTTCCGTTGATATATGGCACACCATGTAATTCTTCACGGTTTGAGAGGTATTCATGTTTGAAGTTTGTAACCCCAGTTAGTGGGCTAAAACTCCATGGGGTTGTGGCATGGGTCATTGAAAAGTCATAATTAATATTTTTTAAGCTCCTAAAATCCCTCCCACGTTCACTTGTTGAATCCCCTCTCAACCTAAGCATTTATATAAATTGTGATCCTCATATCCTCCTTATGCAAGGGATTTCGCCATATGAAACAGGTCATCGTGGAATTTTCGCTCTTACGTTTTTCTACGAAGGATCAAAAGCTGAAATTTTTATGAGGTGAAGTTGAAATCCTGAGGAAGCTCCTATGAAAATTTCAAATCAAGGTGTGAATATTTTCGGATATATGATCTGTGGAAATCAGTGTTTTTGCAGGCTCCTGAAATTCATCTCAAAGAAGTGACCTTGGGAAAATCGTCATAACTCTCTCTCTAAGTATCAGATTTGAATTATGTAAAAAGTTCCAGATAGTGCACAAAATATATTTTTCACCCTATCAATTTTAGAGCTGAATGAAGAAATAGTGGCACGTGGCATGCCGTAAAAGTTCGCTCTACTGAAACAGTCCATAATTAGGGCATTGTGAAAGATTGGGCATAACTCTCCCTTGAAGAATCCAAATCATTGGAAAGACGACTCAGAGGAATACCATAGGACCAAAAATAAGATATTGGGGATCTGAAATAACAGAGATACACCAGATTCAATATCGAGCTCCTAGAAGGCAAGAAAAAGATAGATCATGTGTTGTCAAGGGCTGCAAAGGACCAGACTTTCTAGGGTAACAAAGCAAAGCAAGGTGTAATAGAGGGTAGAATGACAAGAGATACAACCAAGGTGAAAAACAACAGAAAGAAGTTCATCACATGAATTCTTCAAGTGGTCAGCACTGCATACAGTCACTATAAAGGTATAATTGTACTAAGTCATTGTAAATACATTATTATAAAAATTGTTCTAGTGTCTATCTACCAAGAGTTGAAGAGGTAGTGTCGGGAGGTCTAGGATCATCATTAGGTGGTTGTGTCATAGTTTTGGTTATGGTCTAGTGTATCTTCTTCTTCTACATCATTCTATATCATTGTAAAGTGGACCATTTTCCCTGGTACGGGAGTCCATTCTTCTATAGGGTGGTAGGGTGGTGCTAGGGTGAGTTGTAGCTCATTGGGTGTTGGGGCATATGTTCAGTTGAATACTGAAGAATCTCAGGCATTGGAGCGTCCATCCAGTGGGAGCTGGAGAAGAATGATTTTCTAGATTCTAGGAAGTTGGAGCTTTATTTTCAATTGGAGTTGAATATTAAAGAATTATTAAAAAATCATTAGGTGGTTTTTGTCCCGGAGTGGGTTTCCACCTTAAAAACTGTGTGCATTTGTGTTCCTTTTGTTTGCTGCTATCATTGTACAAACACTGATAATAATTGAATATTAACTACTATGCTCTAATTGAAAGGAATATTGATTCACCCCCCTCTCAGTATTTCCAACACGGAGCATCTTCAGGTATTTGGTATGTTGACAGTGGGGCTTCACGTCATTTGACAGAAGTCAGTGAGTACTTCTAAGAGTTTTCAGATAGTGGCACTGATATAGAGGTGGTACTCGAAGAAAAAAACATTGTTAGAGCAGTCGGTGTGGGGACATTGACATTTGATAGGTAAACCAAACCTCCCTTGAAAGTGTTAGATGTTCTATATGTGTTAGGGATGAAGAAGAACCTTATATTTGTCTCAGCATTAGAGGACAGAGGGTATGAGGTGTTGTTCAAGAGAGGACATGTGCTTATATATCCCTAGGGCACTCCAGCTGATTCAGCTAGAGTGATTGGTGTACGCCATGCCAAGGTGTAAAAGTTTTCATTTCATCCCCTTTTGGAATTGAGCAGTAGTACCAGCAACAGAGCTAGTAGTTCAGAGCTGTACGAGATTTGGAACCGCAGGATGGGGCACATGTATCATGGGTCCTTGAGGACATTGCGGGAGATCACTACAGGTGTGCAAAATTTAAGTTCTGATCACTTTGATACATGCAGAGGATGTGCTATGGGGAAGTTTTCCAAATCCCCTTTTCCCAACAATGACAACAAATAAATTGGGATTATTGATTTGATTCATACCGATGTGAGCGGTTAGATGTCTCATGTTTCCTTGAATGGATATGAGTACTATGTTTTATTCATTGATGATCACTCTAGGAAGACCTGTATTTATTCCTTAAAGACCAAGAGTGTGGTCCTCAAGTGGTTTCAAGATTTCAGAGCTCTTGTGGAGACTCAGACAGGTCGGAAGATCAAGTCCCTCAAGTTGGAAAATGGAGGGGAGTATACCCTTGGTGAGTTTGTTGATTAGTGTGCGGAGGCAGGCATCAGAAGGGTGTTCATAGTTCCTTACAACCCCCAACAGAACGGGGTTGCGGAGAGGAAGAAAAGATCCTTAGTTGGGGCTGCCAAAACCGTGCTACATGATCATGGGTTACCATTATTTTTGTGGGCAAAGGCCTGCAAGACTACTGTGTATTTGTAGAACAAGAGTCCACATCATGCCTTGGAACATGTGACTCCAGAGGAGGCTTTTTATGGGAAGAACCTTGATGTTGGTCACTTCTGTATCTTTGGGTGTATTGCATACTCCTATGTACCCAAGGAGAAGAGGACCAAGCTAGAGCTCACTCTAGAGAAGGGAATATTTTTGGGCTACAGTGAGACCTTGAAATATTTTAGGATTTACATTCCTGCATAAGGAGAGTTGTTTTCAGGCGGGATGTGAAGTTCTAGGAGGAAAAGGATTTCAAGAGGTCACGAGAGTTAGCGTATCTAGATTTACCATACCATCAGGAGCAGCTGAGTCAGTCACAAAGATCTAGTGGATAGGGATAAGGAGGTACATCGATTACGGTGTCAGGTCCATCAGTGAGCAATGGCTCGTAGAGTCAGAGGGGTGGTGCTTCGGGTGACATGCAGAGAAGTCTGCAGAGCAGTTCACTAGGTAGTCCACTGATGGAAAATTCACACGGTACTTCAACATCTACAGACACAGGTTCAGGCAGGAGGATAGTAGACATACATTCAGGAGTTTAGGCTTCTAATGAGAATGAATATTCTCCCTCTCTGGTGGGAGAAGTGTGCTCAGGGAAGAGGAAGCCCAAGTGGCTTCAGGATACCTTGAGAGAGGCCACTTCTGTTGTTGGGTCGAAGATACATGTAAGAGAGAGTAGACCACCTGAGCGGTTCTGTAGCTATATGGAAATGGTTGCTAGCATAGTTGACTCTAAGCCTTCAAGCTATGAGGAGGCAGCTAGCCAGCAGGTCTAGAGAGAGGCCATGCAGAAGGAGTATTCTTCTATCATGAAGAATGATGTTTGAGAGGTGGTGTCAAGGCTTGAGGGAAAATCCGTGGTTACTTCCAGATGGATTTACAAGATAAAGCATGCTGCAGATGGTAGCATCGAGAAGTTAAAGGCTAGATATGTGGATAGAGGGTTCTCCCAGGTAGAGGGAGTTGATTATGAGGAGACCTTCGCTCCTGTGGCTCGATATAGTTCCATTCACTCCATTATATCGATAGCAGCAGAGATGGGTTGGAATATCCACCAAATGGATGTGAAGACCGCATTTCTCAATGGCTTCATACAGGAGAATGTGTACATTGACCAACCACAGGGCTTTAAGGTGCATGGGAAGGAGTCCCATGTATGCAGAATGAAGAAGGCACTTTATGGCCTGAAGCAAGCTCCTAGATTTTGGTACTCTAGGAATGATATGTAATTGTAGGAGATGGGTTTCACAAAGAGTGATGCAGATTTGAACCTATAATTTATTGTGATAGGTGAAGAGCCTCTCATTATGGTGCTGTATGTGGATGACTTGGTCATTACAGGTGCAAAGAGACTCATAGAGGGATGCAAGAGAGATCTTGCTTCAGAGTTCGAGATGAAGGAAATTGGCTTGATGCATTACTTTTTGGGTTTGGAGGTGTGGCAGGAGGAAGGACATTTCTTCTTGGGACAAAGGAAGTATATTGTGGACATCCTTAGCAGATTTCACATGGAGGGTTGTAAACCCATGTCGACACCTATGATCACTAATTGGAAGAAGCTTCATGCTTCAAATTACGAGTTGGTGGATCCCACATTGTATTGACAACTAATTGGTTCCTTGATGTATTTGGTCAACAATAGACCAAATATATGTTTTGCAGTCAACATAATGAGACAGTTCATGTGTGAGCCCAGGAGAGTGCATTGGGTTGCTGCAAAACACATTTTACGGTACTTGCAGGGGACAGTGGATTATGGTCTGGATTATAGACAGGGATATGGAGTGAGATTGGCAGGGTACATTGATTATGATTGGGCATTTTGTGCTTCTGATAGGAAGAGCACTTCAAGGTGTTGTTTTGGGTTGGGTTCGGCAGTTGTGTCGTGGTTAAGCCAAAATCAGAAGTCAGTAGCGTTGAGTTCAGTGGAAGTAGAGTACATGGTAGCTAGTCTATCTAGTTGTGAGGCCATATGGCTTCGCAAGATGTTGTTTGGACTATTTGGTCAAGCATTGAGACCTTTAGTGATTTACTGTGATAACCAGAGTTGCATTAAACTCACAAAGAATACAGTATTTCATGACAGGTCAAAGCATATCGGGATCAGATATCATTTCATCAGAGAATATGTTCAGAAGGGAGCTGTGAAGCCTTAGTATATTCCCACAGATGAATAGGTAGCATATATATTCACCAAAGCCTTACCACGGAACAAGCATGTCTACTTCAGAGACAAGATGTGTGTGGTGAGCCTAACACCTTCCTTGATAAGAGGGAGTGCTAAAATTTGGATACCAGAGGACAAGTGGTTCCCTAAGGCTTTGATCTTTGGCCTAGGGAAAAGTGTCCAAATGTATTTAACTTTTTATCCTAAAGTGACTTTATAAGTGGTAAAGTCAAATATAATTTAAAAGTGACTTTATAAGTGATAAAGTTGCTAAGTCTAATTTTAAAGTGACTTTAATAAAGTCAATGTGAAATTATAAAGTGAAAAGTGACTAGAAATAAAAGGCTAAGAGAGTCTTTATTAAAGTGGGGTGAATTAAAAAATAGAAAGTGAGATTTAAATTCACATTTAATCTTAGCCCTAGATCTAAAGCTATCTCAGCCATTGGATTTAGGGATTCCCCAAAAGTCACTTAGGGTTAGGTTAAAGGAGGAAAAGAAGAGAAAAGGTCATTTAGTCTTTCATGAGCAGATTGAGAGAAGAGGAGAAGAGAGCAAGGATATTTTCTGAGCAGTGAGTTGAAGGAGAGCATAACCTTGGCACACATACCGAGGAAAAATTCAACAAATCCTTACAACAATATTGGGACAGAGTTCAAGACATATTTGGGCATGTTTTTCAAGGCAGTTTTTGTACAACAGCTTTGGCATGCATTCCTAGGCAGTTGTACAACATTCTGGCACAAATTTCAAGGTGAGGAGTTTTCTGTTGTTTGTGGCACATGTTTCGAGGCAGATGGTACAGTCTGCTGCTGTCCCTGTGCATAGTAAACAAGGCAGAATCCGTATAGAATTTGTTGCTGTCCCTCTGCACGCATTTCGAGGAGGTTGTACAACAACATTTATTGCTGTTCTACACACAAATCGAGGAGGTTGTACAACAACATTTATTTCTGTGTTTTTGGGCACAAAATTCAAGGAAGTCCATACACAATTTATTGCTGTTCATGTTTTACTGTTTGCACAATTTCCTAGGTAGTGGTTAAACACGGAAAACGAGATAAGTTGTATTTGTTTGGTTGTTGGAATTTTCTGTGTATTTATATTTCAATATAAAAGAAAAAATATCAGAATTAAAGAAGTTCTCTCGAACTTGTTTTCCCCAAGAGTTGTAGGGGGTTTTTCCAGGGTCATATTGACCAAAAATCAACATGTCATTTTCTATGTGTGGCTGAAATAATTTCTGAGTTTTATTTCTGCATTTTCCAACACTTTGAAATTTCCAGATTTTGCGTTTTCAGAAATATTTATTATTTCCAGCTTTTTGAATGTATGTTTAAGGGAATGGTCATTTAACTACATAGAAGTAATAAGGAGAAACTGATAACCGGGGTTGGGCTAAAAATTTCTACAATGCGGCCACTCACGTTTAGGGACACATAGCTTTTCCAACCTGAAGAGTAATTTGTTTTGGAGAAGATAGTTTATTGTATTGTCACCATCATCCACATGAATCTGACCGTGTTGCTGTTGAGACATCTCTCCAAATTCCTCATCCTTTTTACATGATTATTGTATGCATCATGGGTGAAAGGCTTCGTGTGAATCAGAGTTACCAAAGCTGTGATTTTTGATGTGGGTGGCCTTGAAAGCACGTCGAGAAACTTGTCTATCTTTCTCTTATATTTTATTTATAAATATAATTGTTATAAACACCCCAACCAATTTTAATGCTTGATCTATTGTAACTTACTTTGGAACTATAAGTATATTAGTGACTGGTGATTTGTGTGGATGATTGTATCCTTTCCCATTGATTAGTGTTTTATCTTTTTGAAAACTTGTAATAGGGCATAGAAATCCTTGTTGTAGGTAGGGTAGTTGAGAACTGTCCCATGAAACACTTCAGAATGATAACATACAAGCCTTCCTCCTTGCATCAAGACTGCACCCATAACATACACACTCACATCTGTCTCCACTTCGAAGGGATTTTCTAAGTTTGGTAATGCAAGAACCAATGCTCGATTGATTTTATTCTTCAAATATTCTAGGGCCTTCTATTGACCCTTCCAACACTATAAAATCTTGCTACTTGTTATGGTGTGTATTGGTGCAACTACTGCTAAAAAAAAAGCTATGAATTTCCTCAAGTACTATGTTGTGCGAATGAAAATTTTGAACTCATAAATATTTTTAGCGATTGACCACTTCATGATGACCTCCTTCTTTGTAAGATCTATCTCGAGTTCCCTTCCACCAATCACATAGCCTAAATACACCAAAGATCATTGTGAAAACTCACATTTCTTGATATTTTCCAATAGCCAATGGCTCTTCAAAGTCTCTAACACCGACATCAACCATGAGGTGTTCTCCTTCCATGTAACATTATAAAATAGTATATCATCTAAATAAATGACAACAAGTGAATCTAGATAAGGCGTTTGGCACAATTTTGATGGGTGACTTACATGGTGAGGTACTTGGTTGAATAACATCTTTCTTCAGTAGTTGCTTCAACAACTTCTTCACTTCACTTACTTTCGGAATGGTCTGTTTGATAGCCCAATGTTTTGCAATGGAGAGTTAAAAAAAAAAATGGATCTTGTGCTCCATTTCCCTCTCAAATGGTAACTCTTTAGGCTCCAAGAAAATTCCCTTATATGCACGTAGTAACTCTTCCAATTTTTGTATTTGTTCCTTCACAGTATGCCTTTGCTCTCATTGACTCTTCTAAAAAATATTTTTCTTTTAAGAATAGTAAAACATACTTCTTGCTAGAGCTAATAAATTTCTTAGCTTGGTTGTCACTTACTAGTGAAATATTTGATTTTCCCTTGTGTATGTTGATGATGAAAGAGTTTCCATCTTTAATGAACTTATACTAATTGGATCTTATCATGAAGATTTAATTCTACATGTGCATACATGGACTCCCAAAGACAACTCCAGACACATCAAGTGGAACCACATTCAATTCTAATTCACCAATAAAATAAATATTGATAGTATATTTAGTTCTACACTATTTGGTTACCTTTATCTCTGCCTCCTTGTTGACCCATAACAATGTATATTGGTTAGGATTTTCATGAACTATTCAAGATTGTAACTAGGTTCGGTCTTCATAAATTATATTTATTGTACTTATAGAAAAAATTAAATAAAAGAATTTATATTATCATTTGACATTTATTGTATTATTAAATGACATATTAAATCATGGGTTTCATGCTTGGGTCATATTTAGATTAAGGTCCCCATTGTGGAATTCTAGGTTAGTCATTAAATATTTATATTGACCCATCCTGGCCTTTTGAATCATTTACTTAGGTTTAAATTTGAGTCAAAAATGGCTTAGAATACCTCCACATATAGTCAGACTCAAAGGGACCTATTTGACCTCACCTGAAGCCTATAAAAGCAAGGAGATAGAATTCATTTTGAGAATC
Source organism: Pinus albicaulis (assembly GCA_034641835.2). Classification (NCBI taxonomy): domain Eukaryota; kingdom Viridiplantae; phylum Streptophyta; class Pinopsida; order Pinales; family Pinaceae; genus Pinus; species Pinus albicaulis. The sequence goes on from CM076570.1 coordinate 446,755,956, forward strand.
ACTTCTCAAGCAAGTTCGATATCTATTGGCACATAATAAAAAGTGCAAAGTGGAAGAAGGATGAAGAAAGGAGTGCGAGTTGGGTCTAGAAGATAGAGGAATGAAAAATCGAAATTTTGGTGGTGGAATATCTGCATTTCATGCCCTCTCTTTGGCATATCTAAGTATTTTAGTGTTTGCTGCTTGTTGAGATTCAACAAGATGATGAGCTTAATGAAAAGAGTCGCCTTCACTAAGTGGGCCCACAAGCTATTTTTGGCGCAAGTCTATTTTTATACATGATGATCATATTTCAGAAGTTGTAGGATACTATTTGTGGATGGTTGATCAAGTTGGAAAAATAGATGAAATTCTATTTTTAGAATATTGGGCGAAGTCTATTTATAGATCGTCAATCTAAAAATAGATGCATGTCGATTATTATTAGCTCTTAATAATAATCAGACTCTAAACATAAACTTATTCTCTTGGAGCACTTCAATTCAGTGCACAGATATGGCACATCAGCTGACAGAAGGAATTACACAATTCCTAAGGGTTTACTGGAGCTAATGCATGGAGGACTCAGTTAGAACTCAAGTGGCAGAGTTATGACACAATTGGAAGAAGTAGTTATGGAGTTGTATTCAGTTTAACTCAGTTGAGCTAGTTGTATCTAGTCTAACTGATTGATACACTAGTGAGAGTGGAGTGAATTAATTCATAAATAATAACTCATTAATCAACTGAACAATACATCAATTAACTACAGTGCATGGCAGTTTCAGTGGAGACCAGTGGAGAGATAGGTGAAAGGGAAAGATAGACTATCTGTTGTGACTATAGTGATGCATTGATTGCATCACACACACATTGGAGTTGCCAAAGAGGATTGAAAAGTAAATACAAGAGTAATTTGAATTCATTTAGAGCTATTCTTCAACAGATATTCCACAGTGGAGATAGGATAGCAGGTGGCAAATATCGGTGCATGGATTTGCAAGATTAGGCCTGATTAGTGTATGACGATTGTACTGTACTGAGAGCTTGTGATAATATTTGTATGTTTGTATGAGATTTTCATATGATCTCCATGTTACATAATATATAGTTGGGGTTTTCAGCTTTAGTCTTTCTCGGTTAAAAACTGTGTTATGTGCGATTGAATATTTTTGTTTATGCTTCACATGTGTGTGCAATTAATTTTTCCGCAAAAGATTAACAAGTGGAATAGATTAAGTATCTTGCATAAAGTTAAATAGTGTGAGATCAGATGGATCTTGGACATATGCATGCTTAGTTCATATAATTTCTACATGGTATCGGAGCATTGTTGATTGAAGATTGCAATTGTGAAGTGAGTTTGTGTTGGTGGACAATTCGAATTTGCTACAGAAGATTCTTGGTGCAGAAATCGAGTATACATTGAAATGTATTTCAATGGGTTGAGATTGGAGTATGCCCTTGATGGGAGCTCGAATTAAATATCCTGGAAGGACAGGATGGAGGTGGTGTTGGAGGATAATGGGCTGAAGGAGTTCATCGATAGCGATGTTCCTAAGCTGGGATCTAGCGATGCTGCATTACTTGATGCATGGAAAAATAAGACTGCAAAGATGAGGAGGATTCTGTTGGAAGGTGTGAAGGACCATATTGTGTCTAGCCTTCATGGGAAATCCACTCCATTCTTAATGTGGAAGGTTTTGACAGAATTTTTCCAAAGCAGAAGTGACCAGAGGAAGTTGGCGCTTAAAGACAAGCTCAGAAAAATAAAAATGGAGAAAGGCGACAGTATTCCAAAATACCTCACGAAGTTTGTCCACTGCAAGGATGAACTGAGAAGTGTGGGGGTTATTGTTGATGAATAAGACTTGGTGAGCTTGGCTCTCCTTGGGCTTCCTAAGAGTTGGCATAGCTACAAAGACTCTGTCAATGGATGGGAGAAACTGCCGGGATGGGAGCGAATTTGGTCAAATCTTGTGCAGGAGGAGATAAGGCGGGGTACCAGGGATGGTTCTTCATCGAAGAATGAAGATGAAGAGAATTTCAGTTTGGCTGCCAAAGCAAGGAAAGGGAAGGGGAAGAAAAATCCTTCAAAATCCGGTGCTAAAGGCAAGAAGCAGGATTTGTCCAAATTGAAGTGTTTTCACTGTCACGGGCATGGAAATTTCACCACTAACTGTCCACAGAAGAAGAAGAACAAGCAGGCTGCTGGATCTGCAGCTGGAGAGGCCTTACCCTTGCAATTTGAGCTAGATTTTTCCTTGATCGCATGCTTGGTTTCAAGCTGCATGGGATCGGTGTGGTATCTTGACAGTGGTGCGTCTTTCCATATGACGGGAGACAAAGAGTTGTTTAGTGACTTGGAGGAGAATGACCTCCAGATGCATATAGAGATGGGTGACGATGGTCGGTACAGTGCGACTGGAATTGGGACCATTATCTTTGAGAGGGAGTCCAGTAATCCATTCTTGTTGAAGAATGTCATGCATGTTCCAGGTATGAAGGAGAACTTGGTCTCAGTCGCAATGCTGGAAGACAAGGGTTATGATGTTGTTTTTAGTGAGGGAAAAGCCTTCCTTAGACATAAAAAAATGGTTTAAACCAAGAAGATATGGGTTTGAATTAAGAATCTCCACAAGCTGGAGGTAGATGGCTACGCTAAAATGGTGGGAAAAGCAGAAGAAGTGGTGAGCCGGGATGAGGGAAAATTATGGCACAGGAAATTGGGCCATCTTCACCATGGCACTTTGAATATTTTGCAAAAAATTTCTTCTGGACTTCCCAAGGGTATTCTTGCGCAATCGGATCAGTGCAAAGGATGTACCATGGGTAAGTTTGTGAAGACCAACTTTCATGAGAAGGAGAACTGTGCTTCGGTGATCCTGGAGAGAATTCACACAGACGTGTGTGGACCATTCTCGGTTGCTTCAACAACAAGACACAGGTATTATGTGATATTTGTTGATGATTATTCTCGTAGATGCTAGATCTTCTTCATGCAGAAGAAGAGTGAAACGTTCTCAAAGTTCTGTGAGTTCAAGGCATTGGTGGAGAAGGAGTTGGGGAAGCAGGTGAAAGCTCTAAGGAGCGATAATGGTGGTGAATACATCTCGGGTGAATTCAAATACTTCTGTAGAAAAGAAGGAATTCAAAGAGAACTCATAGTGCCTCATAACCCACAGTAGAACGGGGTCACAGAGAGAAAGAATAGAACGATCATGGGTGCTGCACAAGTGATGCTGCATGACCAGGGCCTACTGATGCACTTGTGGGCAGAAGCATGCAACACTGCGGTTTATGTGAAAAACCATTGTCCTCATAGAGTACTTGGCATGAGTACACCTGAAGAAGCATTTTCTGGTAAGAAGGCTGATATTTCTCATTTGAAGATTTTTGGCTCACCTGTTTACATTCATGTGACGAAGGATGCCAGGAAGAAGTTGGAGCCGACTGCAGAAGTTGGGATATTTGTGGGGTACACAGAAACACCCCATAACTATCGTGTGTATTTGCAAGACAGTTAGATGACTGTTGTTCGACGGGATATAAAATTCAATGAGGTGAAAGCCATGAAGTTGTCGCTTGAGAGGGAGCTACACTTGCATGCGGAAGAGAAACTTCTTGTTCCCAAAGATGAGCCTCTGGATGTGGATCAGCCACAGGAGGAGTTTCATGGAGTGGAGGAGTCCACTCATGCAGAACCAAACATCAGACAAGGAAGAAAGCGTACCATAGAAGCTGAGAGACTGAAGCTTGATGTGGCACAGAATGTAGGAGTCCCTACATCACAGTGCAGACAGAGACAGTCACCTGACCGATATACTGGATACATGGCTCTTATGAGAAAGTGTATTGTGACAGAGCCATCTTCTTTTGAAGAAGCAGCGCAGGAGCCCACATGGGTAGATGCCATGGTGGAGGAGTATGACTCCATTGTCAGAAACAATACTTGGGAGATTGTTCCAAGGCCGGTGGGAAAATCAGTTGTAGGATCAAGATGGGTCTACAAGGTAAAGCAAGCTGCTGATGGGAGTGTGGAGAAGTATAAGGCAAGATTTGTTTCCCAGGGCTTCTCACAGATTGAGGGGATTGACTATGAAGAAACCTTTGCACCTGTCACACGGTATTCTTCCATACGGACCATCCTTTCTCTCTTAGTGTAGATGGGTTGGCACATTCATCAGATGGATGTGAAGACTACGTTCCTTAATGGGATCATTGAGAAAGAGGTGTACATTGAGCAGCCTGAAGGATTTGAGATCTTCAGCAGCGAGTCGCATGTGTGCAGGCTCAAAAGAGCGCTGTATGGGCTGAAACAAGCACCCCGTGCTTGGTACACTTGGATCGACATCTATTTCACTGGACTTGGCTTCACCAAGAGTGAGGCGGATGCAAACCTGTAGCAGATTGTGGTTGAGGGTAAGATTTTAATCATTGTAATTTATGTTGATGATTTAATACTAACAGGTGATGAGAAGTTGATACACTCATGCAAGGCAGACCTTGCAAAGGAGTTTGAGATGAAGGATTTGGGCCTCCTTCATTATTTCCTTGGATTGGAAATATGGTAGCGGGAAGGTGAACTGTTTGTGTCTCAATGCAAGTATGCCCAAGAGATACTAGACAAGTTTCACATGCAAGGATGCAAGCCTATCGACACTCCTCTTCCAGGAAATTGGAAGAAAGAGGATGCTACATCGGTAGAGGTAGTGGATGCCACTGTTTATCGATAGTTGGTGGGTTCGATCATGTATTTAGTCAATACAAGACCGGACATATGCTATTCGGGGAAACAACTTTCACAAGCTATGGTTAAGCCTACCAAGCTCTTTTGGAAGGAAGACAAGCATGTATTGAGATATCTCAGGGGCACATCTGAGTATAGTTTATGGTACAGAGAGATGGATGAGGTGAAGTTGCATGGATTCACGGATGCAGATTGGGAAAGAAGCCCAACAGACAGAAAGAGCACATCAGGAGGGATTTTCAGTATCGGATCTACAACAGTTTCTTGGTACAACAAGAAACAAATATCTGTGGCACTCAGTTTAGCGGAAGTGGAATACATGGCAACAATTTTAGCCGCATGTGAGGCTATCTGGATGAGGAAGATTCTGGTTGGTTTGTTCGGTTCACATTTAGATCCCACGGTGATTCATTGTGATAATCAGAGTTGCATTAAACTCTTGGTTAATCCTGTGTTTCATGATAGGTCTAAACATATTGATATCCGGTATCATCATATCAGAGATTGTGTGCAGCGGAAGATCAAGTTGCTTCAGTACATTCCTACGGAGGATCAGGATGTAGATATTCTGACGAAGGCTCTCACCAGGAGCAAATTTGAATACCATAGAGGCATGATCAGGGTGAAAGATAATCCCTATCTTGTTGAGAGGGAGTGTTGAGATTCAACAAGATGATGAGCTTAGTGAAAAGAGTCGCCTTCACTAAGTGGGCCTGCCGGATATTTTTTGCGCAAGTCTATTTTTAGACATGATGATCATATTTCAGAAGTTGCAGGATGCTATTTGTGGATGGTTTATCAAGTTGGAAAAATAGATGAAATTCTACTTTTAGAATATTGGGCGAAGTCTATTTATAGATCGTCAATCTAAAAATAGATGCATGTCGATTATTATTAGCTCTTAATAATAATCAGACTCTAAAAAACAACTTATTCTCTTGGAGCACTTCAGTTCAGTGCACAGATGTGGCACATCAGCTGACAGAAGGAATTACACAATTCCTAAAGGTTTACTGGAGCTAATGCATGGAGGCCTCAGTTAGAACTCAAGTGGAAGAGTTATGACACAGTTGGAAGAAGTAGTTATGGAGTTGTATTCATTTTAACTCAGTTAGACTCAGTTGAGCTAGTTGTATCTAGTCTAACTGATTGATACACTAGTGAGAGTGGAGTGAATTAATTCATAAATTTTAACTGATTAATCAACTGAACAATACATCAGTTAACCACAGTGCATGGCAGTTTCAGTGGAGACCAGTGGAGAGATATGTGAAAGGGAAAGATAGACTATCTGTTGTGACTATAGTGATGCATTGATTGCATCACACACACATTGGATTTTCCAATGAGGATTGCGTAGTAAATCCAAGAGTAATTTGAATTCATTCAGAGCTATTCTTTAGCAGAGATTGCACAGTGGAGGCAGGCTAGCAGGTGGTAAAGATCGGTGCATGGATTTGCAAGATTAGGCTTGATTAGTGTATGCAGATTGTACTATACTAAGAGCTTGTGATAAGCTTTGTATGTTTGTATGAGATTGTCATATGATCTCCATGTTACATAATATATAGTTTGGGTTTTCAGCTTCAGGCTTTCCTAGTTAAAAACTGTGTTATGTGCGATTTAATATTTTTGTTTATGCTTCACATGTGTGTGAAATTAATTTTTCTGCGAAAGACTTACAAGTGGAATAGATTCAGTATCTTGCATAAAGTTAAATAGTGTGAGATCAGGTGGATCTTGGAAATATTCATGCTTAGTGCATATAATTTCTACACTGCTGTTGCTGTTGCTGGAACTGCTTGAAAGGAAGAATTATCTTGACTTGGTTTTCCCATCCAGGGGGGTTTTTCCTTGGAATAGTGCCTACATATTGTGTCTCTTATTTTGTGATATTAATACACACATAATATGGTAATTTCTTGATGAAAGACAATATAATAAATAATTAAAAGAAGCCGAAAAACTCACAAATTATTATAAAGATAGGAGAATCAAACCATAATATAACTACTTTGATTCTTCAACATGGTATCAGAGGTAAGGTCAAGAAGAATTGAAGATCACTTTGTTGGCATGGATTCTACCTCTTTGATGAACTACATAAGAATGGGTATCGACACTACTAGAAGCTGGATCAGCGGCGGGTCATCTATTACTTATTCATCAAAGTCAAAAGTCAAGGATTTTTGGCTTCTCTTACAGGATCTCTTCACGATGACAATGCATGGATCATTGATAGTGGAGCATCAAGGCACATGACAAGAGAAAGTAAATAATTGCATACACTATCAAGGGAGTCATCTTCTCATACAATGGAATTATGTGACAAGAAAAGCTATGTTGTTAAAGGCCTAGGATCAAGATCATTGGAACTGGAAAGTGGATCGAAGCTGCAACTCAACAACATACTATATGTTCCAGGTTTGAAAAATATTTTTCTTTCTATTTCTTGTTTAGAAGATAAAGGAGAAAAAATTTCTTTTGTTGATGGAAAAGTATTGGTTTTGGGAAAATACTTTATCATTGACAAATCTAGAGTTATTGGAGTTCATGAAGGAAGTTTGTATAGGGTTACTACTCCATCTCCTCAAGAATTAGTTCATATGAAAATTAGTCCTAGTGAGCTATGGCATAGGAGGTATGGTCATATACACTACAAGTTTATTCCCACTCTCAACCAATTGGTTAATGGAATCCAAAATATAAGTTAAGACCATAAAGTTTTGTGCAAGGGATTCTCTTTGGGAAAGCATACAAGAAATCCATTTCCAAATAGTGAATCTAGGTTCAAAGAAATTCCAGATATTATTCACTCTGATGTGTGTGGGCCCATGTCCGATAAATCTCGTGGAAGTCATCTCTATTATGTTACTTTCATAGATGATCATTCTAGAAAGACATGGATCTATCTTTTCAAGACAAAGGACGAGGTATTTGAGAAATTCAAGGAGTTTCGAGCTTAAATGGAAAACCTCACCGAAAGAAAGATAAAGACTTTAAGATATGACAATGGTGGGGAATTAAGAGGGAGCTTCCTATAGTAGGGAACAATGAGCTTCCTATTAATTCCTACTTCCTTACAATATGGAATTAATTTCATATTGTAACGAAGCATGAATTAAGAGGGAGCTCATTTTTCCCTACTATCCTGAACAAAATGGAGTTTCTAAAAGGAATAATAGGTCTATTGAAGAAGGAATTAAGACAAGGATCCTTGACCAAGACCTACCAAAATTATTATGGGGATAAGCAACCTTGAAAACCGTGTATATTCAAAATAGAAGTCCCCATATAAGTATCAATAATATAACTCCCGAAGAAGAATTTAGAGGAAAGAAGCCGAGTGTGGATCACCTCCAAATATTTGGAAGCCCTGCCTACATCCATGTTCCAAAAGAAAAGCGAAAGAAGTTGGACTCTTCTAGAATCGTAGGAATATTTGTTGGATATAGTCTCTCCTCAAAGGCATATAAAATCTACATCAAAGAAATAAGGAATATAAAAGTAAGCAGATATGTCATATTTGATGATAGCCAATCCTATAAGAAATACAAAGATATTCCCATAGACTTCGATGACGAAGAATATCCTATATTCGAAGAAGAATAATCACACCATGAAAACCCTACTACAAATCAAGAATAAGAAGAAGGACCAAGTGAGCCTATTCAAACTGTGGTCATCCCGACCATATGGAAAATGAAAAATTGGTTAAAATCTACACTACAAGATGCCGAAGAACATTAAGCTCCAATAGGAACCTTTAGGGAAAGTAAAAGACCGAAGAGATACTCTGACTATTTTGCATATATGACAAAGCGAATTCAATTTTAACCCCCTACATTTGAATAAGCTATTCAACATGATTTCTAGAATAAAGCGATGCAGTAAGAATACCAATCCATTATGAAGAATGGAGTTTGGGAAATCGTTCCTAGACCTAGTGACAAATCAGTTGTCACATCCAAATGTATCTACAAAATCAAGCATGCTGGTGATGGAAGCATAAAAAAGTACAAAGCAAGGTTTGTTGCAAGGGGCTTCTCTTAAAAGGACAAAATATATTATGAAGAAACCTTTGCATCTGCAACAAGGTATACTACCATTAGATCTTTGGTTTCATTGGTTGGTACAATGGGTTGGAATATCCATCAAATGAATGTGAAGACCACATTTCTAAATGGGACCATTGATGAGGAAGTATACATCGAACAAACCAAAATTTTCGAGGTAAATAATAGGGACTCTCACGTTTGCAAACTTAATAAATCCCTATATGGCTTGAAGCAAGCTCTTAGGGCATGATACACAATAATTGATGCATATCTCCTAAGAAATTGGTTCTTGAAGGGTACTACTGATCCAAATCTCTAGATCAAGGTTATGAATAATGAACCTGTCATTATTCTACTATATGTGGATGAGCTATTCATCACTGGTGTGGAGAAAAAAATTCAAGAATGCAAGAAGATGTTGGTAGCCAAATTTTAGATGAAGGATCTAGGACTCATGCATTACTACCTGGGTCTCGAAGGATGGAAGAAACCTAGGGAAATATATTTGGGGAAAGGAAAGTACATCATAAAAATGTTGTGGAAATTTGGAATGATGGATTCCAAGATAATGAATACTCCTATTATCACCAATATCAAGAAGTTACAAGGTTTTGACTCAATTCTCATGGATCCTACCTCCTATCGATAGATGGTGGGCTCCCTAATGTATCTGGTAAACACTAGGCTAGATATATGCTATGCAGTAAACATCCTTATTCAGTTTTAGTTGGAACCTCATCATGATCACTGGATAGCTTTCAAACACATATTAAGATATCCTCATGGTACTATACATCACTACCTAAAATACAAAAGTAAGGAAGTCAATATATTTGGCTTATCAGATTCTGAATAGGGTGGCAATGAGTCTGATGGAAGGAGTACTACTGGTGGATGCTTTGGGTATGCTATGGTTTCATGGATGAGTAGATATAAAGGTCCCGTTGCTATAAGTAGTGCTGAAGCTTAATATGTAGCTACATGTGAAGTAGGAAAGGAGGCTATATGGTTAAGGAAACTTCTGAAAACGTTGCTCGAAAGTTCTCTAATTCCTACTATAATCAACTGTGATAATCAAAGCTGTATCAAGATGTCTGGAGATCCTGTGTTTCATACTAGGATGGAACACATCAACAATAATTTCCACTTCATTAGGAACTTGGTACATGATGGGATCGTGAAGTTGGAGTATGTCTCAACAGATGAACATGTAACAAACATATCGATGAAAGCTCTTCCTAAGAAGTTTGAATATTTAAGAGACAATATTGGTCTGGTAAATATTGTTGATTGTATTTATGATAATAAATTGGAAGATATGTGTTGAGGCTTTGCGAGTGAATCATTTCCTCGAGAGACATCGAGATGAAACTTTAGATTGATTTCTGGTAGGGAGGGTGGCATCGGGTGGATGTGCACCCAGTTAGTAAGTAAGCCTGATGGTACCTATAGAGGCTGGAAGCTTTATTCCACCTTAGTCCCAATTGGATAGATTGCCTTGGTTAGGAATCTAGTCCATGGCATTGCGGTGCCTAAATTTATTCATAGTTCACATAGTTTGAGATATTCCATTTGTATATTATGAATACCTCCCTACTTAAGAGGGAATGTTGAAGATTGTAACTAGGTCTGGTCCTAATAAAATATATTTATTGCACTTATCAAAAGAATTAAAGAAAATAATTTATATTATCATTTGACATTTATTTTATTATTAAATGAATTATTAAAGAATGGGTTTCATGCTTGGGTCATATTTAGATTAAGGTCCCCATTGTGGACTTCTAGGTTAGTCATTACAAATTTATATTGAGCCATATTGGGCCTTTGAATCATGTAATTAGGTTTAAATTTGAGTAAAAAATGGTTTAGAGTACCTCCACATCAAGTCGGCCTTAAGGAGATCAAGTCAACCTCAAAGGGACCTATTCAACCTCACCTTAATCCTATAAAAGCAAGGAGATCAAATTCATTTGGAGCATCAATTCTCATGCTAGTTCAATATCTACTATTGCATAAGAAAAATTGTGAAGTGGAAGAAGTAAGATAAAAGGAGTAAAATTTGGGTCTAGAAGATAGAGGACATAAAAATCGAAATTTTGGTGGTGGAATCTCTGCATTTCATGCCTTCTCTTGGGAGATTGAATTATTTTAGTATTTGCTGCTGCTGCTGCTGGAACTAATGCCTAGTCAAAGTTGCTGTAGGAAAAGCTACTGCTACTATTAGGTCGAAGATATGGAAGGCTGACTTAGTGTGGAGGGAAGGTTTGGTATATGTCGAGGATGAAGAGTCTCAAAGAATACTATTGAAAGGAAGAATTATCTTGACTAGGTTTCCCCTCAAGGGGGATTTTGTGCTGGCATGATGCCTACATCTTGTGTATCTTGTTTTGTGATCTTCATACACACATAATATGGTAATTTATTCATGAAAGAAAAGATAATAAATAAGTAAAAGAAGCCAACACACTCACAAGTAATTATCAATATTGGAGAATCAAACCCCAATATAACTACTTTGATTCTTCAACATGAACCTCCAATCCAAGTTTGTTTACTAGATCGACTACTATGAAATTTTCCTATGAAATTTAATTGAATATAAAGCATCAAATTTTGAATTTATGACCTATGCTTTATATGGAAGAGTTTGTTTATGTACTTCTCTTCATGATTATGCAAGTTATTGAGATTCACCTCCCTCTACATATAGGTGTAGACAATATTTGCTTCCAATATAGGAGTTACTTTCCACCTAATTACTTGAATTTGTTGTGATAAGATTATTTTTATTCTTATCTTCCTTCTGATTGAGATTTGGATGTAATATCCAACACGTTTCCTCTATGTTTCCATCAATGTTGTAGTGGTTGCTAGAATTTTTGCAGTGATGTACTTTGGTTGCTATCATCTTGTCATTTCCCCCTTTCCATTTATTCTATTACTTGGAAGATTCTTGGTGTTCCTTCTTATTTGAACCAATTTACCACGATTTATTTTGGCCCATGTTTTCTAGGAACTGTGCCTCTACACAATCCTCATCCACCATTTTGGGTTTGAACATCACTTGCTTTTGAAAATGGTTGTGTAGACCCCCTAGATACTTGAGGGGTACACCTAGGTTATTGGAACAAAGCCTAATATTATTTCCATATTCCCATCTTCTTGAATTATGTGGTGTACTCTTGTACACTTTGTCCCTATCTTTGTTTGAAGTAACTATTGGATCCATTGGTCATATACATCCTTGTAATGCTTCGAGAGATTTATTACCCAAGAGACGAAGCATCCTATCGTTCCTTGTAGGATATAGTCCTTGATAAAGGGGAAAGCCCTAAAATACCTAATGTTTGGGTATAAAAGGGAAATTTTTGGGGAAGTTGAGGCAAAAAACCCAAAGTTTGGGTTAGGTGTGAACCTCACTCAATCAATTAAGGAGAATCCCCCCCAAGAAAATCTATATATACAAGAGGATTAGATTCATTTGAGATATAATTGGATTGGATCATTCATCTCTGTTTTTGTTGAGCCCAAGGCTCTGAGGGGTTTAAGACCCCTTTTACCCTAGTAATTTCAGTTGTGAAATATTCCACCCTAGTTAGTAACTTTTTTTTTGATCTTCTTTGCTCTAGCAAGCAAGATCATATAACTAAAGGAGGAATGAGGAAAATTATATATGAATCAAGTAAAATTATCTTGAAACATCTATGAATCTATTTTGAAGTCAAGACACTAAACTTTCATAAGTAGAAAAAATAATGCGATTGAGTTTTTGCAATATTATACTAGGATAGATCAAGAGTAACTCTCCTATGATAGTTCACAATTTTTTGAGTGGAAGAAAAGGAATTTAAGAAAGTTAGATCCTCCCTTGAGGCTTAATGAAGGTTTGGATAACAATTGAAGCATGCTCAAAATTACTGAGATAAACCCACAATAAGCTTTCTGAAACAATTGTGATATTTGAGAACATACATGGGTTATTCTAGGGCCTAATTCAGGAGAAAATTCATGGCTTTATTCCTGTAGAAAAATCAAACTTGTGTTTAATCCAATAGATTCTTTGGTCTAATCTTACAAATGGATCCACCACTAAATTTTCATATTCATACAAACAACTAAGTTACTGTTAGATAGGGTTTCAATGTTCATTAGTTATATTCTATTGGAATGTGTTAAACACACACATGGTAAATTGTAATATCCCAAAAGGGAGAATGCAGTAATACTTAAACAAAATATAATAAATGCAACTAAGTAAACAATAAATCTTAAGACAGCATCATAATTTACAGACAAGCTGAGCCATTTTAATATATGGAGATGAATCAGTTACACAATGTTCAAAAGATGTTTCGGGGAAAATCACCCTAGAGGTTTGTTGGGTTTAAACCTCCACAGAGCAGGGCATGCTACTCAAGAAGGACTCACACAACCATACATGTTCATGAAAAACTAAATAGAGTAGATCGAGGAAGTTACCCATAGGTCCTACGGTTGAAGCAGATCCCGCGGGGTCCAAACCCCCAGCAACCCTTCTTCCTTCTTAACCTGAAAGACAAGAAGATACAAGCACAAAGAACTGGTTGTACAACATATATCTACTCTAAATGTTAGTGAAATCCATATGAAACATTAGATAAACCATAATAAATTCTTAAATAACAATATTCTCATATATGCAAGCAGACACTAACACGTATATATCGGGAACAAGATGGTTCTTCTGTATTATAAATAGCATGTACAGAAATAACGAGTGGAGAGATCACCTGAATCCTTCCACGATCTTCGAGCAGACCGTCGTCCGGATTCGTCCCACCCTTGCCTCGCTAAGATTCCTTCCGAACTGGTGCATACAAGATGACATATAAAGAGATGAGAATCTCCAAGAAACAAGGGTTTCCTGTAATGAACTGGGAAGTGCAGGAGGCACGGGAATTCAGACTTGGATAGGGAATACCAACAGAGTATAATGTCAATAATTTCTCTCTCTCCCTTAGGCCATGCACATGAGGGGATTTTATACTCCCTCAAAGTAGTTTCAACAGTTGGAAACAGTTGGCCACGTGCTGGGGTGGTTGAACTACCAGAGTAACCATCAACCCAGCCCGAAAATAGGGATTTTTTATATATTTTTTAATAATTTTAATGGCATACACGGGAAAGTACATGTAGACTCGCGTATACACGCGGAAAAGTCTGGGCATAACCGCGTATGGGGATTTTAACACTGTTTTTTAGTGAATTTTGTCCAAGTCTGTAGGAATGGGTGCCCAAAGCCATAAAAGCAATCATGAATCATATGAAGGTGAGAAATGATGCTATAACAGATGCCCCCTAATATATGAGGTCATAAGGGGTACATGATGGCCGAAATGTATTATGCACATAGAAAGAACTTTGCAAGGACAAGAGAGGACTTCACCAGATTTCAGCCTGCCAAAAACCAATGAAAGAAACAGAGAGTCAACTCATGCTGAGGCGGGCATACCCATGCTCAGTCAAAAATACATCATATGGAAAGTACTGAATAGATCCAACATGTATACAAGTATAGCTGAACTGAAAGTACACAATGAATCATCTGAGCATGGCCCGGAAATACAAGTCTGAATCAATGTCCAAGTATCACATATAGAAAGCTGATCAAGGATGGTGCAACTGGATGTCTGATCAAATAAGTAACTGAATCTCCAAGTACCAAATCATAAGGGGTGGAACAAACGGTACTATCACGCAACTCGGGAGCCAACATATAAGATGCTGCTGTACTGAACTGCAACATATAAGAGTGGACGACATCACTGGCAGAAACTGAATGGACTGTCAAAAGTGAACCGAGAAATGCTGATGCAACCCGAGGTCTTCACCGATCACTATGGCACAATTCTACACAATGGGAATAAATGAGCTGAAGTCGACCATGTGAGAAATCGTTGGATTACCGGTCAATGATGTATACCGTTAACTAATGCGAGACAACCCACCAATAATGAAAATGAGTGTCAAGGTGCCCCAGTACAATCTAACAAGTGCGAATGAATGAGTTGAAGTCGAACACTTGAAAGAATCTACCAATCAAGAGGCAATGATGAATCCCCACTGTCGATAGCGAAGAGTCTGCCACTGATGACTGCAAACCCTAAGGTACTGACAAAAAGACTCTAGACCTTATTCCCAGAGCAATGAGTCGGAGTCGATGGGAAAAGATCTGCTCGAAGGAAGGCATTAAGGCATCCCACATCAGTCCAGCGCGAGTGTAACCCGCAGGCCAAGATTTGGAAGGAATCGGACGAAGTAGAGTGATGGAACCAAAACCGAAGTACGTTTCCAACGTGCACAAGATGAAGCTAGTGCACGGAAGAAACCCTCTGAACCAACCAATAATGAAAGCTGACACAGAGGCGAGAAATCCACCGATAGGGTCAAATGGAAATCAAGGTACTGCACGAATCCCAAGTGTGATAATGTGTGCTGACGTCAAACAAAAGGGAAACCACCGCCCAAAGACACCTATCATGATGGAAATAGGCCAGGTGCGGCTCAAGGTTTGCTCTCGCAGCAATGTCGTAGTCGATAAGAGACAAACCCGCCGGCAAGAAGTCAATGGAGACCTTCTCAAACCAGCACGAGCAGAAGATCAAAACATCTGATGTGACAGAACATGATACTGACAAGACCGGGAAGGCCGACCGAATAATGAGTCAAGAGACACCGCAGAATGGCCGACTCAGGCTAGACTTCCCTTGAACAAAAGCACGACTCTGTGATGACCATGGCAGTAAAAAGTGACACTGTATAAGTCTGTCATGCAGGAGGCAAAACAAACTTTCCATATGATTGGAAGAGATAACCAACCGGGGGAGAACTGACAAGTGAAACATGGTAAAGGCTGAACCTAGGTCAAAACTAAAACCATCCCAAATGTAGGAGATATATATAAGTAAATGTGCTTTGTTCAAGGGCGACAAACTGACTCTGTACTACCATCAAAACAACGAAGATACATCCCGTTCCCGCTCTTTTTGTTATATTTGATTTTTTTGTCTTTTTCATATAATAAGCCTGAAAAAGAATAAAAGAATGCTATGGTACAATGGATAGAACGAGTATCAAAAATCAGATGCACTAGTTCCTGGGATTGGACCAATCCTATGCTCAATGCAAGGTGGTGGAGACTGGTAAGCGATACTCAAAGGAATGTTCCATCCATGGGTAAAAGGGTGTCAAGTCGCGATAGCTAAGTGCATGCAATGGTTAACTTGTACAAATAGTCAAGGTCAAAAGTTGGCTTAAACACTGAGTCCAAATGAAGCTGGCTAAAGGCCAGGATAAACAAGCAGCCAATATGAAATGCAGTAATACAACTTAACGACACCAAGGAGCCTCTAGGGTAAAAGCCAGAAAAATGATAGTGAGGAAGGAGAAGAATGAAGCTTCAACACATAAGTCATGGCGGGACTAAAGAGGACTCCTGAGCCTACATAAAACGCAACATGGGAAACGAGTGATAGCGAGGAACTAACTAAGAAGCCCATGTAAAGGAAGGCTCTACCATCAAGTCATGATTAAATAATCGGCGAGTGAAATAGGTGTAATAGTCATGACCTGATGGGATCGACCCTATGGCAAGTGATCAGTATGAAGGCTAGTATGCAAGATGCAACGGAAAGTGATTTCCCTAACCTATATGCCAGTGAAGATCATATACCTGCTGTGATGAGTCGGTAATCATGGATAAAAAACGGGAAAAATCTCAAATTCATCAAAATGTACCTGAAAACATACCAAACTGGGCACTTCCAAGCATCCGGGTTATGCAGCTTAAGATAGATCGAAAAAATAAGCATAACGAATTTTTGCGAAAATTTTCAACTTTTTAGGCATAAATATACAAATTACCTCATATTTGGTTCATTATTACATTGCTGATCTGGAAAAAAGTGCTCTGGAGCAAAAAACTTCTTTCGTCAAATCAGGAACAACCGACCGTCGAATCGCACCGAATTTTTCAGGTAAGCTCCTCAATCATCCTTGCAAATCATTTTGTCCGTTTATAAATTAAAATTTAGTGATTTTCACCACAGAAACCCTTTCTAAAAAACGCGGGTTTGCGCATACGCGGTTTGGTAACAGGAAAGTCGTGTATACACGCGACTGTGCATAAAGAAAGCCGCGTATGCGCATGCCCAAATGGAAAAATGCGTGGTTAATGAAGGATTTGTTGAATTTTGACAGGATGAAAATCTCATGGAGAGAGCGTGAACACAGTGCAATTAATCAAGAGGTCATGCAAGATCGAGCATCGCAAAATATTCTTCGGAATTGCGGATTGTTCAAATGTTTCAAATTGCCAAATATGAAAAGCAATGTTCGGTTGCTAGAAATGCTCGTCAATTACTGGGAATCGGAAGAGGACTGCTTTATGATAGATCAGATGCCAGTACACATTGAAGTGGAAGACATATATTTTATCACTGGACTCTCCCGGAGGGGGCAACCAATACACTTGCACGGGAAGCCCCTGGGAGGGCTAACCGTGGAATATTATGTCCACGTGTATTGCGTAGAGGGTTCCAAGAAAGTTGGAACTCAGATTGCGATTAAAGATTTAAGGGATTTGCACATGAAGATCCTCCTTTTCACCATTGGCAGAGTGGCAGGATCTGCCTCCCTACATCAGGCGTCCAGGACGTAAATGAGCATAGCATTGGAATGCTTGACTCATGTGTATGATTGGTGCACAGCCCTATTACTGAACATGAAGCAACAATTGACCTCAATCCGCCAAGCAAAGACCAAACACTTTGGATACGGTACTATTTTGATGACATTATTCTTCGAGAAGATACTAGAATTGAGACCCAGAGTTATCTCTACCATCAGCAGCCCGAGAGACCCAAGAATTTCCCGTTGGGCGGACATGATGAAGAGATTAGGGGGAAGTGAAGTTCCCCGGACCACTTGGGATGATGAGTTCTTCCTTTGGTGGGGAGAGAAAATCATTGCTGTGGACGACTATCCCTATGCCGGGATGGAATTTCGTGGAGATCCAGATCTTGTTCTTCCACCAAGCACAGCATGGGGCACAGTCGGTAAGTTTGCAATTTTTTTTGACTTATATAATTTTTTTTGGATTTTTTCAAATATGTATGAAAAAATAAAAATAAACATGTTTTTGATTGGATTCATAATGACTGACAATGTAAACATGATCATGATACAGATATTGGACCAGTTCGACCTGAGGGTTTCCCGCGCCACAAGCGTCGCAGGGGCGAAGCAGATACAGTGGATTCAGACAGGACCCTCCAGGCTGTGCAGAGGAACTTGGAGGGGTTAACCCGCCAAATACCTATGGCTGCCGTGGAAGACCTGCCGGAAGCCATCCAAAGACGGGTGGTAGGAGTGCCCCAAGACTGGGTACGACTATTCCGCCGAGTTGCCACCGCGGTCACGTTCTATAGGAACACGACTTCTGGGCAGGGACCTCAGGAGTAGATAGATATTATGTATTAGATGATTGTATATTCTTTTTTTTTGAGACTGAACATGATCGAGCATAAGCCTAAGTTTTGTATGACCTTATGGATCTAAATTTTTGTAAAGTTTTTGAACACTCTGATGATATATATACAACGATATTTGATGTGATGTGATAAATGTATCAAAATGTATGATGTTTTTGATGATTAAATTTTATTGTATGGAATGATTAATATGCCAATCAATTGCTTGATTAGCTAATGAGTCTGCTAACCAATTGGCAGCTCGAGGAATATGAATGAAAGTTAAAAATTGAAATGATATTTGTAACAAACGTACCCTCAAGAACAACCATAATAAAAATGGGTCTCGAACCCGATAAGTATTGTTCAACTGCGACACCACCAGCTGAGAGTCCAAGAAAACTACCAACGAATCAACACCCAAAGATATTGCGTCCGAGAGTAGATAAACAACTGCAATGTATTCTGCTATATTATTGGAAGCAGGACCAATGCAGACCCCTCTTGATACTAACAGCTGACCGGAAGGATAATGAAGCACCCAAGCCACGGAAGCTAAGTTCCGGGTGTGTCTACTAGCACCATCGGCGAAACCAAAATGACTCATGACATCCGACAAAACTTGCCAAAGCAGATCAAAAACATCACCAACTCATCAAAGATCGAAAATCAACCAGATATGTACAAAACAAAACTACTATATACAAAAGCAACATGCCAGGCCGAAGCCTAGGCATAATACTTCTTCAAATAGAGCCCATTTTGGGGCTCCGACAATTCGTTCCCTTCGAAATCAACCAAGGTATACGCTCCTTTCTTAAGGAATTTTTTAACGATAAAGGGGCCATACCACATAGACTTAAACTTTCTTGCCCCCAAGGCATATTTTTCTTGGGCATAGACCAAGACAAGGTCACCTTCCGAAAAAACCCTGGGTTTGACCGCCTTATTGTACTGAACTTTAACTCGTTTTTTATGCGCTTCATTCATCGTGGCAGCATCCCGACGCTGCTCATCGAGATGTTCCAGATGAAGGAGCCGTTCTTCAAGACTATAAGTGTCAGGAAGAAGTTCAACAGCTAACTTAAGAGAAGGAATCTCGCATTCAATGGGAAATACGGATTCCACCCCGTGCACTAGCTGAAACGGAGTAAAGCTAGTTGCAGTTTTAACTGACGTCCTGTATGCCCAAAGTGAAGGATATAACATAATATGCCAGTTGGATCTAGCTTTATCAATTGTCCTTTGAAGAATTGTCTTCAAGGATTTATTCACGGCTTCCACTTTCCCATTGGCTTGAGGATAATACGGAGATGAATGCTCCTGTCGGAAACCCAATTTGAGAGCCAACTCAGCCATCATGCTATTCTGAAAATGACTGCCATGATCAGTGAAAATCTCTCTAGGAATACCAAAACGAGCAATAACCTGGTTGAAAAGAAAAAGAGCTGCAGTCTCACCATCATTCCCAAAAGTAGGCATAGCCTCGACCCACTTCGTAAAGTAGTCTATTGCTACAATAATGTACTTGTGACCTTTAGCCGAAGGCGGGTTACAAGTAGTATAATCAATACCCCACTTTGTAAAGGGACCGACAGTAATGACTGGAAAAAGAAGAGCTGGATGAGCGCGCATTTTTTGAGTATAGACTTGACACGGATGACACTTTTTGACCGATTCGATACAATCTTTGAAAATCGAGGGCCAAAAGTACCCAACACGCAAGATTTTTTGGGCTGTAGCAAGCCCAGATAAATGACCCCCACAAGCTCCACTGTGGGAATCATTCAACACAGCCTCAGCTTCTTCGAGATTTAAGCAGCGTCTTAGGATTGAATCAACCCCTCGACGGTATAAAGCATCACCAATAATCAAATAATTCTTGGCCAAGTGACACAACTTACGACGCTCATCTTTCGAAAAAGTAGAGGGAAACTTCGCAGTCTGGAGATACACAATGATATCTCCGTACCAAGGATCCTGTGAAGAGATAAGAAACAAATGTTCATCCGGAAAGGATTCATCATAGATCATCTCTTCCCCACAGGGCAACTCGGAGATCAATTCCGCGAAAACCAATGATTTCTTGGACTTGGCAGACATAAACTCAAGATCAAATTCCTGCAAAATCATAATCCATCTATTGTATTTGCCCCCAATCACTCGCCTACTGAGGACAAACTGAAATGGATTGGCTGCTGCCAAAACATAAGTTTTTCGAAGAATAATGTAATGCCGGAGTCGCTGCACAGCATGAACTGCTGCTAAAGCTAACTTTTCTATCGGAGTGTACCGGAGTTCAGGTCCTACCAATCCTCGACTAAGATAGTATATAACATGCTCTGCAAGAGCATCATCTTCCTGAACCAGAACCATACCAATAGTAGATTCTGCTGCTGCCAGATACAAAAGGAAATCCCCGCTATAATCAGGTGGACTCAATAAAGGAGCAGAGGTCAATGCTTTTTTCAAAGCATCGAATGAGCGTTGAGCGAAGTCATCCCAAAGAAATGGAACTCCTTTCTTCAACAATCTCATAAATCCCTTTGTAACTTCAGCATAATTTACGATAAATCTCCGAAGAAAATTAGACTTTCCTTGTAGACTTTGAAGTTGACGGATAGAGGACGGGGGAGGCAACTGAAGTATTGCCTCAACCTTGAAGGGATCTACCCTAATCCCTTCCTTAGACACAATGAATCCCAATAACCGACCGGATGTAACCGCGAAAACACACTTGTTCGGATTCAATCTAATCTTATAGAACCGACATCGTTCAAATATTTGCCGGAGGTGAGCAGGATGATCCATCCTCTTTCGAGAATGAGCAGCTAAATCATCCAAATACGCCTCGATAATATTTTTGATGTCGTGGAAGGCATATGACATGGCCCGTTGAAAGGTAGCCCCAACATTTTTAAGACCAAAAGGCATCTTCTTGTATGCAAATGTACCCCAGGGACAAATAAAGGCAGTCTTATGCTGATCTTCAAGACGGATAGTAATCTGATTATATCCGGAGAAACCTTCCATGAAGGAGAAAATCTCATTACCGTCACACTCGTCAATGATTTGATCAATAAATGGTGTGGGGTAATTATCTTTAGGACATGCTTTATTTAGGTCTCTGAAATCGATGCAAACTCGAATCGTTCCTTGCTTTTTATCTACGGGAACGAGGTTTTAAATCCATTCAGTCAAAGGAACAGGGAAAATAAATCCCGCCTTAAGCAGCTTCTCAACTTCAAATAGATAGCTGCTGCCTTCCTAGGATTGACCGGACGAAGTTTTTGCCTCACAGGCTTAGCGTTTTCGTAAGTCTTGATCTCATGCCGGACAATAAATGGATCTATACCAGACATTTCATCATAAGACCAAGCGAATACATCCCTATACTCTTAAAGAGCTCGGTGTAAATTTGAATCTCTTCACGGGAACATTCAGCTCCGATGAAGACATTCTCAATAATATTGGGATCCCTGGAAATGTTCACCGGGATAGTAGGAGAAATCACAGCCATGTTCCCTTCAGCATAAACCTGTGTTGGTGCTAAAGGGTTCAAGACTAGGTGAACAGGACCAGGAGACTGAGGACTTGGAAAACTTGTTTCAACTTCACTCAAGTCAGGTAAAAAGTAAGACCGATGATGCAAATCATCCCACGGTCTATCTATACCAGTCATGGCTTCCAGGATGGCCTCTTCAGATGGAAGAGTGGTATCAAGGCAATCTTGGGCAGAAGAAGAACTAAGTGTCCAAGCCGGAGCCACATCTCCATCCAACTCTTCCGGTGACAGAGGAGCTGGGATGGATTCTGCAGAGTCAACAATAGACTGATAAGCAATCTCAGCTGCAGAAATAGGAAATGCCATTCCACCCACTTGACCTTCCGCTAATGTGGTAGTAGGGGAAGGTAAGGTCCAAGGGTCCGAAAAATAATGAGTTCTAAAGAACTCTCTTCGAAGAGGAGCCTTGGAGGATGAAATTGCATTAATATGAATCGTAGGAGGAGGAATATCGAAAGTACCCATCAAGGAAGAATACATTCCAACTCCTAAATTCTCAACAGGCGCCTTAGAATTATCCAACTTAGGAATAGATGAGTCAGTAGACGCATTCGGGTCTACAGGAGGACAGTCCAGTTGATCCACTATAACAATCCTCCCTTCGTGGGGGAAACATATAATCCGAAATAATGAGGATGCAATGGCATCCATCTCATAAATCCAGTTTCTCCCCAACAAAAGGTTGTAGTCCAAGCTTGCATCCACTACCTCAACCTCTATATTGACAGTTTTGCCCCCAACACAGATGGGCAAAGCTGGGACAATACCATGGGGCCTGTGAGAATGACCATCGAACGCAGTCAGAAGAGTGGTAGATGGAACAGCTTTGGGAGATCCAATTGTCTTCCAACATGTGAGAGACATCACGCATGTGGAAGCTCCCTCATCAACAACCGTTCGAAAGATGTTACACTTCCGGTATGATGATTTAATATGAAAAGCCATGTGATGAGGAAGTCTCTTCTTAAAATTAGTCATATCAAAATTAATCAGAAGAGAATTTTTTGGATCAATAGCCCCAATGGCAGTGACCAAATCACTACGCTGAGCCGGACAAGACTGGAGTACCTCTAAAGCCGACATAGCACAAGGACTCTGCGCCAGATCTTCTACAACCGAGTAGTTCTGGGCAGCCCTCGCATTTGTATTAATTGTTGATCGCTTAGAAGATGCTTTGGGCATCTGAGGCATAGACTCAACAGTAGGCTTCGTAATGTGAAGCGGCTCAGTAGCATCAGGAATATCCTTAGCCTTCGAAGACTCTTCTCCACCATAATCATGGGATCTCGTAGCGATATCCGCGTGAGCACTCATCATGAAAATGTTCGATGGAATTTCCCCTTCCTGGGTGCCTCCAGAGGAAGCCCCAGGATTTTGGTTTGCGCCAACAACTAACTGTTGCCCTTGGGGAAAAGGGTTAGTTAACACAGCCTGGGAACTAGAAGAACCCTGTTGGGCTAACAAGTGCTACGCATCCTAAATTTTAGGGCAAAGGTGCGTAAGATGGTCTCCAGCACATAGCTTGCATGGAAACTTCACTTTCCTTTTCTCCTTTTGACCCTCACCAACATGCTCGTTGGTTTTATTCGCATTACCCTTCCCGTTCTTTCCCTTTTTCTTATTATTTCGTCCCTTCTTCTTCCCTTCGGATTGTTGATTTCCTTTGGGATCAGAAGCTTGGACAACATTTATGGACAAATACTAGGAAGGTGATGACTCAGCAGGCACAGCCTGACCAGAAGGAGCAGATTGCAAAGACAACTGCTTTTGATTGAAATGTAGTGTTTGCACCATTGATCGATCCAATCGATCTACAATAGCCATGAGAGATGGGCTTAGTTTTGGATAAATCTAATTTGGAGCGAGGAGCATTAGGAAAATATTTATGGAGGACCCCAGACTGAGAATAGATCAGCTCCAATTGCTGAGCCCTAAAAATGGCCTGCTCCTCAGAAAATACCCCGGAGAGGGATACATCTTTTGAAATATCTGACTGCAGGGATTTCAGAAACCATTCCAAAAGGAATTCACCTAGAATATAAGTTTTAATAAGCCTCTTCCTTCTCCTTGATTTCTGAATGTGATCAGAAATGTGGGTTGCGTCGTCCTGTTTAAAATTAGCTAGGAGTTCAGTCCCAGCATCATATCCGACATGCAACTGGAAATGGTTCAGAAATGTAACAGCCAGTTCTCCAAATGTAACAGCCAGTTCTCCAAATGTAGCAAAACTGCCCCCAGTTAGTTCAATATACCATTTGGCAGCGTTTCCACTTAGGGTGCATTGAAATAATCTCAACCTAATCGAATCATCGATCAGGGAGTTTGAAGAACACCATGAATGGAAAGTGGTGATGTTGTCAGCCGGATCTTCTCCATTCTTGCCTTCAAAATTTGTAATGTCTGAAGGAAGTTTGGTGGGAACCGGAGGCCACCCCGGACTATAACGAATTGGATCATTAGTCAACTTCGACAGATCTGGCAAGTTTAATGTCGCCAGAAAAGGTAAGCGAGGTGGAGCCTGAGGATTCCATCCTTGATGGGATGGATTCCCAACATTCTGAAAAGAATACCCTGGATTTGATGAGGCACCAGGTTGCCAAAAAGGACTCGTAGAAAAAGGAGAAGAACCTCCTCCCAACGCAGAGTTACCAAAGCCTAGACCAGTTCCCCCCGCTGAAGTATGAAATGAAGAGGAAAGCCCCTGATAGGGGTTCCGGGCATTAGAAAGAGGAGAAAAGGTCTGATAAGCACTCGATGAAGGGAAAGAAGTATTCCCTTGGTGACCAGCGTAAAACTGATTCCCTGCCCCCGCTGTAGTGAACACAGGGTTCCACCCTGTAAAAGTAGTCGAACTTTGCCCCCCAGACCAAGGGTTGAAACTCTGGGTCTGAGAAGTAAACGGAAAGGACCCTAAAGAAGGATTCAAACTAGGAATGTGTCCAGTTCCGAAGGGGAACCCTTGAAAAGAAGCTGATCCACTAGCCATGGAAGACATGGGTGTAGATCCAGTTGCAGCAGCGGAAAAGGAAAAAGAGGGATTCCCACTAGTGGGCATCCCTGAACAGAAGGGACCAGAATGAGAAGCATGTGCTTGGGTGAAACCAGAGCCAAACACAGTAGCACTAGAAGCAATCGAAGATAAAGCAATAGTGCCTCCTCCTTCAACAGAAGCAGGAGTCTGAATGCCTGCAGCACTCACAGCAGAAGCCGCGTTCCTAGTCGTGGCCATCGAAAGGTATGAATAATACGGAGGATCTTCTGGTCTCTCTGACTCAGGTCCGATGTATTGAACAATGAACGGATAATCAGGAGGAAGAGGAGATGGACCTGACCCAGGAGGTTCAGGTAATTCCTCGATTTGAAAATCTTCTTCCTGAGGAAATAAAACTCGCGAGGTGAGCGGAACGCTCCTCTCGGAACCGACACCAAAATCAGCTATGAAACCTTCAGACCCTTGTGGAGGATCTCTCTCCACTGCGTCAGATGCCACAGGGTGGTAACCACCTACTAAATCACTCCTACGCCTTCTCGAAGAAGGCTCTGGACTCTCGGGAGATAACCCCCGGATTCTCCTCGATCGACGAGGCGCTTGATCAGCCACTTTTATATATTTTAATTAGACTCAAAAAAAGTGTAAAGCTAGGCAAGCTAGGAGCAAAGGGCACTCACTAAAAAAATAATCCCTGAGATACAATCAAGCAAACAACCTTCAGGTATTTCCGCTCCGGGTGATTAGGACCGGACACCAAAATACAAGAAAGCGAAATATAGGACCTCCCGAAAGTAGTCTGGGATAATTACGGCCCAGGCCTACTAGCGAAGGTAACAGAAACAGTTACACCAACCTCTTAACAACAGCCTTTGCCGGCACAAGTACCCAAGCTTCGCAAGGGCACCCCCCAGAAGTACTACTGGAAGTGATACGACGTCTGCCTTAGGTACCGCGAGTATTCCCCCCCGCAGTCACCTATGTGGAACCTAGGAGTGGCAACTATGGGCACCAATCCGTATCAGAAGCCAGGCGGAACGGTCTTGAGGTTAGATCCAGCAAATCAGAGAGGGGGTATCTCTCTTCTCGGCCTTCACTTCCCCTCGTGCTTGACTCTCTGGAGGAGAGCTTTCCCGGTCCACCTAACAGAGTTGGATTTCGCTCAATTAATCAACTTCTATGTTTTGTTTGAGCGGCCTTGGAGAGTTAACTCTCCACTCACCTAATCCAAGGCCCTACAACCTAGCTAGTTGGTGTATGACACTTAAAAAACTTGCTAGTTGATTTTAAATTATATCGCTTATTTTAATGGGCTGTTATGTTAAGTCAAAGGGATGCGGAAATGAAACTTATGATGTTTTGACGCAGAAAGAAATTAATAAAAACCAAACTACATGCAAATGCAATTATTGTCTTTCGATGAAAAGCAACTTCTACACGGGTTCTACGAGATTAAAAATTGTATTTTTCTTTTCAGATAGCAAACTCACACTCACAAAAACTATGAAAATGACTAAATGTTTAAATGCACCTGATGCAAATCACTACAAGCATGCAAATCCTAAGATGCAAAATCTCCTAAAGCAGAGTGAAATTTCCCAAAAGTCCTTCAGTTTTATCTCTTTTTGGTTGTCCAGAAAGCTAGTTCCCAAAATCAAGAACTCTTAATATGAAGACACCAAAAACGCTTAAAAAACAAGAAGAAGAAATCAATGACAACTCCTTTCCAAAATCAAGCCAAAATCCAAAGGCAAGAAACCTCAACAAAGCTTCAAAAGACACAAAGAAACGAAAACAAAAATGCAAAAACAAAAGCAAACAACAAAGCGAAATGTTTTTTGAGCTTTTGAGTTTTATAAAAGAGTTCGAAAAGACCAAGTAAAACTATGAAATTCCAAGCCAAACAACACTGAATTTCAAGCAAAAAAACTTCCAAAATGCTCCAAATCTTATAGGGCTAACTAGTAGCAAGATCAATATGAGCAAAAGAAGACAAGAAAACTCAGCCACTCAGCCTAGAAAAATAGTGCAACCTTGCTGCAAACAAAAACTTCAAAGAACCAAGAAAGAGTCTTCAAAAGTTGCAACAAGACCTAGCCAACTGAACTCAAGAAAACCAATCAAGAAATGGGCAAAAATCGTAGTGCAAAGCAAAACACAAAGATAGGAAAGAGTAAATGGGCAGGAGCTCTCTGTTCTGATGAAGCAGAACAACCAAGAATCCCCAGAAAGAGATCTTGGTACTCAAACCAGAAATGCCAGCACAAGGAACAACACTTTTCCAAAAAGACTAGTTTTCAATCAAACAAAAAAGAGAAAAGACCAAAGACCACTTTCTTCACAATCCAGAGGGTACAAAGACACTGCAGGAACAGGTCTCCACAGACAGAAAGGACTAAAAATCCAAGGAATCCAAAATTTCAAAATCTGCCTAGGTATACGCTACTTCACAGTTTAGCAACAAGCGTGCATACGCGACTGTGCTAAAGGAAACACGCGTATACGCGACTCCCTTTAGACAAACTTGCGTGTATACGCGACTGTGTGCAGAAAAAAGCGCATATATAAAGGTAAATAATGAAAAAACAAAAAGGATCAAGCCTGGATAAGAAACCAGGACTTCAGTCTGACTGAGAAAGAGTAAACTGGACTGGAAATAAAAGTTAAAACTGTTGGAAACCTATCAAACAGCTGAAACCACCCAACAGGGGAATCACAAGAATGCGATCCCCAGCAGAGTCGCCAGTTCTGTTTTGGGGAAAATCACCCTAGAGGTTTGTTGGGTTTAAACCTCCACAGAGCAGGGCATGCTACTCAAGAAGGACTCACACAACCATACATGTTCATGAAAAACTAAATAGAGTAGATCGAGGAAGTTACCCATAGGTCCTACGGTTGAAGCAGATCCCGCGGGGTCCAAACCCCCAGCAACCCTTCTTCCTTCTTAACCTGAAAGACAAGAAGATACAAGCACGAAGAACTGGTTGTACAGCATATATCTACTCTAAATGTTAGTGAAATCCATATGAAACATTAGATAAACCATAATAAATGCTTAAATAACAATATTCTCATATATGCAAGCGGACACTAACACGTATATTTAGGGAACAAGATGGTTCTTCTGTATTATAAATAGCATGTACAGAAATAACGAGTGGAGAGATCACCTGAATCCTTCCATGATATTCGAGCAGACCGTCGTCTGGATCCGTCCCACCCTTGCCTCGCTAAGATTCCTTCCGAACTGGTGCATATGAGATGACATATAAAGAGATGAGCATCTCCAGGAAACAAGGGTTTCCTGTAATGAACTGGGAAGTGCAGGAGGCACGGGAATTCAGACTTGGATAGGGAATACCAACAGAGTATAATGTCAATAATTTCTCTCTCTCCCTTAGGCCATGCACATGAGGGGCTTTTATACTCCCTCAAAGTAGTTTCAACAGTTAGAAACAGTTGGCCACGTGCTGGTTGAACTACCAGAGTAACCATCAACCCAGCCCGAAAATAGGGATTTTTTTTATATTTTTTAATAATTTTAATGGCATACGCGAGAAAGTACATGTAGACTCGCGTATACACGCGGAAAAGTCTGGGCATAACCGCGTATGGGGATTTTAACACTGTTTTTTAGTGAATTTTCTCCAAGTCTGTAGGAATGGGTGCCCAAAGCCATAAAAGCAATCATGAATCATATGAAGGTGAGAAATGATGCTATAACAAAAGATGAGTAGATCTAGCCCAAGAGATGGCCTAGAATCACCCTACAATGGTGCTGCAACTAGCACTGTGTAATTGGTGAGCTTACAGGAAGAAATACTGTGCTATACCTTCTGCTGAAGATGTACATGAAATTATGCAAAAGGAAATGCAGATCTAGGGAGCTTATGAGCTCTGATGGTGCCAAGATTCAATATCTGGCCAATGTGATGGGAACCCAAGATAACCCAGAAATGATTTTCCAGATCTACAACTTTGGAAAATCACCCTCCTAGGGTTTGATCCTTTATCTGCTGGGATTACAGATCTGAAGCTAGATATGACAAATAGATGGTTGAAATATGTCACAAGATCAGATCTAATCTTGAAGGGCTGATCCCTTCTCCATATCTACAAGCTAGAATCTCTAGATCTAGCTTCTTAATCCTCCAATGCTGATTACAACTGCTGCTACACAACTGCTCATAAAATTGCGTTGTAAAGGAGAGAGAGGCTCTATTCCTGCTGAAATATGCTGCAATAGACTCCAGGCTGATGGAAATACTGATGGAAAGGTGAGGGGATCATCCCTCATAGGATTACTAGCTGAAATGCGAGTAACTTCCTTCCTCCTTTGGATCTGTAATTATAAATAACATAATTCTGATTGGAATTATTGTTGCTAGGAGGTCAATAAATTTTGGCCTGATGCCAGATCTGAAATGAAGCTCTGGTAATGATTCCCTTCAAGTCCAAGGTGATAGGAATAATCCTACGCTAGTTCTTCAGCTGAAATACTGAAGACAACCTCCACCTTCCAAACTGATATTTAGAAATGTACAATTTCTGAATATGGATGTTCTGTAGAAAGTAGGAAAAGATATATGGCACCAATTCATGATGTAGAATGAAGTAAAATACTCTTTCAAGAGCTACTCACTAAAAGAGGTGGGATTCCCAACCAGGAACACCCTGTGCTAAACAACACTTACAATATTTGCTAAACAACCCAAGAAATCAATGGAATGTCACATGACAATTCTAGATCTAAACAGAACTAAAAATATATAATCAATAGTCTGCCTTCATTGTTTTCTTCATCTTCTTTATATAGTTTATGAGCCCTCCCATGCCTTGGCCCTCATCTAAACTGCGCTGTGCATGTGGACAAGATCCTCCATGTTTGACTGCACTGTCTATCCAAGTCATCCATCATGTCTAGGTGCAATGTACACACTCTCCATCATGTGTGCATTTATTGCACAACTTCATCCATCATCTCATCATGAATGCTCCATGATATTTTTTTGATCCCTTCCTAGATCTTAGTTGATTGTAACAACCTCCATGATCTATCTGATTAATGAGACATGATCTCCAATTCAATCACATTAGTAGTTGCTCCACTACCTCCTTTATGTAGATCTAGGCTTAATTAATCCACATTCATACATCAAAAGTGGATCTTTATTCATCTTTAGGATTATGGGTCCCTTCACCCTTTTATTTACTTAATTCATTAAAAAAATTAAGAACTCTAAAATTCCAAATATCCAGTGAAAACTTCGGAATATTACAGTCCTCCTCGGAAAAATGTTTCTTGTCCTCAAGAAACTGCAAAAGTGGATGCTACAACAAACATCCTCCCTCCAAATGGCATCCTCATGTGGAAGGCCTTCCCATATGTCACAATGTGTCATGCATGTCCAGCTCCAAAGCTGCCTCTCTAGAATATATAGAATGGCCCCTAACTGAAAAGCTAGATACCCTTCTTCATCAATGAATCTCCAAGGGGAAACCATATGATGACCAAAGTTCTCCTCTATACATGAGATACATATAATGAAATGGTTCATTCCAAAAGTGGAAAGTCCCAAATCATGAATTATCTCTCCAATCCATGATACATAGAGTAGATTACACATATCAATGCCCTCATCATTAGCCATGTTGGCCATGTAGGATTTAAACATCACATCATCATAGTGAAAAACAAGAACTAGAGACATATGGGAAAACATAAACAATGTCAAACCATATTCTCCCAATAACAACCAATGCAGCAAAGCCTTCTGTTGTCATGCTAGATCATCATGAAAACAAGTAAGAGAGCCATACTCTCTCAAAAGAAGCCACTGCAACAATTCTTCTTGTTGCCATGCCAAATCATCAATGAGAATATGAGAGCCATACTCTCTCAAAAGAAGCCAACACATCAATGCCTCTTGCTGCCATACTTCTTCATCATTGTACCAAATGTAGTGGCCATATTCTCTCAAGAGAAGCCACCTCAATAAGGCATCTTGCTACCCCATCACATCATCATCATACCATGTACAATGACCATAATCTCCCAACATAAGCCAACACTGTAAGGCCTCCTGTTGCCATCCTCCAATGGTGCCATGTAATGTATGGGAAGAAATCATCCCATACTCTCCCAATAGTAACCATAGCAACAATGATTCTTGCTGCCACCTTATATTATCATGGTGCAAGTCATGGAGCAACAATATTGTAGTGGACATGTGACATGTCTCATCAACATAATACAAACAAGCTCCCTTATGCAACATCATGTGAGAGTTATGCTTTCTCCCAAACCCAAGTGCATACATGAACATGAGATACATCCCAAACATAAATACATGTAAATACATGAGACATATCCAAAACAAGAGTAAATACATGGACATAAGATATAAAATGTGATGTCCAAACCCTCTTCTCAACAACCATAGTAACCATGCCTTCTTCTTCTACATTCTTCCAATGATGTGCAAGGCATGAATCAGAAAATTATGACTTATTGAGTGGTAGCCATACTCACCCAAGAGACACCAGTGCAACCATGCTTCTTTCTGGCTTGTATCATAGATTTGCAAGTGGTTTGGCATCCCCTTGATCCATACTATCAACCATTCATCCCAATGTGGATGATGGATCTCATTATGCAAATACTTGGTATCCTCCCATTGTAGAACACCAACCTCCTCAAAATGATGAAGAAATTTGCACTCCATGAAATTTTGAAGTGCACCTCCAATGAGATCTCTTAATGAGACCTTCTTCTCATCCATGGCCTTCCAAAACCAATGAGGTTCTGGATCTGTTGCAGGTAGAAGTCTCTCTTTGAGTTGTGAGATGCTCATTGAGAAAGTGTCATCAAGAAATAATAAAAGACTTCTCATCTCAAGATGTCTACCATTTTTCATCTTAACCTCCATTTCTTCATGAGTGAAGCTACCTTTAGAATGCTACAAGAATAATGGGGCTCCTTCATTATCACTTCTACTAAGTGACAGTGCTGTAGATCTGCAGGGTAATACATATGCTATCTCAAAACAAGGTACAATAATGATCTCATAACCAGTAATTATACATAATATCATGCTCATCCCTTCTTCTGAAACTCTACACTTCAACTCAAGAGGATGAATGTAGTCCATCCATGACAAAATCGGATAAATTTTCATCTCCTCCTTGATTAGATCAAGGGTCCTCTGCACTGTGATAGTTTGCTGCTTCAAATCAACACTTTGTTCTAACCCTTGGTTATGCATTGGCCCTGATGGCATTTCCCCATAAGTTTCAATAAGATCTACTGAAACAATAGGTGATGAATGTGTATGAATACCTTGGATCAACTGATGTGTGGGAACCTCTTGACAGAACACAAGAGTTCCTCCAACCAAGACAATGTTGTCTCCAACTGATGGTAAGAGAGATGGCTGCTCTTCTACTAATGTACCAACACTGGAATCTTCCTCCTCTTCCTCATGCATCTCCTGAATCATGCATGGGACTCTATGTGTCAAGAGCTCAATACCATCTTGCAATGTTTCAAATGTCTCTTCTCTAGATGAAAGTACTTCTGCAGCTGGTGGTGAATGTAGTGACCTCTTGTCCAGAGTGACAAGAATGACATCCTCCTTTGTTTACTTAGGAAATGTCTCTTTGTGGCACATATCTGTCTTATTCACATCAAAATTCTTCCTCAACTTGTGAAAGAAATCTGAATATTTAGTCACCTTTTCATACTCCATGTGACCAAACCACCAATCATTGGCTTCACCATAAAGATGAAGTGCTGCAATCTGGAAAACCTCTTTTTTAGCCACAGGATGTAGCATGAAAAATGTATCTAACTCTTTCCTCCAAGCCTTAACAGTGCTTGAGGAAGACCCATCAAATGTAGGAAAATAGAATCTATTGTGCCTCCTCCTTCTATTGCTGCTATAAGATCTTCTTTCTTCTTTGATATCAAAGAATTCTCGAAGAGTTAGACTCTCTTTGAATGCTCTCGACTATGCCTTGTACTCTTCAAGATACAAACTAAGAGTCTCATGAGCCTTAGGTTCTCTTCTTTCTTCATTTCTATACCTCTCACCTTCTTCAAAGAAAGTGGGCATAGTAGATCTATGAGGATATCTATGAGTCTCCGGTCTTCTTTTCTGCTGATAGGAAGTGCTTGGACCTTCCTCTTCAAATGTTCTTCTTGGATCCTTCCTTTGCCTTTATCCCTTCATTTGATAGATCTCCTTGGAGCGATATTTCTTGGATCTAAAGAGAGGGATGGAAAAATCCTCCTTCATGCTAGATATAATCTATCTGAATTTTCTTTTGATGCAAAATATGAAGTTTCCACAAGCTGAGCCAAATATCATGCTCTAATACCACTGTAATATCCCAAAAGGGAGAATGCAGTAATACTTTAACACAATATAAGAACTGAAACTAAGTAAACAATAAATCTCAAGACAACATCATAATTTATTGAGAAGTTGAGCCATTTTATTATATGGAGATGAATCAGTTACACAATGTTCAAAAGATGAGTAGATCTAGCCCGAGAGATGGCCTAGAATCACCCTACAATGGTGTTGCAACTAGCACTGCGTAACTAGTGAGCTTATAGGAAGCAATACTGTGTTGTCACTTCTGCTGAATATGTACATGAACTGCTACAAAAGGAAATGCATATCTAGGGATATTATGAGCTTTGATGATGCCAAGATTCAAGATCTGGCCAATGTGATGGGAACATAAGATGACCCAGAAAGGATTTTCCAGATCTACAACTTTGGAAAATCACCCTCCTAGGGTTTGATCCTTTATCTGCTAGGATTATAGATATGAAGCTAGTTCTGAAAAATAGATGGCTGAAATATGTCACAAGATCAGATCTAAGCTTGAAGGGCTGATCCCTTCTCCAGATATACAAGCTAGAAGCTCTTGATCTAGCTTCTCAATCCTCCAATGATGATTACAGCTGCTGCTACACAACTAATCATGAAAATGCGTTGTGAAGGAGAGAGAGGATCTATGCCTGCTGAAATATGCTGCAATATACTCCATGCTGATCGAAATACTGATGGCAAGATGAGGGGATGATCCCTCACAGGATTACTAGCTAAAATGATAGAAACTTCCTTCCTCCTTTGGATCTACAATAATGGATAGCGTAATTCTAGATGGAATTACTACTGCTAGGAAGTCAATAAATTTTGGCCTAATGCCAGATCTGAAATGAAGCTCTGGGATTGCTAACCTTCAAGTCCAAGGTGATAGGAATAATCCTACACCGGTTCTCCAACTGAAATGCCGAAGACAATCTCTACCTTCCAAAATGATCTTCAGAAATGTACAATTTTTGAATATGGATGTTCTGTAGAAAGTAGGAAAATATATATGGCACCAATGCCTGATGTAGAATTAAGTACAATACTCTTTCAAGAGCTACTCAATGAAAGAGATGGGATTCACGACCAGGAACAACCTGTGCTAAACAACACTTGCAATCTTTGCTAAACAACACATGAAAGCAATGGAATGTCACATGACAATTCCAGATCTAAAGAGACCTAAAAATCTATAATCAATAGCCTACCTTCATTGTTGTATTCATCTTCTTTATATAGTTTATGAGCCCTCCCATGGCTTGGCCCTCATCTAAACTGCACTGTGCATGTGGATAAGATCCTCCATGTTTGACTGCGCTGTTTATCCAAGTCATCTATCATGTCTAGGTGCAATGTACACCCTCTCCATCATGTGTGCATTGATTGCACAACTTCCTCCATCATCTCATCATGAATGCTCCATGATCTTTTGTTGATCCCTTCTAAGATCTTAGTTGACTATATCAACCTCCATGATCTATCTCATTAATGAGACATGATCTCCAATTCATTCACATTAGTAGTTTCTCCACTACCTCCTTTATGTAGATCTAGGCTTAATTATTCCACATTCATACATCAAAAGTGGATATTTATTCATCTTGAGGATTATGGGTCCCTCCACCCTTTTATTTACTTAATTCATTAAGAAAATTAAGAAATCTAATATTCCAAATATCAAGTGAAAATTTGGGAATATTACATAAACACACACACAAGTAGGAAAATAGGCATGAGTTTCTATTACCATTAATATGGTGTGTATTTATAATACAATGGTGTGACTCTTGGATTCCACATTCCAAGGTGTGACGCTTAGTGCAGTTCCCAGAACTCTTCCAAATCTGGCAAGAAGCTGAGGGCTTCTGCTAGAGGAAGTGTCCCTCATATTTGAAGAGGGAGACCTTCAACCTAGAAGAAGGGAGGTCTATAACCTGTGATGGTTTAAGGATGACCACCAACACTAGAAAGCTTAATGCATTTCCTGGAACTCTACCAAAGTTGGCAAGAAGCTGAAGTATTATGCTAGAGGAAGTGCTCCGAATTATTTGAAGAGGAAGAATATCAACCTCGCATAGATGGTTTAAGGCTGTCCACCAAGCAAAAGAATGCTCATGGGAATCCATGTCTCTGGCTACAAATATGAATCTGGAATGACAAGTTGTGGCTCAGGCTTCCTTGAACTACTATGTCTCTGGCTACAACTCTAAATCTAGAATGAGAGATTGTGGCTCAGGCTCACTTGAAGTTTGGTGTCTCTGGCTACAAATATGAATTTGGAATGGAATATTGTGGCTCAGGCTCGCTTGGAGTGCTATGTCTCTGGCTACAACTCTGAATCTAGAATGATAGATTATGGCTCAAGCTCGCTTGAAGTGCTGTGTCTTTGGCTACAACTCTGAATCTAGAATGACATGTTGTGGCTCAGGCTCACTTGATGTGGCTTCGAAGCTTGCAGATGACCACCATTCCCCCCCCATTAGGTACAAGGCGAGATGATGGCTAAAAATCAACCGCAAGATTGTTTAATATTCGAGAAAAAGTTTTGACATATGACTTAAACATCTTCTTAGCTATTGATGCCCATTTCCAAGAAGCGATCCATCCAATATGAATATTTGTTCTTGTAGGAGGCTTGTTTCTGAAGAATTGGTGTGAAGAATGGGTGTGCTGATCACAGTGCTTGCATGGGTGAAGATCGAAACAATGATCTTTCATATGGAAAACTCGATCACAGTGTTGGAATTTCACAATTTTTTGTTGCTGTTGTGGAAGAGGAGCATAATCTGGAACAACTAGTGAAGGTAAATTTCCATGAAGAAATCTGGAAATCTGAAATTTGATGGGCTTGGAGTAGTCTAGAATATGAAAGGAAAACTCCTTGTCATATTCAAGACCTGTTCTATGCTTGTTATGAACAAGCTCTTCCCAAGGTCTAATGATGGGCTTGAGAAGTGAAGCGTGAGCTTCTGCATCTGTATACAAATATGCTTTTGAACTAGGCACTGAATGTGAATTAACTGCAAAATTATTGTCTTGCTGCTTATAAGAGTCTGTTTCAATTTTATGAACAGAAACAAGTTCATAATGATGACTCCACTGTTGTAATTCTTCTTGCTGAAACTAAGACTCAAGCTACAAAAAATATATCTTGTCTTGTGCATTTTGCAAACATATTTGAATTTTAGAGATAAAGTCTTTGCTGATTTGGATTGCGTTGACAGTAGTTGAGTGTATTAGAGTATTTAATAACTCCAATACTCCATTAAGTGTGGCCATTTTTAAAACAAATCAGGCTCAACAAATAGGAAAAATTCTTTATATTGTAATGGTGCCAACAATGAAAAACCAAATGTTTCTCAACAAACTAGGTCAAACTAGTTCAATAATAACCTTCCTTTAATGAGATCAAAGATGGATGTCGATGAAAAATATATAAAAGACCCAAATGTTCCTCACATCCTTATTTTTGAGCAAGTGGACTTCAAGGCCCACTGGCACTTCAAAGCTCAAGGGTCAGAAAATGAATTTAACCTTGGTAGACTGAGTTTATTAGAGAGAATAAAAAATATTACTTGGAGGAATGGTGCTATATCACATATGGAAATACATTTTCTCTGGATTGCGCATATATTTACCTGTTTTTCATGCCTTCCCTTTATTTCTGTATCAGACTCCAGCTTGTTTTCGTAATTTTTTTTTTAAATCTTTCACCCTCCACTTCCTCTCTCAACTTCATGCACCTTGTGTTTTCCACAAATCTGATCTGAGGGTCGAATCCCTCTTAGAGAATTACAGGCACTCGATCCTAAGTATCGATGTGTATGGATGGAAGGGAGCACGCAGAAGGGAAGGTGAGGGGAGGGAGGGAGGGAGGGAGGTGGGGTGGGGAGAGCGGAGTGAGGGGAGGGGTGCAGGGAGTGAGGTGAGCGGGAGTAAAGGAGTTGGTAGGGGAGGGAAGCCACGAAGGGAGGGGAGGAGTAGCGGAGGAGGGAGGGTGGGAAATGAGAGGTTGACGAAGGCAGGGCTGAGGGCCACGGAAGAGGCGAGCGCGGAGCTGCGAGGAGGCAGGTCGAGGCCGAGGCCAAGGTGCAGAAGGGAGGCCGAGTGTCGAGGGAGGAGTCTATATATGTGGAGGAGGGTCGACTATGAAGATCAATGTAGTGGAGGAGGCACGTAGTGGAGAGCACAATCAAACTAACTATGCGGACGTGGAGCTGAAATATGGAGTTGGTGACTGGAGAGAGGGACCAATACCAATGTGATAGTATACCAGTGCGATAGTTGTAATGTACCTGGATATGGTTTCAAATGAAGATGTTGTGAACCTGAATGTAATTGCATCAACCTCCATGAGTCATGTTCAATAGCTCCCATTGTGCTTAATTCACCTCCCGCTCATTACCAACATACACTCCTTCTAACACCATGGAGTTGAACCGGTGGAGCGCTCTCTTGAATGGAGCGTAGAGGAAGGATACCAACGAAGGGCATGAGAGACGGTGGAGAGGCCAGCACAGAGGTCTCAGACACAAATCTCAGGTTTTTACTCTCGAGTTTCCTATCCACGACCTTCAGCTTACACGTCTCACGGTTCTTGGAAAATAGTTTGCGATGGGTGATGCAGTGAGGGAGCCCGAGGGGGCCACGCAACATGCAACAAGGAGGCTAAGCTATAGTGAGGAGGCCAGGCAACAATGGTAGAGGGAGTAGAGCGGAACACCAAGGCTTGAGATCAGGAGGCGTAACTCCCAAGAGAGCCAAGCACCGAGGATGTAACTCGTAGGATGTGGGAGCACCGAGACTGCGTAGGTAGAGAGCCACGGGAGGTGCCGGAGCAGTGTACAGGTGGGAGGCTGAAAGGCTGAGAACCAAGGGATGAGCTTGTGAGTGGAGGTGTGGCAGAAATGACACTTCAGAGGCCCTCCTTTTCATGTTGCTCCATCATTTCGTGCGATACCTTTGAGTCGCGTGACTGCCTAACTTCTCTGTAATTTTCAACGCATAAATGATAGTTATATGTGGGAGTTACAAGGTGGACTCATTTCCGTTAAGAAGTCGAGAGTGAGAGGGGAAAATAATGCACATATTTTGTAGTGGGATAGTCACAGTTCTGCAATATGCAAAGGACAAAGGTGACAATCTGTAGGCAAAAATAGAGCAACGTTTTAGAAAGGCAGTCGGGGGGCATTAAAACTAGAGCAGATGTGTCAGCCTACAAAGATGCTAAATAGAGGCAGAACTGATATGCTTAAAAATTCTTAGGGCTTGCAGGTTTACAGAGGCCACAAGAGCAAGTGGTTCACACTTGAGTAGGGTAAGAGATCGCCCGATCTGATACCATTTTAAACACACACACAAGTAGGAAAATAGGCGTGAGTTGCTATTACCATTAATATGATGTATATTTATAATACAATGGTGTGAATCTTGGAATCCACATTCCAAGGTCACTTGGACTCATTTTGTCCATTCGACTTCCACACCTACCCATATCGGATTAGTTGTCCAACATAATGTAATTTTTTAGTTGAATTTACTATATTATTTACATTGGACATGTTTTAGGAACAATTATTTTGTGTTGAAGAAACAATGGTATTATTACGTCTACGATGAAGATTCCAAATTTTTTAGACGTAAAAATGGATACTGTGGAGATTTCGAATTCCCCATCTCAAAACTCACACCACAAAAACCTTCAAACTATCAATGGTATTATTATCAAAATAATATTGATGTTTTCTATGGATTATGTTGTACTGTAATAATGGATGAGTTATTTGATTTATTGCTACATGATGCAAAGGAATTTTACTGGAAAACCTAAATTATCCCAAAACCCTAGTACAAAATTTCCCTAGCACTCTATAGTGGTAGAAAATATGGAATATTGCTAACCCGGGGATTATATGGAATCTAGTCTAAGTGGGTGAGGGAAAACACTCTTACAAATCAAAGTAACAATTGATGATGGGAAGAATTATGGAAGAAGAATTTTTTAGAGCAGGAGATCAACTCTCCTCTCCATCCAAATATGCCCTTGTTAATTCATTGGAAGAGGTGATAAGAACTACAAATGGTGGAACAACCAACTTCTTAATTGAATATAACAGTAATGGTACTAAAAAACTTGGATGAAGACAAGCTATGGAGGCAAAAAGATGAAAAGGTGAATCTTGCAGTTGCATGCTGTCTGAAGAAAATTTTAAGGGTTAGAGCCTCTGAAACCCCTTATGTAGAGAATCTAATCCAGGAAATTAGAAAGCTCCAAAATTATTTGGAAGGAATTAAACTTGAATAGGAAAAGAATAAAGGACATCAATTGCTTGAACCTGATGATAGGAGCACACAACAGAAAGAAGGTATAAGGAGATGGAATGGTTTTTAGACTAATTTCAAGAAAGATAGATCAAATGATATTGATGATAAGCCTAACCTAGAAAATAAAAGTACAAGACAACTTAAAGCAAAGGAAAAGGCATGGATGTGGCTGTATCCTCCTAAAAAGAAGGAAAATCTTAAAGAGGAAATTGTGGTTAGTGGTAGCAGTGCTGAAAGTAACTATATTACCAATAAATATGAAAGAAGAAGTCTAAATCTCAGAGAACAAGAGGGTATTCTCAAGGAAGGGGGCACGATAAGGTGGCAACCTATTGTACTAAGCAATGAAAACTCTCTGAAGCTGGTTGATAAAAATGATGGGCTCCACATGTCAAGCGGTTCTAGCATCCCAATCACTACTAGTGATGTATGTGATGATTATGGAAAATATGGTGAACCTATTTCCTAATATGGGAAGGTAAAATATGAGAAAACTGATGGAAACTATATTTCTCCATATGCATACATAAGTGTACATAAATTGTACATTCCTCACAATATGGCAACACTACCCCAACTACTAACACATTCATGTCTAGTGTCATATTATAACTTTTTTTGTGGTTCATGATATCTGAAAAAATATATACATTACGTATATGAGGTATGTGGGCCCCTCTATGGCCACATCACCTCGAGAATGAAATCCTGGCAATTTCCCTTACATACCCTTTCGAAATATCCGGGGACCAACTTCTGGGGTACGTGGAAGTAGTCTTGTTATGCCACCACATCAACACTATCAAATAAAACTTCAACTAATCACGTGAGGTATTATCGGTCATGGACCCTCTCCTACATGAATTCAACTCCAAGTGGGCCCCTCAATGCCATGTAACCCTAGGACTTAAAACCAAACCATTTTTCTATGCCCTTCTTTCAAATACACTAAGGTGAAGTCACCCATCTTTACCATCGGGGTGACGTGGAAGTACACCTGGTTATATATCCACCTCAATTTGTTTTTTTTTGTGCCCACCAATCACATGGGGTTAGGCCCCTTACAACTATGCATATGGGCTCTACCACTTCCACCTCAACCTGAGAACAAAATATTGGTGACATTGAACTAGGCACCGCAAGAAATCACCAAGGATGAGGTGCTGAGGTGACACTAGTAGCTTTTATCACTGGGGTGATTTCACCCTCCACGTGGCTCCATTCTGGGTCTGCCATGTGTCACCCACTTACAGGAACCCCAAAAAAACCATAAATCTAATTGACACATGTCCTGCTCGTAGGCTTCCATGTCATCGTTGTGGCCACTTCACTTTCCACGTTGGTCATGGTTCCCACCATTCCTATAATGTAAGGTAAAGTTTAATTTCACATCATAAAAATTATACAGGGCCCCCCACCAGGTTACGTTGAATGCTAGGAAAATGGACCCACAACGCCATGTCATCCCAACATATAAATATTGGTGGGATCGTCCTAGCCTTCGCTTGAATTCTTTGGGGTAATTCTTCTAGGATGAAAAATTAATTTCAACCCCCAGTACATATGAACATATGCACTTGAGCCCCCATCCTCAACACTTGGTTATAATGCTCGCACACATGGTCTATCATGACTGGATGGTCAGAACCTTAATGTTGTAAAGTTTAGCCCTCGTTCATTTCCATACAAGTACATACATATTATTGTAAAGCTCTTAGAGCTATACCTCTTGAGCTTTTGATAGGGCTCTGCCCAACACATTATATATATATATATATGTATGTATGTATGTATGTATGTATATGTATGTGTATATATATGTGTGTATATGTGTATATATATATATATATATATATGTATATGTATGTGTATATATATGTGTGTATATGTGTGTATATATATATATATATACATATACATATATGTACATATATGTATATATATGTATATATATGTACATATATATTGTATATGTATACATATATATATATGTATGTACATAGATATATATATATATATATATATATATATATATATATATATATATATATATATATATATATATATATATATATATCTATGTATGTATGTATGTATGTATGTATGTGTAGATACATACATACACACACACACACACACACACACACACACACACACACACACACATATATATATATAACACATAATATGCATTGCACCATCTCGCCACGAGCTTATAAGGGATTCAAAATCAACCTAAAAATATATAGATCTATATATTTTTAGGTTGTTTGAATCCACTATAAAGCTGTCAAGAGATGGTGCAATATATTACGTGTTATATAAATATATATGTGTGTGTGTGTGTGTAATAAGTAATGTGTATGTATGTATCTACACATACATACATACATACATACATACATAGATACATACATACATACATACATATATATATATATATATATATATATATATATATATATATATCTATGTATGTATGTATGTATGTATGTATGTGTAGATACATACATACATACACACACACACACACACACACACACACATATATATATATAACACATAATATGCATTGCACCATCTCTTCTGAGCTTATAAGGGATTCAAATCAACCTAAAAATATATAGATATTTAGACATATATATGTATTTAATTCACATACATGCAAACACTATCCTTCCCGAACTTGGCAGTGCTGAAACAAGGCTTGATAGCCAATCTTTAGTATATGTAATTAAACTTAACAAGGATCTATCCCTTCATTTAAAATCAACCCCATTTGGCCAATTTTAGGCTCATAATAGCTCATAGATCTGCTGATCTCTTTAGATAATAATAAACGTAAACACCAGACCATGAACACCTTCATTTACCCAAGAAACGATATAGGAAATGAACATTCCTTAAGCATGCAAGAAATGACATTCTACATAAGATCATCATATTGAATCAATGCCAAACAAGATTGAGGCCAACAAATCAAATATATGCATAGTAATAAATTCACAAAGGCTTGAGTATATACTTACCTTATAAAATGTGCTAAAAAATTGAGATTGGGACTGCGACTCTCCACCTAATCTTAGACACACTACAACCAAACATTTCATGCAGTAGTCACCCTTGAGCCAAATTACAAAGCTTTAGGATGAGAGCTTAAGGGATTAAAGCAATGTTGCTAGTTCAAATAGGGACTTGAAGAACTATCCACCTCCACCCACCAACTACTTCATGCAACCAATATCTCATAGGGGAGTCCTATACTTCAATGAGCAGGGAATATATAGGATCACCCCCACCCAAAATCGAATGAGATAATACATAGGCTTATGAACTCAACCCTCATAAAATTATTTCACACAATGGTTCCACCAAATCCCAGGAATACATAACCAACAGTAAAACCCCCCAAAAAAGCAGAGGGGGATAAATAACACTCCTTACCAAGAATCTAAGGAACAAGCCTCCACCCAAGATGTCAAAAAAATCCAGAGAACCATCTCCACTATATAGTATTATAGGGAATTTGGAGAATACTATCCTCAACTGAGAGATTTTATTCCACCTCCCAATGCTCAATCAAATGATTATCTACTTCTTGAATTCTGGAAGCAGCCCAACGTTTTCTGCACTTCTTCCTCATGCACTATGGTATTTTCTTCCTCTACAATGTAGCCGTTTCCTTCTTTGTTGTATTCCTTAGAGTTTATCCTCTTTTTCTTGTTCAATAATGCTCCTCCCAACTCTCTTCTCTCATTTTGGTGTATCCAATCGCCTCCCCTTAGTGAGTGAGAATGCAATTAGAGAATGTTCGCTTTCCTCCCACTACCGTGCTGCAACCATTTTGGTTGCATGGGTAGAAAATTTTGTCACCATCCTTAAGATTAGACTCAGATGGTTTCATATTTTCAGAGTGGTGGTGGAGATGCTGTTGTGCTAGCCCTTCCCCATCATTCTCCCGTTGGTTGAATTCCACTCTTCCCAGCTTCTAGTGTAGCCTATCCTCCATCAATTTTTGTCCTTTCTTCCTTGTGAATATATCCAAGGTAGGCATGGTTCCTCTGTCCTCTTTCCCATGTACTAGTGTTACCTATCCTCCATTAATTTTTGTCCTTTATTCCTTGTGAATTTATCCAAGGTAGGCATGGTTCCTCTATCCTCTTTCCCAACTCCATTAACGGATATGATCAATCCCTTTCAAAGAATACCTACCAGCCATTCGAGGCTGCGATAAAACAAGTTAAGCTTCCTTAAAATCCCAAGTAACCTCCTTCCTCAAAATTTGGAATCAGTGTCCCAATTCTTATGAATTTTTAATTAAAATAAAAGTATATTAAATATTTACAATGAAGGGGAATTGGCCTAGGACTGTCATAGGAAACACTGCAGAAGTCTCTATAAACTTGTAAAATCAAACTTTTCTTCCTATAACTAAAAATACTTGCTTCCAACCTTCTTTAATGACCTTGCCATTGCTAAACACTTGTATACTTAAAAAATT
The DNA here is from genome assembly GCA_034641835.2 of Pinus albicaulis. Lineage (NCBI taxonomy): Eukaryota > Viridiplantae > Streptophyta > Pinopsida > Pinales > Pinaceae > Pinus > Pinus albicaulis. The sequence goes on from CM076570.1 coordinate 446,800,018, forward strand.
ATTAGAACCATGCACAAGGTCATCTGGATGTTGACATCCATGCCAACACAATTGGCTCTATGGTTGACATCAATGCCAACACCATGCTACCAACGATATCTCCCTTTGGTATTGATGGCAACCTACAACCATTCCACTAACTGATATTCATTCACTACAAATTGGCTGGTCTCATCCTTGCTCTAGTGGATGACCCACTCTCCACCTTTGACATCAATGGAAAAGGGTGGTCATGCCTTGCTAAAACACCATGTTGTCACCGACTAAAATCTATTGATATCTATTGTTTTCTAATGAAATATGATAATATACAACACCTGCAAGATAATCATTAAGAATGAAGAAACCTGCTATCTCCAATCGACACCAAGTCAATTATGCCAACTCCACGACCTTCCTTTTGTTGAACATGCTCCCCCTAAACATGTATTAGGGTTGTAATTAACTATTCATAGCCATTTTTCAACAAGTTTTCTACTGTCTTTTCATGCCTCCTTGCCACATGCAAGAGGATAATCTTTGTGGAACAATGACTCATAACAACCCATGACCTAAAAATGAACATGATAGTACATGATTCCATAATGAGAGTATAGGTCTATATAAATGCACACAAGAGTGATTTACATGGACGATTCAAATGACTCACTACTATGCATTCTAAATTACAATACTCTCATACATATAGATGTATGAAAGATGTTATTTTATGCATAACTGGTGTAAGGGAATTTTCAACCAAATTTTCCAAATGATAAAAAAATACATGCATATGGCTGAAAGACATGATATTTCACTCATGCATACAATGTATATAGGTGCTACAGGATAAGCTAGTGAAAACAAAATGAAAAAAACATAGTACCCTTGAAACCCTAGTTTTATGCATAGCTACCCCTAAGCTCATGTACCTCCAATACGCATGTTGATCCTGTGGACCTAGTTGTGCATTTGGGATCTTAATCATACTATGTTGCTGCTTCAAATTATCTTCATGACTTCTACATGTTGCCATGCTGTTGTCATAAACTCCCCTTGAGAACAAGCAAGCCTCACATTGCTTTTTGTAGCCTTTTGTGAATATACCTAAGAGTAATGGATTGTGGTGGGGATTTTCTTCTCCTACTTTGCTTTCCGCTACTCATTTATTCTTCCACACTTTGGTAAGTTTCTTCTTGCCATGTGCATTCTCCTTTAGATTTATGCTAGTCCTACTTTGAATAAGATTTTCCTTTTTCCTATTTTTCCTTGGAAACTTGGACAAATTACAGTATCTATCCATGTGACCAAGGTTGTCAGAAGTGTAGCACCTCACATGAACAAGATATGAGGCAATAGGGTCATATCTATTGCTAATCACATCATATCTATACCTTTCATTGATCATGCTTATACTCCATACAATAGATATGCAATCAACCACCTTGTGGCCAAACAAGTTACACGAGAAACAATAAATAAAAAATGCAGTAACATATTTGATGGTTTTTGATCTCCTCTTCTACCCAAATTGTTAATTATATATGTACATTATGCTCCTAAAACTGACTACAACATGTCAAAAGTGATGAAAGATGTAACATTCTACATTTTCCATCAAAGGAGTAAAGGATTTTTGACTTCTTTGAATCTTCCATATTCCTATATTCTTTATCGTTTGATCTACTATTTCTTTCCTTTATTACTGCTCTTATTTCTGCCATTACCTACTACAAGCTTCTTAATATTTGCATTGTTGTTTACATGAGCATGTGAGTTGGAATCTCCCTTATGAAACCTAGGCCATATCTGATCAAGGGAGACCTTTGGCTCTTAAGAATGCTATCCAAAGCCTTGGTACTCTTCTCCATCTTGAGTTGGCTGTCTTTTTATTCAAGTTTCTTTCTCATGGAGACAACTCCATCTTCTATTTTTTCAACTCAATCCTCACTCTCATTTAGCTAGTTTCTCTTCACATCTCCAACTCTTTTAGCTTCTTCCAACTTGGTATTTAAATTGATTATTTCATCTTTGAGCTCAACCTCCTTGACATAAAAAATATGCAGCAATTTTTATTGACCATTACATGGATCTATTAGCCTATGTACTTCAATAGTAAAAATTTCAATAACCACAATGTATGACTCAAGTTCAACTTTGAGAATCATAACGTCATCCTCATCATCACTATGTAACTTAACATGAAGAACATCAGAACCATCTAATACATTGTTAAGAATTGGCTCATGATCATTATTACCTTACGATCTACTTTGTTGGAGCACACTAGGTTTTGTTGAGCCCTCATTTTCTAATTTTTCTTATTGATGATCAGCTGCACCATTCACACTAGGGGGATGAATCTCATTAGGTTGAGACTATATATTCTATAAGGTCTTCTTCTTCTTCTTTTTCTCTTCTTCTCTCCATTGTTGCTACCATTCTTATCTCCTCCATACAAAAATTGCAATATGTCCCATATGTCTTTAGTAGATGTCAAATCTACTATCTTCTCCAAATATGCATGGTGAATATTTTCGTATATCATGTATTTTTCTTGACCATTCTACTACATCACTTTATATGAGAGGGGATCCTTGCAATATTCTTCACATACTAACTTCCACACATTAGCTGCACAAGCTGACAACTGGTATTTAAATTTTTCTTTCCATACCTGGTAATTTTCAGTAGTGAGTAGTGACCCTCCTTGATGATCCATTCCATTTTTTTTTCAAAATCTCACTAGATCTTCCTTCCAATGGTCAAATTTCACCTGAAGACACCTGCTCTAATACCAATTTTTGGGAGCTTGACAATATTGAGAAGGGGGGGGGGCGCGGTGAATTAGTATTGTGCACCGATTATAAACTTTTTCCTTTTCTTACAAAATTAGATGAATCATGAATTAAATCAACATCATAATATACATTAGCATGTCATAGCATATGAGAAACATGCACAAGCAACCATGAGAGCAATAACACATAGAGCATACGACACATAAGAAACACATAAACCATGAGAACACTAGATATTAGGTGGAAACCCTTCTAAGTGAAAAACCATTGTACGCATTGCTTCATTCTACTTATTATTAGATTTTTTTTTTCTTACATCATATCACTAGCCACCACTAGTGTGCAAGCCCGACTTGTGATGCATGTATAAAACCACTCGCTCTAGGCCACTACCTGATGAAATACACAACTCCCTCAACTATGTAGGCCACTACCTTTTGGAATCCACCACTCCCTCAACTATGTAGGCCACAAACTACTACGAACCACTACCTACTAGAGGCTCACACCTCTAATAGTTTCCTAGGAGACCACCTAGGGGAATCCACCACTCCCAAATGTTTCAAGCCACAACTAGAAGGAAGACACCACTCCCTAAATCAATAAGCCACTATTTTCTGAAAATCCACCACTTTCCCACTGAAGGAATTAACCTTAAAAACTTTGTGGAACATATTTCATTGATTTTCAAACTAGGGCCCATGAACTCAACTCAAAACATCTGTAGTCCTCGTTTCAAAATTTTCAGACTAGACCCACTTTAAACTCTCTGCTCATCAACAAGAAAAAAACATCTCTACATAAAACCTCTCTTTGCAATATAAATCCTGCTCACACAATAAGAATCTACTCATCAAACCTAATGAGCCCTAGTATTGCAACAAGAATTCTACAACTTCCAAGGCTACCAACTTAAATTATAAACCTGGGGTTCGTATAGACTTAAGAGGTGTCAGCACTATATGTTAAACATGCAATGTGTCCTTCATTGATCTAATGTAATGGAGTGAATGTCATGAGATCAAAGCCTAAAATAATTGCAGAAATGGAAATGTCACTCTATTTGCAAGAAATGGAAATGTTGCTTGATCAAATGTAAATGCTAATCCTAATTATAGAAATGTAAAGGCTATACTAGAAAATATTTAAACAATAAGCTACTTGCAAAATGTAAATGTTGCATTGAAAGTAAACCTAGTCTATGGAATGGAAATTATAGTGCTTGAAATAGAATCTCTAGCTTAAGAAGGAAGAAAGAAAACTAATATAACTTACATAAAGGAAAGTTCATGTAATTAATAATTTCATTCCAAATAGTTTAGATCCATTGACAAAGTTTATTAGATACTTTATTTGGAAATCAAGAAAACCATTATTGTGCTATCCAATTCATAAATCTTTCCACAAACCCAAATTTCAGAAGTGAGTTGCAATGGAGAAGAGGAAAGGATTAGTAGGTATTTGGTATTAAAAAATCATGGTTTCATAGCATAGGGGTCATGATTCAAGCCTAAGGGACAAGAACCAAGCTTTTGGAGAAAATATAGTCAAGTTTACACATGCTACAGGACTGTTACACGACTACTACTCCTCGAGATAACTTGCCGAATTCCAAAACAAATCAAATTCAAATGAGATGGAAATTTTTTTGTTATAAATTAGGATGTAATAGGACTCCATTACAATTTTAATCACTCAAAAATACCCCTGTTAACATGTGTTAAAAAATAACAGAAAATTACTACTCCAAAAACCATAAATTCAAGAATTAGTGAGCCAGTTAACCTATTAAATTCCTAACCTGATCAAGAGAAAATTATATGGGGTAAAATTTGCTATAAAATTGAATTTTTTTTATGACTCTATACAAGTAGAATAAAATCAAATTAATCTCATTAAAATGTTCTCATAAATAGCAAAAAATTACTACTATTTTTCTACAAGTGACTTCTAGAAATTTTAGATTTGTGAACTAGTAAACCAATCCAAGTATTTCAATGATGAATATGATTTTTAAAAGATGTTATAAGGATGTATCATGTTTTTGAATATGTAAATAACCTGCAAAAACACTTCAATAATTTAACCAATATAACCTACAACAAAAGAGGCATGCACACTAAATGAAAAAATAAGAAATGTAAGTGAAAAATACATTCAAAGGAAATACGGAAATTATACAAGAGGGATCTGAGGCTCCTGGGATGGCCAAGCCCAAGGATAATCAAATTCATATGAAGGAAACCAAGATTTAGAAGTTAAAAATGACACCAAGATTCATTATTTGAAGCAATCCAAATACATCCCTACTAGAAATGAAAGTGGAGCTACTAAATAACAAGTTTTCTACACAATAAGACTAAGAAAAACATGCCCCTAGAGGAAAATTCGAATTGGAACTTATAGAAAGTGATGAGGAAGCATTCGCCTTGAAAGAAGGTAGCTTTCCTCTCCAAAATCCCTCAAAAATTGGATCTAGCTCCCAACATCAAAAATCTTCATTAAATGACAGGGAACACATTCCTATATTTTCTCAGTTAGTGGAGCTCCAAAATTTGTCAAAAATTTCATGATATTTAGTTCATTTATTATCCAATATTGGCCGATCTTGTAGCAGGGATCAAGCCCATATATCATCTCAACCATCTTCATAATATTCCCAATATTCTCATAATATTCTACAAAAATAAATAATATTAGACACACATATGCAATTATCTCTAAATATTCCTAATGAATATATTAAAGCTAAAAATAAGCTATCTAATGAAAAAAATATGTTTAATATGCTGAAGGATGGTCAGATGGGCCTTAATTTTTGTCTAATTTGGAGGCCCATCATATCCCCATACTGAAAGTGTTACTCATCCTCTGAGCAACTTAGTGACCTAATTGCGCCTCATTCATGGCCCTAGTGGCCTCATTAACATCCCAAGCTACTTTATAAGGAATTTTGGGACATATTCTCTTGCTCCATCCTCTTCCTCTTCTTCTCCAAATTCTTCTTTTGTAGATCCATCCTTTTCTCCAAGTTCTAATTAAGCTTGTGCTTGTGTCTGAAGAATAGTTTCCCTGTCTATATCCACAAATTTTTCCTATGATACAAGTTTTCAAACATTCTCCACAAGATATATGATAATTGACATCCTTTATGAGTCTTTGGAATCTCTTCAATTTAACTCCCCCCCCCTGCGCCCCCCCACCCGTCCATGATTGTCACTATAATTTTCCAAAGTTTGGAAAACCAATACTCCCAATATGATACAGGGGTAAAAGAGTAGTTTTACCTATACTAGTTAGAGGAAGGAAAAAATCAGACTCAACTAAAAAAAAATTCCATTTCATCTCTTATCTTGCTTACCTCAAAATAAACATTCACATTCGATTTTTTTATTCTCAAACTACTATCATAATTTTTTTATAGGATGCATTGTTGGAGGAATGATAGGTTTTGCAGGTCTCTTGTCCACAAATGGCAGAGAAAAATGTGTACTTACCCTTTTCTTAGATTTCCCTATTCAAATGTAGGGTTTTGGTCACAAATTTTCCAACCATAAGGATTTTTTTAGCTCTTTGGACTTTCCTATAGCACTTTGTCTACACCTGTAGCAAATCTGTCCCTTCCTGTAGCATTTCTATTTGTCATATAACAGCTCAATTTCTCCTGTATCAGCTCTGTTTCTACTATAGCACATCACATAATCTATCAGATCTTGACCAGAATTTCACCTCATGCCTAATTTATTTCCTCTTACCTTTTTATAACATCTTCTAGGCCTTGGACAGAAGCTAGAAGAGATCACAAACCTCTTGGAAAGCCTCTTTTCATCACTATGGTTTAAGTTCTATTTTGATGGTGAATTCCTTCTTTCCTTTTGTTTCCTTCTTGTTCTCTTTTTTGTCTTAGATTATTTCCCAATCGCATATGGAGTACTCCATTCTGCTATTTGTGTCACAACAAGTTTGATTAGGTATTTCTGAGGTGCTTTTATTTTAGTATTTAGCACAGTTTGTGCCTCTACTTCTCCTTCTTCATCTACCCTTTTTTATTTTTTATAATATCCCTATTCTCCATCCTCTACTTATTATTTATTAGCTTCTTCTTCTCCTTCTTGGCCGTGGGCTCAGTTTTCAAAGCGACTTAGAGTTTCAAAGTAGAGATAAGAGGAATAATTTTCTTTTACTATCACTTGTATCACCTACTCTGTCTCCTGTAGCAGCTGGTTCCAATCCTGTAACACTTGATTTTCATCCTTTCAACACCTCTGTAGCAGCTTAGGGAACCCTTGATGGTGGCTAGCTCAACTCTCAATGATGTAGTGGGTCTCTCTTACCATTTTTGGAATGAAATCTTGGTACAAATGAAGTTCTTTTTTCTTAGGCCTACTAGCTGTCTCAATGAGGTTTTCAACTAATAGGTCTGCCTAACCACCTCAAAGGAGATTTTCACCTAGGATATTCTCATTTTTTTCATTTTTATTTCCTACCTCATGGAGGTTTTCAGTGAGTTCATTAGATACTTCATGTGGTATTCAAGAGAATCATTACTGTGTTATCCAATTCAGAAATCTGTCCACTAACCAAAATTTCAGAAGTGAGTTGAAATGGATAAGAGGCAAGACTTAAGAGGTATTTGGTCTCACAAAATCATGAATTTAGAGCCTATGGGTCATTATTGAAGCCTAAGAGATAAGAACCAAGTTTTTGGAGAAAATCTGGTCAAGTTTACATGTGCTACAAGAATGCTACTCCTCAAGAAAAAATTTCGAATTCCCAAGAAAATAAAACGAAAAATGATGTGGATTTTTTTTTAAATTATAAATTAGGATGTAATAGGTCTCTATTCCAAGTGTAATCACTCAAAAATACCCCGGTTAACATGTGCTAAAAAATAGCAGAAAATTACTACTCAAAAAACCATTATTTCAAGAATTAGTGAGCTAGTTAACCTATCAAATGACTAACCTGATCAAGTGGAAATGGTATGGGGTAATTTTTTTTATTAAATTGAATTTTTTTATGACTCAATAAAATTTGAATAAACTCAAATTAATCCCATTAACACTTTCTAAAAATTAGTAGAAAATTACTGCTATTTTTCTACAAGGGACTTCTAGAAAGTCTAGATTTGTGAACTAGTAAACCAATCCAAGTAGCTTAATGATGAATATGAATTTTCAAATATGTTATAAGGATGAATCACGCTTGTGAATCTATAAATAACTTGCAAGAAAAATCACTTCAATAATTTAACCAATATAACCTACAACAAAAGAGGCATGAACACTAAATGCATAAATAAGAGATGCAAGTGAAAAATACATTCAAAGGAAATAAATAAATTATACACGAGGGCTATGAGGCTCCTAGGATGGCCAAGCCCAAGGATATTCAGATTCCTATGAAGGAAAATAAGCTTTAGAAGCTAAAAATGACACCAAACTTCTCTATTTGAATTAATTCAAGTACATCCCTGATAGAAATGAAAGTGGAGTTGCTAAATAACAAGTTTTCTCCAAAAGAAGAATAAGAAAAACATACCCCTAGAGGAAAATTTGATTTCGTACTTATAAAAAGTGATGAGGAAACATTCTCCTTGAAAGGATACAAATTTCCCCTCCAAAATCCTTCAAAAAGTGGATCTGGTTCCCAACACCAGGAATCTTCATTAAATGACAAGGAACAGATTCCTATATTTTCTCAATAAGTGGAGCTCCAAAATTTGTCAATAATTTCATGATATTCAGTTCATTTATTATCCAATCTTGGTCCATCCTGTACCATGGAGAAAGTCCCTAGATTATCTCAGCCTACAAATCTTCATAAGCTGCCCAATATTCTTACAACATTCTACAAAAATAAATAATATTAGGCACAAATATGAAATTATATCTAAACCTTTCTAATGAACATATTAAAGCTAAAAATATGTCATATAATGCAAAAAAATATGTTTAATGTGCTGAAGGATGGTCAAATGGGACTTACTTTGTGTCTAATTTGGAGGTCCATCAAAACCTTAGCACCAAACAACATTATCTTTGCCCCACTATCTCACTGATTAACTTGAGCAACTAACTCTCTAACTGTCAACATTCAAAAACATTAAACTGAATCTTAAACACAACCATCCATCCTAGTAGTATCTCAAGATACATATACTAACAAATCAAGTAGCAAAATAACTCTCTGTACTCAGATCCATACTCAACTATAAAAACACAAGACTATACATCATATGGATATTACAAAATGCATTGGATCACACTCAACCATGCATTAGAAAACAACAATATATGTGGCATACGATTGATACAATAGTACATAACATGCAAAACTATGCACCCTTGAAACATTCTCTTACTTTTCAATACAAGAAACTAACATACATATTTGTAACATATAACCTCAGCCACAGCTAACAATACAATATAACTCAGTTGGAAACAACTTCAAATCACTATGACAGTGTCGCTGGGTGAAAGTTGCAAGACTGTGTTAGTCTTTGTAAACCTGTAAAACTCAAACTTATTTACCCAAAATTTAAACCACTTGCTTCCAACCTTCTTCAATGACCTTGACAAGCACCTATAGAATTAAACACTGATTAGAACCATGCATAAGGTCATGTGGATGTTGACATCAATGCCAACACAACTGGCTCCATGGTTGACATCAATGCAAACACCATGCATAAGGTCATGTGGCCGTTGACATCAATACCAACACAACTGGCTCCATGGTTGACATCAATGCCAACACCATGTGGCTAACACATGCCCTTTTTGATATGAATTGATATATATATTAGGGTCACTTTTGATTTACGTAAAACCTTTATGAAGAATGAAAGAGTCAATCTTCACATACCAAGATCTCGGTGCCTATTTTAATCCCTATAATGCTTTCTTTAATTTTCTAATAAGGTGCTCTTGACGCTATTTAAAAAACCCTTATGGATGAGCTAAATATACTTCTTCTTTCGTTACCCATTTAAGAACACAAAATTAACACCTAGCTGTTGTAATTTCCATTTATGCTTTGTATCAAGCTACAATAGAAAAAGTTTCTTCATAATCAATTTCCTCTTTCTGTTAGTATCCTTTTGCAACTAGCCTAACCTTATATTTATCTATAGTTCAATCAAACTTAAAATTGGGTTTGAACTACCACTTGGATCCTATTGGTACCTTATTTTCAAGTAATTCTATTAATTCCTAAGTATCATTTCTTCATTATGAACTCATATTCTTCCTTCACCGTGTCTCTCCACTCTTTAAGCTCATTAGATTATTTAAAGTTCAAAGTCTTCTATGAAATTCATTACTTTAGTCATTAATGCATAACATATAAATCTTATTAATGGATAAGTTTGACGATATGACCTTCTTGGTACATCACTACTTTCATATCCTCCTTCTTTGTGGTGAATCATCTCTTTCTCTTAGTGTGCTATGGTTGCTAGAGGTGTCCATGTCGTTGGATTCTTCCTCCTCTTTATGTTCTTTCTTATCATCTGGTTCCTCTTTGACATCATCATACTAGTAAGGAATATGCCATGCATCAATACCTTCATCTACAAGATCATGAAATAATACATCTTTACTTGCAAATATTTATGTATGTAGGGATAAAACAAATTATAAGTTTTATGATCAGAATAATAATCTATGAAAATACATATGATTAACTTTGACATCAAGTTTCCTTCTATATTCTCTCATAACATGAGAAAATGATTTGCTACCGAATATTCTCAGATGGATTACTACTGGTTTATGACCATAACGTGTTTCAAAAGGAGTCCTATGATCTAAAATTTTAGTTGGACTTCTATTTTTCAAGTAAACAACAATGTTAACAACTTCAACCCAAAATAAATTGGTAATATTTTTAGCTTTTAACATATATTGTGCCAATTATACCAAGGTTTTGTTCTTCCTTTCAACTACTCAATTCTACTGTGGAGTATATGGTATTGTGTATTGTTGTACAATTCCATGGGATTTGCAGTACTTGATGAATTCATTTGAAATATATTCTCCCCCTTAATTTGATCGGAGGATCTTGATGTATTTTCTTGTTTTCTTTTCAACCATATTTTTGAACTCCTTAAAATATTCAAATACATCACTCTTCTTTCTCATGAAGTATAGCCATGTGTATTTTATACAATCACCACTAAATATAAAGAAATAATATGCTCCACCTAATGATGTAGTATGTATAGGACCACAAACATATGTATGGACGAGTTCTAGAACATCCCTTTTCCTTTTATCTATATGAGCAAGCCTACTCTTCCCTATGCACCTTCCCTAATTCACACCCTTTACATTCAAAATATTCATTCTTAAGCATTGGAAGCCCTTGTACCATTCCATGTTTTCGTATTAGTAATAGATCATGATGATTAATATGGCCATATCTTTGATGTCAAAGAGATTCCGTAGTCATGGTTTTGGATACCAATTCTTGATGTATTTTGGTTTTCATATCGAACTTAGTGACAAATCTCCAATTCTAAGTCCTATTGAAATGACTTTGAAATGGTCCTACATGTCTTTCACCACACAATGTGAATTTAAAAGTTATACCTTCAAGCCCTGTTTTTTTATAGTAGAAACTAAGATTATATTATTCTTAATAACAAACACATACATCAAATTTTGAATAAGTTTAACACGACCATTAGGTATTGTCACTGATACATCACCATACCCTTTAATTTCATGTTCACGATCATCTCCAAGATATATATTCGTACCATTTTTAGTTTCATAAAAGTTCTCAAACTAGTGTCTATTACATCAAATATTTATGGAGGCTCCAGATTCAACAAATCAAGTATTTGGATCATCTATTTCAGCAGATAATGCAACATTTGTAACAAATAATCTAAATTTTTTGACACCATCATTCATTGTTTCTCCTCTATTAAAAAAATTACCAATGTGCCTCTTATTTCTATGTTTGTACTCATGGCATTTCATTTTCATGCAATATCTAGGGTGGTTGATGAGTCCCATCAATAGGTATACCTTTAAGATCATTATGCTATCCTCTAGCCTTAAAACTATCATTTTCTCACATTAATTCACATTTTTTGTTATAATGTAATGTTCCAAAATTTTAGCTTCCAAGCTAAATGGAACATTAGAGTTAGCAGCAGCTGTAGCCGGTAAATAAATGGGTAGAAAAGCCCATAAGTCTCCTAAGGAGGATAAAAATAATCCAAATGTGAAAGGAGACACTCTTTCTAGACAAATAAAACACTCCATGTGTGAACAAGGTTAAATTGAAGCTGCTTTGACTAAGTCAACAACGCAGTTTTAGTGGAGGAGGAATCCTAGGTTGGAAAAAGAAATTTTGGAGGGAAAGGTAGCTTGGGTTAGAAGCAACCTAAGTGAGTGGGTCCAAGGGAAAGAAAACTCACTTCTTATATAAGGAAGAGGATGGAAGCATTTTTCATCATGTTGTAGATTATTCTCATTCTTGGCTGCCAAGAATTGTTGCTACTTAGCAAGTTGCAGTGCTATTTAGCATTGGGTGTTCCCGGGCGGGAATCCCACCTCTTTCCTTTGAGTAGCTCATTGGGAGAGTTTTTACTCATCTTTCCACATCAGGTTTTTAGGCCAAGCTTTAGCCATCTACATCAGCACAACTTTGCCGGAGATTGTGCAGTGTTGCTAGGTGCAACAGTGGAAGGGATTGGAATCCCGGTTTCTGTGCTAGTTTCTCATTGGAGGAAGGTTTCCTTCACTTGAGAGATATTTTTGGAGAGCTCCAGAGCTTATTTAAGATCCGTGGTATCAGACCACACATTTATCTTACCCTCCCAGCGTTGTTTCTTCTAGGGAGTACGTTTTTCAGGAGGCAGAGTTTATTGCATGGTTTGGTGGCTCCATTGCTGAGTTTCCTTGTGATTGAGAGGTTCATCCTTTCATGGGAGGAATCCCTTGAGGGTTCTACATCAGATCAGACATCTTTCAGCCTATTTAAATCATGTAATTTAGTGTTTCAGTGATTATTCAGTCATTTTCTGAATATCACATTTTATATATAGAGTGTTTGATAAGAAACCCTTGTCGGTTTCTTTTGTATTTTGTAAAGGGAGCTTAGATCTCTGTTCTCCAGAATTTTTTATCAATAAATGAGTATATCTATTGTTATCTAATAATTTTATGTGTAAACCCTCTCTTAGACTGCACAGTCCCTTGAGCAGCTGCTCCGACATTTTGCAGTCTTGGGGTTTTTCACTAGTTTTGGCTACACTAATGTGGGAGGTCTATTTAGCCCACCTAGTTTGATTTTTTTCAGCTATATTCTTGGATTTACATTTAATATTGATTATTTTATGGGATCCAAGATTCAATTTCAGTATTTTGTTGCATATGTTGCTGGAAGAGCGTTTTTGATACATGATTTATATGAGTAGTTCTGAAAAAGGAACATTACAGTGGTATCAGAGCATGATCTTTGGCTCAGCCTGTGGCTTCAAGCCAAAGTAATGAATCCATGAAGGGGAATATTTTGAACTCTATAGACAGAGTTTGCAGATGGACAGGTAGCCTCTGGATCTCATCCTTTTTTCAAAGGTGACATATCCAGTAAATGCCCCTGCAGTCAATCTCTGGAATAGAATTTCGATATTCCTGAGAAGGGAAACTTTCAAATGCTATCAGAAGAAGGAGAGATGGATAGAAGCCAGGAAGCTTTAGTATGTGCAGAAATAAAGGAAGACAAGCTCACAAAGCTTCTTCCAAAATCTATGAAGAGATTTCAAGGAGAGCTGAAAAAGTGGAGATTGGAGATGGGATCTCCAAAGGAGATTGATTCTAGAGCTGAATCTAGATTTGCACATGGTGAGTGTGAGCATGCAGCTGCACTCCATGATGCACATCACAGTCAAATTCCCAGAGCTATCCTGAGATGGACGGGAGGAGGAAGAATGCCTAAGAGAATGAATCTTAGTTATTTGTTGCGAGAGTATGAATCTCAAACTAAGAGGTTTAGAGATCATACTGATTTCCAAGAGTTTTTCAAGATCCAGATGGAGAAGAGACAACATCAGGATGCAGATATATTTCTTCTATCTACTTTTTCCAGATCACCTACATGTTCAGTTGGAGCTTGGGTGAAGGAGCTAAACTCCTATTTGTAGCTGCACCATATTTCCGGAGATGAAGCTATCGGATTTGCAGCGCTGCATTTTAGAGGTAAGGCTCATGCATGGTGGATTTTTGAATCTTGTTCCTTAAATAATGCCAATACTTTCTCTTTTGAAAGATTCATAAGAACATTAATGGAGAGTTTTGGTGAAAAACTTCCTAAGACACATGAGCAAGGAAAACTTGAGAAAAAAAAACCCTTGCATGTGATGGGGGAAACTCCATTTCAGAAAACCATGGGAGGAGCTGATGTCTTGCATTACACATTGCCGGAAGCAACACTTCCAGTTCATATTATTGAACAAGAGGGCATGGGGATCACTTTTTCACAAAGGGATCCATTGGTTGAGATGTTTCCCACACACATTGATGAAGAAGAGGGCAACAACGCTGTCACATCTAGAGCACATCCAGTGCCTCATGCAGAGGAAGGAGGAGCACATGATCCCACAGGAGGGATTCTTGTATCTATGCAAGAAATTACCCAGGATCTCATACATAGAGGTCCAAGCACAATCAGTGAGCAGCATGATTGTGAAGCATTGTAGCTAGAAGGAGGAGGAAGGGAGGAAAAGCAACATCAGTTGATGAGAAGCATACACCCTTCTCTATTTCAAGGAGCCAATGCAAGGAAGAAGCAGACTGATTTGTGCTGTAGAAGCGAGGGCAAGATTGCCCAATCACCCATACAGTCTACTCTTGACATTGATGTCTCACTTCATGGAGGAATTCCACCTGGGAGGCCACCTGATCTTCAGTTGATGAGAGATGTCTTGTCTTTGGGTTCACCACTCTTGGATTTTTGAGAGGTGAAGAGTTTGGAGGAGAAATTTTGCATGGGGGATGTCAAAGTAGCATGCAGCAGCATGAGTGGAGCTACATATTCCAGATCACCAGCGCTGTCTCTTAGGAGGATTGATCCTTATTGGAGGTCTTCGCTTTTGGTAGAGTACTCCAAGGATCTTGGTGCATGCATAATTCTTGATGACCTGGATGGAGATGAAAAATACATGGTGGATGACGTGGTCATCTATTTTCATGGCAGAGTCTTCTTGACTAGAGCCTCTAGTCTTAAGGAGAAATTACTACACTTCTCTTCTATGCACCTTGATGCATATTTCCAGTTGATGGAGGAGTTCACTTGGGAGGGAATTCAACATGACATATTTCAGCATATGGAGAGATGCATAGCTCAGATGGTGATAGAGAGGATGTCACAACCACATTCCTACTCATTGAGAGTGAGGGAGAATTTCCAGTTGAGCCATTTCAGCTCAAGACTTCAAGTACATAATGGAGGAGGTATCATTTCATGTTTTGTATTGTACTTCATTCCTTTATTTGAGCAGCATGATGTATCAAGAAGAGTTGCTTCTTCTTGTATATTATATGATGATGTACTTGCAGCTACTTGTAGCATTGCTTTTTGGCTATCCTTTTGATGAGCTGTGGGGGAAGCCACATGATTCTCGGTGTGCACCATTGACACCATATTATAAATTCATGTTTTCATCTTATGAGATGACTGTGGCAGAAAAAAAGTGGCTGGTAAAGCACTTGTTAATTCTTATTCTGATGCAGGCCAAGGGTGCATTGCGCTGGTTCCATGAGGGGGACCAAGATTCACTCTCTGGTTGTCATTTGGCAACTAGTTTTTATTGTATCATGCTTCCATGTATTGCTGATGTGTTTTGGTTTGAAGGGAGCTTGTATGAGGGAGAGATGAGGTAGAAAAAAAGGTTGTCGTTTCTATGGTGTCACTTGGGAGAGTATAGGAAAAATTATTCCCATAATTTTCATGATATTTCTGAAGAGAAGAAAGGCACATTCATGGTGCAAGGAGGGTACCCTTCAGTATTGGAGGATCATGAGAGACTTCCATGTCGGGAGATGATTTTATCATATAGCAGCATGATGGTGGATGGCTTTGGCATGTGGAATGTCAAAGGGAGAAGTCATGGAGGCTTATTACAAAGGCCTACAGCACTGTCACGTAGGAGCATGTTCTTATGGATGAGATATTCCAAGGGAGGGAGGCATCCCTTCTTCTTGCAGATTTTTATGAGTAGATTCTCATGGGAGGGCTTATTGGAGGATATCACTTTCATCCCACTCACTATGTATGGTAGAGAATGCATTTCTGTACTTGTTTATTACTCTATTGAGTATTTGTACTTTCTCGCCATGATTGCAAGTGCATTGCTCCTCAAAAGAGCAAGAGTATTTTTGGGTTTCATGGTCACTTTAGGGCCAATGTCTATGATGATAGTAGCCCATATATACATGAATTTGGGCAAGTGTATTGTTATTTTATATATGTATAGCTGATATACATTGATGCTTACTTCCCCATGTTGGGAGACCAAACATATACAACTTGTAACTTGTTGCAGGACCACTTGCCATATGACATTCTCAAGTAGCAGTTGGGAGAACTACACTGTATCCACCAGCGAGACCATATGTATCATCCAAATTTGCACATAATATTCAGCCATCTTCTGATTTTGATGCCATGTGGTGATGATGTGCCATTCATCTTGAATGGAATGGTTTGGGTTGGCATGACTCATGAGTTTGGAGGAAGAGTCTTTGGAGGCTCAATATTATTCTTGCCATTGGAGGGAAATCATGTTGCAGCCCAAGATCAACATACCTCTTACACTTATCATAATTGGAGGAGAGGATAGCGTGGGGTAGCCCCTCTTGCCTATCATGTTCACTTATTCAGCCCACCTACATTTTAGGGGCACAAGGTGGAAGAGGCTTTTCAGGAGTTACCATGTCGAGGGTGACTCACTTAATTTGAATGATTGCATGGATGAGGGAGGCAATCATTCACCATGTTGATCATCAATCCTACTTTGTGGACGCCATGAGACATATAGCATGTTTCCATTCACACTTTCCACCTTTGATTGATGCAAACACTTTGGTTATGCACACTTGGGAGGGAGCATTGGATGACAGTTTATTTGCAGATTCTCTTGATGCAGTGATGGAGGTTATTGATGGAGGCCAAATGAGGAGGAGGGGAGATATTTTTCTCTCCTTATGCATTTTATTGAGGACAAGAAAATATTTTGGAGGGGAGGACTGTAATGTTCCAAAATTTTAGCTTCCAAGCTAAATGGAACATTAGAGTTAGTAGCAGCTGTAGCCAGTAAATAAATGGGTAGAAAAGCCCATAAGTCTCCTAAGGAGGATAAGAATACTCCAAATGTGAAAGGAGACACTCTTTCTAGACAAACAAAACACCTCCATGTGTGAACAAGGTTAAATTGAAGCTGCTTTGACTAAGTCAACAACGCAGTTTTAGTGGAGGAGGAATCCTAGGTTGGAAAACATAATTTTGGAGGGAAAGGTAGCTTGGGTTAGAAGCAACCTAAGTGAGTGGGGCCAAGGGAAAGAAAACTAACTTCTTATATAAGGAAGAGGATGGAAACATTTTTCATCATGTTGTAGATTATTCTCATTCTTGGCTGCCAAGAATTGTTGCTGCTTGCTTCTTAGCAAGTTGCACTGTTGTTTAGCATTGGGTGTTCCCGGGTGGGAATCCCACCTCTTTCCTTTGATTAGCTCATTGGGAGAGTTTGTAATCATATTTCCACATCAGGTTTTTAGGCCAAGCTTCAGCCATCTACATCAACACAGCTTTGCCGAAGATTGTGCATTGTTGCTGGGTGCAGCAGTGGAAGGGATTGGAATCCCGACTTCTGAGCTAGTTTCTCATTGGAGGAAGGTTTCCTTCACTTGAGAGATAGGTTTGGAGAGCTCCAAAGCTTATTTCATATCTGTGGTATCAGACCACACATTTATCTTACCCTCCCAGTGTTGTTTTTGCTAGGGAGTGCATTTTTCAGGAGGCAGAGTTTATTGCATGGTTTGGTGGCTCCATTGCTGAGTTTCCTTGTGATTGAGAGGTTCATCAGCCCTTGAGGGTTCTACATCATATCAGACATATTTCAGCCTATTTCACTCATGTACTTCAGTGTTGCAGTGATTATTCAGTCATTTTCAGAATATCACATTTTATATATAGAGTGTTTGATAAGAAACTCTTGTCGGTTTCTTTTGTATTTTGTAAAGGGAGCTTAGATATTTGTTCTCCAAATTTTTTTATCAATACATGAGTAGATATATTTTTCTCTGATCATTTTATGTGTGAAACCTCTCTTAGACTGCGTAGTTCCTTGAGCAGCTGCTCCGAGATTTTGCAGTCTTGGGGTTTTTCACTAGTTTTGGCTACACTAGTGTGGGAGGTCTGTTTAGCCCACCTAGTTTGATTTTTTTCAGCTCTATTCGAAGATTTACATTTCATATTGATTATTTTATGGGATCCAAGAGTCCATTTCAGTATTTTGTTGCATATGTTGCTGGAAGAGAATTTTTGATACATAATTTATATGAGTAGTTTTTAAAAAGGAACATTACATATAATATGATTAGTAAGAAGAGTAAAAGGTGTTTTTCATAGTATGTGGCTTAATGTGCTTTAATTGTAGGAAAAAGAAGCATTTTTGAGGCATTTACTATGCATGGGCTTAATAGAGACAACTGAGAGAAAATCTAGGGGGTTTTTCCACCTCCTTAACTCCCTAACTTGGCTTGGGATCACAACATCCTCTCTCACTAGTTCGAATTCATTGACAATCGAGTACCCCTAGTGAAAGTGAAGCTCAAGAGGGGCCATATCCACCATTTTAGAGATCAAGGAGGAAATCACTCCTATTTTCAAGGGATATGTTATTGGCTACCCTTTTGTATAAATAAACAAGATGAAAACATCATTAGCATTCAAAGTTTTGACTCAGACATGAGTAGCTATTGAGCTAAGAGCGTAACATTGTCATTTTTAACTTTCATGTGATGTATGAGACTATTATTTTCTGATAATGAGAAGTTGGTTATTAAGATACATTTGAGTTAGTTTCATAGGGTTGAGACCCTTAGGTTTTGGCCCAAACCAAAGGCTTTGGCACCTATTTTGTATTTATGTTTTGTTATTAGTTCCAAAAATTTCATAGCTTTATTTAATTACAATAGAGGTTAAGCTATAACAACCTGTGATTGCAAGCTTCTATATCACTTGTCTTGTGGGACAATGGTTGGAAGGATTTAAAATCTCAGTCCAAAAACATTGTGTTTATGAATTCTTGGAAATATATGTATGTTAGTTTTCCTTCTTAATATTTACTTTCTGTAACTTAGGAGTCAGTTCAATGATAAAAATAGTGTTGTGGCATAAAATAGATGTTATTCAAATTCAACTCATCTTTTCCACAATAGTTTATATCACTATGTAAATGATCAATGAATGTATGTATGTGGCTAGTTTCAAGGTTGTTTTGATCTTCAGGGGATGGAACCTCTTCATCTCCATTTTGGACTTCTCCATATTCTCTTTCCATCCCTCAATTCTGTGCCCAAAACTATGTTTCCATAGTCACTCTGCCTAGGAAATTAAGGACACCATGGGCATTCATCCTGGTGCAAGACATACCTCTGAGAGGTCTGGGGCTCAGCTAAGAGGCTTCCACAAACTTCCTCCATTTCCCCATACCTTCATCCGCCTTTGAATTCCATCAAGAAATCATCTCCACCCTAAAGAGGCTCTCAGAACCCCTCCTGTAGCATTATAGGTCCTCCTGTAGCAATACATGACCTCCTGTAGCAATACAAGACCTCTTGTAGCAACACCTGTAGCAGGCATATAACACCATTTTCCTTCACCTATTTTTCTCCCCACTTCAACCTTAGATCAATCAAGATGAATAAGGACCCCAGGTTGTGATTTGATGATCAAGGGAAGCTCCTATACCACTCCAACCATTCCTTTTTCTTACTACAAAACATAGTAGAATTAGGGTTTTTCAATCACAATCATGATACAAGTTAGACTTATGATTTTCAAGCAAGTGTGAATTAGTGTTAAGATAGAGTAGATTTACTTTTGCATGTAGATTAACCCTTTTCCTTTCATGTAATTTTAATTAGCATGCACAAGTTGAAAAAATGATATTTTCACTTTCATAGTTAGAATTAGATTTCATCAGCCAAATTTCACTAAAGTTAAATAGGAGGAATGGTCTATGAACACCTTGATCTAATGTCATGAATAAGGTTGGCATGAGTAAAATCCAACCTACTGTTCATATAGCACTGTCACCTCTAAGTTTGTACAAATCCCTGGTTGATAATTTGAGTTGAGGAGCCCTTGGGAGTTGCAACACTCTTGGTGCAATACCAGGGCTAACCAATTTTTGATGTCATCGCCAGGGATATGTATAAGTAGGTGTTGTTTCTGTTGTACCCTTCCACTCATCTATCATGTTACACACCTCCTTCTTGACCTAATGCTCCTCCATATCCTCCTCAACCCATCAACCATCCTTTTTATCCATATCCTCCCAAATATTCTCACTGGGGCAACACATCATAAGGGTGGAGGCTTAAAACCAACCAACCTCCTGCTTTACTGCCTCCACCCCAACCTCAACCACAAATCACTCATCCTACTCCACCTAAGAAATCTCAAATTATTTCTTGACCTAATCTGAACCTGAACAATAAGCAAACACAACATGTCTATAGTGGAGAGAGATCCTATCTTTCTTTTGTTGTGGAAATCCAGGAGATCAACCTTCGGTCTTAGAGAGTGCTCCTAGATAATCCTTCAACTTCTCCACGTAAAAATATTAAAGAGGATAAGGAAGAGAGTTCCTCTCAAGTCAATCCACCTCCCTTTCCTGAAAGGTTTATCCACCTTAGCCAACACACTCTAGAAGAGGTTGAACTTCTGGGAGAATTGAATAATTTGTGTGTTAAGATACCCATTATCTAGCACATTAAATATGTTCCCATCTATAATAATTTTATCAAGGAAAAATGTTTCAAAAATCTTAGGAGAAGAAAAAGGGACACCCCTACCATCAAAGTTGTTCGGAAACTATTTCATCTGATGCTTGGGACGATGATCTTCCCAAAATACCTAGACCCTGACAACCTAGTAGTGGATGTGCACATTGAAGGCATTATGGTACATAATACCTTGATTTATATTGGGGATGAAATCAATGTGATGACTAGGGAAACCATGATAAAGCTCAATCTCCAAGGGGATTTGAGGAAGACCACCACAATGTTGCAGTGTGCAGAAAAATCCATATTATCTCCTAACATAATTTTTGAATATGTTATGGTCTCCATTTACTCATGGGAGTATCCTACTGATTTCCTGGTTCCCCAACCCAAATTTTTTTTTAATGGATATCCTCTCATATTAGGAAGAAATTTGTTGGCCACTGCTGATGCCTACATTAGTTGTAGGGCTAGGAACATGAATATTAAGAATGTACATTTATCAAAACAATTGGTATTGTATCCTCCTTCTCAACCTTCTATTGGACATGAATTACCCTTTTAGCTATAAGATGAGGAAGAGGATGAATTATATCACACAACCCCCTACCCAATATGCACTCTAGATACGGTTATAGGAGGGGGTCAACTGGATGAAGATGACCTCATTGACCATATATTGCAAAACCAACCTCCCACTTCCATACCAATTAATGAACTGATGAAATAATTTGGGATTAGTCCTTGGACTGAATTATGCCCAGTTGACTCAAGTCCAGAACATGTCAATATTGTAGAGTTTGGCCCTCTAGAAATTTAAATATCAACCCCTCTCTGTCGACCAAAAATGAAGAACAATTGTGAAATATAATGAGGAAACACCTAGATGATTTTTCTTAGGATTAAAAGTAAATGAAAGGGGTGAATCCCTCAATTTGTACTCATAATATTTACATCAAAGAGGGATGCAAGGGTCCATATTGAAGGATGGAGGGACATTGTGAAGGAAGAATTACAAACGCTGTTGGATGCATGGTTCAAATACCCCATTTCAAATAGTGAGTGGGTGTACCCTCTAGTTTTAGTCCCAAAGAAGAATGGAAAGTGGAGGATCTGTGTTGAATATAGAGAGCTTAACAAGGCCACAAAAATATACCATTTTCCCTTGCCCTTCATTGACCAAGTCCTATATGGTCTTGCAAGAAAGAATTTTTTTTCCTTCTTGAATGGATTTAGTGGATACAATCAGATCCATATCAACCCTGAAGACTAAGACAAGACCGCATTTACATGCCCTTGGGGTACTTTTTCCTATAGAGTTCTTCCATTTGGTCGGTGCATTGCCCCTGCTACTTTTCAGAGGGCAGTTTTAAGTATCTTTGTTGAACTTGTTCATTACTCTGTTGAGATATATATGGATGATTTCACTCCTTATGGGTGTGATTTCCAGGAAGCTCTCTCTAATCTATGCAAAGTCTTGAATAAATGTATTGAAATGAATCTCTCATTGAGCCCCGAGAAATGTGAATTCTTGATGAATGCAGGGACTGTCCTTGGCCATTCCATATCCAAGGAAGGGATACAGGTTGACCTAAACAAAATTGCCATCATGCTTCTGTGATCATAGTAATTTTTCAAATATATTTCTGTAGTCATCACATTAGACAGAAAATTGTCAACGTGTTTCGAACCAACCAGTGTGGTTCATCTTCAAGACAAGATGAGAGATAAAATCGAGTTATTAAGATTATATAGATGTAGAGAAGGCCAAACAACTGTTGGAAAAACAACTAGTTTGACTAGGAAGGAAAATTCTTTATGATAAACCATTATTTTTATTTAATATATAAATTTAAAATGTTATTATGTTATAATTAAATAATTTAATAATGAGTAGAAAGTCAAAATAGCCGTTAAAATAATAGTTAGTTTGACTCCGAAGACAAACATTTATTTGACTCCGAAGACAAACATTTATTGTTGTATTAATTAATTATATTAAATTTCATCATGTTGTAACTAAGGTTAATTAATAAATAATTACTATTTTATTATTATTATAATTATTTGAATCAATATAATATAATAAAGGGACAAAACATATTTTAAAGATTTTTTTTTTTATAGAAAAGAAAAATAAAGAAAAATAAAGAAAAAGGAAGGGGGTTGACAGGATCTAGGAATATAGGGGAGTGATCCAACATATGCTAATATTCCAATTGTTGTCTCCATTGAGATTGACAGACATTTTTTCAATATCTAAAGCCTCCCTTAATTTACGGTGATGAAAATGTTCAATCCAAGCAATAACCTTAGCTTCTTAGATCCATATGTGATGGTTAGTCTTTTCAACATGTTCAACTAGGGTTGAGGAGAGGGATCTCCCATGCCTAAGGTCAACAACATGCTCACAGATCCTTTGATTAATTGATCGACCGGTTTCGCCAATGTATGAAGTACCATAGGAGCATGGAATAATGTAGACACCTTTTCCATCCTTGGGATTCATAGGATCTTTAACTGATATGGGGGAGTTGCGAATGGTGTTAATGTGTTTGAAAGTAGAAGAAATATTATGCTTCTCCTCCAAGTCACCGAAGAGATTTGTATTCCTCATCATATGGAACGAGTCACTAGTGTATATATACCACATGAATCCCATTACAGTGCTAGCCCTGCATGAAATGAGAGTAAAATCAAGCTTGAACTGTGAAGCTAGTGGTTCACTTGCTGCTGCAATTGCATGGTTTTTCTTGCTTGCCTTCTATGGACACTTCGAGGCATAGTGCTCGTGATAGTGAAAACACTTGACATTGGACAAGAATTTCTTGCCCTCTTTGCCTTCATATTTATTTCCCTTAGCTTTCTTTCCTTTTCCGAATAATGAAAAATCTTCTTTTTCTGTGCCAGAGGTCCTGTCTCTGGTGCTCCGCCTTATCTCTTCTTGTACCAAGTCAGACCAAATATTCCCAATATCGTAGGGTCTCCCTGCTATTCATAGAGTCCTGCTAACTATGCCAGCTCTTGGGAAGGCCTATAAGAGCTAGGCTCACCAAATCATCCCTAAATACTATCACACCAACACTTCAAAGCTCATCTTGACATTGAGTGAACTTCGTAAAGTATTTTGGTATCATCTCACCCTCCTCCATATTGATATTTCTGAGCTTGTCTTTCAACGCCAACTTCCTGTGGTTGTTGCTATTCTAGAAAATATCTGTGAAGGCCTTCCATATAGCATATGGAAACACCTTCCCATGGAGACTTGAGACAATATGATCACGAACTCCCTCTAACAAGATCCTTCTTTCCTTTTCTACCTTCTTCTTCCATGCATTAAGAAGTTAAGCATCTGCTGCTGTGGGATCGAGAATATCACTGTGTATGAATTCCTTCAGCCCATTTTCCTTGAGCACTGCCTCCATCCTGTCCTTACATGCTATGTAATTTTAATTTCCCTCAAGAGAATATTTGAATCTAAATCCATTGAAAGACACTTGATCTATTGCTGGGTCCTGAAGAATAAATATGCAAATTCGATGTACCTGTTCAAAAAAAACTCTGGTTCTTCTATTCTATTGTGAATACTACTCTAATACCATGTAGACATTAGAATAATGGATTCAATATGATCTTTTAATGTACTAAAACAAAATACTGAATCAATTCTAGAAATCTGCGGAAACCAAATAAGATCGCATAATTACATAAAAAGTAAGAGAAAGAAATTAATTGATCACACAACACAAGATGTATCTGGGGAAAGAAACTGCTTAAAACCCTACTCTCTATATATTGCATGAATTTAAGATCATGAAACAATACAATGCTATTCCTCTCACTGATAAACCTTTGCACTCTGCTGACTGTCTCACTCTGATCCTACTTGAATCTGACTTCATCTAAGCAAGTTTGGTCCAATATTTAACCTTTTTCTTTCTTAGTCCTGGCCTACCTTCCTTACGCATTCCTAGGCTAATTGAGCCCCTATTAACTAGGAAAATTCCAAATAATGATTGTGCAATTCATCTAAGGCTTCCCGATGACCTCATGCATGAACTGTACAACTTCCTAATTATACAACTGATAGTTATCTTCCCTTTAACCTTAGTCTCAACTGGGCCTTCCTTAGAACTAACATGCACCAACTATTTATAGCGAATTATCAATTATCTAATTGATCACTAATTTTGAATTAAATCAGATTTAATTCACTAGACCTATCACTAGCTCATCTCTTAGTTAGAGCTAGTTAACTTGATTTTAACTCAATTAATTGAGTTAACTAATTACAACTCACAAATATCTATAACTGGACCCCCTAAAATCATGGGAGAACTCTACATGCCTCCTCTTTGACCTCCAAATCGAATTTCGTAAGCTAATTAAGTCTTCCTGATTCAGTTAACTAATACAAGTTGTCATGAGATGAAATTACATTTTTTCTTCCAATTTAATTAAGGAAAAATTAAATAAGAATCCCCTTATGGTGCCATTTTTTGGGTGCCATTTTCTAGATTCCATTTTCAATGTTTCTTATTTCCAATTTCAACATTGTGCCCCATAGAATCCCACTATTTTTATTGTTGTGCCCGTACTTCGTTATTGTTATGTGGCCCTAATTATATTTTGATGCCTTAGGCTCCTATATATACCAAGAAGGTCTTGTCATTTGAATCATCTAAGAATTTTTCATTTCTGTGATGTAAAAGAAGGTTCCCCCCTCAAAGAGGCTTATTTTTAACTCGTCGATATATTTTTTCTTCTAGTTTTGTGATTTGGTTACATAACATGGATACTATAGATGAAATACTTCTTTGATCTAAATGACGCGCAACACACACAAAAGGTATGCATTTTATATTTATATTTAGAACCCAATCAATTTGTATGGTATCGATGACTTTGTTCTCGTAAAGCACTAGTCATTTGGAAAATTTTTGTGGAGAAATTGACAGAACATTATAAGGATACAAAGAGAAATACCTTCTTTAGCCAAATGATAAATATCAAACAAAAGGGTTCAATTGGGGAGCACATTGAGGACTTCTAAAGGTATAATATCAACATAACTGATATTCTAGAGGAGCATCTGCTTGATTTCTTCATAGAGACTTTAAAGGATACATCCAACATGAGGTTCACCTTTGGGAACCTAAGTCATTGGAGAATGAATTCAGGGTGGCAAGAAAGGTTGAAAGAAAAATT
Organism: Pinus albicaulis; assembly: GCA_034641835.2. NCBI lineage: Eukaryota > Viridiplantae > Streptophyta > Pinopsida > Pinales > Pinaceae > Pinus > Pinus albicaulis. Next base: position 446,826,038 of record CM076570.1, read on the forward strand.
ATGGCAATAAGGAGGTCTACCACTCACAACTATAAATATGGAAATATAACCATGGGGGAATATGTATTGAATGGTCCAATGCTTGCCATTCCAATGGGTGATGCGAATGTTGTATTAGGAGTCCAATGGTTACAATATTTGGGGAGGCTAGATTTTAATTTTCAAGAACTTTTCTAGAAAATTTTCTTGGAAGGAAGATAAATTGAATAAGTATCGCAGGGAAACCTGGGAAGATAATCAACTCTAGTGGCACGAAAAATCTTTTGATGAAGGAAGAACAAGGGGTAATTGCCTAATTATGTTCACTAGATGTTCAAACATCTAAGTCATCCATTTCTCCAAATCTCCAAAGAGTCCTTGAAAATCAATCATTCCAATGTATTTGAGACTCTCAAAGGTCTCCCATCTATTCGTGATCATGATCACGTTATTCACTTTATTACAAGAAGTGTTCGTCCAAACACTAGACCTTATAGATATACTGATGCTCAGAAGAGTGAAATTGAACATATGGTTGCAGAAATTCTAGAGGTAGGTACACTTCAACGTAGCCAAATTCCTTTATCTTCTCCAGTAGTATTGGTGCACGAGAAGGATGGATCATGGCATATGCATCCAAATTGTAGAGAGCTAAAAAATATCACTATTAAAGGTGATATTCCCATTCTTGTCAGTGATGAATTGTTGGATGAACTACATATCATCAAATTAGAATGAAGACATAAGACAATCCAAAAACAACATTTAGAACACATGAAGGTCGTTACGAATTTTTGGTCATGCCTTTTGGCCTTACTAATGCACCTTCCACATTTTAAGGTTTGATGAATTACACTTTCAAACCTTCATTAGAAAATTTTATTTAGTGTTTTTTGATGATTCACTAATTTATAGCAAGTCTTGCAAATATAATGGTCAACATGTTGACAGGGTGCTCAAACTATTGGAGGAGAAAAATTGTATGCGAAATTCTCCAAATGTTTCTTTAGGGTACAAGAAGTGGAATATTTGGGTCATATTGTATCCCATGAGAGTGTTAAGGTAGACCCTAACAAAATTAAATCCATTAAGGAATGGAAAATTCCCACAAAATTATGGCATCTTCGAGGATTTCTTGGGTTAACATCGTATTATCACAAGTTTGTTAAGAATTGTGGGAAGATAGAAACACCTCTAACAACATTACTAAAGAAAGATGTATTTTTTGGACTCCAAAAGAAAATAATCCCTTTGAACATCTTAAAGAGGAAATCTGATGAGCTATGATATTAGCTACACTAGAATTGACACAAAAACCTTTATTATGGAATATGATGCCTTAGGAAATGGCATTGGTTCTCTTTTAATGCAATAAGGAAGACTAATTACTTTTGAAAGTCGTCCAATCAAGGGAGAGTATTTACAAAAACCTATTTATGAGAAAGAAATGTTGGAAATACCATATACAACGAAGAAATGGTGCCCTTACTTAATGGGAAGGCACTTCAACATAAAAACAGATCATGATAATCTTAAATACTTCTTAGAAAAAATATTATCTTCAGAAGAGTAACAAAAATGGGTCACAAAGATGTTGGGTTATGATTTTGAAATCATCTAAAAAAAAGGGAAGAAAAATGTTGTTTCAAATGCAATCTCATGAAGGGATGAGAATGTGGAAGCATTACTCTGTGCCATTTCTAGTATCCAACTTGATTAGATAAATAAAGCAAGGGATGAATGGAAGAATGATGAAGAGGTATGGACACCCATTCAAAAGTTGCAGCAAGATCCCAATGCATACTATTCATTTATTTGGAAAAAATGATTCACTGCAGTAAAAATATCACTTATATCTATAGAAAAAATACCAGCTTAAACAAAAGGTTATTTTGGAATTGCAAACCTCTCCTTTAGGTGGGCACTTAGTATTTTTAAAAACTTACCACAGGGTTAAGAAGGAGTTTTTTTGGGATGGATTTTTTTTCTGGAGGAATGTTTGGTTTTCCAACAAAATAAATTTGAGATAATTAAGACCCCAGGTCGTTTACAACCATTATCCATTCCAAGTCAGCATTGGGAAGATGTCTTAATGGATTTTATCACATGATTACCCAAATGTGAAGGAAAGAGTTCCCTCATGGTGGTAGTCGATAGAATTACCAAGTATGCACACTTTTGGGCACTATCTCATCCTTTCAAAGCCAATACAATCACTAATGAATTTTTGGAAATAGTTCAAAAGCTACATGGAAACCCAACGATTGTTGTAAGAGACAAAGATCCTATTTTCACTATAAAACTTTGAATGAAATTGTTTTCTTGCCTTGGTACTCAGTTAGCTCATATTTCATCTTATCATCCTTAATCATATGGGAACACTAATATAGTGAACCGATCATAAGGATATCTTTGTTTCTTTGTATCTAATAAACAAACACAATGGATCAAGTGGTTACCCCTGTCAGAATGGTGGTATAACACTTCCTTCCAATCCGAAACAAAAATGACCCCATTTATGGTGCTTTATGGATATCATCCATCATCCATAACATCATCTTTAAGATAAAATTCTAAGGTTCAAGTAGAGGAATATCACATTGATCATCAACAAAAATTTCTCCAACTCTTAAAGGATAACCTAACTCCAACGTAGAATCAATGAAACAACATGCATATCAACATCATAGTGAAAGAAGTTTTGATGCCAGGGATTGGATATTTTTACAACTACAACCATAAAAATCAATGTACCTTGAGCAATATAAGAAGAATAATAAATTATCACCCAAGAACAAATGGAATTTACAAGGTGTTGTAAAGGATTGGTAATATGGAATACAAATTGGAGCTACTTGCATCTTCGCGAGTGCACCCAATTTTACATATGTCATGCTCAAAAAAGGTTATGGGTGACTCAGGTTCCAGTTCAAACTATATTCCCAAAACTTGAAAAAAAAGGAAAAATCATATTGAAGTGTGAAGAAATCACATAAATAATAATTTCACAACAACAAAACATATCAATTTTAGAGTATCTCATTAAGTGGAAGAACTTATCTGTTGAAGACCCCACATGGGAAGATGAATATTTTATTTAAAATCATCCAAAACTACTCAAGCATTGAGGACAAATTTTTTTGAAAGAGAGGGGCATGTTAAGTCCCTATAATACTAGTGTAGCCCCCATATTATTATTGTTGTGCCCCATAGAAGCCCACTATTGTTATTGTTGTGCCCTTACATTGTTATTGTTATGTAGGCCCTAGTTATATTTTTACCCCATAGACTCCTATATATACCAAAAATGTCTTGTAATTTGACTAATCCAAGAAATTTTCATTTATGTGATGTAAAAGGAGGTTTCCCACTCGAAGATGCTTATTTTGAAGTCGCCTATCTATGTTTTCTTCTATTTTTGTGATTTAGTTACATAACATATCATTTCGAGCTTGACCATATTGCTTTTGCCTTTGGTATGAGTTGATGCTTTAAAGCTAATAAAAGTGCTTTAACCCTAACTTATAGGTATCAATTATATATTATAATAGACATTTTAAATATTAAATGAGATTATCCATAAAATAGTTGTAAAGTATAAAATATTATATTAAGAAATATATTATCCCACATCTAGTGTTTTAAACCTAATTTATAGTACATTAACCCTAACTAGCATATATAATTCATTTTAAAATATGTTATGTATACTAAGTTATATTAAAGGTATAAATTATAAAATAATATAATAAGAAATGTTTTAATATTATTTGTAGGTGATTTAAACAAAATTTATAGTGATTTAACCTATTATAGCGGCTACAACACCACTCAATATTTTGAACCTCTGCATTTAAATTTTGTGTCTCCCCTTGTGATGCAGGGGCATTGGGCACAATCAAATACTTTGTACCTAAGTAGACATAGGAGGTCTTATGCTTTTAATTTCTCATGTAATGATTTTGAATAAAACGTAAGGAATTGTAAATGTTCTCTGCAGTTTGAGAACGTGAGAGAAATGAGTAGTTAGGAATGTGAAGTGACTAGAATCAGTTCAGTTACTTTAGGGATTTTGTCTAAAGTTAGAGTTGTCGAGATGTTAGAGGAAAATGAAGCGATTCATTATCTTCTAAGAAAAAAGGCATTAAGTATAGAGTTTAGAGAGCTCAGAACTGTTAGAGACAGAGTAGTAAGAGTAGAAGGCCTCTGAATAGAAGATCCAGCCCAAACAATGAGGTTCTGTAAGTAACTTTGTTTTTATGAAAGAATTTGTTCAACATTCATGAGTATTGGTTGATTTACTTTCTGTATGATTGGGCTATGAACTTCATAAGCAACTGTGTAAGAAAGAGAGGGGTGGAATGCTGAAACTGGGATTTGAATGGTATTCTAGTTATCATTAGGAGATCAATGTTAATGCAAATATTTGATTCATAGGCAATTGAATGCATTGAAGGTTTATGTTATAAGGGTTAAATCTTGAACGAACCAGAAATCAGGGTTGGAATCACATTGGTTTTTATGTGTTTATAATAATTATATAAGCATAGAATGCATTTGGAATCTACGAATATTGAACGCAAAAACTTGACTCAGATTTCACAACAAGTCCGACCTGAAGATTGTGAATAATCAATATGAATCAGAACTGAGTTATTACAACTCGAAGAAGCACTAGAAAGGGGCGCAATATTGTTCGAATGATGAATTGAACACTTACAACGAAATTTGTAATCGTTGAGACAGGGTAACTTTGGCTAAGAGTCAACGCTGCTTGGAACAGGGTGAGGATAAATGAAATGTGTAGAGGTGCATTGGAGCATCTTCTAATTGCAAGGAAGTCGGAAACCAGAATCGAATGAGTAAATGGGGTGCACAGAAATGGAGTAAAAGAAATCTATTCCTTGATTGAATACCGAGAGAGCTTGATAGGGTTTTGAAAAGGTTCAGTAGGGCATTGGCGTCTTTGATAGTATTGGAATGCGAATCAGAAGGAGAAATTTAGAGCAGACCTGAAGAAGGATATCGAGAAGTTGCAGAAACATAGAGTCGAATTGAGTTTCATTGTAGAACTAGACAACCTACTAGTTCCCTTCAGGTTACATAATCACCATCTGAAGCCTTTGCTGAAGCCTTTGAGAATCCTTGCATAAGTTCCCCTCAAGAAGGTAACTCTAGCAATCTTCGAGAAGGAGAAGGGGAAACGGGAGAAACCAGAGACTCAAAATCTCCTATTAAGGTCGCCCAAACAATAAGAAACCCATATGAGGGAAGTGTTGTTCAAATTATTCAGAACCAAGGTCCTCAATCACCTCAAATAGTAAGTCAACAGGGAATACTTATTATTCCAGATAAAGGGAGTGCTGTCAAAGACATTCCTACCCCTCCTCGTCATCCTAGAAATTCCTTAGAAATCCCATAGGGGTATTGGCATATCTTCGATCAAATGGCCCAGAACCAAAATCAGAACCAGCAGACACCCCAGCAGACCTCTATGCTGCAATATCCTATAGTAGATACTGCAGTCAACACACCGATGAAAGCTATTCCCCTTCAACATATTCCCACATTTCATGGCTTAACATCAGAGGATCCAGACGTGTTTTTGTTTGAATTTGATGTGCTGTGAAGGGGATATGATTATACCACCGATCCCCAAAAATTAAAACTATTCCCTTCAACATTAAAAGGGGCAGCCTTACGATGGTTTATGGGATTAGGTGGGGGTGTCATAACTGATTGGGATCAGATGAAAGATGCATTTTTAAAGAAGTATCAAGATTGTTGCAGATCTCAGGAATTAAAAGATGAAATATTCCAAATGACAGCAAAACCAAATGAAACCTTGGAAGAATATGTGGAACGGTTTCAATACAACCTTCAGAGATCCCCTTATGCATCTTTACCCTTACTTGATAATGTTTTGAAAACCACATTAATTAGGGGAATGAAATATCAATGGGTTGAAACATTGAATATTATGGGAAAAGGTGATATATATCAGGAAAGTTATCCTAACATCATTTATTTGTGTATCAGGAGTTCGAGGGGAAATACAAGGTTAAAATCAGCAGAACGTGATATAATTAAAAGGGAAAATAAGACCTCTAATGAAGGTGTGACTCGTGCAGAGATTGGAAATTTGCTAGAAGACTTTAAGACAGACATACATGGGACTCTAACAACGCAGTTTGATATTATGAAAGCCAAACAGAAACAAGCAGAAGCAGAGAAAAATTTGGCAAAATTCTGTCCCAGATGTAGGAAGAAACACAACCACAAAGAATGCCCGTTAGATATGATTAAAGTCTGTGCCATTTGTACGAAAGATCACCCTACAGAGGGATGCCCTTCGCTTCCTGGCCTAAAAGAATTTTATAAGGAGGCAGAAGAAGAATCAGAAGTGGTATGTCTGCTTAATCAGCGTCGACAATGGCAACTGCGACAATCAGGTATGCCAAATGATCCATTTTCTTTTCAGCCTCCTCAATATAATGCTCAACAATATAGTGGGATGTGGCAAAATCAACCACCTTTCCCCAATTGGTCACAACAGCCATTTCCTCCCACATCTTGGCGAAATAAAACAAACCAAAATAATTGGCCTAGCTTTCCTTTCTGCCCACCATTTTGGCAAAATAACTATCCTACACAATGGTCCCCCTCTACTTCCCAGAGTCAGGCCTGGAAGTCAAACTGGAAAAAACCTACAAATCAGCCAGCCGGATCAATTCCTCTCTCTCAACCTACACTACCAGCTCCCTATACAAACCCCCAGACCAACTTAAGACCGCAACTCCTAGCCCAGCCCAACCTAAACCCAAACAATAGGCTAGTTCAGTCTGTCCAAATAATAGAACCCCCAGAATTAGAAACTGAACTGAAGGAGTGCAATGATCTTCAATTAAGGTCTAGGCGCATAGTAGAAACATAGAGAAACAATGATTCTCATATTGAAGATCCGTTACCTGTAGAACGAACATTACAAAATGAGAATGAAGTTCAACAACAAAATCAACAACAAAGTCAACAACAAGTAACAACTTCCTCTCCACCATTCCCAGAACGATTAATTATAGCTCGTCCATTAGAACAACCTAATTTTGATCTTCTGGGAGAATTAAAAAATTTGTGTATAAAAATCCCTCTCCTCCAAGATATCCAAGACATTCCTATATATGCAAAAAACATTAAGGAATTATGCATAAAGAAGTCAAAGAGGAGAACAACCACTAATCCTACTGTCCAAATAGATGGTACCTTATCTGATTTATTATCAGGAATGGAAACACCTGTAAAATATGAAGACCCAGGAAATCCTATAGTGACAGTCCAAATCCATGGGCAGTTGTTTCCAAATGCCTTAGTTGATTTGGGAGCAGCAATCAATATTCTAACAACCACCACCTGTCAAAAACTTGGCATTACATCACTAGAACCAACAACAACCTTATTGGAATTGGCTGACCGATCGGTAGTCAAACCAGAAGGTAAATTACAAGATGTAATGGTATATGTAGATTCCTGGGAATACCCTGATGACTTCCTGGTTATTAATCCAAAGAAATGGCTAGAAGGACATTCGTTGATCTTAGGTAGACCTTGGTTGGCAACTGCCGATGCTTATATTGGATGTCGACAAGGCAATATGACAATAACAAGCGGAAACTATGTCAATAATTTAGCCCTATATCCCCCAACCCAGCCAAGTCTATCCATAATCAAAACAAAAAAACAACCTGCATCATATCTAATGGAAAATATGAGATCACCTCTAACTATATAAAATGCTCTTGATTTTAAAGATCAAACAGAGGATAATATCATTAATAGTTTTATTAATAAACCACAAACCAGATCTCATCTACAATGTCACATGATCAAGGCAGCATTTGATAATAAAGAAGAAGAAGATCCTTTCAAAGATATTCCTGATCAAGCAATACCTACTACTTCAGTATACAATAGCAAGATTGTAGAAATTGAGCCGGGAAAAACTCTAAACATTAACAAAAATCTCACTGCTGAGAAAGAAGAGAAATTGCTCCAATTATTACGAAAATACAAAGCAACCTTTCCATGGGATTACCCCGATATGAAAGAAATTGACCCTCAATTGTTCACACACCACATCTATATTGAAAAAGATGCAAGACCCATTCACCAGCCTCAAAGAAGACTAATCCCTCACCTCAAAGATATTGTGAAAGCTGAATTAAAAAAACTATTGGATGTTAATTTCATCTACCCAATATCTGATAGCAAGTGGGTCTCTCCATTAGTAGTGGTACCAAAAAAGAACGGAAAGTGGAGAATATGTGTAGATTACTGTGAACTTAATAAGGCAACACAGAAAGACCACTTTCCCCTTCCTTTCATTGACCAGGTATTAGACACATTGGTAGGAAAGAAATTATTTTCTTTCCTCGATGGCTTCAGTGGGTACAATCAAATTCAGATTGCCCCTGAAGACCAAGAAAAAACTACTTTTACCTGTCCATGGGGGACATTTTCCTACCGAGTCTTACCTTTTGGCCTATGCAATGCCCCTGCTACATTTCAAAGGGAAATTCTTAGCATCTTTGCAGACTTAATAAATGAAGGCCTCGAAGTATATATGGACGATTTCACACCTTATGGGGATGATTTTGAGCCTGCATTGGAAAACCTAGAAAAGGTATTGCAAAGATGTATTGACACTAGGCTTTGTTTAAGCCACGAAAAGTGTCTTATGATGATGACCGAAGGAGTTATCTTAGGGAATTATATTTCAGCAGCTGGAATTCAAGTGGACCCAACTAAAATTCAAATAATCTCGTTAATTCCCACACCCACTACACAAACAGAGGTACATAGCTTTCTTGGATTTTCTGGCTACTATAGAAGATTTATAGAACATTATTCTCGAATAGCTGCACCTTTATATGCACTGACTGGAAATGCCGATTTCATTTGGATAGATAAATGTGATAATGCCTTTAATGATCTAAAAAAGCTTGTTTCAATAGCCCCAGTGCTGAGGGGCCCAAATTGGAATTTTCCATTCCAAATTTCATCCGATGCTTCATACACAGCAATTGGAGCAGTATTTGGGCAGGAGGAAGACAAGAAGCCATATGCAATCTATTATATTAGCAAAAATCTATCCCCTGCTGAATTAAATTATACTGTGACCGAGAAAGAATTTTTAGCTATAGTTCATGCTATAAATAAGTTTAGACATTATATAACTGGGTATCCTGTAGTACTATATACTGATCACTCTGCCATTAAATTTTTAGCAAATAAACCTGTTACAAATGGAAGAGTGACGAGATGGTTGATTTTACTGCAGGAATTCGACATCACAATCAAAGATCGACTTGGGAAAGAGAACCCTGTAGCTGACTTTCTGTCAAGAATGCCAAAGCCAACAGAAGACCACTTTCTAGATGAAAATCTCTTCGCTGTTACTTTCAGAATACCGTGGTATGCTAATATAGCAAACTATTTGGCAATAGGTAAATTACCTAAACATTTATCCCTTAATGAACGAAAACAGATAATACAGCGTAGCACCGGATTCTCTTGGATTGGGGGCTATCTATTTCACACAAGGGGAGATATGCAAATAAGAAGATGTGTCTGGGAGGACGAAGTATTTGACATCTTGAAAGCATGCCATGATGGCCAATGTGGCAGACATTTTGCAGATCGTAGAACTGCCCATAAGGTTTTACGAACATGCTATTACTGGCCTACCATCTTTAAGGATGCCAAAAAATTCGTGCAGGCTTGTGATAGCTGCCAAAGGGCAGGTCGCCCTGGGCAGTCTGATGAAATGCCTTTGAACCCTCAACTAGTGATTGAACCATTTGAATGCTGGGCACTTGATTTTGTTGGCCCTATTAGTCCTCCCTCAAACCAAAAAACATACATCTTAGTTGCAACTGAATATGTCACTAAGTGGGTCGAAGCAGAGGCACTTTCAAAAGCTACAAAGGACTCTGTAGTACAGTTTCTTTTCCAAATATTTGTGCGCTATGGTCTCCCAAGGGACATAATCACAGATGGAGGACCACAATTTGTAGGTAATAAATTAGCTGAAACATTGCAAAACTACCACATTCAGCACAAGATTACAACCCCATATCACCCACAGGCCAATGGCCAAGTAGAGAGCACGAACAAAGTAATTGAATCTATATTAACAAAAACCGTTGCCTGACACAGACGAGATTGGGCCTACAGATTTCCAGAAGCATTGTGGGCATATCGAACAACATGGAGACCTACTACAAGATATTCACCATATCAATTGGTATTTGGAAAAGAACCCATCTTTCATATAGAATTTGAAATTCAAACATGAAGAACAACTCAAAAGGTGGGTTTAAATCTGAATGAAGCCCAGGCTAAAAGACTGCAGCAAATTAATGAGTTAGATGAAATTAGGCTCTCTGCTCTTCAACACACAACATTAATTCAGCAACAGAGAGCCAAATGGCATGACGCCCATATCAAAGAAAAGATCTTCCACGAAGGAGACTGGGCACTCCTATATGATTCTAGGTTTCAGGATTTCCCTGGGAAACTCCAGACACGATGGCTTGGACCTATGAAATACAAAAAGTGCATGATAATGGCACTATTACATTAGCTACCATTGACGTATCTGGACATTCCTTTAAGGTAAACGGTCATCGAGTACAATTGTATCATAAACCGCTTACCCGAGAATCCTTTTACCAACAGTTACGGGAAGATTCTACCATGGAAATTCTCGCTGAAGGGGAGAAATCCTTCTCGGCACTAGTTTGTTAAATCACTCCTTTTTTAAAATTTTGTACATAAATCATTTTTCATTTTCTTGATTGTTGTTCGTTTTTTCTAAAAATTTTTTTGTTTCTTTATTCCATCATCGTTTGTTTTATGAAATTCTGAAAAAAGAAAAAACTCTGTTTATTTCGTTTATTTTGAGTTTTGTTGTTCCTTTCCAAAGGAACAACACTTTTACTGTTCCTTTCGAAAGGAACATCAGTTCCGCAGAGTGCTTTTGCTGTTCCTTTTGAAAGGAACAACACTTCCGTAGATTGTTTTTGCTGTTCTTTTTAAAGGAACAACACTTTTTTTGAGTGGATTGTTTTTGTTTTAGGCCAGCATTTTGAGAATTTTTGATCACTCTTCTAAAGGAAAATATATCATTTATATACAATCATACAAATTAAAGCTTACTGTAATCAGCAAATCAAAAGAAATCGTCATTTTTAAGGAAATTGTCTAGTAATGATAAGAAAAAAGGAAAAGGGGCATGATCAATAACATAATTTTGCTACTTTATTACCATTGAATTAATCTGATCAATTATCTTTATCATGACTGGTTATTTCCCATATGCTATAACTTTCTTTGATTTTTATTTATGGAATAGGAATAAGGGCATATTCTTTTCTATTGAGATGTTCAGACTTCTTCCACTATCCCTACTCTTAAGGAGTGTTGAGCCATCCTTTATGAATAACTAAGGAAAAGTGCTATATGAAAAAAAATAATATTAATAATTTTATTTTGCAGATGGAAGATAGGGGGTCTCATCAAGAGCCAGCCTACCGTAATCATAAGGAAGGCAGTGAAGTGGCATTCCCATCATGGCCACCAAACCAGGGATATGGTCCAATAGACAATTGGAAAAAATTAAGAAGTCTTTGGAACATGAGGTCTCATCACGAGCCGACCTGCCCACCTTTCACTTCTTCCCGGTGAATGGCATTGTGGTTTATCTGGTCACCAAGCCAACACAATGGCCTCCGTCATAATATTCAACAAAAAGCACTTCCTCAGCATAAATAAAGGACAATGGTTCCATGGGTAAGAAAGAAACTCTGTCAAGGTTATGGACACCTGTGGGCAACAGAAATCTGCTGATGGTATTGGAGTCACATTTATACACATTAATAGTTATATTTAACCATTTTCCTATATCTGTATTTAAATATCAAATGAAAGTATAAATCCCTTACCTTTACTTCCGAACCTATTATACATGAAAATCATTACAAATCGATCATATTAGTTTGAAATGGTAAATAATGCAATTGTACTTATGTTTATCTTATGCTGTCCCTTCTCCTCATATTTGAATCATTACAAAACGATTTTCTATCCATTACCGATTCATCACACGCATTTATTTCAGTAATTGCTATATTTTGATTGAATGTATCATAATTATGCCTTCATTTTACTGCTGTACTACTGCTGTGCCACACTTGCCTCTCTCAATTGACGGTCGTGGACGACCTATCATCCATTTGGGGGGCGCGGATGTCTGCATTCTGATCAAATCCTGAGATTTCTTTATCTGTATGTGAACCAAATCCCTGCATTTTAGGAAATAACAAATTTTCAACAACATTATTCCAATTCACCGTGTTGTGCTGTTCCATTTCGATTACTGTGTGTTGAGAAAAACTAATAGAGCGCAGAGATGATGGGAGGACGACCAATTCGCAGTGAACCATAGGTGCTGATCGTTTCTGAAACGGCATGAGAAATTTTAGAAAGACTGGGGTGGATTACATATTTTATGAGGATGCAGTAACCCCATGAAGCAGTGGCCACCGAAGTTTTATAGAACTTGCAGGAAGGATCCTCCATGGTCAGAGGAAGACAAATAGCTGTATCCGACGAAATAATCATAGAGGTGTCTGGCATCCCAGCGCAAGGGACTATTTGGACTCAGAAAAATATTAGGATTCGAAAAGCCATGAAGATTTTTCAAGATGAAGGACAGACATTAGTTATTAAAGGCAAAGGAGTTCAACCAACCTCATTAGGAGAACCATGGACAGAGTTGGCCAAGATTGTGCAGGCTTATATAACGTGCGACGGAAGAAAAGATGTAGTAAGACCTCGCCACCTTAAGCTACTGGCTGTATTAAAACAGAAATGCACCATTAATTTGCCTGCATTTTTAAATTCTTTGTTGCATGATACTGCTCGTGGTATAAGAAAAGCTCAACATGCAGATATGGTGGTCAGCCACCATTGTCTAATTCAATTAATAGTGAGTCGTAGTCTCGCCCAGCAACAGACTAGCTGGGAAGAGTTGATATTCTCCATTGACGGAGGGTTAGCTTTACCTGCCCCAAAACGGAAGAGGATGGTCGGCTCAATAGCTGAGCCATCTGCTCACAGACAGTTCCTCCGATCAAAACGAAGTAGGAGGATGGTGGAAGGACTTCCGGGCAGCAGCAGCTAGCCCCTGGAATTACACAACTCAAAGGATGAACAACCTCCACAATTGGAGGGAGTAAGCCCCCGTACTGATGAAGAACAGGAATTGGAAGGAGAAATTCGCTACTCAAACGAAGAAGAAATAAGTCGCCACACCGGTAGTGAAAATCAATCCAGTGCAGAGGAAGCAAATAATGAGGAAGAAGAAATCGAAGGAAATACTGAGGAAGAAGAAATTGAAGGAGAAATTCGGTATTCGGATGAGGAGGAAGGAAGTTATCGTACCTGTGAGGAGGATGAAGACAATCATAGCAGTGATAAGGAAGGAATAGAGCCTCTCGAAAATGCTATCGTAAGCCCTTTACAGGAAAAAAAATTGGCCCAGATTTTGGCCAATATGAGTGATTATGCATGCCCTCATAGCCCTTTGGACCTTAATATTGATATTAATAAACTACCAGAGTACTCTGCTATCGATAAAGAAACAACTGGAGAAATGTTGAATGAAACAGCAAACCCTAGCGAAGCTAGGGTTGCTTCTCCTGAGAGGCGTGAACAGGAGAAAGAGAACACCGAACCAATATCTCAACCTAGAAGCCCCCAGGAGATTGCAGAGTCAACTGAGAATATGATTCCCGAGGAATATAGCCAAGGGCATATGAATGTGGAAGAAGAACCCCAAGAAGAAGGTCAAGAAGAAAATTTAACTGAAGGCACGACTGATATAGATCAAAACCCTGTTGAGCAAACGGGTTCAGATAAAGGAGCCGTTGTTCCATTAAGAAAGAGGAGGAAAACAACTGAGTTTGAGAAGCTTCGCAGGGAACGAATAAAGCTTCATAAACTAGTAGAACAACTCAGGAAAACTATTAGGGTTCTGAGAATGAAACAAATGCCTAAGCAAGACCTTAAGAGAAGAAGCATAGCTATCAAAAGAATTTCGAAAAAGAGAAAGGTGACCGCTAATAGGAACCCCCAAGTTGCAGAAGAAACCATACCCGAGCCTAATTATGAGGATGTGGAGTAGCAAACGACTGTTCCAACACAAGCTGTTCCAGAGGAACCTGTTTCAAGTGGAAATATGCAATCTAGCAGTCATCACACTTTTAGTGATCTGACACTGGCCAGACTCCAAGAAGAGTTGGCACATGCCCGAATAGAAAGGCAAAGATTGGAGGAAGACACTGTCCCAAGAAAGAGATATCAAGAATTGCAGCAACAAATGAGAATTATTCATGAAGCAGAAGCTGAAGCTCATGAAAAATGTCGGAAAGCAGAGGAAAAGGCAGATAAGGTAGTGAACCAACTAAAACTAGCCTACAATCAAATGGACACTCTCTACTCATTTTATACTGATGTCTTAGCCTGTAGATGCCCCGCCAAAAACTATGATTTGGTTTTACTAGAAAGATATTTACAACTAAAGATCAAGGCAGTTAGGGCAGGGAAATCCATAGAGCTAAAAACTATAGACAAATTTGTATCATGCTGCAAAATTTATGGGATCAAAGTACAACGCCTTTTGTGTGAATTTTACTTGCATAATATAATACTTGAAAATGACTGTGAATCAAACCCTAGCCCTTTTGTTGGAGATGTTCAATTTCAGGCATTCATTCCTTTGCTGTAAATCAAATAAAATGGCTTAAAGCCTATAACACCTTTCAAAGGCAGGAAAATTAATTAGATCTGTGGGTTAGGAGTGAACCTCAGAACCCACTTCAATTTTGGGATAGGCAGAAAATATTGATGACTAAGGAAGGCGTTACCCAAGCCTTGGGGCCTGTTCACAAATCAATTATTTTGAATGGAACAAATTATTTCTCATCCATTAGAACACAAGCTTATATAGCAGCTAAGGTCCGGTGGAGAACCTCCAATCAGAATGTGCAAAATAGGGAACCATTTAATTATAGAAACTTTGGGCTAGTTGTAGACCGCTTGATTTCCTATAGTCATCTCGTTTTAAAAGAAGGACCATTTTGGTTAGGATGTAGGTTCCGCAGCCCTATTGCATGGTACCCTGCTTCATACTACAAAGCTATTTATGAACTCCCTGAAGGACAGACAGAACATGTTTTTGAGGAATTAGCTGCACTACATGGTTTTAGGCCTGTCAATGACAAACCTTATCCAGCTTATTCTTTGACTGCTCTCCATGTGAACTATAGTTTTCATGAGGACATGAAAAAGATTAAGTAGGGGGTTATGTTGGGCAGTGAAAAAGGTATGAAATTACTATGTATTTTCTCATTCTTTTACCATAGACATACTCCTTTTTGCCTTGGAAAGGTAATTTATTGTAAGAATTACAATAGAATTGGAAAGGTTTATGTTTATCATAAAAATATGGCTAAAGGATACTTTTTGTTGAAAAAATAGGAATTCAACGAGGTGAACAACTATACCAAAGGCGGGGCTGAAATTAATGTAACTTATGCTCCATCAGTGTTGAACCATATCCAACCAAAGGCAAGGAGATCTGAACGAATTACTCAGAAAAGGCAGGAGACAGCTCGGCCTCGGTAAGAGTAAATAGGATGATGACTAAAGAAAGAGGAGCGAATCCCTCAGGATCCTTCGATCCTGAGGGATCGCTTTTCAAACTCATCTTATTCCTTGATTTGTCCATCGAGATTTGATATATAAAGCAATGTCCTTTAGTGACAAAGGGATGATGTTTTTGAGAGAGTGAGCTGGTCGAAAAGCTTTACAATTAAACATTTCCTCTGTAATACAATGTTTTATTGACTCTCGGCTTCGAGAGAACCTCCTCTGTAATGCTTTATGTTTATTTAATATAAGACACGCATTTCGTTTCATCTTCCAAGTTCTGAATTAGCCCAAACAGTATTTCACTGGCGCTAAGGGCCCGGCTCTGGTGGAATCACTTCACTGTTTGTATCTTTAATCCTTTCTTGCTGTTGTGTGAAGTGTGTTTACTATTTATTATAGAATTGATTTATCGTTGTTAGATCAAGTACAGAGTCATTGCTATTTCATCCTTTACAAGAGACGCATTCTTTGTTCAATTATCTTGTTATCCTTATAAATTTTTGCTGTTCTGTATTTGATTCGAGTTTCTGTTCCATTAATTTATGATTTGTTATGATTGATTGTTGCGTAGTGATTGGCTGTCGACAGGATTGAAGCGTGGAAATCTAGTTGTTTGATCGCGTTAGAATTGTAATTGTTGTTCATTTCATATTGCTGTTCCATTTCTGTTCATTGTGTATTCATAGCTTTCGATTAGTGAATAGATGAGTTACAGTTATATGCTGCTGTCCCTTCCCAGATTTTATGCCTTTTAGTTATTTTCATTAGCGCGAAGATTGAGTTTGATTTTATTTCGATTGCTTTAAATATCGCCAACTGTAGAGGACACTAGTTATTGCTTCCAAGTCCCCAGATTGGTTATCTTGCTTCAATTTATAAGGGAAGGATTTATTGATACTGTATCCCTGATCGATGTTTTGCAGATTGATGTAGTTTAATTTTCAGAGCATTTCTATTCATGTCACTGTAATTAGATTTCTTTACAAGCATTTTTTACTTTTGCATTTAACGTTCTGTACTACATCTTCATAGCATTTCTCTTAGATAATTGCAGCCTCAGACAGAGTACACTCTTGAAATAAAAATTCGCTCTCGGATTGATGATTAATGTAGGCTAATTAGGTGTTCAAAAGATACCTTTTTACGACTCGACAAGAGGCAGAAGTTAAAGAACCATGATCAGGAGATCATGAAAAAATTGAAGCTTGGGAGTCTGATGCAGGGGCATTGGGTACAATCAAATACTTTGTACCTAAGTAGACATAGGAGGTCTTGTGCTTTTAATTTCTCATTTAGTTATTAGTGATTTTGAATAAAACATAAGGAATTGTAAATGTTCTCTGCAGTTTGAGAACATGAGAGAAATGAGTAGTTAGGAATGTGAAGAGACTAGAATCAGTTCAGTTACTTTAGGGATTTTGTCTAAAGTTAGAGTTGTCGAGTTGTTAGAGGAAAATGAAGCGATTCATTATCTTCTAAGAAAAAAGGCATTAAGTATAGAGGTTAGAGAGCTCAGAACTGTTAGAGATAGAGTAGTAAGAGGAGAAGGCCACTGAATAGAAGATCCAACCCAAACAATGAGGTTTTGTAAGTAACTTTGTTTTTATGAAAGAATTTGTTTATCATTCATGAGTATTGGTTGATTTACTTTCTGTATGATTGGGCTATGAAATTCATAAGCAACTGTGTAAGAAACAGAGGGGTGGAATGCTGAAACTGGGATTTGAATGGTATTCTAGTTATCATTAGGAGATCGATGTTAATGCAAATATTTGATTCATAAGCAATTGAATGCGTTGAAGGTTTATGTTATAAGGGTTAAATATTGAACGAACCAAAAATCAGGGTTGGAATCACATTGGTTTTTATGTGTTTATAATAATTATATAAGCATAGAATGCATTTGGAATCTACGAATATTGAACGCAAAACTTGACTCAGATTTCACAACAAGTCCGACCTGAAGATTGTGAATAATCAATATGAATCAGAACTGAGTTATTACAACTCGAAGAAGCACTAGAAAGGGGCGCAATATTGTTCGAATGATGAATTGAACACTTACAACGAAATTTGTAATCGTTGAGACAGGGTAACTTTGGCTAAGAGTCAACGCTGCTTGGAACAGGGTGAGGATAAATGAAATGTGTAGAGGTGCATTGGAGCATCTTCTAATTGCAAGGAAGTCAGAAACCAGAATCGAATGAGTAAATGGGGTGCACAGAAATGGAGTAAAAGAAATCTATTCCTTGATTGAATACCGAGAGAGCTTGATAGGGTTTTGAAAAGGTTCAGTAGGGCATTGGCGTCTTTGATAGTATTGGAATGCGAATCAGAAGGAGAAATTTAGAGCAGACCTGAAGAAGGATATCGAGAAGTTGCAGAAACATAGAGTCGAATTGAGTTTCATTGTAGAACTCGACATTGAATATACCAGAATTACATAGGGGTTCCATTATGGTTACAATGATGGGGTCGATTTCCATTCCACGAGATTGGAATAGAATCGATGATTGCAACTCTTGAGTGGTTACGCCGATGCAAGTTGAAAGAAGGGAAGTTGAGGCATATAAGAGGAGATATGTTGGAAAATTTCCTGTTTAGAATCTTAAAGTTAGTGTATGAACCGGAACTGTGAGCCATGGTATGGCAACTGTACATTGGTGCTTGTGGAACTAGAATGGCATATGAAGAGGCAGAACCACGAATCAAGAATGAAAAGTGGTAGCAGTATTCGTGAGTCGTATGTGGTTTCCACACAAGTCTCAACCGGTAAGCTGTATTCCCCATTTGAAAGCGATATATGCTATAGGCTGACACGTGGCCTCAAGTGGTCTGGAGAAACCACTTACATTGGGACTTAATGTGCGGGAAATTAAATCACGTGAGATTCGATTGAGGACGTCCGATCAGACAAGGCAACGCGATGTATTATCCACCGTTGGATGTGAAAGGGTCGTTGGCGCTGGGCCCCAGTTCTAATTTATATTGACCAAGGCTATTCAAACTAAGGTTGCGAGTTTAATAGAGGTATGTCCGATGTTGTTGGGTTTCGTTGTAACGCTTCCAATAATTGAAGAATGCCGTGATATATGTATTGATATAGAGCACACATAATGTTTGAATATGCAGAGTTGGCACAATAACGAATGGTGTGAAAAGGTTGAACGTCGGGTAGACTATAACTGATACGGTGCTCAAAGAAAGGGTTCCATTGTGATGTAAGCGCGTAGTTAAAAGGTAGGGGAATTAATATTTGTTATAGCGTGGGTATGCTGGGGGTTTATATGGTGTGATTAATTATACCAAGGGCACATCGAATTTTATTGAGCCTACATACAAGAAGTTGTAATTATACATTTTTATAATAATGTGCTTTGGCTTATTGCAAGGTGAAGGGTGCGATAGAATGACAACCTAGGATATGGGTTGCTTGGTTTTATAATAAGGCTTCTTCTGCATATGAAGACTTGAAAAAAGGGGATATTATATGTATAGAGAGGTTTATGACCCTTGAAGGGAAACTCCCACAACTAGAAGAATTTTTCAATTGGATTGAGTACAAAGTGCGAGTAGGTGATGTTTTAGGCAAGAGAATTTTAATTAATATCTCAAATCTCTGAGATTTGAGATATTAAAGCTCTCAGATTTATTTTTTTAATTTTTTAGTCCCCAAAACAAGAGCATGTTAAGTTTGCCAAGATCATGAAGTTGATTGGGAAAGAAACTTTGGATGCATTTTACACACAGATTGAGGTTGAAATAATTCGAAAACCGGGACTGTGGGTTTACCTTGTCACCACCTTGCTTTTCAAAATTTTATGTATGCCCTATTGCATTTCTTGTTGTGTTATTCAGATTGGTTTAATCATCACCAAATTGAATTCCGAAATCAATATTTGTCATGGTATATTCAAAATCCCATCATCATAGTCTAATTGACATAACTAATACATTACTAAGCATGTCAATGAGGGACCTTAGAAGGCATGTTCTTGTTTCAACTTACGATGTTTTGGTTACTTGATTGGAAGATTGCTTAGGTGTAGTGAATTGTTACGCATCCAACATGTTTGATGGAATTAATCCCAAGTAGTGACTCTATAGCTACTCACAAAAGGAAATATTTCTATGCCATCTTTTTAGGAATGCATGTATATAGGTAGCCAAGAAAGGCTAGTGAATTTAAATTTGGATCATGTGCAAGTTGAAAAACTCCTTGATTGAGGGTGTGCATGAGTGTACTGTTGTTTGTAGTATGGTATTGAAATGATGTTATTGGAACTATCAATTATATTCAGAAAATTGTTGTTGTAGGTATACAAAATCCAAGGGTACTTTCTTGAATCATAATGCTGAAAAGTTAGGGAATCATTAAAAAATGAAGGAGTAAAAAGTATAAGCACTTATCAAATTTATTGATCAACTTGGTGCCAATTTTTTTGTGAGTAAAGGAGCTTTTGGTGAGATGGCATGGTTTTTAATATCAATTCAAAATTCGAGCTACGTTAATTTTTTTCGCCAAGTTGGTGCTATATATTTAGTAAAACTAAGGTGGCGAGATTTAGATGAGATAGGACTTGCTGCATGTATTGAAGAAGGCCAATTGCATTACATCCTCCTTTATCACATCACACTCTATCTCATTGTATCATGGATTGCCCCTTTGTATCACATTTGGGAAAGTTTTCCGAGTCTTTTGTGTGATTTTTTGATGGTATATTTCTCTATAATATAGGCCACATTCCCTACACATATTGAAAAATGGCCAAAGGTCCTATATAGACAATTTTAGTGGGGCCTAAAGGCCTAAAATAAGATCCTTAACAATCCTAGAAGACAACATGTGGGAGTAGCTTGATAAGTGAGGAAGGCCACAATTAGAGAGAGGTTTTTGGTGATAGAAAATAAGGAATAACAAGATTGTCAGAAGCCCTAACCAAGCCACAAAAACTATAACAATATGCAACAAATCATATTTGAGAAAAACGTATGTATTTGATGTCTTCAATTTTATTTGTTGATAAAGGATGAGGTGTTCTATTTTAGGACTATTTGAAGGACATATTGTGGCTATTAAGAGGACAACAAATAGGTGTCCTTATGTGCGCTAGTTTAGGGTTCCTACAAATGGTGCATTTACCTTAAAGGGCATCCTACAAATGATGCATTTACCTTAAAGGTATGTACTAAGCTATGTCAAAAATGCATATAATTGGAGGCCGAGACCCTATATGAAGAAAGGTATTACCACATTGCCACTTGAGGGAATCCTAATCTTCAAGTGGGTCATATTCAAACTCAAAGAATGTACTGTTGGGAATACAGATGGGCAGAAAGGTAGGGATTTCATAGTGAAGGAAGAAATATATTGGAAATATAGATAAGCATCCTATATACAATATTTGGAGGACTATAAGTGGTTGATTGTTAAGGTATAAGTGTTGTAGACAAGTGGAAAAATTGTCAGAAAAAGTAGGTTATACGTTGATTGGAATTTGGAGAAATCCGAAGAAACAATATTTCAAAGTCTAAAAAATGTTTAGAGGGTAGATTTGATCAACCTATTTGTACAATGAGTGCAATAATTAGAAATATTGTGAAAAAACTAAGGACAATGAAGCAATATAAATTCACTTTCAAATGGGTTGTGCTTGGAAGACCTTATGATTGCAATATTGGAGCAACTAAGCCACTATTAAAAGGAATTTTGGTTGATGTCCTAAGGACAATAATTTTGGTGCAACAATAGGAATCTTAAAGGACTTACAAGAAGGTTTATTTGAAGACCCTAAGATATTTTGATTTTAGAAATATGAGAATAACAACTAGAGGGAATTTTTTTTGTGTCTATGGAGCTTCATTGACTAAAAAAGATTGATTGGAAATGTCAGCCAAATTTTGTTCAAACTTGATTAAAAAATGGATTGGATAACCTTGTATTGTGATAATCGGTCAATTAAAGGAATTTTGTGATGGGCTATATTCAAGGATGAAAGTATTGTAGGAAGGAATGAAACGCAAGAAGTAGTGTTGGACACCATTCATGATGTAATTGGTGAAGAACTCAAGTACAAGATCATGGTCTGTTAGGAGGAATAACTGGATCCCTAGTTCAAAAAGTTACAAGTTGAGAAAAATCAGTGATAAGAGGGTTGGTTGAGGAAGCTACAATTATAACATGTATCTAATGTAAGGGAAGTATGGGTACTTACAATAGACGTTGAATCTTGTTGATGAATTCTCCCTATTTGAGAGGGAGTGAGCATGAGTTTATCCTCTTAGCTTGGGAGGGAGTAACGTTGTACACTTATTATACCCATGTCATGTACTATGCTAGGACTAACCACCATAATTATAGTGCATGCATCACAAATAGGGAGAATGACGATTGTCCTTATGTCGGGTAGTTTGATTGATTAGGATTGATATCCTAAGTTAAGTACATGGACATGGATAAGGAGAAAGGTGGATTGGATAAGTAGCTTTGACAAACATTATTGAATCATGTACTATGATGGATTAGTATGGATATCCTAATTCAAGTACATGGACTTGGATAAGAATGGTTTGATGGACAAAAATTTCCTTGAAGGAATTTTTCTAGTGAAATACATACTCTGAGTATCCTAGGTGGAGCATGTACCTTGGTGAGTCGGCATGGTGTCCCTTTTGAATGACTCCTAGCATTATGCTTTGAACTTGTGAGAGATAGAGGGTAGCTATCAAGGCCTTGGTAATGTGACAATGCTAGATATGAAGATATTTTGATGCTTATTGATCTTGATCCCTTCTTATGATAATATTTTAACTTGAGACAGACGTGTTGATTCATTATGAATACCTCCCTAGTTAAGAGGGAGTGTTGGAAAAGTAACTAGGTTCAGTCTTCATATTTATCTTTGTACTTGTATCGATTTTTATTTTTATGTAAAAGAAGGAAAATAGTTTTATTTAAGCACATGTTTCATGCTCAAGTCTAGGTTAAGGATGTTCTTCATGCTTCTAGATTTTGATTAAGCCAAATATTTAAATTTAAGTCAAAGTCCATTTGGAATCTTTGCAAAAAAAAGGATTATTTTTTTTTGTTTAGTCAAAATGAGTCAAATTGACCTCCATATGACCAAGTCGACCCTCCAAATGGTCAATTTGGATCATTCAAAGGGATGTGTCTGTTGGTATGGGAGAAAAAATATTCATAGGCATGAATAATCCTCTAAAATAGAAGAAAATTTGGTGGTATTTATGTGGAAAGATATGAAAGTTCTGTGGCAAGTTCATGGTAAGTAAGTTTAACAAAATTTTGTTGAATTTTTCTATAGCAAGTTTGTGGATTAAGATAAAAGAATAAGTACAAGTTTTTCTATGGAGTAGATACTAGTTTCATGTGATAAAAATTCTATAAAAATAATATGAGTTATGGAAGACTTTCTCCATGAATAACCACAATAGTACATGTGAAATATGAGTTCTAGTTTCTATGATATGTGAGCTATTGAAGGGCTATAAAATCCATAGAAGAATAACTACAAGAAGGAAAAAGGATCAATGTGGGAGAAGGGATCTTGTGACAGATCAA
Source organism: Pinus albicaulis (assembly GCA_034641835.2). Lineage (NCBI taxonomy): Eukaryota > Viridiplantae > Streptophyta > Pinopsida > Pinales > Pinaceae > Pinus > Pinus albicaulis. Next base: position 446,849,367 of record CM076570.1, read on the forward strand.
GCTATCTTATTAAGGATGAATCTTGATAGAGAATGGAGGGCTGCCTTGGTGGTTGCAAAAGGTCTTTGTCTTTGTGTCTTGTAGGTCTCATTTTTATCTGATTCTATACAAGGAGGATTTTTAAGGTTTTCCCTAGTTGTGGGTTTTTTTCCTAGCGTGGAGCCTAAATCTTAGGTTCTTTGTGCTTTGTGATTTTCATGTATTTTATAATTTCTTAATGAATAACTAAAACATAATAATAAAATTCCAACAAATATCACAAGTAATTATCAAGGAAAATCAATATTAATCTACAAATTCCTTGATTTTCCAACACCCATATTGTGATCCCTTTTCATTGCGACTTTAAAAATATCCTTATCAGGTTGCGATTTGTCTCATCAAATTGTGACCTTTCTTCAATCGCACCCTCACTCACCTAATCATGACCTCCCAATCAAATCCTCACTCACCAAACCATGACTTGCCTCTATTGAAAATTATCTCATCACATTAGAATCTAGCTCGTTAGGTTTAAATTGGCTCCTTCAAACATTTCACCTTCCTCAATTGCATTATATATTCAATCTCCTCATCACATTGTTACTCCACTTATTACGATCTCCTTTCATCGCACCCCCTGTGTCTCATTGCAATTTGGATGCAATGAAACTTTACTTTCCTTGTAATTATTGGGAGGCATACCTCATCAAAAACCACATGGGAAAGTGTATTGGACTTTTGAATCAACAATATTGACAACTTCATAAATTTAGAATATTGACACTGTACACAACATCCTGGATCTCATTCACATAGGATTAAGGTCTATAAATGTATCATTAAGTGTACTTCACCCCTAATTTATTATATATTATAACCAATTTCAAACATTATATATATAATTTTTTTTTTACTATACTCCCTCACCATGGTATCCTCTCCATATAATAATGAAGAACACATTTTTTTTTAACTCAAGTGCATTAAAACATAACTTGTACAATCTAATAATTTTTTTCTTTGCTCCCAACTCACCATTCTTTATGCTACTGTCATTGCATTCTTATTTAACTAGAAATAATTGATCAAATTCATTTTTTTTCTTTTAATAAGTGATTTTACCACACAAACATTGGCTTATGTTGATGTTGAGAAGGATAATCAACAATTTTCTAACATGTCTTTGGAACCTTGTATGTTTATTAATTGGCCCCACCCAGAACAAGATAGATTGAAAAAAAGGTTCTTCGTACAATTTACTTGTTACTATGACCTTGTAGTTATAAATCACTTGTACCACCGATGTGCTAGTTTACATTTAATACTAAGGTTTACGAAGAAAATTATATACTTATGTTATTTCAAAGTGTTATGTCCATATCTATTACTATGGATTTGCATTAGAATGCATCATTTTACAATACTATGTTCATGATAATGTATTGACCTTACGACATATATTAAGATATGTTTTTACACTTCCACCGTGAGAATGAGGAGCAAAGGGTTCCAACTACCACTTGGAATTTATGGTAGGAAACTATATAGATTGGATTATGTCATGAAATATCACCTTGGCCATGTGATTGTCATGGAATGAACGATCAAGGTTATATATAGTAATTCAATAGTAGGTATCATTTGCAATGTCTTTATGGTGGCTACCATACCACCTTCCTCCACCTCCTTGGTCATTCACACCCAATGGTTTCAATGACAATGCTTTGCGAGAGTGAGGGTTTCTTAGCTTGAATGATTTTTATGATAATTCTTTTCCTAGATGAGAGTTTAGATTTCCTTAGATGTTACTCTATCTAGGACAGGTATCTCAAAGTAGCGAAGTGATTGCTAATGTTATAGGTATAGGTAAAATTCAAAACTTGTTTTTCTTCCATTAATTTTCTATATTTGTTGCATCCTCCATTTATGTTCATGGAAATTTCTTTCTCAATGTTTGTTCATGAAAATTGATAGTATAACCCTTCTGAATTGCTCACAGGTCTAGGGTTTCGTATGGAGGGTTGCCCCTATTTCTCTCAACCATGCTTAAAAAGCTCTTATTTATATTATTGTAGAGTTTTATTCTCAATTGTAAAATATGTAATATAAAATTTTAGCGTATGGCCATGATTCATAAATACAATTTTTGGTTAAGTATTTTGCAGGTAATTTTTCAATTTTCGAATTTCTTGCAACCAAATATCATTGATTTCTCTTCCCTAATTATTTTCTTGAGATAAACCTTCCATAATTATTTTATTTTCTCTAGGCTAGTGCCCGTTTTCTCCCTCTCAGAGGCTATCAAGGTCGTGACACTAAATTTTTTGAGTTACTTTCAGGGTTTCTAGGTATTCATGTCCTTATTTGATTCATATTTTTTGCAATGCATTATTTATAATAAGCCAAAGGGTTTAGGCCAAATGAATCCAGGCATTGATTGTTCTTGCATGTCAAGATTATTCTAAGAGTTACAAAACCCTCAGCCTATAAAATTTGAGACTACATTAAACTTTGTTCAAGCATAGAGACTCCTAAGTTTGTTAATCATGATGTGAATTTATAAAATGTGATCTTTATATTGTTTATAAGAACTATCTTCTGATTCCCTCAGTGTAACTCAAGTAGAGTTTACTATTAATTGTTTTCTTATTTTACAAATGAAATGTTTGTAGTTGTTTTGTTTATGGAAGGAAGACCAAGACTATACACCCAAATTTGATGTATTTTATTTTAAAGGATACATTATCCTTTATTACTGAAATTGTTTTGTTCCAACATGTTATTTTTGATATACAACATGGCTATAAAGCCATCATTGGCTATTATTTATTACCCCTCTTATTGATATACTACTTGTTAGTTACAACATGAATTTTTTTACACTTGGATAATAGAATATGTTCAAATTTCATAATTGATAAATACACAGTTTATTGGTTCTGTCATATTATCATTTTTACTCATTCCTTTTTTTTCATATGTATAGAAATGCATTTATGATTATGTGTGTATATATATTATTAAACATGGAAATCCCTTTGCACAATCCTGGGTTTTGGGTTTTCACTGGATAGGGACTACATGCCGATTAAGGAAAGACTATAATATATCTCAAGTTTTTTAGAGATATTATTAAACAATGTTAACCTTGTTACATGCAGTTTCACACACACACACACATATGGAATCATATCTAGGATAATTACCGCCCCCCCATGGAACACATAGTTTCAGTACAAAATTGATTCCCCAAAATTAAAATGATTCCTTTCTTACCATAACATATACTTGTTAACCATAATTTTATTATACATAGACTTTTCCAAAGAATTAACTGTTACAAAATTAACCTTTTTTTTAATAACCAGAGGCTTACATCTACAAATGATTTTAATTACTTATATCTCATGCTTATAAATAAAATAAAGCTTCACATGCAATTTCATATATATGGAATCATATCTAGGATAGTTTTTCTCCCATGGAACATAAAAATTTAGTACATAATTGATTCCCAAATTTAAAATGATTCCTTTCTTACCATAACATACACATGTTAACCATAGTTTTTTTGTACGTAGCCTTTTCCATAGAATTGACTATTACAAAATTAAACTTTTTATGTAATAACTAGAGACTTACATCTACAAATAATTGTAATTAATTCTATTTCAACATAACATAAAAAGAACCCAATTACTTATTTGAATATATGAAAACACAATACGAGCCACCATGCTCCTACCAACTTTTGAAATATTGTATTAGTAGTTCCACTTGATCTCTAGACTCCTTTCTTGTCCTAGCAATGTTCTACTAATTTTGACTAAATTATTTTTCTACATAGGTCCAGTCTTTATCTCCCACTATTACGTTGTTTTTAATTTTATATTTCCTTTATTTCCCACAATATTCTTCTTGAAAACATATTCCCTCATGAAATTTCTCTGTAGTCATGATCATTGTCTTGATAGGGAAAAAATCATCCCTTAGGTTGGAGGATTTTTCTCTTTTTGTGTCTCTATCCTTTCTTGTACCATAGATAATTCTAATTGTTTCCTGGTAATTGGGAGCGTAACTACTCACGTGGTGTCTCCACTTATATTTTACAAATAAAAAAATAAGTAAAATAATATTTATTCATAAAAATATATTGATATTTACATGAGTCAACTTTAGTCTGGTCTCCACAACCAACATTTTCACAATATTTACAATAAATTTAATTAATAATATTTCCATATGCCATTGCATCGAGGGTATCACATCTTCCTCCCATGCATTAAACACTGTCCTTGATGTTTCTTATTATTTTATCACTTCTGAAAAGTGAAGGAAATGATTCTCACATTTTTCTTCCATTTCCCAAGTAGCCTCCTCAAGGCTGAAAGGATTCTGTAACAATTTAACTTGGTGATGGTTTGATTCCAGATCAAAGCTCACTCATGTTTCAAATTCATATTAAGTTCCAACATGTCTTCACACATTATAAACATACACTATCAATTTTATTTCATGCACCCACCAAGGGTGATAATTATCAAGATAAGCATATCATCAGTAGTAAATAACGACAATATGTTACTTGTACACTATGCTACTGACATTCCAAGTGGCATGGAATCTCTTAGATGACTTCACTACGTAATTTCAAAATAAGGAAATTACCAATTCCATTTACACCATATATATATATATATATATATATATATATTACTTACCTTTCCACCCATGATGGCTCACAATTAATTATATGTCACATCAAACATCACCATTGTGCTTTTATTACGATTTCACAGTACCAAATATACATTAGCCATGCATTATTAAAGTTTATGAAAACTTACTTTTTATGCCACCTTCATAGGTATTATATCACACACATTTTTGTTCAAGTGGACCCAATCATGTCCATTTTAGTTATTTTGTGATTTTCTTATGTTTCCTTTCCAGCATTTAATTCATGCAAAAGCTTTTATCAATGTGTTTATTATTAGTATGGGTTGTATTATTCAAATATTCTTCTAGATATCTTTTTCCCTTTTCCTTCCTCACACCCAACAACCCATCAAGACCAAATCACATAAAAATAAAAAATAAAAGAACCCACTGTAACAATACAGAGTAAAAATACAAGAAGTAACATGGCCATGCTCAAGGTCAACAAAAGAAAACAAGAAAATTTGCAACAAAAAAGACATACAAAACATTCCCCTCCCCACCAACACTTCATTCATGAATTTCCTGCAAACTCACTTCCTGGAGTTTCAGTCTATTTTTGCATTGCAAATTGTTGGTTGAGGTGTATGGAGGTTATATGTGCTTTTCTCTATGCAACAACCAAGGGTTACTTCCCCCTTGCATTCCTTTGCATATCAATTGTCTCAACACACATCATGTTAGTACAATTGTTTTAAGCACAATAATTCCTTCTTGTAATTTTGTAAGCACATATTCATATCATGCATTTAATTAAACATTCAATAATTCTTCAAATGTGCCTACATTCAAAGAGAATAATCAATAATTTTTAGAATTTTTATTTAGAGAACTATTGACTAGTAGAAATGTTTTTTCCTAATTCACTTATCATGTTAGAAAAACATGCATGTAAACAAGCATATAATAACTTGTTCCAATCTCCCATAAACAACTTCTTTTTTATAGCCTTGATTCCTCAAGACCACAAACAATGATTTTATGGGTTCCCCAACTGACTGTCAACCTGTTCCTGGACACATGTTTACCTACACACTATCAATCATTTGAATTATGTTAGGACAATAAACTCCTTAGAGTCTTTATGCATGTACCTCCATTATTGTATGCACCTAAAATATCATTATTTAATATCTGTTTAATGAGCACACATCTCTGCACTATTTCATCTTTTATATTTTATCATTCCTATATTGTCATTCATCAACCTGTGGTATCTTTTCAAGGCTTTAAAAAATACATCAACTGGAAAAATTCAGGTTACGAGATTTCCCCCTAATAGATATGGTTGCATCATTCAACCATAAAATTGTAATTCCGCTAGGCTTCTCTAGGGAATCCAATCAACATCTTACCTGTTTATCCTACTGCATCAACTCAGATCAATATTTAGATATAGGAGTTACAATTAGAAATAATTTCAATCAATAAAAAACTTATTGTCATTTTTGATTCCATACAAACTTAACTCTTTTCAGTTGTGAAGATGTAATAAAATAGACCAATTAGTGAAACATTTAACATATCTATAATACTAGTATGTAAATCCATAATGTTTTGATGGCCACCACATATTTAGGCCAATTAAGGGTTGTTTGGAACTTTTTAGGGTCCATTGCACTTCCTTCTCAGGAAAGTTTCATATTCTTAAGATTGACTTTGGTCTTGATTATTTCACACTTACTAAATTTGACATAAAGCTGATGCCTTTCCGAGTCTCAACAACACTATTCCTAAGTGATTTAATGCTTATCTGGTATCTTGGAGTGACCAATATGCCATCATCCTATTATTTGTAATTTGAAAGTCTCAAATTATTTACTCGCTTTATTATTTTTGAGACAAATTTTCTTTTAGTCATGAAATTTTATGATATTCTATCTCAACTTGCGAACATTTTGATGGTTTTGAACAAGGATTTTAAATAATAATTTTCTTTACATCCTCTAATTACCTGTCTCCTCATTCTTCTTTTCCATTAGAAAAATCACTATGTATGCTTCGTGTCAAGTTCCTAGTTAATTATGATGTAACTTTTCCAAGAACCCTCATCACAAATTATGATGTAACTTTTCAAAGAACCCTCATCACACAGTCACATGCCCTATGATTAAAAAAAAATTAAGTTATTGAAAAAATTGATCTTTGTGATTCCTTAGTCAAGGAAGTAAAAAGGATTTCTCTTAAAATTCCCAAAAGATGTAAAATGGAAGAAGCATTCTAACTTTACACAATAAATCTCACATTTTTCAAATGATCTCAGATAGCAAAAGTTCTTATCACAATCTCCATTTTGATGGTTCTTACCAGGATTATTAACTATTATATAACTATAATAGGTCCTCTGTGGCTTTTCTCATGAGGAGATCTTCTAGTTAATAATGTTTCTTCATTCATTGATTTTGCCATAGGTCTTATCAGTCATGAATTCCAAGGCCTACTCATGCCATCCATGACTGTTTATTTACAACCAATTTTTACCACAGTTAGTATACTCATACCTGAGGTTTGCTATTAATATATATTTCTATTATTTTTTAAAGTGCTTTGTTTAATTATACATGTTTTAATAAATGTTTTCCTTGATTATGCCCAAACAAAATATTTATTTACATATATTTTAGTTTGTAATACAAAGTTTTCAAGCCCTCCTTTAATATGTTTTCTATTGGTATATACATACCTTAATAATAACTTGTATATACTTTATTTTATTTATATACTCCTCATTTTCCTTCATCTCAATTATAAATCTCAGACCAAATTATTTATAAGTGAAGGTTCCTAGAACTTCCTTCTATATTTGGTGCAATTTTTATTTTTAGCTAAAATCTTGAACATATAATCTTGTAATCATTGTACTTCCGTAGCTATTCTCAAACATTTTTCATCTGAGATATACAAACTTATTTTTTGCTAATGATTTGAAACTCTATATATCATAGTGTTCTTGCAAGCTTTTTTCGCTTTTTGGTTTAATTCTTATTGCTATTTAGTCATGCACATACAAGATCACCCCTCCATTAGAGTTAGTAACTTTTTATTTTACAAGTAAATATTTCCTTTATCCTTATCTTTTCCTTAGCCTTTTCTTTTCACAAGACCATTTAATCAAAACCCAACATTTGAGATCCTTTCTCAACTGGATACAATAGATATCTAATCTTAGACATCTATGCATTAGTTTTTTAAGTTCTGTATAAAAATCGTTTGTGCAATTAAAAAACAATTCTCACAAGTATTGACAGTAAAATAAAGAGGACCAACCTTGTCAAATATTAGATTTCACATACAACATCCAAAATTTCATCAAATTATCCATCTATTGTTACTAACTTTTAATAGAGTAAGATAAGAAGCTCTACCATTTTTATTCCTTTCATATCTATACATGTATACATTCTTAACTTGGCTATGTAAATTATCGATCCCATATATTACAAACTTCTTTTTCTACTCAATATTCAGACAATCATGGAATAGAATACAATAGTTAGCATGCATTATTTCTCAATCAATTTGATCAGAAATTACTTGCACTCCTGATTGTTAGACATACATATTCTCGTAGGAAAGATCGTTCCTTCAATAATTGGTTAGTATTTATACCAATTTACTCATATTACCTAACTCTTTTAAGACACAATATTTTAACCCATAACTCTAATACCATATGTAATTCACCCCTAATTTACTATATATTATAACCAATTTTGAAGATAATTTTTCTTTTTACTATACTCCCTAACGATCTTATCCTCTACATATAATAATGAATAATACATGTTTTATTTATTTTTAACTCAAGTTCATTAAAACAAAAGAACGTGTACTATCTAATATATTTTCTTCTTTTCTCCCAACTCACTATTCCTTATGTTATTGGCATTGCAATATTACTTAACTAGAAAGATTTGATGAAATTCATTTTTGTCATTTTAATAAGTGATTTCACCACACAAGCAATGACTTATGTTGATGTTGAGAGGGATAGTTAACATTTTTATCGTAGCTGTCTTTAGAACCTTGTATGTTTATTAATTTTCCCCACCTAGGACAAGGTATATTGCAAAAAGGTTCTTCCTAAAAGTTACTTGTTACCACGACCTTGTAGTTATAACTTATTTGTACAACCAATGCGCTAGTTTACATTTAATACTCAGGTTTACGATGTGAATTATATACTTGTGTTATTTCAAAGTGTTAAGACCATATCTATTACTATGGATTTTCACTAGAATGCATCATTTTATAATAATACGCTCTTGTTAATCTATTAACCTTATAACATATATTAACATATCTTTTAACTTTTCCACTACGGGAATGAGGAGCACATGGTTCCAACTACCACTTGGCCTTGGCAATAGGAAACTACATGGCTCAACTTATTTCGTTACATATCACCTTGTCCATGTGATTTTTAGGGCATGTATGATCAATATTATACACAATAATCCAATGACAGGGTTGATCATTTTCCATGTTTTTAGGGTAACTACCCTAACCCCCCTCTTCCACCTCTTCTGTCATTCACACCCAAAAATTTCAATGCTAATGCTCTATAAGAGAGTGAGGGTTTTTTTTTGGTTTGAGTGAGTTTTATGATAGTTCTTTGCCCAACTGAGAATTAAAATTTTCTTGACTGTTACTCTAGCTAGGAGAAGTAACTTGAAGTAGTGGCATGATTGTCAATGTTACAGGTATAGGTCAAATTCAAAACTCCTTTTTGTTTTCGTGCATTCGTTTTCCATATTTGTTGCAACCTCCATTTATATTGATTTATCTTCCAAAATTGTTTTCCTGAGATAACCCTTATTGTTGACAGGGTTTATTTTAACTTACAGGGGTGGAAATTCATCTCCTGTCATCTTTATTTTACCAAGTAAATAATAACTTGAAACCCTAACTATTTCTCTATTTTTTTTTATATTTCTTCCTTCTAGGGTTATAACAACTTTTACTAATTTTTTTTTATTCTCTAGGTCAATACCAATTTTCTCCCTCTTGGAGGCTATCAAGGTTGCGACACTAAATTTTTTAAGTTACTTCCAGGGATTCCAGGTATTCATACCCTTATTCTATTCATATATTTTCCAATCCATGATTTGTAATCATTTAAAGGGTTTAGGCCAAATGAATCCAAGCCTTGAATCTTCCTACATGTCAATATTATTCTGAGAGTTTTAGAACCTTCGATCTGTAAATTTTGAGACTAATTTAAGTTTTTTCAAGCACAAAGAATCCTAAGTCTGTTAATCATTATGTGAATTTATAAAATATGATTTTTATATTGGAATCGTCTTATGATTCTGTTGGTGTAACTCGAGTAAAGTTTACTATGTACTATTATCTTATTTTTAAAATTAAATATTTGTTTCTTTTGTGTTTATGGAAGGAAGACAAAGACTATACACCCAAATATGATGTATTTTATTTTAAAGGATACATTATTTTTTACGGGTTAAATTGTTATGTTCCAACATGATGTTGGTGCTTATCGTTTATTATCCCTCTTACTAAGATACTAATTTTAGTTACAACATGAAAATATTTACACTTGGATAATACATATGTTCATATTTCATTGAGTGATATATAGAAAGGCTGTTGGTTATGTCATACTGTTAGTTTTTCTCATTCTTTTTTTGTGTGTATAAAAATACATCTATGATTGTATATAAATGTAAATATATGTTTATATCAGTAAACATGGAAATCCTTTCGCACAATGGACATAGTTTCAATATAGAATTGATTCCCTAAATCTAAAATGGTTCCTTTCTTGCCATAACATACACTTGTTAACCATAGTTTTGTTAGAAACTAATACAATAATAAGAAGGGGGGGGTGGGGGGTGAATCGGTGTTTGGGAATTTTAGAACTTTCTTTCATTAGTAAAGAATATTAAGACACCAATAAACACTTCACAAAAAATTCAATTGAGCACCACAAGAATCAACAAAAGAAACACAAATGGAATGCAAATTATTCAAACTTTTCTTTAATTACTTTCACAAAGGCAAAATTCAACTTGTTAAAAATTTCTTTGGCTCCAACCAGAAGGAAACTACTACTCCCTAATTTATTAGCTACTACTTAATGGAGCTACAACCCCTGATTTATCAGCTGCTACTGAAAGGATATTCAACCCCTATTTTTTTACCTGCCACTACTGTAAGGAGATACAACTTGCTTGACGTCCTTGATTCATATTTCATACCATTTTCAAATTAAAATGATGAAGGCCACTTGCTTTCATAAAAAAAATCTCACCTCAAAAATTCACACCAAAAACCATAAAGTCACCTAAAAAAATATCTTATTACTGTTCAATCCATCATACACACCTGCAACTGTAACAAAATTAACCTCTGAACGTACCTTCAACACTCTATCTTGCAAATTTTATTATGCTTATATAGAAATTGAGCTGATATTTTTAGTTTTTGAAATTTGAATTAAGTTAAGCTCTTTTTCTTGCATGAATTCATATTTTTTCTCATCTATAATTTCTATCAAGTCTTCTAAATGTGGTATTAAAGTCTTCAAACTCTACTCTCTATCTATGTAGGAAATTATGAGTTAAACTGTCCAATTTTTCAATTATGGAATTCTACAGGTTTTAACGACGGCTTTTATTTGCAACTCTAAATTTGGTAATCTGCTAGATTTGGCCAACTTATAAATCCACCTCTAACTCTGTCCATTCTACCATCCATGCTGCCAAATCATTCATGCATGGTTTACCAACTTTAGTGCTCTACTAGTTATGGTTAAATTCACCAAATATGGTGCTTAATGCCAATTCTCCAAGCTTCCAACCAGTTCATGTGATAAGCCTTCAATATTAGCTCATAGGGGCTTAAATCATAATTGTGGAAGATTTGAGTACTAACACAAATTTTTTTAAATATAACCTCTGCTGGGCGCGCCTTCGTTCTAATCCCCGAGGGCTCAATACATCCACTATAAATATTCTACACCCATGGTCACAATGCACGCATAAAACCAAGTTTTGGTGCCAAGCTTTTAGCCCTCATCACTTTAACCAATGGTGTTCCTTTCAAATATTCTAGGGTCTAGGGTAATGTGCCCTCACTTTGATTGGTCCACATTGTCTATTTCTACATCTATGATCCATAGTGTCCCTAAGCCTTGTCAGATTGGAGAAACTCCATGTTGCTCTCTTTGGAACCTTCAGGGTCCCTGACCTTTCGTGTTCTAGGACAATGTGTCTTTGTGGTACCTATGCTGCACACCTGAACCATTAACATAACAATTGGGGTAATTTATCCTTGCCATGCGTAATCGTCTATGTCCCGAAGCTATTTCCCCATGTTTTTCATACCATCCACCTTTCAAATATTTCATGGTTATCCTTCCAAGATGACGTGTCTGCTAGTGTTTCAGGGGTGCCATGTGTCACTTACTGAGTGGTGCCATGTGTCACTCATTGAGTGGTGCAACATGTCACTCATTTCCAGCTCACTTAGGTACATACAAATGATGAATTTTCATGCCACATGTCACCCTATCACTGGTGTCATGTCATGTTGATTCCATCATGCCACCATATCTCCATGTTATCTCTACGAGCCAATAAAAATTTTCCATATGTATTCTTTCAATTCATCAATGCTATCAAGTGCTTCATCATCGTAGGACATAAGAGGGGTCCCAGGTCTAATTTTTTTCGAAAATTTACTTTGTTAAAATATTTTTTCTTGGGTAAATTTTTATATGGGTCTGCCTCTAATTTCATTGGTCCACTGTGCATACTCATCTTTCTACCTCACCCTGACTCCCTACTCCCAGGGAATTTCACTTGCACATCCCTTCATAACTTCCAGGGAACATTTGTCGAGGTGATCTGCCCCTCATGAAATTTTATTGTTCCACATAATCCATGCTCCTACTTGGATGCCATATTTATGCTAATTGTGCTGTGGGGTCCTTGGACTCTACCAACTTTGAATTTCACCCTGGAAACTTTGTCTGTCGATAAATTTCGTTCCAAAAGGTATTTTTTGGACTTCCATATACCATTGGAAAGAGCTCTATCCATCTAAGTAGTTCCAAGAGCTACGGAGATGATTTTATGAACTAAATTTGACTTCAAAGTCTCTTCTCCTTAACCATTCTTCTTGCAACCACCTATGTCTTTGAAATCAACGAAAACTTATATATAACATTCTCCCCCTTTGGCGTTGATGGAAATACAATTATAAAAGAAAAGTGTACTTCTCTTACTTCTCATACTGCTCTTCCTTTAGCGTACCTATCCCCATTTAACATCAATGAAAAATAAAATGACATGCTATCTGTCAAACTTATCTCCCCCTATCTTATTGATCTTATGGAACTACCAACTTCCTGTTAATATGCTGAGTGCTCACTCGCTGCCTTTCTTCTTCTCGAGGAAGATCTAGTGGAGATAGCTAAGAGTAATTACTCCCAATATTTTCCTTTAGTAGTCAAATTAATCTCGAGATTTTTGGTGAATATATCAACTAACTTCTCTTTTGTAGGTACACAATCCACTTGACAATATGATTTTCAACTTGATTTCTTAGGAAATGGTAGTTGATTGGAATATGCTTTGTCTTTCAATGGAAAAAATGGTTCTTAGACATGATGATTGCAATTTTATTTTCATAGATGATTGGGACAAGATGATCATATAATACTTGTATATATTGTAAATTCTACTTCATCCTCAAGAGCTAAGTTCAACAAGAAGATAATGCTATATATTCTGCTTCAACAGTAGAGACATAAATTGAAGCTTGCTTCTTTCTCAACCATGAAACATGACAGACACAAAGAAAGAACACACCACCAATAGTACTCTTTCTATCATTGGAATCACCTACCCAATAAACATCAATAAAAATAGTTAGTGAAAAATATTTACCTCTAAGGTACCAAAGTCTAGAGTCCTTTGTGGCTCTTAGATATCTGATAATCCTTTTGGTTGCTACGAGATGACTCTATCTGGGGGCTGCCTAAAATATTCCAACAATAAAAAATTCATGTGTGATGTATGGTCTTTAGGTTGTCAAATATAAGTGGCTACCAATAATATATCTATACAAAGACTGATTCACCTTTGGATATTCATCAATATTATTCAAATTGCATCCTGTACCCATCAAATTTCTTACCAAAGAACATTCCTCCATGCAAAGTTTCCTGAAAACTTCCTTGAGATACTTTCTTTGTGAGATAAAAATTCCTTTTGAATATTGTGCAATATGAAAACCAAGGAAATAGAAAATTTCTCCAATCATAGACATATCAAACTTGGCCTTCATATCAATTGCAAACTAGCAAGTTAGAGAATCTAAATAATTGGAAAAAATAATAGTATCAACACAAACAACCACCACTCCCAATTTTCCATCATTCAATTTCACATATAAATTACTATAATTTGCACCTATTTTAAAACCACACTTGAGCAAATAACTATCCAACTTGGAATTCTAAGCCCTCGAGGCTTGCTTAAGAGCATTAAAGGCCTTTTTCAACTTGTAAACATAAGCAGGATTATTTGAAAACTACAAAACATTAGGCTTCTCAATGTAGACTTCTTCCTGCAATTCTTTATTTAAAAAGACATATTTGACATCTATATGATATATCTTAAATTTCTTGAAACTAGTTGTTATGCAGAATTGTGATCTATGGATAAACCAAATTCCCTAAGTGTGGTGCTAGTCACTTAGAACAACAAAGGAAAGAATTACTATCACTTTCTCTAAAACAATCCAATATACATAATGGTGAAAGAGCTTACTTGTGATTCAATCGCTTCTCCTTCTCCTTTTGTCATTATTTTCGTCGCTCTTAATCCAACTCAAATCACCAGATCGATTCCTGCAAACACAAACAAATAACAAAAAACAATATGGAATATACAAATATCTACTTATCTTACTCAATCAAATCGATTAGATATGAAATACATACATCATTCAAGAATCCATTGCACAAGAAATAGAGACATATGTATGGGAAAATGAACAACAATATTTATTAAAGAGTAGAAGGGGGAGGTTACAACCAATGATCGATTTGTTTCCAATCAGCTCCAGCTTCATTCCAGCCTCATCACATCCAAAATCATATCAACAACATATCAATAATTTCACTCTCTCAAATGAGAATCAAACAACATAACTTTACCGAATTTCGTCCTTTCCTAGCACTAGAATGAGTGCTCAATTTATAGGGAAACAGATGGTAGTTTCTTAATGAATGACTTTATAATAATAGGCAAGACATGTTCTAAAGTTCAGAGGTGTTAGGTGGATACTTGGATTCGAATTTTGACACATATGGACTCTTCTAGAAGGCACTGGCCATGTGGAGATTCTAGAAAAAATGATAATTTCACTCCCAAGTGACCAACACACTCTTGAATGTCGGGAAGTGCACTGCAGTGCACCCTTGAATGGAGGATTTGGCACTACAATGCAGATATTCCCTTTAAAGGCTGCATTGGTGAGTTAATAAGTGATATAACATATACTTCAAACCTTGGAAATCTCACAATATAAGCCATGAATGAATTTTTATTCTCTTAGGGCATATAGAAACTGAAATATAAGGGGATGATAGACCCTATTTCATTAGTCCTGGGGATGATGTCCAGTTTGACCAGGTAATGGGGGATGATGCCCAAATTGACCTAAAAATGCTGCCCCCTAAAACATGAAGTCAAAATAATAATAATAGTATTTGGATGAGATGCTTTACAATGTGATGAGTTGGAACTGAAGTGGAGTGGTGACCTGCATCAATATTACAATACATTACATCATGATGTTTTCATCTTGATCACGAATTGCTGAGGGAGGCATTCCCATGCTCAACACATAAAATATCTAATAACATGTACATAGTTCATAAAATCATCTACATTAGAATGTTGCCCAATACAGGCATGCCTACAGATATAGGCCCATGTTCTAAATGATGATCTGTATGTAAATTCATCATATATATGATGTGTAAAACAATCCTGAAATCGCAGCCTGGATGGATGAAACTAGATCCAGGGTCTTCTTATCTCATTCACTCAATCATTTAGGTACAAGTCTAGCCATGCGAATATATGATTTGTAGTTGAACATGTAAAGACATTGTTTGATTACCAGCCAATGATGTGAGTTGTTAACAAACACGAGAGAACCACCATTGATGTTAATGGCTCTCAAGGTACTACAATATAGTTTGCAAGGTGTGAATAGGTGATTTGATGTCGAACAGAAAACAAAATATTTCGGTCAAAGGTCTGGAAGTGAGGAACTTGTTGATGATGTAACAAGCCTCATGGTACTGGAAGATGATGTTTCTAAGTAAACTTCTTGGATGATGAGATAATGTCTACAGGAAGTCACTTTATCGTGAAACGAGAGTTACTAGATTTTAGAGAAAAAATGTGACTTGATATAGCAATGTTCATGGATGACTGTCATGAAAATGAAGGTTTATGAGTATTGTAGAAGGATGAGTATTCACTGGATGACTTCTCTTTAACATATCGACGATACTGAGATGAGTTGGCAGCATTGACCCAAAACCGAAGTGAAGGTATGATGAAATTTCAAGTAGATTAACCAACCCAAAAAGTCACAATGATGGAGTGAAAGTGTCATGCTCAAGAGCGACTTGCTACCATAAAGTGTTATGTTCGCTTTCCCAAATTTTCCCCAGTCATTTGTCGACCAGGTCCTCTTTATTTTTTAACAAGCTTGAGGATGATAACATATGCTTGATCTATAATTCAACCCTTTGGGTGAATGCATCACTATTTAATAATTTAACGAGTCTAGTGATAAATGAAACTTGATTCTTATCATGATCGACAAGCCCGTCACTATTTTATGTTTTAATGAGCCTAACGATAGTGAAAACCCGGTCCTTTTTCATATTAAGAGAGTTTGAAAAAGAGGACAAAAGAAAACTCCATAAGTCCTTTTTTGTAAATTTGTCACTCAGATCTGAAAAAGTGTAAAATGAAATCTGAGAGAACCTCCTAGCCATGTTCGACTAAGGTTTTCCTTTTTCGTAAATAATCTATCTCAGTCTGGAAAATGGTTAAACTTATACTGAGTAGATGTTGTTTCATTTAATTTTATGAGCTCGGAAAGACAAGTGTTTGACAATATTTTCACATTATCAGAGTCTGAAAATAGCTAAAAGAAGACTTTAAGGGTTCCTTTTTTGCAGTTATTGAAGCTAGCAAAAGAGATAAAAGTGTGCTTCAAGTCCTTTTTCATTTTTATCGAAGCTCGAAAAATAAGGATAAAAGTATGCTTTGTGGTCAAATAATTCTTGAATAAGTGTGCACGACTAATCTGCTATATCAGCTGTAAAACCCATTCATAACATCATCAATTGGATTAAAAATACCCGTTTCATAGAAAAAAATGAATAAAAAACCATAGTCATAGCATTAAATATGATTTTTAAATAATCAAATGCCTAATTAAAAGAGTTTTTACCATTTGAATTTTGGAGCTTTGAACTAGTTTTTTCCCCCTAACTTCAGCAGTTGATTGTGATAGATTATGTGTACGATTTTCCTCGCCATTCAATCTAGGTTATAGCTATGAAACTTCTCTTTCCTTCAGTAGCATTTATGTTTCATTTCATTGAAAATTTTTAGGGTTTTGAGCCCCTTAGGGTAAATTTATTTTTCTCAGAGGGAAACACACCCTTGAATGTCAAAAGGTGCATTGTAGTGCACTGGAATTGAAGGCCAGGTGCATATGCAACACACTGTCTCGTGACCTGGGGTGTGTTGGGCACAATTTCCATTTTTGTTTCTTGCAGTGTGCCCAAATTTTGCCTAGTTTTTTGCATGAAATGGATCCTTATGAGTCTTATGATTGTGTTTCAGTTATTCATCGGACCAAAATGACGATTACATGGAGGGAAAGAGAACATGAGGAACATAACATGATTGCCCTAAATGATCCGGGTACAGTAAGAGCCCTCAGAGACTGCAGGTTGCTAAAGTACTTTAGAATATTGGGTATGAGGCAACAGATGGAACTATTGGAGTTCCTTGTTCATTCATGGGATCCAACGATACAGGAATTTCACATTGGGGAAAAATTGGTCCCAATATTAGTGAAGGATATTTATTTTCTCACAGGATTATCGAGGAGAGGTCAGCCCATTTCTTTTTCAGGGTCTGCTCTTGGAGGAGAGACAATGAGAGATTATATATTGCAGTATTGCAATCCAAGTACTGAACCTAGTAAGGATGGGAAAATAAAAATCCATGATGTATGTGAATTTCCATTGAGGACCATCCTATTCACTATCACAAAGCTTGCTAGTAGCACTACACTACATGTGGCAAACAAATCTTACATGTAGTATGCACTAGAGTGCTTGGAACCAACAATTTTTAACTGGGCTGAAGCTGTCCTATTTCAGATGAAAGAACAATTGACCAAGGCAAAGGGAGGAAGGAATAATAATTTCAACTATGGTTCGATCTTGATTTCTTTTGCCATAAAGCAGATTCCATTGATGCAACCCCAACATATGACACTGGGTATATCTAGCCATAGAGATCCAAGGATGCAGATATGGGTAAAAATCATGGCTAGACATGCTGGTCAATTGATCATCATGTTCTCGACTGCATTATATGCCTAGTTTAGGTGATAGATGGTTTCCATTGATGCTTATGCATATGTAGGTGTAGAATTTCGAGGAGATCCACATTTGGCTTTACTAGATGACGCTCAATGGGGTGCAATTGGTAAGAATGTTTTGACCATGTTTTTTTATTTTTCTAAGGTTTATACATGTTTTTTGTATTTTGTTGTTTCCCAAGACTAAAATAAATTTTTTATGTAATGCAGATGTAGGTCGATTTCGATCAGTGGGACAAACAAAGTAGAGAGCATATGAGACAATAGAGGGGGCTGTCGGGAGATCAATCCTTTAGGATTTGGATATGGCTGAGACTCTTGCTGAGCTACAATAACACATACAGGGATTGACTCTCGGGATTTCAGATTTTCAGATCAAAGAGTTACCCATGAGACTGCAACACCATACTATTGGCGTTCCTAACCATTGGATGCGGTTATTGTGTAGGATAGCTAGATCAGTAACATGTTATCATGAGCATCACTAGTTTACTTTTGAAAAATTTCATACATTTTGAGGTTAGATGATCAATGTGTCTTGGGAACAAATTTTGTAAAAACCTATAACTATATATCTATTTGTTTTCAGTGTTTTCCTATGTTTATTATGCAATCCTATTCAATTATGTGATGTGAATTGAAAATATGTCTTTACATGTGTTGCAAGTGTCTGTTTATAACATAATTCACTAAGGAATCAGTTAATGTGTTCAAGTTTCTATAAATGTGTTGATATTGAATGAAATCAAAAAGTATTTCCAAAAGTCGAACTCTTAGGAACATACGATGCAGTGTTGGATTTCTGACAGTATAAACACTAGTAAGTTGCAGTACCAAAAGTTGTGAGACTAACCTAATAATCATACGGTTAATACCAAATGAAATGGAATCAGAGAGAAGTTTTATCAATGCGCTATACTCCGTGATATTGTTTGTAAATCCCTTGAAAACTCACTAACTCACCGTTCAGAGTGAAAATAGCCCATGCTGTAGAGGATAGATTCTGTGTACTACGACTAGCACTAGAAGTATACCTAACGAATGGTTCCAAAGATTCAGACATCTGCGATGAAATGTAAAGAATATTACTAACTTCAAGTAAACTCTAGAAAAACAAACTAAAAAAATAAATGCAAATCAAAAACATATATATAATATAATAAAACAGTTTACTACGCTCATGTTTAAGAATAGTAACATTTTAGATACAACTCATTTCAGGGCTGCGCCAATGGAATTCCATCATAACCGACCAACTTGTAGGTGCCATTAGCAAGAACTTATTTGAAAATATAGGGGCATGCCATAACAGCTCAAATTTTCATGTACCTATTACATCAGCTTCCTGATCATAAAGAAGGACCAGGTCACCTTATGAGAAGATTCGAGGCTGGACATGCTTGTCGTATTGCACCTTTATACGTCTCTTATGTGCTTCGTTGGCCAATGTGGCTTCACGACGCGTTTCATCAAGATGGATGAGGTTAAAAAGACACACTTCTTCAGAAGAGGTGTTAGGTAACAAGTTAATTATGAGTTTTAACGACGATATTTCACATTGGATAGGAAAGATAGCTTCCAGATCATACACCAGTTGAAAGGGAGTAAATCCAGTTGCATTTCTCACCGAGGTTCGGTATGCCCACGAAGTCGAGTATAGGATCAAAATAAAATTTTGTTTATGAAATCCTATCATTCGTTGAAGCATTCGTTTAAGAATCTTGTTAATAGCCTCAACTTTTCCATTTGATTGTGGATAATAAGGAGTATAACTATCATGTGAAAATCCTAATTTGGCAGTCAACTCATTCATCATGTGATTGCGAAAACGCTTCCCATGATCTGTGACTATAGCCTGTAGAAAAACAAACCGTGAAATGACATGATTGAAAAATAATAATGTAGTTGTTTTGCCTGTGTTGTTGAATGTAGGCATCGCTTTGGCCCACTTCGTAAAGTAGTCTACTGCGACAATAATATAACCATGCCCCCTGGATGAACGAGGGTTGCAGGTCATGAAGTCAATGCCCCATTTTGAAAATGGTCCCACAGTGATAACAAGATGCATCGGCGCTGGCGATTTGCGAAATTTGCAATCAAATATCTGGCACGCATGACAAATTCTGACCACGAGGATGCAATCACAAAATATGGTAGGCCAAAAGTAACTGGTGTAAAGTATCTTCTGCATAGTAGCATATCCAGAAAAGTGTAGCTTACCTTTTCGACCTCCTCATGAGTGAGGCACCTCCTAAAAATTGTATTGACACCACGACGATAAAGTGTATCATTGATGATCAGATAATATTTGGCTTGGTATTGAATACATTGCTGTTCAGAGCGAGAGGTATCGGGTCAAAAATTCAGGGTCTGGAGATAAATGATAAAATTCCCATACCAAGGATCAAATGATCTGATCAGAAACAAAGACTCATCAGGAGTTGATGTTTCCGATTTAGTAGTAGTACTATTAGAGGGAAAGTTGCAGAGAAGCTCAACCAAAACTAAAAAATTATTTGCCTTGGATTTGATGAGTTCCAAATCAAACTCCTGCAAAATGACAATCCATTTTTAATACTCCTCCCCAATAATTGATATGATAGAATGTAAGTCATGGGGTTGCAATCTGAAATGAAAATGGTCTTCCAGAATAGGATATAGTGGTGAAATATTTGGACAGCTTGAACGACTATCAAGGTGAGCTTTTTGACGTATGAATACTTCACGTCTGTATCATTGAGATTACGACTCAAATAATATATCAGATGTCCTATCCCAACTTCTTCTTGGACCAATACCATAGCAATGGTCGTATTAGTCGTGGCGATATATAAGAAATAATCACTATGATAATTGGGGGGATAAATTAATGACGCCCATACAAGTGCATCCTTAAAAACATCAAAATAAGCTTGCGCAATCATATCCCAATGGAAGGGAATCCCCTTTTTCAACAGCCGGGTAAATCCTTTAGCCATTTCGGTGTAGTTGGGTATGAACCTACTTAGGAAGTTAGCCTTTCTTGAATTTTCTGTAACTGAAGAAAATTTGATGGCGCAGGCAAATCAAGAAAGCACTGGACCTTCAATGGGTTGATTTGAATTCCTTCTTTTGAGATGAAGAATCCTAGTAAACGACTAGAACAAAAAAAAAACACACATTTATGTGGATTGAGGGGTATTTTGTAGTGTCGACATCGTAGAAAGATAACTCTCAAATTCATCGGGTGATCAGTCCGATTTCGTGAATGCATGGGTAAATCGTCTAGATAAGGTTGAGCAATGTGATTGATTTCATTAAAAGTATAATCCATTTCTCTTTGAAAAGTTTCCCCAGCGTTCTTTAAACCAAATGGGAGTTTCTGATAAGTGAATGTGCCCAGGGATAGATGAATGCTGTCTTGTATTGGTCCTCTAGGTGGATATTGATTTGATTGTATCCAGAAAATCCATATATGAATGAAAATATTTCACATCCAGCACAATCGTCAATAATCTAGTCGATAAAGGGAGTAGGATAGTTTTCTTTTGGAAAAGCAATATTGAAATCCCAATAATTGACACATACTATGATTTTCCCTTGTTTCTTCATAACGACAACAATTTTGGAAACCCAATCAGTTAGCAGAATAGGGTAAATGAAACCAGCATGCAAATTTTTTTTAACTTTTGCTTTAATGGCAACAACCTTCTTTGGATGAACAGGACGAAGGCATTGATTTACCGATTTGACATCAGGGTACATGTTAATGGTGTGTTCAACGATGCTAGTATATATTCTTGGCATTTCCTCATAAGACCAATAAAATACATCACAAAATTCACGAAACAAAGAGCGATATGTTTCGAGTTATGATGGAGAACAAGACACGTTGACATGAATGTTTTCTACAACGTCGGGTTTGGTCTAAATATCGATAGAAATGGTTTCTTGAATATTTGATAAGTTTCGCTCGAATTTGATTTCATTAATAGGAAAAGAATTTAAAAATAATGTTTTTATCAATGGGTGATGTAGTTCAATAATATTATCTTCTTCGTAATCCTAGAGATGGGAGAGATGATAATGATCTTCCCATGGTTCTTCTTATGGCATCATGGATTCCACAATATTTTCATCTGTCAAGAAAGTGGATGAAAAGGATAATATGGAGTACCAAAATCTAATGAACGATCAACCAAAAAGACCGACGACGATGATTTCAGATTCGCCTCCCAAGCCATGTAGATTGATTTCTATGCCAGATCAATTGGGCTGGGTGGTAAAAATTCATCCAACGTAACCAATTCGGAATCACCCATAATATTCCTTAAGCAGATGGAGTGGAAGATATCATGTAGCAGGTCTCTATGTTTGCAATTTCTATCGATGTCACAGGCGGTGGTAATGCAAAGGTTCAGATGAGGGAAGGCTCCTTTAAGATTCATACACCAATGTTCTGAAGTGCTAATTGGGATACATGAACTAACAAAATGCTTCCAGTTACCTGGGAACTAGAGGCAAAGAAGGATAGTTGATTGATGTTGTGATAACACCTTTATGTGGAAAGGCGATCATTCTAAAATATGTAGAGATGATCGCAGTCATAGCATATACCCATGGAATTCTGAGTAAAATGTTGTAATCAAGGGGTCTGTCAACGACCTCAACTTCAACTTTTAGTGTTTTTCCCCCTAGTTCGACATGCAGGTTATTGATGATATCGGAAGGCTTATATGTACACCTGTCGAAATATTTTAATGTCATAGGCGACTGAGATAGGTGTGGCGAGCCAAGTGAATTCCAAAAGTTTAGAGACATAATGCATGTAGATGATCCCTCATCAATAATAGTACGATGAACGAGGTGATTGAGAAAATTTACTTGGATGGAGAATGCCAATTCTGCTGGTAATTGTGGCACATAGCCCATATGATTAAAGACTACAAGATTGGAATCTGTTGGATCGATTCCACTAATTTCCGAAAAAAAATCCTATTTTTTGGAGGGAAAATTTTGAAGTACCTCAAGCATTGACATAGCTGAAGGAGATTGAGCCAAATATTCAACTATATTATAATTTTGAGCAACTTGGGCTCGAGGATTGAATGTCGATTTATGAACGACTCGTTTTGGTGGCTTTATCGTTAACTCAGGAATAACAGTTGGCAGAATAGATTCCGTGGACAGTGTTATGAACAAATTGTGTCCTTTTGGGCTAATTTAATGGTCAACTTGGAGTAAATATTTCAGACCACTTTTGACTGAAGATTAGCCTCTTCAGTCTGAGAGGGCTCTCTCAACTTGTCAAAGGATTTCCTCAATTAGGTATTAAAATAGATGGCTAACTCTGTGAGTTTTTTAGTGTATGTGATTGCAGGTGAAAAATGGGATATATTTCACCACCATTGGGCTCATGGAGTCAGTAAGAATGAATTTAGTGACAAATGAATCTACTTGTGGAAGCTGAGGCTTTTACTGTTTCAATGGAAGGAAAATAATAACACACATAAATATTCAGTAGCTCAATGTTAAAAGGAAGTCAGAGCATGTGTGACATGAATGATGAGTAATTCAACCTCAAGCTACTATAAATAAGATAAAGAGAGACATAAAACATAAGCTCATTGAAACATTCCAAGAATCTCAGGTGAAGCAGAAACACAATCTATCTATATTACTGATATCAGAAATTACAATAGTAGCAGTGTCAAGTCACCATATCCCAACCCCTTCTAACTATAAATCTATCTTATTTATAGAGTGAGGACCCACACAAATTATTTTCCACCTTTCTAGCTTCGAATTCCCACCTCAGAGACCTATTTCAAACATGACTCCATCACTTGGAGACTTCCTAGGGATATTTCTGGTTTACAAAGTTTGAATACAAAAATGAATCTTCTTTCATTAATAGTTCAACAAATCCATTTAATAACCATTATAAAATTCAAAAAATTAATTTTATGAGTGAATTGGAGTGTTTATGTGTCATTATGCCATGTGGATGCTGAGCTGGACCTCCTCCAAGTCGAATTTTTACATTTTTTTCACAAATCTGGTTAGTGAAAATTCTAAAAAATAGGCTTCAAAGATGAGTGTATAATTTCCAAAATTTGATGGCTTTGCAGAAGATGAGAGAGGTTGTAGATGGAACTATGCTGAAGAAAAATGTCTTTCATATTTCCAAAATCATTTTTCATTTGGTCAAAAATCAAACTTGAAGTTGATTGCTAAAACAATCATGTGCAAAAAGTTCGTAGCGCTCATTTCGTAGCAAACTCCAAAATCCACCTTTTGCATAATCTTTGACCTTTCTGACTGTTGGAGGATCTTCCTTGGGGATAATGAGCTAAATACAAATTTTTTCCCTCCTTAGTTATCCATAAAACTGAATTTAAAGGCAAAATAACATCTTCAGAAGTTTCGTAGCGTTTTTCGGCCTTCAAGCCTAGAGCACGCTACGAAACTACCTAATTATGGAGAAAATTCAAAATTCTCCCTTTTTCTTCCAAATTTCACCTGTAGGTCTGAAAATTGATATGATGAAGTATGATCATGAAAAATTGCCTCTTACCCTCTTCAAAAAACATCATTTTCACCTTTAGCAAGTTTATTTATTAATAAAATGACTGTTTTTTTTGAAAAAATAGGGTTCAAACATGAGATCGTATCGCCCTATCCTTGATGGATGTTCAAAAAATGAAAGAAGTTTTTGTAGGTAAGTATGTTCTTACGAAAAAATTCTCTTGGGTGTTTGAAAATCATCTCCATCTATCTAGAATCTGAATTCTAAAAACATGTATAAAACAGGAAAATTCTGCATTATGAAAATAGAGCCGAAAGACATCTTTGAATCTCCCAATTTGTAGCACCTTTGAGAAAAGTGAAAGAGGTTAATGTTATTTCATATGTTCTTGAAAATAACCTCTCTTATTTTATTTCTCTGTTTTCCTAGAAACTTCCCTTGAATTTGACTTCTCAAAAGTAAAAAAACTGAAAAATCCTCATATTCGCTATGAAATTATCAGGTAGTTTCATAGCGAAATCTTCCTATTTTGCACCGAATTCGCTACGAAAATGTGTTTAACTGGAAAGTGGAAGATGTTTCTGATTTGAAAGCATGGGAACGAAAAATAAAGGACATGAGGTAGAATTGATTGATATGACAAGGCTTTAGGTAGTTTTAGACTTATGGTAGACATCGCCATATGCAATGTTTTCAAGAATTTCATGATAATGACTATGAGACAACATTAACCTAGGTGAATGACCCTATCCATCAAAAATAAAAAAATTATGTGTGATAATAGTGGCTCCACTTGGGATGGTGTGCCCCTGTAGTACAACAAAGAACTAGTAGTTCTAGTGCCACCTCCATTGGGCTGCTCCCATCTTCAAAATGAAAACTTGCAACCTGTTCTGACCTGTAACCTTGGCACTGAAAAAGCCACTAGCTGCTAAAGACTGAAAGTACACATGCTAAATTTAAAACTGAAACTGACAAAATGCTTGATCTTCAAGCTTATTTATATACAAATGATCCTACTCTACTTGCTTAGCATAAAAACTGAATCAAGTGATCTCACTCTTCCAATGAAGCCAATCAAGAAGTTGAGTACTAGATTGGAACATACATTCCACTTCTCTGATCATAAAGCCATTCTTGAGAGATGGCAAGTTGTTCCACCATCTGAATTTGTATACATAACTGAAAATCATTTTGAAATTAATTCCTATAGAAGATTCTAGTAGAGTTGCGAAAGGATATTTGAGAGTATGCACGGATAATTCTTGTTAATCAACAAGAAAGTGTGAGTAAATATGATCCTTTGATGGTGTTCCTTGTTCATATTCTTCATTATAACCCTTGTGACCTTTCTCAAATAAAAAAGGAAAAATCTGTTGATCATTATTTTCATTTGAGAGGAATAAATACATGGAGTACTCTTGGAAACTTTCAAAAGGAACTGCCTTAGCATGTACCACAAAAATTTCTAAAGGTAACTCTTCATATGATTCAATAAGCATACCCATCTGATTGTCTAAAATTTTCTTTTCGAAATTTTCTTCATTTGATGTAGGTTGATGCAAGGAATGACATGAAGACTAAATTTCTTCCTTTACCTAAGGATTATAGCAATTATCTCCCAATATTTCCTCTTGTTGTTTGAAATGATTCTCATATTCCTGATGATCAAAATGCTAACAAGTCTGCTGCAAATTTTCATCAAAATTAGAGGATGTAACATGATTTTCATAAATAAACTAGTGCTGGGTTTCATTTCATCCAAGAGAGAGGCTATACTTTCTTCTTGGTGATGAAAGGGATTGTCATGAAGGGCCTCTAAAATTTTCATCATCTTCATAACAATTCTCCAAATATTCAATAAAATCACACAATGTTTACAACAGTCTTTGACCAGTAATAAGGAAGAATGAAATTCTTTATACATCTCATAAAATGCAACATGGAAATCAACAAGAGAATATAAGGAACCATTTGGCAGGCTTTCGTACCAATACCATGCTTTTCCTTCTAAAGTGACCATAAACATCTTCATGAGACAATCCTCAAGGAACTAAACCTTAATTCTATGTATATGCATATGGAATTTAACCAAATGAAGAGAAACATTTTCTTTCTTTTCATTTTTAAATATGGGAAGATCAGTTAAGAAATCAACCTTTGGCATAGGATTTGGAAAGCCAGGGATGTGAGATCTATTCATAGGGGCATACCTGGCATTTATTCTTGTAATGGAACTCATCTTGGAACTTCATCAAGCTACTGATCCTCCCCAATGGAGTCACATTCTAATTGATTATTTGATGTGTGGAGTCACCAGAGCAGAAATATAGCCAATATGTGTCTAAGTATATGCTGCTCTCAGACTTTAGAATTGAAACTTTGTCGTTCTTTCGAGGGAAAATTTACACCTTCGGTCCCCGAAAACCATGCCAAAATGTTATCACCAAATTTTTTCCTTTTTGGCAGCTTCAATGGTAAATTTGGAGTAAGTATTTCAGAGAACTTTTGACTGAATATTAGCCTCTTCAATCTGAGAGGGCTCTCTCAACTTATCAAAGGATTTCCTCAATTAGGTCTTAAAATAGATGGCTAAATCTGTGAGTGTTTTAGTGTATGAGATTTTAGGTGAAAAATGGGATATATTTCACTACCATTGGGCTCATGGAGTCATTAAGAAGGAATTTAGTGACAAATAAATCTACTTGTGGAAGCTGAGGCTTTTACTGTTTCAATGGAAGGACAATACTAACACACATAAATATTCAGTAGCTCAATGTTAAAAGGAAGTCAGAGCATGTGTGACATGAATTCTAAGTAATTCAACCTCAATATACTGTAAATAAGATAAAGAGAGACATAAAACATAAGCTCATTGAAACATTCCAAGAATCTTAGGTGAAGCATAAACACAATCTATCTATATTACTGATATCAGAAATTACAATAGTAGCAGTGTCAAGTCACCATCTCCAAACCCCTTATAACCATAAAAATATCTCATTTATAGAGTGAGGACTCATACAAATGATTTTACACCTTGATAGCTTCGAATTCCCACCTCAAATACCTATTTCAAACATGATTCCATCACTTGGAGACTTCCTAGGGATATTTCTGTTTTACAGAGTTTGAATACAAAAAGGACTCTTCTTTCATTAAAAGTTAAAAAAATTCATTTAATAACCCTTATAAAATTCAACCAAGAAATTTTATGAGTGTATTGGTGTGCTAATGTGTCATTATGCCACGTGGATGCTGAGCTGGACCTCCTCAAAGTCGAATTTTTACAATTTTTTCACAAATCTTGTTAGTGAAAATTATGAAAAATAGGCTTCAAATATGAGTATATAATTTCAAAACCTTGGTGTATTTGCAGAAAATGAGAGAGGGTTTTGTATATGGACCTGTGATGAAGAAAAACCTCTTTCATATTTCCAAAATCCTTTTTCATTTGGTCAAAAATCAAACTTGAACTCTACTGCTAAAACAATCATGTACAGAAATTTCGTAGTGCTTATTTCGTAACAAAATCCAAAATCCATGGCTAATGATTTAAATACAAATTTTATCCCTCCTTAGTTCTCCATAAAACTGAATTTAAAGGCAAAAGAGCATCTTCAGAAATTTATGAGCGTTTTTCGACGTTCAAGCTTGGAGCACGCTATGAAACTACCTGATTATGGAGAAAATTCCAAATTCTCCCTTTTTCTTCCAAATTTCACTTGTAGGTATGAAAATTGATATGATGAAGTATGATCATGCAAACTTGCCTCTTACCCTCTTCAAAAAACATCATTTTCACCTTTAGCAAGTTTATTTATCAATAAAATGACTCCTTTTTTTTTCTTTTTTTCTTTTCTGAAAAAATAGGGTTCAAACATGAGATCCTATCTCCCTATAATTGATGTCTATTGCAACAATGAAAGAGGTTTTTCTAGGTCATTATGTTATGAAGAAAAACCTCTCTTGGTTTTTTAAAAACCATCTCCAGCTATCCAGAATTCGCATTCTAAAAACATGTATAAAATAGAAAAATTCTGCATTCTAAAAATAGAGCCGAAAGACATTTCTGAATCTCCCAATTTCTATTACCTTTTAGAAACGTGAAAGAGGTTAATGTTACTTCATATGTGCTTAACAATAATTTCTCTCAGTTTCGTAAAATACTTCTCTGTTTGTCCAAAAACTTCCCTTGAAGTTGACTACTCAAAAGTAAAAAAAAATAAGAAATCCTCATATTCGCTACGAAATTATCAGGTAGTTTCGTAGCGAAATCTGCCTATTTTGCACTGAATTCACTACGAAACCGTGTTTAAATGGAAAGTGGAAGACGTTTTTGATTTAAAATCATGGGAATGAAAACTAAAGGACATAAGGTAGACTTGACTGATATGACAAGGCTCTAGGTGGTTTTAGACTTATGGTAGACATCACCATATGCATTGTTTTCAATAATTGCATGATAATGACTATGAGAGAGCATGAACCTAGGTGAGTGACCCTATCCATCAAAAATTAAAAATTTATGTGTGTGTTGTACTGTACAACAACCCTCCCCTTTTCTAAATTTTTAGAATAAAGTTCATTTAGAAATAGGTCCCCTCTTTCTTTTTAGATAGAAATAAAAGATTTAGAAGCAATCCGATCATTTTTTGAATTAAAAATAAGTGTTCATTGATAGAAAAAAAATATTGCATATCTTTATTTGCAAGTGTGTATAAATAAATACAACATTGAAAATTTTCGATAAAATGAAATATAAAGACTATATTACATAAAAGTATTTGAATGGAAAAAGTCCAATGTACAGTAATCGAAAATCGGAGATATCATAAGTTGTATATTTGTTTTCAAAAAACTCTGATGCGATTGAACCAATCGCAATCGCATATCGTAAAGGTTTTTAAACTTTCATATTTTTTTCGATGCGATGTGATTGATTGCAATTGCATTTCAGAAAAGCAGTATAGAATGCACTTTTTTTATAAATCTCTGATGCGATGGGCCCTACTGCCATCACAAATCGCAAATCGCAAATCACAAATGAAATCTCTTTATTTGATAAATGGTGCAACTCCGATGCGATGCGATCAATCGCAATCGCATTTCAGAGAGACAAGCAATATTCACTCATGATATTATAATTTCTGATGCGATGGGTCCCATTGTAATTGCAATCGCAAAATCGGCTAACATCATTTGAAACTCATTTCCTTTGAAAAAAGCCGATGCGATATATATCATCACAATCGAAAATCAGAGAAAATCACAAAATCTTATTTGTTATTCCTTTTGAAAATTTCCGATGAGATTAATAATTAAGCTTCATATTTTACATCGCGCATATGCTATTTATTCATCGCAATCACATGATTCAAAGGGAAATTTTTATGTTTTCAATTCAACAAACGCCGATCTCTGATTGTACGTTTGTTATTAATAGAAAATCAAACAAATAATGATTATTGATTGATTTCAAATACGTTGAGTGTGACTTCTAAAGAGAGCATTTAAGTTTAATATGGAGATTAATAAATAGAAATGAATGAATAAATCTTTCATATAGCTGTCTTCACGATTCTCTTTCTATCGCTTTTGAAAGCTTGTTTTCCATTGCAGAATCAAATAACACCCAAACTTTTCATTCGCAGAGCGAGGGAAATGCTACCGGAAACTGAAATGTCAAAAATATCCAGGAAAGCTAAAGCTGTTGTCGCTGCGAAAGCCCCTGTTTTCACCATGGCACCTAAAGAGAAACCAGCTAAAATTAAGCTGGTTACAGACACATCGTACCAAGGTCTTGGTAAATTATCATGGGAAGAGGTATATAAACTCCTTGAAAGGGAAAAGCCTAAGGTCACTGTGGTGAAGGAAACATTTCCTAATGATAATGATTCAGAGTCTGATTCAGAGACTTCTCTTCAAGCACTTGCGAATTCGTTCCTACACCGAATTGCAGCTCGAGCAAACATTTTTCCATACTATGACGTGATTCGGTGGGTAATTGACAATGTGACCATCCAGAACAGGACGTTTGTTTCAGCTTCTGGAGCAACATTTGGTTCGTTCAAAGCAGAGGGCATTAAAGCAATGTACAACCTTTCGGACCCGCAGAAAATCTACAACAAAGCCTTCATCAAGGAATTTGCTGCAAATAATGAAAATCAGTTGGAGCCAATCAGAGATTGGAGAAGGGCTCCAAAAAAGCACAAAAAAGAGGCATTAGGTATGTACTCAGTGGAATCCCTTTCGCCTCCATACTGTTACGCCACAACAATGATGTGCAGATTGTTCGGAAATGACAATTTGGCTAGGTTCTCTATACAAATGGTACCTTTAATTCATTCTGCTGTAAATTCTGAAATAATGGACTGTGATGTCATTCTTTCTGATAAGATAGCCAATAGGATTCTTGAGTATAGGAAGGACAAAAACACAGGAAATACTACTCTTTTCTACTTTTGTGCCTATATTATAGATGCCCTATGATTTACTTCTGAATTTCCCATGCTAGGATGGAAATGGAATCCTAAATACCCTGCTCCTA
Source organism: Pinus albicaulis (assembly GCA_034641835.2). Classification (NCBI taxonomy): domain Eukaryota; kingdom Viridiplantae; phylum Streptophyta; class Pinopsida; order Pinales; family Pinaceae; genus Pinus; species Pinus albicaulis. Next base: position 446,880,809 of record CM076570.1, read on the forward strand.
TTCATATATATCACAAATTCCTATGGAAAGTTCATTTTAAAAACCATGTTTATAGAATATGTCACGGTTTCCTTATCCCTGTTTTTCAAACCATTTTCAACTGATTCCCTCCTAGACTTTCTGATAAGGCTAAAGTTGATTTATCCTCGATTGGAGATTGGTTCGGAGAAGAGAGATTCACATATATCAGAGTTTTCGGGAGTATTGTAGAACCCCACATTCTTCCTCTGTATGTTCCAGATAAACTGTTAGCACAGGAAATTTCATATCAGCTAACAGTAGAAGGCATGTCCAGGTCTTTGAAGAATAGAAAGAAGTTAATGTGGTCTACTTTTCCTTTTAAATGTGGAGATTATACTCTCAATAATTTTGTTCATGCTGAGAAAGAAGTGGGAAAGATAAACAATCTCAAACTTTCAAAAGTCCCGGGAAGACAATATGATCCAAAGAAAGTGGCTTTTGATTTTACCACTTCAGTTTCAATTGCTCGATTTGAACACAAATAAGATGAGTTCAATGATTTTTTTGTTTCTGTAGATATTTTTTCACAAGTTTATAGTTTGGCCAAGTCCAAATTCCAGACTGAAGAGATGAATAATTTTTTGTTATTAAGAAGCCAAAGATTACTCAGAGCTCCTCTGGATCAATTAAGAGTTCCTATGCAAGAGGCTGAGTTGCACCAGAAATAAAAAGAGGATACATCTGGCAAAGTAGTAACAAGAAAATCTACCAGCAAGGTCATTATACAGACACAGAAAGAAGTAACAAGAACTAATCCTGTTATGCAGAAAGAAGCCACTAGCAACAAAGCTAATACTGAAAAGAAAGAAACAACTGCTAAACTTGATGTACATATTGATCAACAGTCTACACAACTCATACAGAAAAGACAAGCACAAGTACTGAGACCGATGTGAATACTGAAAAGAAGGACATAGGCAATGAAGCTTTTTTACAAACAGGAGAAATAAACAATAATCTAGATTTACAACTTGGAAGAGAGAAAACTACTGATAAAGTAGAAGAGTCTGCTGAACTTATTGTTTCTTCCCATTTGTTGAGCCAATATAATCAATTTTCCCATAAAATAGGATTGCAAAATGATCCCCAAGTTAAAAATCTAGAAGGTCAGGATATGGAAGTCATTCTCGAGAATCCTACAGGCGAAATTATGTTGAATGTAGAAGAAATTCCTCCTCTAGACATATTCTACAGTCCCAAACATAGGGTTATTGTGAGAAAACAGAGAAAGAGGAGAAGAACTGATCAAGATACACTTTCAACATCACAAGTGGAGTTTATGAATATTTTTTATAAAGACGCTGAGGTGAATCCATCTGAGGATCTCACTAAATTATCTCAATACGCAGGTTCCTATAGTGCTGCAACTATAGAAAAAGCTTCTGAAGTCTCCCAATTGATGAAACAAAAAGACTTACAGATAGCTATTTTGGAAGAATAGGCCTCAAAAAACCAACAAAAGATTATTCAGCTGGAAAAACAATTGCAAGATCATGAGCTTACATCTAAACAGCTAGAAGAGCAGCTTAGCATTGAGAAGAAGAAGATTGATGAACAAGCCTTGAACAAAAATCAACAGTTGAGTCAAGAGATAAAAAAGCTACAAAATCTTCTACAAAGTGAGAAAAATACAAAGATTTAACAGGAGAAAATGTTTTGATCAGAATTGGACAAGTTCAAGGATTATCCTAAATTAGAGCAATTCAAAAATGAATCCCTTGAAACAAAAAAACTGCTATCTCAGCAGTTGAATGAGTTTTGTCTGAAATTGACACAAGCTGAGCCTTTGTGTGAAATAACATCATCTTTGATAGATGAAGCAGTCACTCTCAGACAAGAAATTAATGATGCTGATGATAAAATTGCTGAGTTCCTTTCATGGCAGGATACAGAGCAGGGAAGAAAAGCTAATCTTCCCAGAATCGAGGAAAGGCACAAGGAAATTTTATTTACAGAATGGGAACAAAAAGTGATGAAATCAGAAAGAGAAAAATCAAGAGCTAATAATATGATGAATAATATTACACAACTGGTTAATGATAGCTTGTATGCCACTAATTTAATTTCAGATTGTACCCTAGGCAAATTACCGAAATTAAAAGAAGCTGATTCCAGGTGGAAATAAGAAATAATCAATAAAAATCAATAGATTAGCAAGCTTCAAGGAATTTCATGGGATATTATGTGGACTTATCTGATCAAGCCACACAGTCAACAAATGGCCATCAAATTTCTTTCAAATTCCATTTAGTGTATTATTCCTGAATTCTTTGATGGTACGTATATTGGGCAGCTACATTCAAGGCTTAGTCATCCAACAGAAGTGAAATATATGCTCAAAATATTCCATCTGGGCACACTAAATGCAGAATATAATGAATGAACCGGTTTTTACTTCAAAATTTCAATTCTGTTTCTAGATTTTTGATTAGATAGATTATAGGAATAATTTTAGTCATTTTTGTTTTATTAAGTACCTATTTAAACCCCTTTCATGCATTTAGAAAGGGGTCCTGAATTTGTAATATTTTGACTTGGAGATTACATTTTTGTACTCCATTGATTCTTATATTTTTATAAAGGATCACATTTGGTGATTTTATGCAAAATTGCTTTTACAAGAATTTCATATCACTATCTTGGAGTCTATTTTTCATTGAAGTTGCTGGATTTGGATATCGAATTACATCGGATAGTATCAAGATGGATATGGTATTTCTATCTATTCACTTTTAATTTTCTATGTTATGAGATATTCTCTTTAAAATTTGCTATCATTTATATATATTCATTTTACAATATTTCTTTATACATATCATTTCTGAGTGTGTAGAAATATTCATCTCTTTTAGTATATGTGAATGATATATAAATTTATGAGTACAATGTGCTATTTTAACTTTGTTTAATTTCTTAAAAAAAGTTATCATTATTTGATATTGCATATTTCAATTAACTTATAATACATTTTCATGGTTATTGGTTTAGTTGAAACAATTTTAAAAAGTTGTATTCATATTTTGATACCTGGGTTAGTTTTAGAATTATTTATCAGTTATAGATTACATTAGGTAATTTATTTCAGTCATTTAGTCCCATTTCTCCATTCATCTAATCATTCCATCACCAACCCATTTAAGTCATTAGGAAACTGGTCCTATCAATCCAGTCGGAGCCACCACACCAAACAGAAAAGGTGCTGTCCTAAGGTCCTGATCGGGTGGTTATCCCCTAATGTTTGAAGCAGCGATTTTCGAGGCTTCAACATTTTTGCCGCTAGAAGGAGGGCACAAGCTATGAATGGTAGATAAATCCAAATCCATAGGTCATTCTAAGAGAAAATTACCCTCATCACCTTCTTCAATTTCTTCCACGTCTCAAATCACCAGAGAAGAAATTGATAAAAGCATTCAAACACCCACTACCAAAGTCTCAATCCAATCAGACAATCAACCTCCTGAGTCTCCTGAAGTTGAAGCTTTAGTTCACAACTTCAAGGATTCTCATTATCATTAGAAGAGTCTGAAATATTTGAAGGTAGTGTTACTTCACAATTTGTTTCTTCTAGACCTCTCACTAGGTCACAAAGTGAAAAACTTGGGATTTCCCCAAAAGAATTTCCTTTACCTAGTAGAGTCAAAACGAGAAGAACCCCATCGGAAACAAAGAGTGATATTAGTTCTTCATCGCAAATTCAATCATCTGTTTCCCAAGCCCCAACTCAAAAAAGTGCAGTTGTCTCATCATCATCATCTGCTCAAACAACAACCATCCAAACACCAATTGTCTCTTCTAGTACTTCAACTGTTACTACTCATACACTAGTTGTCACTTCCAGTTCTTCGATCATCGTCACAACAATGGCACAAAGACCATGGACTAGACCGGGAGGTGTAAATATGGCTTCACCGTTACATGATTTACCTAATCATCCTGACAAATGGCTGCCAAAATTTAGTCCAGATATTGGTATACAAGCGAAAGAACACATCAACAACTTTATGCTTGCTATAAATTTGAATGTAGTAGAACATGAAGATGTTGTAGTCAGGTTATTCCTCTATACTTTGCAAGGGGACAGCAGGATCCTGGTACTTTTCCTTACCTTCAGATTCTATTACAAGTTGGGATGTTCGAAAAGAAATTTTTAACCAAATATGGAGATGATATATCAATAGCTACCCTAATCAATGATCTCTCCAATTTAAAGACACAACCCAAAGAACCCATCAAAGATTTTAATTCTCGATTCAATAAACTCTTGAATAAGTTCCCTACAACATCTAAACCTAGTGAGCAGGTTAGAAGTGAATGGTATATTAATTCTTTACCCTCAAACATAGAAATTTTTGTAGATAGAGCTGCAAAACCTACTTTAGCTGAAAACATGAAAGAGGCTATTTCAGTTGAAAAACGAATGATTTATTTAGATAAGAAAAAAGCTATTGAGGAAAGGAAATAAAAAAAAGTCACTTTCAAATATGATTCAAAGAAAAAGACACCAAGAGATCCATATGACATGGAAGGTTTACAGAAAGTTCTTAAAACCATGTCTAATGAGATGATTGAGATTAAAAAGCAAGTAGCAGAGACTTCTACAAAGAGACCATTCAAAAATTTCAAGAGAAATCAAGATGAATCTAAACCTCCCAGTTCAATCTCCAACGTAGAATCCGAAGAGGAAGAAGAAGAAGATACTCCTCCAGTATCAGATGAAGAAGAAGAAAGAGAAGAAATAGCTGAATTACACGGAATGTGGGATTTCATTCTCCCTAACTCGGACAATGAAATGGAACAAGAAGCTATTCCTGTGAGTACAAGGAGAAAATCTACATCAGAACCTGTTCAATCTATTCCTAAGAAGAAAACTACAACTCCAAGTACCAAAGACAAATCTCCTGCAAAGAAAGCTTCCCCCTTACCCACTCAGAATCGGCCATCTTCCTCTAATCCTTCTATATCAACATCTAAGACTTTGGTGGTATCAGATCCTATGGATTATAACATTGTTGAAGACATGAAAAAGACTAGAGTGAACATTTCTTTACATGAACTCAACAAAATTAAACATCAATAGAAGCTACTATTGAAAGAATTAAATTCTACACCTATTGCTCCTCTACCAAGTGGTGTAGTTGCCAAAGCAGCTAAAGGGAATGGTAAGCCACCAGAAAAAGTAGATGCCACAGATACTGTTCTTATTGGAGAAAGATCAAATTCTCAGACACCTCCTTTTCTGTTGACTTATGAAATCTACAAAAATTTGCATAATTGTTTGATAGATTCTGGAGCATCCTCTAATATAATGCCTACTTCAGTTTGTACAAAATTGAATATTGAACCACAAAATTCTACAGTTCACATTGTACAATTGGATCGCTCTAAAGTTCAAGTCATAGGATTAATCAATTTGGTTACCATTAGACTAGCTTCCGATCCTAGGATTGTCCAAAGAATTGATATTCTAATTGCAGATATTCTAGAATTATATGGATTAGTCTTAAGCAGGATTGGTCTGCAAAACTTAATGGTTATATCGCAACTGATTATTCAGATATGCGGCTTCCCTACAAAGGGAAACCAAATAAAAAAAAAATCAAGCAAGAAAAACACATGACGCACACGGTAACTGAATTTGAACAACCAAATGAACCTATAGCTTTCAACAACAATATCCTTGGAGGTTATTCTGTTGAGTAATTCCTTGGAAATTCTACTGCACCACAATCACCATTTTCTGTAAATACTTTTTTTTTTCGCAAATTGAAATATGTTTCACAATCTGATTCTTCCAGAATTGTTAATGTTTTTAATACATCTATAGATAAGCCTGTAGCTAAGTCTTTATTTTGTTCATTATATTTTTATGGATCCAAATCTAGTGATGGAGCAGGAGCAGGATGCATCTTAATTGATCCAGAAGGAGAGAAAACCATGCTATCATGTAGATTAGAATTTGAGTGCACAAACAATACCGCAGAATATGAAGCCTTGATCCAAGGGCTTTATAGAGCTATAGGGTTAAAGGTAAAATACTTGAAAGTATATGGAGATTCCGAAATTGTCATAAAACAAGTGAGGAATACTATCCATTGTCTTTCTAGACATCTTAAGCATTATCAAACCCTAGTGCAAGACCTTACCACTTAATTTCTGGCATTTAATATCTCTTCTATTCCTAGGAATCAAAACACATCAGCTGATTTGTTAGCTAATTTTGCATCCAAACTCCTTCATGCTGAAGATTGCAGTCCTGACAGATTTTGAGTAGAATTTATTTTTCGCCCATATTTTCCTTATAATATTACAAAATGGAGAGTATTTTATCATGACAAAGATATCTTAAATTTCTCGACTTCGGAAAAATCCTATGATGAACAAATCATTGATGAAAATGATCATGATCTGAAAATTAATTCAAAAAATAATGAAAATCCAATTCCTAAATCTGTTGTTAGACTTGAGGATCTATATGATATTAAAGATAGATTCAAGAAAGTTACTAATGCTAAACTTTGAAGTTCTACTTTGAAGTTTGAATTATTAAATCTTGGCTCTGACTTTAAACCTCAAAACTTTAATCTAGGACTCAATTTAACTCTAGAGGAAAGATCTGCTTTCATCAAACTTCTGAATAGGTATAAAAATGTTTTTGCTTGGAATTATGAAGACTTATAAACTTATGATACTTTGGTTATCTAACACACAATTCCAATGCTGTCTGATGTTAAGCCTGTTCAATAGAAGTTAAGAAAGATTCATCCAAATCTTGAAATTCAAATCAAAACAGAACTCAACAAACTTCTGAAATCCAAAATTATTTTTCCTGTAAGGCATTCCAATTGGGTTTCCAACATGGTACCTGTCAGGAAGAAGAATGGTGATATTAGAATTTGTATTGATTTCAGAAATTTAAATAAGGCATGCCAAAAGGATAATTTTCCATTGCCAACCATGGAGAAAATACTCCAAAAGGTAGCTGGTTCTGAACTCATGTCCTTCCTTGATGGATTTTTAGGCTATAATCAAATACTAGTACATCCAGATGATCGGTTGAAAACCACTTTTAGAACCAAATGGGGAACCTATGCTTATCAGAAAATGCCTTTTGGTCTAATAAATGCAGGAGCTACTTTCCAGAGAGCCATGGGCATAGCATTTAAGAGTCTGATTAATAGATCAGTTGTTATTTATCTTGATGATATAACAGTATATTCAAAGAAGAGATCCAATCATCTACATGATCTGAAACAAATATTTGAAAGATGTAGAAGGTTTGGTATTTCTTTAAACCCAAAGAAATCCTTCTTTTCTCTCGATGAGGGAAAACTCTTAGGGTTTTTTGTGTCAAAATATGGTATATATATCGACCCGGAGAGAGTGAAAGAAATTTTTGATATTTATTTACTTCATAACAAAAAATCCATGCAATTTTTTTTAGGGCAGATTAATTTTGTAAAAAGATTCATTCCTGATTTTTCTCAAATTGTTTTACCTTTGCAGATTATGATTAAGAAAAATTCAGTATTCAAATGGGGGTGTAAAGAGAAAGAAGCCTTTGATGCAATCAAACAGGTGATCATTAATGCACCTGCATTGAATACTCCTGATTTTTCCAAATATTTTATTCTATATACTTTGTCCACCGAAAAATCCTATGCTGCTATTTTAACACAACTCAATGATCAACAATTTGAAGCACCAATTTCTTTCTTCAGCTCGAATCTGCAAGGAGCTGAGCTAAATTATTCCGATGTAGAAAAACAAGCCTTCACTGTGTTTAAATCAATCAAACATTTTAGACCTTTTATCCTAAAAACACATACGAAAATTATTGTCCCATTCTCTGCAGTGAGACAATTATTAATTCAAAAGGAAGTAGGAGAAAAAAGGGCTAATTGGGTGACAACTTTGCAAGAATATGATATTGATATTAAGCCAGCCAAATTTTTACAGATCAAGGTTTTTGTAGATTATTAGCAGGAGCTCACAACATACCAGAAAATCAAGATCTAGATAATGTTGTTCAAGTAAGTCAGATAAGTGTTACAGATTCTGAATCTCAGTATGCTGATTTGATCTTTTACTTGAAAAATGGGTATTCTCCTTCTAATCTCAGCTATAAGAACAAATGTGCTTTAAGATTGAAGGCTACTAAGTATGAAATCATTGATGATGTGTTATTCAGAAAGAATTATGATTAAATCCTATTAAGATGTCTTGAAAAGACTGAAGCAAAAAAGGTATTGCAGGAAATACATGATGGACCAACATGAGGCCATTTTGGAGGTGATACCACAGCTCACAAAATCATCCATGCTGGATATTATTGGCCTACCCTTTTCAAAGATACTCATGATTATGTGAGGAAGTGCAAAATTTGTCAAATTGCAAGTGGAAGACAAAGGAAGCCAGCTTTTCCTTTGCAACCAGTAAACATTGAGCAACCATTTGAGAAATGGGGGCTTGAAATCATTGGTGAGATAATACCTCACTCTTCCAAACAACACAAATACATCCTTACAACAACAGATTACTTCACAAAGTGGGTAGAAGCAATTCCTCTAAAGGTAGCCAATTCTGATGCAATTATTGATTTTATTGATCAATTCATCATTACCAGGTTTGGTGTACCTAACGCTCTTGTCTTCGACAATGCATATTATTTTTATGGAAATACTATAATGGAATTTGTGATCAAAAGAGGTTTTAAATTGAAATATTCAGAAAATTATTATCCACAAGGTAATGGTTTAGCTGAATCCACTAACAAAAATCTCATCAAAATCATTAAAAATACTATTAATCAAAATCAAAAGAATTGGCACAAGTCTTTAATTTTTTCACTATGGGCTGATCGTATCACTCTTAAAGCTTCAATAGGAACTTCACCTTTCAATTTAGTTTATGGAAAAGAAGTTGTGATACCTTCAAATCTAGCACTCCCATCATTAGCTCTAGTGCAATTTATTGAAGAAAATCCTTCCTCATCCATTCAGTTGAGATTTGATCAAATCCTTAAATTAGAAGAATATAGAGAGAAAACAAGAAGTATTCTTGAAAAACATCAACATCTTGTAAAATCTTATTTTGATTCAAGTTCCACTGGCTCAATTTTTTTTTCAATTGGTGATCTTGTTCTGAAATGGGATAAAGCACATGAAGAAAAAGGTAAGCATACCAAATTTCAGAAAATGTGGCTTGGACCATTTTAGATTGATGAAAATATAGGCTCATATACATTAATACTCCAATATTTAACAGGAAAGAGAGAATCTCTTCCTGTAAATAGGCTTGTCTTAAAGAAATTCTTTTCATAAGGAGGTAACCCTTTCTTACTTGTACATATTCCTTTCTGCAAATTTTATTTGTTCTGTAAATAAAGGTTTTTAATAGTCTCTAATTGACTCTTTACTATTAGAAAATGTCTTAGGAAGAATATTATAAATACTTATTTTGTGTAAATAAGAATTTTTAGGGAAATGATTACAGTGTTGGACAGTTTAAAATAAAATGTTAAACTTTGAAAATTTGTTCAAAACATTTGCATGATCTTTTGAAAACTTGAGGAAAATGTAAATCATTATAATTTTATTGAGCAAAGAAAGGTTATCTATAAAAGTAAAGACTTTTTCGAATTTTGGCACTCAAAAAACTCTGAAAATTGTCATCCATTGATTCTTAAGGATAAAACTATTTCATCCCATCCATTTAGGTTGTGATTTTTTAGAATGTAATTCTAAGAAATTATATGGTAAAATTTAAGAGATAAGAGGTCTCATCACGAGATTGCTTACCATGATCATAAGAAGTAATAAAACTGACATTACCAATACTGCATACCAAAACAGGGTAATGGCTTATAAAAGTAAGACAAGGGGTCTCATCACGAGCCAACTTGTTCAGTTTAATTACAACTAGTGAATGACATTGTTACTAACTGGCTACCAAACCAGAATAATGACTCTTAAACTAAAAAATAAGTAAAAGACAAAATATAATATGTCTTATGAATTTATTGAGTCATAATCTTATTTGGATGGAATAATGAATAGTTAATGGTTAAAATGTAACCCTGTTGAGACTATGAACATTTGCTAGCAGTAGTGGCAATACCTATGACAATAGAGTATATTAAAAAAGATAAATTTGGAAAAGCCCCCTACTTCATTATTATCAACCAATCAAGGCTTGAGAAAACCAAAAAATGTTTTTATCTTTAAGGAATTAGAAAGAAATTGTAAGTGATTTTTTATTCTTTTTTCATAGTTAGATTTTATTTGAAATTCCTCTAAGATAGTTTTCATTTTAAATTTTTTTTTTTTTTACTTACTAGAAATATAGTGTTCATTTTATTTTTTCAAAGATAACTGTTTCTTCCAGTGAATCGCCAATTGTTGTACTGTACAACAACCCTCCCCATTTCTAAATTTTTCATAATAAAGTTCATTTAGAAATAGGTCCCCTCTTTCTTTTTAGATAGAAATAAAAGATTTAGAAGCAATTCGATCATTTTTTGAATTAAAAATAAGTGTTCATTGATAGAAAAAACATATTGCATATCTTTATTAGCAAGTGTGTATAGATAAATACAACATTGAAAATTTCCGATACAATGAAATATAAAGACTATATTACATAAAAGTATTTGAATGGAAAAAGTCCGATGTACAGTAATCGCAAATCGGAGATATCATAAGCTGTATATTTGTTTGTCAAAAAACTCCGATGCGATTGAACCAATCGCAATTGCATATCGTAAAGGTTTTTAAAATTTCATATTTGTTTCGATGCGATGCGATTGATCGCAATCACATTTCGGAAAAGCAGTATAGAATTCACTTGTTTTATAAATCTCCGATGTGATGGGCCATATTGCCATCACAAATCATAAATCGCAAATCGCAAATGCAATCTCTTTATTTGATAAATGGCGCAACTCCAATGCGATGCGATCAATCGCAGTCGCATTTCAGAGAGACAAGCAATATTCACTCATGATATTATAATTTCTGATGCGATGGGTCCCACTGTAATCACAATCGCAAAATCGGCTAACTTCATTTGAAACTCATTTCCTTTGAAAAAAGCCGATGCAATATATACCATCGCAATTGGAAATCAGAGAAAATCACAAAATCTTATTTGTTATTCCTTTTGAAAATTTCCGATGCGATTAATAATTAAGCTTCATATTTTACATTGTGCATATGCTATTTATTCATCGTAATCGCATGATTCAAAGGGAAAGTTTTATGTTTTCAATTCAAAAAACACTGATCTCTGATTGTACATTTTTTATTAATAGAAAATCAAAAAAATAATGATTATTGATTGATTTCAAATACGTTGAGTGTGACTTATAAAGAGAGCATTTAAGTTTAATACGGAGATTAATAAATAGAAATCAATGAATAAATCTTTCATATAGCTGTCTTCATGATTCTCTTTCTATCAATTTTGAAAGCTTGTTTTCCATTGCAGAATCAAAGAACACCCAAAATTTTCATTCACAGAGCGAGGGAAATGCTACCGAAAACTGAAATGTCAAAAAGATCCAGGAAAGCTAAAATTGTTGTCGCTGCAAAAGCCCATGTTTTCACCATGGCACCTAAAGAGAAACCAGCTAAAATTAAGCTGATTACAGACACGTCGTGCCAAGGTCTTGGTAAATTATCCTGGGAAGAGATATATAAGCTCCTTGAAAGGGAAAAGCCTAAGGTCACTGTGGCGAAGGCAAAAGTTCCTGACAATAATGATTCAGAGTATAATTCAGAGACTTCTCTTAAAGCACTTGCGAATTCATTCCTACACCGAATTGCAGCTCGAGCAAACATTTTTCCATACTATGACGTGATTCGGTGGGTAATTGACAATGTGACCATCCAGAACAGGACGTTTGTTTCAGCTTCTGGAGCAACATTTGGTTCATTCAAAGCAGATGACATTAAAGCAATGTACCACCTTCTGGACCCGCAAAAAATCTACAACAAAGCCTTCATCAAGGAATTTGCTACAAATAATGAAAATCAGTCGGAGCCAATTAGAGATTGGAGAAGGGCTCCCAAAAAGCACAAAAATGAGGCATTAGGTATGTACTTAGTGGAATCCCTTTCGCCTCCATACTGTTACGCTGCAACAATGATGTGTAGATTGTTCAGAAATGAAAATTTGGCTAGGTTCTCTATACAAAAGGTACCTTTAATTCATTCTGCTGTAAATTCTGAAATAATGGACTGGGCTGTCATTCTTTCTGATAAGATATCCAATAAGATTCTCGAGTATAGGAAGGACAAAAACACAGGAAATACTACTCCTTTTTACTTTTGTGCCTATATTCTAGACGCCCTATGCTTTAATTCTGAATTTCCCATGCTAGGATGGAAATGGACTCCTAAAGACCCCACTCCTATTCATATATATCACAAATTCCTATGGAAAGTTCATTTCAAAAACCATGTTTATAGAATCTGTCACAGTTTCCTTATCCCTGTTTTTCAAACCATTTTCAACCGATTCCCTCCCAGACTTTCTGATAATGCTAAAGTTGATTTATCCTCGATTGGATATTGGTTCAGAGAAGAGATATTCACATATATCAGAGTTTTCGGGAGTATTGTAGAACCCCACATTCTTCCTCTGTATGTTCCAGATAAACTGTTAGCACAGGAAATTTCATATCAACTAATAGTAGAAGGAATGTCCAGGTCTTTGAAGAATAGCAAGAAGTTAATGTGGCCTACGTTTCCTTTTAAATGTGGAGATTATACTCTCAATAATTTTTTTCATGCTGAGAAAGAAGTTGGCAAGATAAAAAATCTCAAACTTTCAACAGTCCCGGGAAGACAATATGATCCAAAGAAAGTGGCTTTTGATTTTACCACTTCAGTTTCAATTGCTCGATTTGAACACAAACCAGATGAGTTCGATGATTTTTTTGTTTCTATAGATAATTTTTCACAAGTTTATAGTTTGGCCAAGTCCAAATTCCAGACTGAAGAGATGAATAAGTTTTTGTTATTTAGAAGCCAGAGATTACTCAAAGCTCCTCTGGATCAATTAAGAGTTCCTATGCAAGAGGCTGAGTTGCACCAGAAAGAAAAAGAGGATACATCTGGCAAAGTAGTAACAGGAAAATCTACCAGCAAGGTCATTATACAGACACAGAAAGAAGTGACAGGAACTAATCCTGTTATGCAGAAAGAAGCCACTAGCAACAAAGCTAATACTGAAAAGAAAGAAACAACTGCTAAACTTGATGTACATACTGATCAACAGTCTACACAACTCATACAGAAAAGACAAGCACAGGTACTGAGACCGATTTGAATACTGAAAAGAAGGACATAGGCAATGAAGATATTGTACAAATAGGAGAAATAAACAATAATCTAGATTTACAACTTGGAAGAGAGAAAACTACTGATAAAGTAGAAGAGTCTGCTGAACTTATTGTTTCTTCCCATTTGTTGAGCCAATATAATCAATTTTCCCAACAAATAGGATTGCAAAATGATCCCCAAGTTAAAAATCTAGAAGATCAGGATATGAAAGTCATTCCCGAGAATCCTACAGGTGAAATTATGTTGAAAGTAGAAGAAATTCCTCCTCTGGACATATTCTATAGTCCCAAACATAGGGTTGTTGCGAGAAAATAGAGAAAGAGGAGAAGAACTGATAAAGATACACTTTCAACATCACAAGTGGAGTTTATGAATATTGTTTATAAAGATGCTGAGGTGAATCCATCTGAGGATCTCACTAAATTATCTCAATACGCAGGTGCCTATAGTGCTGCAACTATAGACAAAGATTCTGAAGTCTCCCAATTGATGAAACAAAAAGACTTACAGATAGCTATGTTGGAGGAACAGGCCTCAGAAAACCAAAAAAATATTATTCAGCTGGAAAAACAATTGCAATATCATGAGCTCACATCTAAACAACTAGAAGATCAACTCAGCATTGAGAAGAAGAATATTGATGAACAAGCCTTGAACAAAAATCAGCAGTTGAGTCAAGAGATAGAAAAGCTACAAAATCTCCTGCAAAGTGAGAAAAATACAAATATTGAACAGGAGAAAATGTTCCGATCAGCATTGGAAAAGTTCAAGGATTATCCTAAATTAGAGCAATTAAAAAATGAAGCCCTTGAAACAAACAAACTGCTATCTCAGCAGTTGAATGAGTTTTGTCTAAAATTGACACAAGCTGAGCCTTTGTGTGAAATAACATCATCTTTGATAGATGAAGCAGTCACTCTCAGACAAGAAATTAATGATGCTGATGATAAAATTGCTGAGTGCCTTTCATGGCAGGATACAGAGCAGGGAAGAAAAGCTAATCTTCCCAGAATCGAGGAAAGGCACAAGGAAATTTTATTTACAGAATGGGAACAACAAGTGATGAAATCAGAAAGAGCAATATCAAGAGCTAAGAATATGATGAATAATATTACACAGCTGGTTAATGATAGCCTGTATGCCACTAATTTAATTTCAGATTGTACCCTAGGCAAATTACCGAAAGTAAAAGAAGCCGATTCCAAGTGGAAAGAAGAAATAATCAATAAAAATCAACAGATTAGCAAGCTTCAAGGAATTTCATGGGATATTATGTGGACTTATCTGATCAAGCCACACAGTCAAAAAATGGCCATCAAATTCCTTTCAAATGCCATTCAGTGTATTATTCCTGAATTCTCTGATGCTACGTATACTGGGCAGCTACATTCAAGGTTTAGTCATCCAACAGAAGTGAAAGATATGCTCAAAATCTGCTATCCGGGCACACTAAATGCATAATATAATCAATGAACTAGTTTTTACTTCAAAATTGCAATTTTGTTTCTAGATTTTCGATTAGATATATTATAGGAATAATTTTAGTCATTTTTGTTTTATTAAGTACCTATTTAAACCCCTTTCATGCATTTAGAAAGGGGTCCTAAATTTGTAATATTTTGACTTGGAGATTACATTTCTGTACTCCATTGATTCTTATATTTTTATAAAGGATCACATCTGGTGATTTTATGCAAAATTGCTTTTACAAGAATTGCATTTCTGTATCTTGGAGTCTGTTTTTCATTGAAGTTGCTGGATTTGGATATCGAATTACATTGGATAGTATCAAGATGGATATGGTATTTCTATCTATTCACTTTTAATTTTCTCTGTTATGAGATATTCTCTTTAAAATTTGCTATCATTTATATATATTCGTTTTACAATATTTCTTTATACATATCATTTCTGAGTGTGTAGAAATATTCATCTTTTTCTGTATATGTGAATGATATATAAAATGATGAGGACAATGTGCTATTTTAACTATGTTTAATTTATTAAACAGAGTTATCATTATTTGATACTGCATATTTCGATTAACTTATAATACATTTTCATGGTTATTGGTTTAGTTGAAACAATTTTAAAAAGTTGTATTCATATTTTGATACCTGGGTTAGTTTTAGAATTATTTATCAGTTATAGATTACATTAGGTAATTTATTTAAGTCATTTAGTCCCATTTTTCCATTCATCCAATCATTCCATCACCAACCCATTTAAGTAATTAGGAAACTGGTCCTATCAATCCAGTCAGAGCCACCACACCAAACGGAAAAGGAGCTGTCCTAAGGTCCCGACCGGGTGGTTATCCCCCAATGTTTGAAGCAACGATTTTCGAGGCTTCAACAGTGTGATAACAGACGAATTCATGGTCAAGGTAGTAGGTTGATCAGTATACTGACTACCGTGATATTTATTACACGTTGACACCAATACATTGGTTGTTGGCTTGTGATAGATAACATAAGCACTTGGGAACTAGAAGCTGGATCCGTAGCAACAAAATTTGTGTCTAGATTTGGAAATGGATCTGTTAAAACAACGGATGCATGCGATGTCTTAATCAATTTTGAGACTTTGGCATGGTGAAGACAATATCGAAAAAAGTGCTCCTCATTACAAATTATGCAAGGGTAACGAGGTTTTCGATTTCGAGTTTGTTTATCAGATGATCTTTCTTGCGGGGTAGAAGTTTTCTTTTTCTTTGATTTCCCCTTTTTCTTACTTCCGGGTTTCTTGTCACTTTTTCCTTTGTCAGATGAAATGACATGAATTTTGGAAGAAGGTGTAGGATCAAATGTAATAGAGTGATGTGTGCTTGCAGTACCAATCATACCATCGCCAGCATGAGAGTCCTTAGATGGAGGAGGAACAATAAAATTAGATCTTGACGCGTTGGGAATCTTGTCGTAGAGCATTCCAGACTGAGTATAAATAAAATCTAAGTACTCAACACGAGAAATGACCTGCTCTTTAGTGACAACGCCACCCTTAGCCACATCCTTAGTTATCGATGGCAACAGGGACTTAATTAACCACTCAACAAGGAGATGATCAAGAACAAATGTTTTGAGCATTCTACGATGACGACACTACTCATGAATATGATCATAAATGTGAGTAGCATTAGTCTGTTTAAAATTGGTCAAGGGTTCCGTTCCAGTTTCATAACGTGTGGGTAGCTAGAAGTGGGTCAAAAAGACAACAACTAGGGCAGTGAAATTATCAAATGAAGCTCTTGGTAATTCAATATACGGTTTCATAGCTGGAATAATGATCATACGCTAGAAAATACGTAGTCGAACGAAGTCATCATTTAGGGAGTTAGATGAACACCACAAATGATAAGTCATAAAA
The DNA here is from genome assembly GCA_034641835.2 of Pinus albicaulis. Lineage (NCBI taxonomy): Eukaryota > Viridiplantae > Streptophyta > Pinopsida > Pinales > Pinaceae > Pinus > Pinus albicaulis. The sequence goes on from CM076570.1 coordinate 446,897,539, forward strand.
TGCGTCGACATGTCTTCCCTAGGGTTTCCATTGAACTTATGAATATCTGAGGGTAATTTATGAGGTATCACCGACCACCAAGGAGCATAGCTAATTGGATCATTTGTAAGCCAGTTTAAATCAAGTAATTCTAAAGTTGCAACAGAGGGAAACTGTCAATTTAAGTCGGGTTGAGCATAGCCAGGGTATGATGGAATTTCTTAGGAAACAGGCCTTTGAGCACCAGCATAAGGAATTTGTTGCTGGTAACCCATATAGGGGTTGTTTTGATAAGCAAACGCTTGAGGATTCTGTTGACCAAAACCTGGGTACGCTACTTGTTGAAATGAGGGTTGTTGCATTTGTGCTTGTGGCTTCCAAGGTGTCTGTCCACGAAGATTATAACCCAAAATAGAATATCTTGGATTCGGTTGTGAATAGGTATAACCCAGTTGTGGCTGCGACATCCCATAATATGGTAATCCAGCTTGTGAATAAATAATTCCGTATACAGGTGGTTGTTGTAAACCAACCGAAGGAGTTGGAGTCTGAGGGCCCAATACTTGAGGGTATTGGGTTGAAGGACCCGCATGAGACAGTTGAGGTATGACAATTTGAGCCTGTAACACGGGTAAAGATGTATTAACAAGTAGAGTAGATGTGGGAGCAATAGGTTGAACCGGTTGATATGATTGCACAACCGTTTGTGGTTGGATGGGTAGAGTGGGCTGCCACTTAGAAACAGTCATTCCGACATTAGGATGACCAAGTAACGATGAAGTACTGTCAAAATGGGTGACCATAGGTTTCCCCCCAACATGAGGAGTATAATAAGATGGAAAATATTGTTCTCCAAATGCCGGGAGTCTAGTTGAAATTGTACTAGATGGAATATACCCAAATGGACCAGCTTGATATTTCCCTGATGATGTATATAAAGGATCAATCCGTTCAGTACTCATTAGAGATGTACCAGATAGAATACCATATGATGAAATTGGTGAAGTGCATGGGTTTGAGGATGCACCAGAGAAGGTCCTGGATAAATGTTGGTAACCAGGTGGGATGGAAGGGCCACCATATAAATGTGACTCTGGTGATGTTGTGAAAATTGGCGAGGTAGCAAGAGCAAGTGCTGTCGCAACTGGAATAGATGGTACAACCGAAGATGTTGGATTAGGCATGGTTATACGACCCAATGTATACCCTACAAGATCTATGGGAACTCGAATAGACACAGGATCAAAGAAAGCAATGTGAGGTGATTGAGGAAAAGTCTCGTAAAGATAAAGGTTCGATCCAAAATGAGTTGGAGTCGAAGGCATTTCGTCTTGTGGTATTTCTTCAATCGAAATCAAACTAGGTGGAATGATTTCACCATCAGGCCCAAAGTATATTTCAAGAGGTTGACTGCGCGATATGGGAGGCTCAATGGCTACAATATATTTTGGGGAAAATGATACAGGAACAACTTCCGATTGTTTGACTTCGGGATTCAGATGTTCCAGTAAAATAACGACAAATCCAAATCAACTTCTAGTTGAACAACATTGGGTTCGGGAGGTATGGTCTCATTGATTGGATGGATCGTGACCAAAGTTAGCTGAGAGGACTTCGTATCGACAACAATAGATGAATCGAGATTTGTGGAAACAACTCGAGATGAATTTGGTATATGTGAGGATGATGTCTCACCAAAGGTACTGATAGTACTAGTTTCAGTAGAACGATGTCGCCTTCGCCGACCAGAAATGGCTTTCGGTGGTAAAGGTGGTTTAAGTGCTATTATACGCGAACGACGGGGAAAGAGACATTCTTCTTCCATGATGACTAATTTTTTTTATGAGAAAAAACAAATAAACAAAATAAAAGGGTAATTCTAGGCAAAAGGTTTACCAAGTAATTGTGAACTGCAGAATACCTCCCGGCGAACCAAGAAGTACGTGCAGACAATCTCCCCAAATGTTGTGTTCGGTGTATCATAAGTTACAAGGTGGCTGACTCGGTTACCTATGGATGGATATCAACCTAAATTTGTCCTCCAAAATATACCCGAAGGTACGTGGAGGCCCAAGTCCGTATTAGCGCTGTCTAATGCGAAACTACACAGTGAGAACACCTCCTTATACTTTTAATACTAGAACACTTCCCTATATACCTGAAGGTACGTCTAAGAGCTTCGATATAATTATGTACATGAAATGAGGTACCAACCCCGGAATGTATCGCAGACAAGTTAGTGACGGCTGCTATGTCTAATGACACTGGAACACATCTCTAGCCTAGACCTTCTAAATGTTATCATTAATGCTCCAATGCTTTCTTAGGTAAATTGATGTAAATTTTATGTTGATATTTTTTAGATGTTTTTCTTTGAGTTTCACTGTGTGATGTGATGTCAATTCATAAAAATGAAAACTAAGTGATAAGAAAAATTTTTAATTTAGCTTTTTCAATGAAAATCCTAGCTACTAAGGGAAAGAGCAATCAGTTTTTGAGCAAACAACAAAGAGCACAAAATAAAATGCAGATTTCCTAAATTGTTCCTATGAAACACACACAATTCACTATATGCACATGCATGTTTTTATTTTCATCTCCTTTAATGTGAATGCAAGAAAGGAAACTATATGCATCAACCAATAAAACAAGTGTTTTCTTCTTTGAGAAACGAGGAATAAAACAACAATTTCTATTTTAGGAAAAATGAGAATGGAACAAAAATTTTTCCTACAGGAAACGAGAATGAAACAAAAAATTCCTTTACAAAAACAGATTGATCTAATGCATAAATAAAATACTTTGAATTTGATTTGCCAATGATAAAGAAAAACACTCAAGAGACATTGAAAAAATATACTTTTCAAAGGAGGAAGAATTAGGAAAGTTTACTGGTCTCTAAGAGGTATCAGACATTTGAGAACACAACAAAAAAGTGGCTGAGAATGATAGCAATGCAAAATTTAGATGGAATTTGGTTGGTTGGGGGACCAATGAAGTCTCTAAGGGGAGACTGTGCATTGCAGAGCACCCTTGAGTGGGAGACAGTGCACTAGAGTGCACTGTGTCTTGACCAATAGTACGTTTGGCACAACATAGATTGAAAAAAAAAGCAACATAACACACTTCTAATGCAATTATTTCATTCAAATGTCTAATAAATGAAATTAGATGCTACTGATGAGGATAAGCAGAGGAAAAAACACCAGGAATGATAAGATACTCCCTAATGGAGTCGCCAATTTGTTATGTGGAATTGTGATCTACGGTTAAACCAAATTCCCTAAGCGTGGTGCTAGTCACTTAGAACAATAGAGGAAAGAATTAATATCACTTTCTCTAAAACAAGAAGATATACAGAATGGTGAAAGAGCTTACTTGTGATTCAATCGCTTCTCCTTATCCTTCTGTCGTTGTTTCCATTGCTCTCAATCCAACTCAAATTTCTAGATTGATTCCTGCAAACACAAAAAAAATAACAACAAACAACATGCAATATAAAGATATCTACTTATCTTACTCAATAAAATCGATTAGATATGAAATACATACATCATTCAAGAATCCATTGCACAATAAATAGAGACATATGTATGTGAAAATGAACATCAATATTTATTAAAGAGTAGAAGGGGGAGGTTACAACTAATGATCGATTTGTTTCCAACTAGCTCCAGCTTCATTCCAGCCTCATCACATCCAAAATCATACCAACAACATATCAATACTTTCACTCTCTCAAATGAGAATCCAATAACATAAATTTACCAATTTTATTCCTTTCCTAGCACTAGAATGAGTGCTCAATTTATAGGGAAAATGATGGTAGTTTCTCAATGAATGACTTTATAATAATAGGAAAGACATGGTCCCAAGTTCAGAGGTGTTATATGGACACTTGGATTCGAAGTTTGACACATATGGACTCTTTGAGAAGGCACTAGCCACATGGAGATTCCTGGAACAATGAGAATTATGCTCCCAGGTGACCAATGCACTCTTGAATGTCGGGAAGTGCACTACAATGCACCCTTGAATGGAGGATTTGGCACTGCAATGCAGTTAGTCCCTTTAGAGGCTGTGTTGGTGAGTCAATAAGTGATATAACATATAGTTCAAACCTTGGAAATCTCACAATAGAAGCCATGAATGAATTTTTCTTCTCTTAGGGAAAATAACAACTGAAATATAAGGGGATGATAGACCCTATTTAATTGGTCCTGGGGATGATGTCTGGTTTGACCAGGTCATGGGGGATGATGCCCAAATTGACCTATAACACTAGCAAAATCCAAGAACATGAAAATTGTCTCCAATTGAGCAACAAGATAAAAGTTTTCATCAAAGTAGAAACCTTCAATTTGTGCATAGCCTTTGCAAACTAACCTTTCTTTGTTTCTTACCACTTCACCATGTTCATTCAGTTTTTTCTTGAAGACCCACTTCGTGCCTATACATTCTTATTTTTTGGTCTATGAACAAGCTCCCATGCCTAAGTTTTCTCATTTTGATCAAGATATTCATGCATGGAATTTGACCAATTATCATTTTGGTTGGTCTGAGAAAAATTCTTTAGTTCCATCATAGATAATAGAGCTACATGCACTTGAGCAGGGGGATTTAACAATCTTCTTATTGTCTGCACATCTGAATTGAAATCACCAACAATTTGGTCAGCTGAGTGGTGTTTTTCCACATATCTTGCAGGATATTTTTATTACAGACTGAGGGGTTCTTATTCATATGAGAATGGCTCATCAACCCTCTCATCATTGTTGTCTGGATCATTTGAGTTGATATTTACTAGCTGATTTTTTCAAAATCAATATGTTCATAAACTTTAATGTCAATGCAATCAACTATCCTCTTTGTATTCTTGTTGCAGCATCTATAAGCCTTAATATTTTGACAGTATCCAAGAAAAATACCTTCATCAAATCTTGCATCAAACTGGCCAATATTTTCATCATTTGTTTTGATATAACACTTGCTTCCAGATACTTTGAAATGCTTGACTGTAGAAATCCTACCATACCAAAGCTCATATGAAGTTTTATCACTATTTGGTATGAAATGTGCTTTCCTTAAAATCACAACTGTTGTGTGAATGGATTCAACCCAAAATATATATTGTATATTTCTTTCTCCCATCATGGCTATGGTTGATTACTGAATTGATCTATTGGATCTCTCTGCTACACCATTCTACTGTGGAGTTTGTGCTATGGTAAACTGTCTTTCGATGGCATGTTGTTTACAAAAACCATCAAACACTTTTGAAGTAAAATCACCTCCATTATCAAAACTTATGCACTTTAATTTACAATCTATCTCATTTTTAGCCATGGCTTTAAAGTCCTTAAAATTTTCAAAGTCTTATGATTTTTCTCGTAAAAATGAAACCCATGTCATTCTGCTAAAATCATCAATGATAAGCATGAAATACAATTTGTTAATTTTCCACTACTCTATGTTATGTAAATTACTTGAGCCTAGTTAATTTATTCAATAAGAAATATTTTCAACAATAATTAATTCTTCCATTAATGAATAGTAATTGAAGATAAAACAGTAAATGCAATGACAAAAGGAGACAATCAACAACATCTACAAGAGACAACGATTTGGTCAAAGACCAGGGAAAACCCCACTAGAGGGAAAACCCTTTGAAATTATTCTTCTATTAGATTATATTTCATTATTCAACATAGAGTACAATGAGTCCAAATCCATAAAGAAGAGTGAAGTCAAGGTTTGACTTATCCAACAAGTCAATTATCAAAAATTCAAATGCTAATGGAGAAAATTCAAATTGGCCAACTATCATAATCTGTAATTTTGGTCAATGGTCAACAACAATAAATGTGCCTTAACTAGTCCACAAATCTGGAGTCAAAGTGCTCCAATAAAACTTGGTCAAAGGGCATATAGTGCGGCCTGAAGTGCTGGTCAAACATAGCCAAAAACAGTCGAAAATACCCAGTCAAACTCGGTCAAATGAGAGAGAAATTTCTGCATTCAAAGTCTTCAATTTTTCCTACGGTAAAACCAAGTCAAAAAAATCCAAATGCCTTGATTTTTGTGCCAAAAGATGCAGCCTAGAGAGAAAAACTTTATCCTAAAAATATAAACCAAAAAATCAACCCAAATTGTCAAAAGTCAATGTTAGTCAAAGTTGTAGAACAACTTCAGATTTTGGTCACCTGTAATATCATCCTTCTTACTGACATGTATGGAGATAATAGCTACCTCAGATGTGTACAAACTAATCAAATTGAGAGAGAAGAAGAGAAATTGTTGTATGATCATGTCCAAATGAGCTTAAGGTCACTTGAATTTATAGGCGTTGGAGGAGGGGAAATTTTTCCTTAGGCCGACTTGATCAAATGTGCCATTTTGGGCTTAAATTAAAAAAATACACTTTCCATTATCCAAATACAGTGCTTCAAAGTTCAATTTTGGTCCTCTCAGAAAGAGGAATCTAGTTCAATGATTATAATTTTTCATTGAGCTTCCAAATTAACACAATTTACCTGTGCATGTTTGAGTTATTGAAGAACCACATAAATCCATATATACTAATTGTAATGGCTTGGTTAATGAGTTATTTTTGGTCTTGAATGGTATTTGAACTCATTTTCCAGTCTGAAAGGAATTACAAATAAAAGTTTCTAGTTTTGAAAGCTTTGGTAGATCTGTAACAACATTATACTTACCTAATTTGACAATCTGATAAAAATTTAGATGTCTAAGTCTTCTATGCCACAACCATGTTTCATTAACCTTTAAACAACACCACCTCTATATCTTATCATTTATCACATAGACATTGTTATCTGTTCTTATAGCTTTAACTACTATCTCTCATATTCTTGTTGACTTAATTTGATAATTTTTAGCTTTAAGAAACACGTCATAGCCTTGATTACACATTTGAGACACACTAAGTAAATTATGCTTCATCCTGACAACAAATAACACATCCTTGGATTTACCTCTTCCATTAGCTACGTTGATAATTCCTTTACCCACAATCTTACTAGGTGCATTATTCATAAATGTTACATTACCTTTGTTTACTAGTTTCCATGATATAAACTTAATTTTGTCTCCTAACACATGCTTGTAACATTCACTATCAACATACAAATGGCTTCCTTCATTTTGAGCATATAGGAAATCATTACATTTCTCTGTATTTTCCTTTCCCTTCTAGAATTTGAGTTCCTGGCTTGTTTTCTTGATAATTAGATTAGACCTTTTATTTTTAAGTCTGCAATCAACTTCTCTATGGCCAAAATTTTGACAGACATAACATTGAATTAAATTGTTCAAAGGAGAGAATGAATTGTTGTACTTGGGTCTGCGCATCCTTTTTCTGACAAAATTTTGCTGATAGCTTCTTCTTCATGGACTGAGTTGCCTAAATGACATATTCACCCTACAATATGTTGACTTATGCCCATAAGTTGTACAAGCAAAAACTAGTCAGGAAAAATATCTTCATACCCAGAAGAAAACAAATTTCTGAACTTTAGCTAGGCTGATATTTGTGAAATTCTATTTGCCTCTCCTTCATTATTTGTATTTTTCTGAGTCAAATTTATCATTTTGTTTTGCATCAATTGATTTGTCTTTGGATTCAAATTAGATTTTGTGCTCCCTTTTTCTCTTAGTTGTTGTGTTGGCTCAATTATAGCTACCATGTTATCTCCAATATTTGTTGCTTGCACAATGATAGTCACTTTCTTGCCCTTAAAATCAACTGTTGAGCTTGAATTGACCTCAAATTGAAGATGGGTTCTATCATTGGAGACTCTTTGTGCTCTAAGGAGCTCATTTAAACTTTCAGTCCCTTTTTCAAATTTCTCATTAAATTTCAACCGAGTTTTAGCTTTTTCAAGTTCTTTCCTCAGAAAGACAATTTTCCTTTCAAAATTTTCACATGCTTGAATTTTTTCATTGAGTTGTTGATTTAGAGTTTCTTGAATCTTCTTACCTTCTTCTATTTGTAGAATTAGATTCTCTATTGCTTCAAATTTTCCCTTGATAAAAAAATCTTTCTATGTTTGATTTTTCTTCCTTAGCCTCTAAATTTCTTCAAGAGCACTGACCAACTCACCTTGTAAGTCAACTTCAACCTCTTCTCCATCATAATCAACAACTGCTACTTCCATGTTATCTATGGACATGATTATAAATTCATTTGAAATTTCATAGTTTTTATCCTCATCTGATGATTAACCACCCTGACTTTCAAGGGAGCTAGAATATTGGATGTAGAGACTCTTCTTCTTAGCCTTATTTATGTATTTTTCCATTTTCACAAACTTATCTCTAGGGTTATATTCTTTATTCTTATTTTTAGGACACCTAGAAGTACAATGAACAACTTTACCACATTTAAAGCACTTAAAAGGTAGTTTACCTTTGTGATTTCCTAAGCCTCTCTTGATCTTCCTCATGAACTTACCTTCCTCTTCATATATTTCACAACATGAATCATTATGTTCTTCCTTGGGATTCTTATCTAATTTTAAGGTTCAATCCTTTTTTGCTGGCTTGCCATCAGAAATTTTCATCTCATAGGCAGTAAGAGTGCCAAGTAGTTGATTCAAAGTGATAGTATTCAAATATTTCATCTCCTCTATGGATGAAATTTTGGGATTAAATATCCTAGGGAGAGATCTCAAAAATTTTTGTAGTATAACTGGCCCTTTTAACTCTTCATCAATACCTCTTATCGTATTGAAAACCTCATCAATTCTAAGAAAGTATTTAGCAATATCTTTATCATCATGCATCTTTAAAGATTTAAATTGAATTTTAAAACCTTTAAGTTTAGCTTGATTTAACTTGCTATCACCTTCATAGAAAATTCTCATCTTGTCCCAAATAAATTTGGTAGTACTGAAATCCATGACCTTGAATAATTTTAATTCAAGTAGGATAGTTAGCAAATCATTGCTAAATTTAGCATTAAATGTAAATTCCATATTTTTATCTCCATTAATCAAGGTTTGAGGCCTTCGGTATTCTTATTCCACTGCATCCCATACATCAAAACTAAGTGATTGAATATATATATTTTCACTTACTTTCCAAAACACGTAGTTTGTTCCATTGAACATTGATGCCCTATTGGTGTAACCTCCTTCCTAGTTTTCCACAGTTTTTGATATTTCTTCTAGCTATTAAACTGATCTAAAGTAACCTGTCTAGTATGATGCCAATTGTTATAAATTAGGACAATACTGAGAGGGGGGGGGGGGGGGGGGGGGAATCAATATTATGAGAATTTTAAAATATTTTTTCACTAATAAAGAATACTAGGATGCCAATAAATATTTCAAAAATAATTCATATGAGCATAAAAAGAATCAACACAAGAAGCACATATAAAACACATAAATTCTTCAAACTTTTATTTAATTACTTTCACAAAGGAAAGCTTCAAATTTCTGTTAAAAATTTCTCTTGATCCAACCAGAAGGAAGCTACTAATCCCTAATTTATCATCTGCTACTGAAAGTAGATACAACCCATGATTTATCAACTGATAAGTAAAGGAGATCCAACCCCTAATTGCTTACCAACCACTACTAGAAAGATCTATAACCCCTGATTTGCAGGCTACCACTTGCTTGACCTCCTTGATTAATCTTTCATACCATTTTCAAATTGAAATCATGAAGACCACTTCCTTTCATAAAATAAATAACTTCTCACTTGAAACACTCACCCCAAACACCATAAAATCACCTTCAACTATCTATGATTACTGATCAATCCATCATACATAGCAACAAAAAAAACAACAAAAAAAACATTAACCTATGAACATACTTTAAAAAATCTACCTTGCAAATTTGATTATGCTTATAGAGAAATTGAGCTGATATTTTAATTTTTTAACTTTGAATTAAGTGCCACTCTTTTTCTTGCATGAATTCATTTTTTTCTCATCTACCACTTTTGTCAAGTTTTCTAAATGTGTCTTGAAGTCTTCAAACTTTACTCTCTTGTCTTTGTAAGAAAAGTCGTGTTAAATTGTCCAATTTTTCAAATTTGGAATTTTACAGGTTTTAGCAAGGCTTTTGATCTAAAATTCTAAATTTGGTAAACTATGAGATTTAGCTAACTGCTAAATCTACCTATAACTCTATCCATGCCACCATCCATGCCGCCAACTTATTCATGCCTAGTTTAACAACTTTAGTGCTTTGGTGGTTATGGTGAAATTCACCAAATATGGTGCATAACAACAATTCTACAAGCTGCCAAGTTGTTCATCTGATAAGCCCTCATTATAGGCACGTAGGGGCTTAAATCATAATTGTGGAACAATTGAGCGCAAACAAAAAAACCTTTGTTGAAAAATGTGTAACTAGGTTCAGTCTTCATAAATATGAAATGTAATTTTGATTCTTGTATATTGTAAAATGAAAGAAAAATTATTATTGTTATTTTTGTAGCATGGGTTTTATGCTCAAGGTCTTTTATTTTATAGGTCAAGCACCCATTGAGTGCTTATAGGGTTTGTCCTAGCGTCAATAAGTGAAAATAGTCATTTTCATATGAGGAAGACCCCATTAGACACATTGTAACTTGTAAAAATAATTATTTTTGTATTTTAAAGTGTCAATATACCCTCCAAGACCAAGTCGGCTTAGTAGCTAAGAAGTCGACCTAAATTAGGGAATTTCGTCCACCTTGGAAGCCTATATATAGGAGGGAACTTGGCCTCCTATGGACATCATTAATCCTCTCATCGTTCAAGTGAATGAGAAAAAGAAGAAGGCCAATGAATAAGAAAGAAGGACAAAAACAAGTTTTTGGGTTATTTCTCTCTCTCTCTCTTTTCCTACATGTGAAATAGATGAGGCTAGGGTTTTGCTACTGCAAGATATAACTTGGAGAAATTATAGAAATAAGGTTGAAGGAAGGTTCATTAGGTCATCCTCAAGCCCTAGAAGGAAGAGAAACTCAAGCGAAGGTAGAGGGAAGGCTTGGAAGCCCTAAACATTAGCAGAATTTTGAGGTCTAAAATGGGCCTCCTAAGGAAATTATAAAATAATAAAATAAGATTAGATTACATCATCAAATTTTAGAGGGAAAACAATAAAAACCTATTTTTTCAACTCGTATTTTCAACTTATCCTTATGGGTTTACTCAAATTTTGAGCAGCAACACACGTTGGATGAAAAAATTGATTTCTCATCCAAGGAGTACCCATGTTGAATACTTTTTATGGGCCCTTCTACCCAAAAAATGAAAAGTACATGAAAAACATGATTTCAATCACATTTTTTCATATATTTCTCATTTTCCGTGTAGCAGGGTCCATCGAAAGTATGCACCATGGGTACTCCCTTGATGAGGAATTACGTTTTTCATCTAACGAGTACTCCCGCTCGAAATTTGAGTAAAACCTTTTGGGAGATAAGTTTAAAATACGGGTTGAAAAAATAGCTTTTATTTTTTATTGTTTTTTAATATTTTTACTATTTTACTCTAAAAATGGTGAATCATCCCCCATGGTTGACATCATCATCTTGAATCCTATTATTTTTTATAAATTTATTTTGGTTGTACATTTTTCATAGGGGGTCCATTTTAGACCTCAAAATTCCCCTAATGATTACTCACATGTGTGGAGGCAACAATTGTTGCAGGAGCCAAAAATTTCATACTTGCATTAGAGGCCCAAAATCTATAGCTGGGGGTCGAATTTGTGCTACTGGAATATATTTGACTGAGTTTGACTTAGAAAAATGAATAAAATTATCTAGAAGGCCAGAATTGGTCTTGTTATAGAGGTCTTGGAATTCATCAACTGAAGAATCTAAAAGAAGAAAGGAGATTTGTGGATTTTATTCTAGGTTTGGCCCTAGCTTGCAACCTATATCTCGTGTTCCTGTGTAATGTTTATATTCTTCTTTTTGGTATCTATTTGATGATAAAATTAACATAAAAATAAGATAATAAGCCAACAATTAAGAAAAAGGAAAAAATGCATCACAAGCAGTTATCAATTTTAAGAGAAATCATACTAACTATAGCCCTCTACATTTCTCAACATGGTATCAGAGCTAAGGTTGGATAACTACATGATGAATATCAACACATCCTTGAAGAAGTGTTATATGGTACTAATTCATCTCAATAAAGGTATCACAGAACTATTGAATCTCCTATTATCCATCAAGAACATAATGACCAAGACTTATATAAAGGATGAAGGACTATTCTCAACACTTACTGGCACATTTGAAGATGAGAATATTTGGGTCAGCAACAGTGGAGCATCAAGACATATGACAAGTGAGCAAAAACAAATAAATACCTTATCAAGAGGAAAATCCTCTTACTTTGTTGAACTTGGTGACAAGAAGAGCTATCTTGTAATAGGAATTGGATCAACCTCTCTGGAGCTAGAGAGTGGAGGAAATATTCATCTCAACAACATCCTAGTTGTTCCAGGTTTTCAAAATAATATAGTTACTATTTCATTTCTAGAAGATAAAGGAGATAAAGTTTATTTTATATATGGAAAGGTTGTAGTATGGGATAAAAAATCTAGCATAAAAAACGCAAAGATGGTAAGGATTCGTGAAGGAAAACTCTACAGATTGATGACTCCTCTCTCTCAAGATTTGGTTCACATTGAAGTCCATGTGAAATTTGGCATAGAAGGTTTGTGTTAAACTCACTCATGTGCACATAGATGTGTTAAACTCACAAACAAAAAGATAAGCATGAGTTGTTTTACTATTAACCATAAATGTGCTTTTATAGTACATTAGGTGACCCTTCGATTCATCTTCCAAGTGGTATCTTGGACTCCATTAGTCCATTCGTCTTCCAAACCTACCCGTTGAGGATTACGTGTCCAACATTCCCCCCCTTAATTCGAATGGGTATGTGTGAGTCCAAGAAGAGAGTTGTAATACAAATCTGCAAAGTATGCATGGTAGCACTTAGGCTGAATCAACTCTCTGAAATGTTGGCATAAAGAGGTGGTTTAAGGATGACCACCAACACTGGAACGATTAGTGCAGTTCCTAGAACTCTTCCAAATCTGGCAAGAAGCTGAGGGCTTCTGCTAGAGGAAGTGTCCCTCATATTTTGGAGAGGGAGACCTTCAACCTAGAAGTAGGGAGGTATACAACCTGCGATGGTTTAAGGATGACCACCAAGTCTGGAATGCTTAATGCATTTTACGAAACTCTACCAAAGCTGGAAAGAAGCTGAAGTCTTCTTCTAGAGGAAGTTCTCCGAATTATTTGAAGAGGAAGAATATGAACCTCGCATAGATGGTTTAAGGCTGTCCACCAACCACATGCATGCTCATGGAAATTCGTGTCTCTGGCTACAACGCTGAATCTGGAATGAAAAGTTGTGGCTCAAAATCACTTGAACTGCTGTGTCTCTGGCTACAAATCTGAATTTGGAATGACAGGCTATGGCTTAGGCTCGCTTGATGTGGCTTCGAAGCTTGTAGATGACCACCATCTTCCTCCCTGTCAGGTACAAGGTGAGATGATGGTGAAAACTCAACTGTAATATTGTTCAATATTATAGAACAAGTTCCGACATATGTCTTAAACATCTTCCTGGCTGTTGATGCCCATTGCCAAGAAGCGTTCCATCCAAGATGAATCTTTGTTCTTGTAGTAGGCTTGTTTTTGAAGCATCTATGTGAAGAATGGGTGTGGCGACCACAATTATTGCATGGGTGAAGATCAAAACAGTGATATTTCATATGGCTAACTCGATCATAGTGTTTTCATTTTACGATCTGTTGTTGCTGCTGTGAAAGAGAAGCAGGATCTGGAATAGATGAAGCTAAAATGTCATAAAGAAATATGGCACTCTGAAATTTGATGGGCTTGGAGTAGTCCAAAATATGAAAGGAAAATTCCTTGTCATATCCAAGACAAATTCTTTTCTTGTTGTGGACAAGGTCTTCCCAAGGTCTGATGATGGACTTGGGAGGTGCATGCTGTATTTCCGCATCTTTCTGCACATCTGCTCTTGAAATGGGTACTGAATGTGGACCAACCTCAACTTTATATTATTGCTGCTGTTGGGAGTCTGTATAAATGTTCTGAACAAAAAAAAGTTCAGAATCATGACTCCACTTCTGTAATTCTTCTTGCTGAAGCTGAGATTCAAGCTCCAAAAATTTTATTTTCTCTTGTGTATTCTGCAAACAGGTTCTAATCTCACAAAGAGTGTTCTTGCTGATTTTGATTATATCATGATCAATGGAATATATCAGAGTTTTCAAGAGCTCTAATACTTCAGTAATTCTAGCCATTTTCTCCAATGTTATAATTAATATCTTAGACTATAAATTGCTCAGAACCTGTTGGACTATAACTGCAACTTATAATTTTTAGAATGTTGCTACACAAATTTATGCAATGAATTGGTTAGATATAAATATAAGCAGAAATAACTATGGCATATAACATCAATCCAATTTATCTGACCACATCATATACAATCCAGAGCTTCGAGAAATTAGGTGTGAATGTGTCAACTATTGAGATTCAATAAGATGATGAGCTTAGTGAAAAGAGTCGCCTTCACTAAGTGGGCCCGCAGGCTATTTTTGGCGCAAGTCTATTTTTATACATGATGATCATATTTGAGAAGTTGCAGGATGCTATTTGTGGATGGTTAATCAAGTTGGAAAAATAGATGAAATTCTATTTTTAGAATATTGGGCAAAGTCTATTTATAGATCATCGATCTAAAAATAGATGCATGTCGATTATTATTAGCTCTTAATAATAATCAGACACTAAACAACAACTTATTCTCTTGGAGCACTTTGTTTCAGTGCACAGATATGGCACATCAGTGGACTGAGGGAATTAGGCAATTCCCAACGGTTTACTGGAGCTAATGCATGGAGGACTCAGTTAGAACTCAAGTGGGAGAGTTATGACACAGTTGGAAGAAGTAGTTATGGAGTTGTATTCAGTTTAACTCAGTTATACTCAGTTGAGCTAGTTGTATCTAGTCTAACTGAATGATACACTAGTGAGAGTGGAGTGAATTAATTATTAATTAATTCACAAATAATAACTCATTAATCAACTGAACAATACAGCAGTTAACTACATTGCATGGCAGTTCCAGTGGAGACCTAGTGGAGAGATAGGTGAAAGGGCAAGATGGAATATTTGTTGTGACTATAGTGATGCATTGATTGCATCACACACTCATTGGAGTTTCCAATGAGGATTGTGCAGTCAAGGCAACGGTAATTCGAATTCATTCAGAGCTATTCTTCAGCAGGGATTGCGCAGTGGAGGTAGGCTAGCAAGGGCAGAGATCGGTGCATGGATTTGCAAGATTGTCCTTGATTAGTGTATGACGATTGTACTGTACTGAGAGCTTGATAAGATTTGTATGAGGATTTTCATATGATTCCATGATACATAATATATAGTTGGGGTTTTCAGCTTCAAGCTTTCCTAGTTAAAAACAACTGTGTTATGTGTGATTGATTTTGTTTATGCTTCACATGTGTGTGCAATTAATTTTTCTGTAAATAGATTAACAGTGGAATGATTCAGTATCTTGCAAGAAGTTAAATATTGTGAGATCGGGTGAATCTAGAACATATGCATGCTTAGTGAATATAATTTCTACATGGTATCAGAGCATTGTTAATTGAAGATTGCAATTGTGGAGTGAGTTTGTGCTAGTGGACAATTCGAATTTGCTACAGAAGATTATTGGTGTAGAAGTTGAGTATACATTGAAATGGCCTTCAATGGGTTGCGATTGGAGTATGCCCTTGATGGGAGCTCGAATTACATAGCTTGGAAGGACAGGATGGAGGCGACGCTAGAGGATAATGGGCTGAAGGAGTTCATTGGTAGCGATGTTCCTAAGCCGGGATCTGGCGATGCTGCATTACTTGACGCATGGCAAAATAAGACAACAAAGATGAGAAGAATTATGTTGGAAGGTGTGAAGGACCATATTGTGTCCAACCTTCATGGGAAATCCACTCCATTCTTAATGTGGAAGGCTTTGACAGACTTGTTCCAAAGCAGAAGTGACCAAAGGAAGTTGGCGCTTAAAGACAAGCTCAGAAAAATAAAAATGGAGAAGGGTGACAATATTCCAAAATACCTCACAAAGTTTTTCCACTACAAGGATGAATTGAGAAGTGTGGGGGTTATTGTTGATGATGAAGAATTGGTGAGCTTGGCTCTCCTTGGGCTTCCAAAGAGTTGGCATAGCTACGAAGACTCTGTCAATGGACGGGAGAAACTGCTGGGATGGGAGCGACTTTGGTTCGATCTTGTGCAAGAGGAGATAAGGCGGGGTACCAGGGATGGATCTTCATCAAAGAATGAGGATGAAGAGAATTTTTCTTTGGATACCAAAGCAAGGAAAGGGAAGGGGAAGAAACATCCTTCAAAATTCGATGATAAAGGCAAGAAGCAGGATTTTTCCAAAGTGAAGTGTTTTCACTGTCACGAACATGGACATTTCGCCAATAACTGTCCACAGAAGAAGAAGAACAATAAGGCTGCTGGATCTACAGCTGGAGAGGCCTTAGCCTCACAATTTGAACTTGATTTATCTTTGATCTCATGCTTGGTTTCAAGCTGCATGGGATCGGTGTGGTATCTTGATAGTGGTGTGTCTTTCCATATGACGGGAGACAAAGAGTTGTTTAGTGACTTGGAGGAGAAGGACCTCCAAATGCATATAGAGATGGGCGACGATGGTCGATATAGTGCGATTGAAATTGGGACCATTACCTTTGAAAGGGAGTCCAGTAATACATTATTTTTGAAGGATGTTATGCATGTTCCAGGTCTGAAGAATAACTTGGTCTCGGTCGCAATGCTGGAAGACAAAGGTTATGATGTTGTTTTCAGTGAGGAAAAAGCCTTCCTTCGACATAAAACAACGAGTCAAACCAAGAAGATAGGAGTTTGAATTAAGAATCTCTACAAGATGGAGGTAGATGGCTGCGCTGCAATGGTGGGCAAAGCAGAAGAAGTGGTGAGCTGGGATGAGGGCGAATTATGGCATAGGAGATTGGGTCATCTTCACCATGGCGCTTTGAAGATTTTGCAACAGATTTATATTGGACTTCCCAAGGGTACTCTTGCGTAGTCAGATCAGTGCAAGGGATGTACTATGGCTAATTTTGTGAAGACCACTTTTCATGAGAAGGAGAACCGTGCTTCGGTGATCATGGACAGAATTCACATAGACGTGTGTGGACCTTTATTGGTTGCTTCAATAGCAAAACACAGGTATTATGTTATATTTTTTGATGACTATTCTCGTAGATGCTGGATCTTCTTCATGTAGAAGAAGAGTGAAACGTTCTCAAAGTTCTGTGAGTTCAAGGAATTGGTGGAGAAGGAGTCGGGGAAGCAAGTGAAAGCTCTACGGAGTGATAATGGTGGTGAATACATCTCAGGAAAATTCAAAGACTTCTATAGCAAAGAAGGAATTTTAAGAGAACTCATAGCACCTCATAACCCACGATAGAATGGTGTCGCGGAGAGAAAGAATAGAACGATCGTGGGTGTTGCATGAGCGATGCTGCATGACCAGGACCTACCGATGCACTTGTGGGCAGAAGCATGCAACACTATGGTTTATGTGCAAAAACGTTGTCCTCATAGAGTACTTGGCATGAGCACACCTGAAGAAGATTTTACTGGTAAGAAGCCTGATATTTCTCATTTGAATATTTTTGGCTCGCCTGTTTACATTCATGTGACAAAGGACGCCAGGAAGAAGCTGGAGCCGACTGCAGAAGTTGGGATATTTGTGGGGTACACAGAAACACCCCATAATTATCGTGTGTATTTTCCAGACAGTTGGATGACTGTTGTGCGACGGGATATAAAATTCAATGAGGTGAAAGCCATGAATTTTTCGCTTGAGAGGGAGCTACACTTGCATGCGGAGGAGGAAATTCTTGTTCCCAAAGATGAGCCTCTAGATGTGGATCAGCCACAGGAGGAGATTCATGGAGTGGAGTCCACTCATGCAGAACCAAACATCAGACAAGGCAGAAAGCATACCACATAAGCTAAGAGACTGAAGCTTGATGCGGCATAGAATGTAGGAGTCCCTACATCACAATGCAGACAGAGACAGTCACCTGAATGATTTACTGGATACGTGGCTCTTATGAGCGAGTGTATCGTGATAGAGCCATCTTCTTTTGAAGAAGCAGAGCAGGAGCTCACATGGGTATATGCCATGGTGGAGGAGTATGACTCCATTGTCAGAAACAATGCTTGGGATATTGTTCCAAGGCCGGTGGGAAAATCAGTTGTAGGATCAAGATGAACCTAGAAGGTAAAGAAAGCTTCTGATGGGAGCGTCGAGAAGTATAAGGCAATATTTTTTGCCCGGGGCTTCTCACAAATCGAGGGGATTGACTATGAAGAAACCTTTGCACTTGTTGCACGATATTCTTCCATACAGACCATCCTTGCTCTCTCAGCACAGATGGGTTGGCACATTCATCAGATGGATGTGAAGACTGCGTTCCTTAATGGGATCATTGAGGAAGAGGTGTACATTGAGAAGCCTGAAGGATTTGAGATCTTCAACAGCAAGTCGCATGTGTGCAGGCTCAAAAGAGCATTGTATGGGCTGAAACAAGCACCACGTGCTTGGTACACTCAGATCAATAGCTATTTCATCGGACTTGGCTTCACCAAGAGTGAGGCGGATGCAAACCTATACCAAATTGTGGTGGAGGGTAAGCTTTTAATCATTTTTCTTTATGTTGATGATTTAATACTAACGGGTGATGAGCAGTTGATACACTCATGCAAGGCAGATATTGCAAAGGAATTTGATATGAAGGATTTGGGCCTCCTTCATTATTTCCTTGGATTGGAAATATGGTAGCGGGAAGGTGAAATGTTTGTGTCTCAAGGCAAGTATGCCCGGGAGATACTAGAGAAGTTTCACATGCAAGGATACAAGCCTATCGACACTCCTCTTCTAGGAAATTGGAAGAAAGAGGATGCTACATCGGCAGAGTTAGTGGATGCCACTGTTTATCAACAGTTGGTGGGTTCGCTCATGTATTTAGTCAATATAAGACTGGACATATGCTATGTGGTGAACCAGATTTCACAAGCGATGGTTAAGCCTACCAAGCTCTTTTGGAAGGCAGGCAAGCATGTCCTAAGATATCTCAGGGGCACATCTGAGTATGGTTTATGGTACAGACAAAAGGATGAGGTGAAGTTGCATGGCTTCACGGATGCAGATTGGGCAGGAAGCCCAACAGACAGAAAGAGCGCATCAGGAGGGATTTTCAGTATCAGATCTATGACAGTTTCTTGGTATAGCAAGAAACAAAGATCTGTGGCACTCAGTTTAGCGGAAGCGGAATACATGGAAAAAAGTCAAGCTGCATGTGAGGCTATCTAGATGAGGAAGATTCTAGTTGGTTTGTTCGGTTCACATTTAGATCCCACAGTGATACATTGTGATAATCAGAGTTTCATTAAAATCTTGGTTAATCCTGTGTTTCATGATAGATCTAAACATATTGATATCTGATATCATCATATCAGAGATTGTGTGCAGCGGAAGATCATGTTGCTTCAGTACATTCCTATGGAGGATCAAGATGTAGATATTTTGACGAAGGCGCTCACCAAGAGCAAATTCGAATACCATAGAGGCAGGATCGAGGTGAAGGATAATCCATATCTTGTTGAGAGGGAGTGTTGAGATTCAAAAAGATGATGAGCTTAGTGAAAAGAGTCTCCTTCACTAAGTGGGCCCGCAGGCTATTTTTGGCGCAAGGCTATTTTTAGACATGATGATCATATTTCAAAAGTTGCAGGATGCTATTTGTGGATGGTTGATCAAGTTGGAAAAATAGATGAAATTATATTTTTAAAATATTGGGCGAAGTCTATTTATAGATCGTCGATCTAAAAATAGATGCATGTCGATTATTATTATCTCTTAATAATAATCAGACACTAAACATCAAGTTATTCTCTTGGAGCACTTTGTTTCAGTGCACAGATGTGGCACATCAGTGGACTGAGGAAATTACACAATTAGCAAGGGTTTACTGGAGCTAATGCATGGAGGACTTAGTTAGAACTCAAGTGGCAGAGTTATGACACAGTTGGAAGAAGTAGTTATGGAGTTGTATTCAGTTTAACTCAGTTAGAATCAGTTGAGCTAGTTGTATCTAGTCTAACTGAATGATACACTAGTGAGAGTGGAGTGAATTAATTATTTAATTAATTCACAAATAATAACTCATCAATCAACTGAACAATACAACAGTTAACTACATTGCATGGTAGTTCCAGTGGAGACCCAATGGAGAGATAGGTGAAAGGGCAAGATGGACTATCTATTGTGACTATAGTGATGCATTGATTGCATCACACACACATTGGAGTTTCCAATGAGGATTTCGCAGTCAAGGCAAGGGTAATTCGAATTCATTCAGAGCTGTTCTTTAGCAGGGATTGCGCAGTGGAGGTAGGCTAGCAGGGGGCAGAGCTCGGTGCATGTATTTGCAAGATTGTTCCTGATTAGTGTATGACGATTGTACTGTACTGAGAGCTTGATAAGATTTTTATGAGGATTTTCATATGATTCCATGATATATAATATATAGTTGGGGTTTTCAGCTTCAGGCTTTCCCGATTAAAAAAAACTGTGTTATGTGCGATTGATTTTGTTTATGCTTCACATGTGTGTGCAATTAATTTTTCCGCAAATAGATTAATAGTGGAATGATTCAGTATCTTGCAAGAAGTTAAATATTATGAGATCAGGTGAATCTAGGACATATGCATGCTTAGTGCATATAATTTCTACATCAACATAAACACACCGTTTGTTTCAATAATTCATAGACATGTCAGTATCCATAGATTAAGTAGAGTCACCACAAATCCTTGTATGGTTCTAGGCAATCATTGGTTTATGTGGAAGGAAGTCCGCAAGTCGACTGCTTATGGAAATATGGAAATAAAACCAACATAAATAGTCTTTTTATCGACTTGAAATATGAATATATGGTGAGAAGATAAGAGCAATTGAACAACCACCCAAATGAAAGCGTCCCACTCTGAAGCTTATGTATTTTCTATAGGAGACACCCACATAATCGATGAGGAGGAAGAAAAATCTGTCTTGCATAGACAATGGTTCAGTCTCTTGTTAAAATAAATCCAAAAAACATAAATAAGGCCAGTGGCTCCAACCAGCGAAGGATTTTTGCCCCACAGTGCCAATATTGATTCCTAGTAGTGATATTTGCACAACCCACCAAACAAACATGCATTCCTTTATGAAATATGTTGGCCAACAAAAAATTCGATCTCAGAAATGATAGTCTTTGAAGTCTTGATCTTTGGAAATAAGAATTTTGGCCTATAGGATTCTTGGCCTTTCCACACAAACTAGAACCTATGCTATTCAGCCACTATAGGAAACAAGGGATCGGTCTGCAAAGAAATAATGAATGCAACCTCCCAATCTTGCCACTGATCTATAATAAATTCAGCCTTCTAAAAAAATAGGTGTAGCCCATAAAATATCTCTGCCCAACACCATGTCCTTCAACTCCTGAGTGCACTGATTATGGCCAACAATGAAAATATATATAATTTAGACTTGTTGGAGATGTATTTATCTCTAGAGAAGAAATGGTTGGACCACGGTAATCGAGAGTGGTACTAGCGGCCATGTTAGGATATTCCGACACATAGGAAATAGTTAAGAATAACTTATTCTAGTGTAGAGTTGGGTAAAGTGTGTTTCTTTACCATGTACATTTGTAACTTATAATCCGACGGTCACAATTTGTAGTGATCTGACGGTTATCTCTCACCTAGGTATTAACGACACTTGATCCGTGGCCTAACACTTGATTGGTCCATGATCTATATTTAAAGAGAATGGAGGGTCATTTTTTCGGTAACCGTTTATGAGAGAAACATATGTAACCTTTCTTTTTATATTAATAAATTTCCTGAAGTGGCCGCGTTGGCTCAGGGTGTGGAATGTTTCCCTCTTTTAGGGTTTTAACCACGTGATTATATTGGTGTACTGATTTGTGTTCTGTTTTTGAGTGGTGACCTTTGGTTCTTGATCTACGGAACTTACCCTGTAAATTCCTACATGGTGTCAGAGCTATTTTGAGGGCCGCGTCCATTGTTGATCAAAATCCAAAGCTGGTTTGACTGCATGAGAATGCTGTTTTGTAGATCTACTATTTCTGAACTTGTTTGGCCTTGGAGAACTGCTCAGTTGTGTCTAAAGAATCTGTTACAGTGAGGAATGCCTTTCGTTTCATGCGAAAAGGTTTCCGGCTGCCCAAGTTATGACAGTTTACTTCTGGAGGTATGAAGCATCTATTTTGCAGTTATATTTGTTAATAGCTCTACTTCTTTCGGTGTTTTATTTTATTTTTATTTTTTTATTTTTATTTTTTTTATTTGCCATATCTATACCCTCTTCTCTGTGTATGCTCTTTCCTGTGCGTTGCGTGTGATCTTGGCAAATCAGAAGCAAGGAAAAGGTTTTTTTTTTTGCTACGTATGCTCTTTCCCCGCATCTTTGTGCGATCTTGGGAAATTAGAAATAGCGAAAAAAGTGGTAGTTGCTGGTAAGGCTAACCAAAAATCTAACATTCTGCCATAAGGATTTGCATTTCATTTTTCTTTTCTCGGTTTTTGTGCAGGAAAAGGCACGCACACTGAAGAGTTTAAAAAAAAAAAAAAAAAAAAAACCTTACTCCTTTAATACAATAACATGATCCTTTTACTATCTCAATTGGTGAGGGGTTAGTTTATGAGAATAGAGGTCTTGGGTTTAAGTCTCCTTCTCAAGCTTCTTTTGTAATTTTTTTTTTCAAAGGGGCAGTTTTTTTTTTTTTTAAAGCCGCACTTCATCCCGTTCCCGTAACTATTCGGCATCTACAACTCAGATTTTTCAAAAGGCATAACTTCTTCATCTGGAAGCTGTTTTTCGAGCTATTTTTTTTTTGAAACGGCCTAATTTTTCGAGATATTTCTATTCGAGTAGTTATTTTCAGCTTTTCTCAGCTTCATTTAAAAAAAATGGAAAGTGCATGCCCGATTATTCTTAATAGCATCAATTATTTCCAATGGCTACCTCGCATGGTAGATATACTTAGAAGTAAAGGGCTTTAAAGAATAGCCACAGGATAAGAAACTAAACCTTTTGATGATGATAAAGCTACTAAATGGGAAAATAAACAAGATCAAGCATGAGGGTTGATAGGAATGTCTATTGCTCAAGATATTCGATTTCATATCCTTGACATTGATACCCCTGATGAAGCCTTGGAAAAGCTGAAAACTGTTTTTGGCATTCAAAATAAAATCAAGGCCCACCATCTCGAAAATGAGTTGCTTACTTTTGACCCCAATAGTTTCTCCTTCATTGAAGATTTTTTGTCCAAATTCAAGACCCTCATAATTCTTTTAGAAGGTTGTAAGATCAAAAAGGATGATGGTAGCCTCATCTATTGCATTATTGCTAAGCTTGGCCCTGCATAATCTATTTTTGTTTCCGCCTTCCATTCCACCAGAGAAGCCATCATTCCTTCAGGAACCACCTACAAGAATCCCTCTTTTGATGCCTTTTGTGATTCTTTGATAAGAGAACAAGAAATTTTTTTACACCTTGGTCTTATCACTACTGGAAACGCTTCTAAGAAAGCCTTAGCAGCCCAACAAAAAACATATCAAAAGAATCCCAAGAAGAAATATCCTAAAAAATATGGTCCTAAACCAAACAAGGGCCCTAAGCAATTTCAGCTGCAAACTGAAAAATCAAATCACCAAAATAATAAGGCAAATTAAAACAAAGGGAAGAAGACATATAGACATTGCAAATTTTTCAATTGGGATGGCCATATAGAATCCAAATGTTTTAAGAAGATGGAAGCCTTAGAAGTAGCAATGAAGAATCACAACATCATTTTGAGCACTCTTCACCTTCATCTTCAGGCATGGCACTTTCTGTTTGTGGTTGTCAAGCATCAAGATCTAGTTATGCATTAAATGTATCTTCTTTTTATCCTTCTCATGAGTGGCTCATTGATTCTGGAGCTTCTTACCACATGGCTAAAAATAAATCCATGTTTTCTTCTTTAAATGATTGTAACACCAAAAATATTTATGTTGGTGATGATAGATCTCTTAGTGTTGTAGGATCTGGAACCATTCATCTAGATAATGGTCAGTTTAATGATGTAGTATGTGTTCCTACCTTGTCATGCATCCTTCTATCTGTTTATCAGATAACTCATTCAGGTGAAGGGAAAATAGTAGAATTCTCACCTCATGATGTTGTAATCAAGGACTTCAAAGATCCTAAACATATTTTAGCTACTAGCATTGCTGATGATTCCACAAGGTTGTATAATTTTGACAACTTTGGGTCATCCTCTCTTCCCTCCGTTTTTGTTGCTCATAATGATAATGTGAGAAAACTTTGGCATGAGAGATTTGGTCACTTAAACTATCGCTCTCTTCAAACTCTATGTAAGGAAAATATGGTGACGAGCCTTCCTATGGTATCTTGACGAGACGGTGTTTGCTTCAGATGTGTACTCGGAAAACATCATCGGGATAGTTTTGACAAACATGCCTCTTGGCACACTTCAGCCCCTTTGCAGCTTGTGCACAATGATTTATGTGGTCCACTTCATGTTGTTTCTTTCTCTGGTTGCAAGTACTTCTTAACTTTCATTGATGATTTTTCTGGACGCACTTGGGTATATTTCTTAAAACTCGAGAGTGAAGTTTTTAACATGTTCTTGGCCTTTAAGGCCTTTGTTGAGAAACAATCTGGACATCAAATTATTAAGTTGAGATTAGACAATGGCAGAGAATATGTTAACAACAAATTTATCAACTTCTGCACTGAGCATGGCATTCAATTGCAACATACTGTTCCATATACTCCACAACAAAATGGTGTAGTTGAAAGGAAGAATCACACCTTAAAAGAAATGGCTAATTGTATGCTTCAATCTAAAGGACTTGGTCTCAATTTTTTGGCAGAAGCCATTAACTGTGAAAATTACATAGTAAATCGCACTCCTACTAAGGTTTTAAAGAATATCACTCCAAAAGAAGCTTGGAGCTCAATCAAACTAGATGTAAGTCACTTTCGTGTTTTTGGAAGTGATGTTTGGGCCCATATTCCAGATGTGAAACACAAAGCCTTAGAACCTAAGAGTGAAAATGTATTTTTGTTTAATATTTTGAAGATGTCAAAGGATATAGAATTCTTCAACCAAAATCCAAAAATATTATCATTAGAAGAGATGTAAAATTTGATGAAAATATATCGGCTTGCGAGCCTAGTTTGGCAAGTGTGCCACCTTTGGCCTGCGAGCCTGATTTGGAATATGTGCCACCTCTCTCTCTCTCTCTTCTATTTTTAATAGCATTCCTTATAGTTCAAATGATGACAACAAGGATGACAATCCTCCTCCACCTCGTGAAATTGTTCCTTATACTCCACCGCTTCCAAGATGGGTCCGCTCTACTCGGGATGCATTAGGTTCTCTTGCAGGTGACCCTGCCAATCGACGACGTACACGTTCTCAGTTCAAAAGAGCTTCTTCCTTATTGGCTCAAGTTCCAGAAAAAATTGATCCAGAAACCTTTGAAGAAGCCTCCGGTCATCCAGATTGGGATGAAGCTATGAATGAAGAGTATCGTTCCTTATTGGAAAATGATACTTGGGATCTTGTTCCTCTTCCAAAAGGAAGAAAACTTGTCAGATGCAGATGGGTTTACAAAACCAAGTTTGGACCAGATGGAAAAGTGGATAGACATAAAGCTTGTCTTGTTGCTAAAGGATTTTCACAAGTTGAAGGCATTGACTATACTGAGACCTTCTCCCCTGTTTCCAAAATTAATTCTATCTACCTTTTTCTTTCCCTTGCTGCCTCCTTTAAATAGGAATTCCATCAGATGGATGTTAAATCCGCCTTCTTACATGGAGATTTGCATGAAGAAATCTACATGGAACAACCCCCTGGCTTTATCCAAAGAGACTCCAGCCTTT
This sequence comes from Pinus albicaulis, assembly GCA_034641835.2. Classification (NCBI taxonomy): domain Eukaryota; kingdom Viridiplantae; phylum Streptophyta; class Pinopsida; order Pinales; family Pinaceae; genus Pinus; species Pinus albicaulis. Next base: position 446,923,634 of record CM076570.1, read on the forward strand.
TTTTTCACCTTAGGAAGTCTCTCTATGGTCTCAAACAAGCTCCTCGGGCTTGGTATGCCAAAATGGATAGATTCTCTTAGATAATGGATTTTCTAGGTGTCATTCTGACAACACTGTCTACACCAAGAAAGTGGGTAATTCCTTCACCATCCTTGTTCTTTATGTTGATGATATTATCCTTACTGGTAGTGATCCAAACCATATAAACCATGTAAAGTCTAGCCTCAAAAATAAGTTTGAAATGACAGACTTAGGACACTTGCATTATTTCCTTGGTCTTCAAGTCTTGCAATCCAAGGAAGGCATTACCCTCTCTCAGTCCAAGTATGCCTGTGATATTCTACACCACTTTCACATGGAAGACTATAAGCCAGCCCCTTCTCCCTTTCAGTCTGGAGTCAAGATTTCAGTCAACTGTACTACCCCTAAAGTTGATGCTACCTTATATCGTCAACTTGTTGGTAAACTTCTGTATCTAACTCATACCCATCCTGACCTTTCCTTTGCTGTTGGTCTTGTCGCTTATTTTATGCATCAACCTCATGAAAGTCACTCGAAAGCAACTAAAAGAATAATTCGATATATTCGAGGTACAGTTTAGTTCAGGATTCATTACAGTGCAGGAGCATCTCCATTGTTGATTGGTTTCACTGATTCTGATTGGGTCGGTGACCCTGATGATCGAAAGTCTACTGCAGGATATGTATTCACTCTTGGTTCAGGACCTATTACTTGGTCTTGTAAGAAATAAAGTTCCATCTCTCTTTCTTCAACAGAAGCAGAGTATCGTGGTGCAGTTGAAGCTAGTAAGGAAGCCATGTGGCTTTGTCAGATCCTGTCTGAATTTGGTCTCCATCAGCAGCATCCAACTACACTTTGGTGTGATAATCAGAGTGCCATTCAACTATGTAAAGATCCAATTCAGCATCAGCGTATGAAACACATTGAACTCCACATACACTTCATCAGAAAGCTCATTCATGATTGTGTTCTTGAAGTGAAGTATTGTCCAACCAATGATCAAGTAGCCGATATATTTACGAAGGCTCTCACAGAAGCGAAGTTTACCAAACTTCGATCCATGCTTGGAGTTAAAGAAATTTGTCATTAAGGGGGGATAGGCTCTAATGCCTCCTTCCTTCTCCTATTGTGTCACTTTTTTAAATCCTTCAATCCTATCCCAATTTTTTCTTAAGGGGGGATGTTAGGATATTTCGACACATAGGAAATAGGCTCCTTTTGTGTCACCTTTGTAAATCCTTCAATCCTATCCCAAGTTTTTCTTAAGGGGGGATGTTAGGATATTCTGACACATAGGAAATAGTGAAGAATTACTTAGTCTAGTGTAGAGTTAGGTAAAGTATGTTTCTTTACCATGTACATTTGTAACCTATAATCCGACAGTCATGATTTGTAGTGATTCGACGGTTATCTCTCACCTCGGTATTACGATACTTGATCCATGGCTTAAAACTCGATTGTTCCATAATCTCTATTTAAAGAGCATGGAGGGTCATTTGTTCAGTAACCATTTATGAGAGAAACATACGTAACCTTTCTTTTTATATTAATAAATTTCTTGAAGTGGCCGTGTTGGCTCAGGCCGTGGACTGTTTTCCTTTTTGAGGTTTTAACCACATGATTATACTGGTGTACTGATTTGTGATCTATTTGTGAGCGGTGACCTTTGGTTCTTGATCTACGGAACTTACCTTGTAAATTCTTCCAGGCTGACTCGATAGGTTGGAGGAGGAGTGATGTAACAACATAGAGCCACAGACCAGTCACGCTTCCGCATACAACCAACGCTTAAACAACCATTCATGCATAGAAAATCACCATCAAAGGAGAAAAAAACTTCATAATTAGGAGCCCTGTTTGATGCATGGTGTTTATTTAAAAAACATGAAATGTCAAGTGGCCATCAAGGTCGAAAAGAAACAAATTCATATGGGAACAATAGGGTCACAAGAAGATGTAGCTCATCTATATGATAGGGAAATATTTATGTGCCGAAGAGAATCAAATTTTGAGCTTTCAGAGTTTTGAACTCAGTTGCTTCAATTGGGAACGGTTCCTTGAAATAACACACAATGAAATTACAACCAAAAAACACCAGAAGAAGCTTGAGGCGGGATTGCAGAAAAATATCCTATGTGTCGAAATATCCTAACGTTAATTTTATTTCACGTAGTAGAGTTACAAGATAGATTTATTGCAGAGGATTTTCACTCAAACCTCTGAGCACATGGCATACGATCTCACAGTATTTTCAATGCCGCCAATGTAAAATTATCTCAATGCATCCAATGCTCCAAATTTTCGCTGAGGGATAAAGAATAATGGCATAATAGAAGGGAAAAAATGAAGGATAGTGGTCAGGTGTTACAAAAAAAAAACTATTTTAGGAGCTGGAAATGTCAGTACAACAAAATAGGCAGAACATCTAAAAATGGAGTTGACAGAATCTGAAAATGCCAGGTCCTGGGCTGAGCTTTGATACCATGTTAAACTCACTCATGTGCATACACATAGCGAAAGAGTAAACACACACAAAAAGAAAGATAAGCATGAGGTGTTTTACTATTAACCATAGATGTGCTTTTATAGTACATTAGGTGACCCTTGGATTCATCTTCCAAGTGGTTTCTTGGAATCCATTAGTCCATTCATCTTCCACACCTACCCATTGAGGATTACGTGTCCAACAGTTTGGTCACCTTCACTACAAAATCTTAGCAACTCTAAATTCAATGGTGAATGGAATACCTGAGCTCAAGGAGGATCATGAAGGAGTGTGAAAAGGATGTGCATCAGGTAAAAATGTCAAGAGACCATTTGAAAGAAATTCTTCAAGGTCAAAATAAATTCTGGATCTCATTCATTCTAATGTATTGTTGCTATATCTACAAAGTATCTTGGAAGTAATATATATTATGTAACATTCATTGATGACCACTCAAGGAAAACCTGGGTCTATTTATTGAAGACCAAGGATGAAGTATTCAACAAATTTCAATAATTTAAAGCTAAAGTGGAGAACCTTATAGAAAGAAGGATAAGTATCTTAAGATATGATAATGGAGGAGACTATACCTCAAAGTAATCTCATAGATTTATATAAGGAGGTTGGGAATAAGAGGGAGCTGATAGTCCCATACAATCTTGAACAAAATGGAGTTTATGAATGAAAGAATCGATCTATTGAATAAAGTGTAAGAGCCATGTTACATGATCAAAATTTGCCAAACTTTTTGTGGGGTGAAGCAACAAATACTGCTATATATATATATATATATATATATATATATATATATATATCCAAAATCGAATTCCTCACAGATCACTAGAAAACATGACTCCCGAAGAAGAATTCACTGGGAAGAAATGAAGCATGGACCATCTCTGAATATTTGGTTGTCGAGTTTATATTCACATTCTAAAGAGAGAAATAAGTTCAATCCTACAAGCATGAAGGGAATATTTTTTAGCTACAATAATACTTCAAAGGCATATATGATCTACATAAAGGAAGGACACCAGATATAAGTAAGTTGATATGCAATATTTGATGAAAGTATTGCATTTAAGAAGTCAAAGGAGCTCCCTATGGATTCTAATGATGAACTTCCAATATTTGAGGAAGAATGCACCAAGGAGAGAGAACTCAAATCATGAAGATGAAGGTCCTAATGAACCTGTACAACATGTGATCATCATTGAAAGTAGAAAAATGCCTAATTAGTTGAAGTCTGATGTTCTATATGCAGAAGGACATGGAGCAACCAAAGGCACATTTAGGGAAAGTAAGAAGATGTATTCTATATGATGAAGTTAATCGAAGAAAAATCATCCAACTTTGAAGAGGCTGTCAAACATCAAGAATGGAACGATTCCATGAATGAAGAGTATCAATCTATAATGAAAAATGGATTTTGGGAGATCGTACCTTGGCCTGAAGATAAATTTATGGTAAATTCGAAGTGGCTCTACAAGATAAAACATGCAATAGATGGAAGTAGATAAATATAAGGAAATATTTGTGGTTAATGGATTCTCTCAACAAGAAGAATCAATTATGAAGAGACATTTGAACCTACATCAAGGTATACAACTATATTTTCGTTTTTTCTCTTTGGAAACATTGATGGGATGGAACATCCATAAAATGGATGTAAAGACAAAATTCAAAAATGAAACTATTGATGAAGAAGTCTAAATATAATAATAATTGGGATTTGAATTAAAATATAGAGATACTTATGTCTGCAGGTTGAAGAAGGCACTATATGGTCTCAAGCAAGCACCAGGGGCATTGTATGCAAGGATGGATGCATACCTACAAAGATTGGGCTTCTCAAAGGTTTATGCTGAATTGAACCCCCACATAGAGGTTGTGAAGGATGATCATGTAATAATTCTTCTATATGTGGATCATATTCTCATTACAGGTGTAGAAGGTCATATTCAATAGTGCAAGAAGAAACTAGAAGCATAATTCAATATGAAGGATCTATGGAAGATGTACTATTATGTGGGGCTAGAAGTTTGGCAAACACTTGATGAGATTTATCTAGGTCAAGGAAAGCATGTGGTTGAGATGATGAAGAGGTTTGACATGATGGATTGCAAACCTATGAAAACCCCTATGATCACAAACTTGAAGAGGCTAAGAAGCTCTGAATCAAGCTTGCTGGATCTGACAAGGTATAGACAATTGATTAGCTCACTGATGTATTTGGTAAATACTCGACCAAAAAATTGTTTTACAGTGAGTTTTCTCAGTCAGTTCTAGGTATATCCCGAGCATGATCATTGGATAACATCCAAGCATATACTAAGATATCTGCAAGGAACAATCCACTACTCCCTGAAGTATGATAAGAGGAATGATGCCCACTTGATTGGATATACAAATTCTAATTGGGGAGGAAGTGAGGTGGATGGGAGAAGCACAGTTGGAGGATGTTTTATTTTGGGATCCTCCATGATCTCGTGGATGAGTAGAAAGAAATAATTGGTTGCTTTGAGTGGTGCTGAGGCTAAATATATAACAACCTTTGAAGTAAGCAGAGAAGGTGTGTGGTTGAGGATGCTATTGTCCGACTTGTTTGAAGTACCAATGGGCCCTACAATGATACATTATGAAAATACAAACTATATAAGTTTGTATGAAGACCCAATGTTTCATGGAAGGACAAAGAACATTAACAAGTTCACTACATTCGAAAGCTGGTGTAGGATGGAGTGTTGCTATGGTATATCTCCACTGATGAACAAGTAACTGACATCTTGACAGAATATCTTCTTAATAAGAAGCTTGTATATTTGAGAGGCAAGCTTGGACTGGTGGATATATCCTCCATATTTGAGAGGGAGAGATAGACACATAATTCTTGACTTCACTCCATGAGGAAATAATGGAGGATTGGGTAAGAATATAGCATCTGATACTCTTTGATGATGATGTAGGGCATCCAAGATAAGAGTAGTCTTAGAGGAAATTACTTGAGGATGTGGTATTCTAAGATAGGAATTAACTTGGAAGGACACACACTATGAACACTCGGGTGGGGTATTTTCCTTGAGAGACAATGATGATGGTGTCTATCAGTCATTGGTATTGCTAGCATTGTGCTCTGATCTTGTGGAGAGATAGAGATGTTAGTAAATTCCTTGCTATGTGACAATGTTGGTTGTTTTTATGCAAAGAGATGACTTACCAATATGACTTTTCTTATGAGATCTCTTTAGTTTGAGAATGTCCATGTACCATTTATGAATACCTCCCTAGTTAAGAGAGAGTGTTGAAAAATGTGTAACTAGGTCTGGTCTTCATAAATATGAAATGTACTTTTGATTCTTGTATATTGTAAAATTAAAGAAAAAATATTATTATTATTTTTGTAGCACAAGTTTCATTCTCAAGGTATTTTATTATATAGGTCAAGCATACATTGAGTGATTCTAGGGTTTGTCCTAGGGTCAAGAAGTTAAAAGAGTCATTTTCATATGAGGAAGACCCCATCAAGGAAATTGTAACTTGTAAAAAGAATTATTTTTGTATTTTAAAGTTTCAAGATACCCTCCAAGACCAAGTTGACCTAGAAGCTAAGAAGTCGATCTAAACTATGGAATTTCATTCACCTTGGAATTAGCCTATATATAGGAGGGAACTCGACCTCCTATGGACATAATTTATCCTCTCATTATTCAAGTGAAGGAGAATAAGTAGAAAGCCAATGAAGAAGAAAGAAGGACGAAGAGAAGTGTTTGGGTTATTTCTCTCTCTCTTTTCACACGTGTGGAGGAAAGGAGGCTAGGGTTTTGCTGCTGCAATATTGAACTTGGAGAAATTATAGAAAGAGGGTTGAAGGAAGGTTCATTAGGTCATCCTCAAGCCCTAGAATGAAGAGAAACTCAAGCGAAGGTCAAGGGAAGCCTTGGAAGACCTAAAATTGCTCACACATGTGGAGGCAATAAATGTTGTAGGGGCCGAAAATTTTAGACCTACAGTAGAGGCCCAAATTATGTGGTTGTGGGTCGAAGTTGTGCTAATGGAAGAGATTTGATTGGGTTTGAATTGGACAGAGGAAGCACATAATCAAGAACTTCAGACTTGGTCTTGGAAGGGTATTGGTCTTGGTCTATAGGTCTTCGAATTCGTAAATTGAAGAATCTATAAGAATATAGGATATTAGTGGGGTTTCCTCTTAAGTGGAGAGGTTTTGGCCCTAGCTTAAATCCTATATCATGTGTTCCTGTGTACTATTGATATTCTTGTTTTTGGTAGTTGTTTGATAAGAATAGCATAATAATAAGGGAATAAAATAATAAATAAGAAAAAGGAAAAATGCATCACAAACAATTATCTAGTTTAAGAGAAATCATACTACTTATAGCCCTCTAAATTTCTCAACAGCCTTCACATATAACCTCCGCTAAGCATGCCTTCATTCTAAACCCTGAGGGCTCAATCCATCACTATAAATATTCCATGCCCATGGTCACAATGTACATATAAAACCAAGTATTGGTGCCAAGATTTTAGCTTCTATCTCTTTAACCAATGGTGCACCTTTCGAATCTTCTGAGGTATGGGGTGACATGCCATGTGGAGTCCACCATGCTTCCTCTGCGCCACTTTGATTAGTCAATATTTTTTTATTTTTCTAGCTATGATCCACATTGTCCCAAAGAATGATCAACCCATATAAACTCCATGCCACTCTCTATGGAACCTCTGGGGTCCTTGGATTTCTAGGGTCCGAGATTACGTGTCCTTGTCGAAGCTCTGCCCCACACTTGGACCAATCACATAATAGCCAGGGTGAGCTATCATTTCCATGAATAATACTCCATGTCCCAAATCTATTTTCCCAAGTGGTTTAGTCCATGCACCTTTCAAATATTCCAGGGTTACTCCTATGGGGTGACATTTCTACTAATTTTTCAAGGGTGCCATGTGTCATTCACCGAGTGGTGCCATGTAACTCATTTCTGACTCACTTAGGTACCTGGAAATTTTGAATTTGAATGCCACATGTCACCTTATGATTGTTTCCACATAATTATGTTGACATGATCATTCCACCATGTCTCCATGTCATCTTTGCAAGCCAATAAAAAAATTCCATATGTCTTCTTTCAATTCATCCATGTTGTTAAGTGCTTCATTATCGTACAATGTAAGAGGGGTCCGAGGTCTATTTTTTAATGAAAATTTCTGTGGTTAAAATATTTTATTTGGGTTGAATTTTTATATGGGCCCGCCTCGTGCACTTCCTTTCATTGGTCCATTGTTCCAACTCATCTTGCCACCTCACCCTGACTCCTCAATCCCTAGGAATTTCACTCGCATCCATCTTCGTAACTTTCAGGGAACATCCGCCAGGGTAAGATGTCCATACTAAGATTTTATTGGTCCATGAGGTCCATGTGCATGCCGACTTGGCTGCTATATGCATACTGATTGTGTTGTGGGGTCCTTAGCCTTGACCAAATTTGAATTTCACCCTGAAATCTTTGACCGTCAATAACTTTCGATCCAAGAAGTATTTCTTAGAATTCCATATACTGTTGGAAATATATTTTCGAGATATATCCATATAAGTAGTTTCCAAGAGCTATTGATATCATCTTATGAACTGGAATTGACTCCAAATTATCTTCTCCTTAACCATTCTTATTTCAACCACCTGTGTCTTTGCCATCAATGACAACTTATATCTAACAATTTTTCTTTACATAGTCATTTCCATAGAATTAATTGTTACATAATTAACCTTTTTGTTTAATAACCAGAGGGTTACATCTGTATATATGTAATTAATTCTATCTCATGCTTAGAAACAAAATAAACCTTGGAAATTTAATCTCAACATAACATAATAAGAACCCAATTACTTATCTAAATCTTTGAAAATACAATAGGATTTTCCACACTCCTCCAAAATATTGAAATACTCTCCTAGTAGTTCCCCTGGATCTATAGACTCCTTTCTCGTTAGGAAAAAAATCAACGATATTTCATAGTTTCACCTCCTCAAGCCCTAACAACATCCTGCTAATTCCAGGCTAAAATATTTTCCTACATAGATGCAATCTTTTTCTCCCACTCGTACCTTGTTTTTAATTTCATATTACCTTTATCTGCTACAATATTATTCTTGAAAACATATTCCATCATGAAATTTCTCTTTTGTCACGATCATTATCCTGATAAGAAAAAATCATCCCTCAAGTTGAAGGAATTTTCTCTTTTTGTGTCTTTGTCCTTTCTTGGACCGTAATTGATTCAAACTATTTCCTAATAGTTGGGAGCCTAACTACTCATGTGGTGGATATTCTTGTATTTTCAAGATAAATAAATAAGTGAAATAATATTGTATTCATAATAATATATTAATATTTATATTATTCAACTTCAGTCTTGGCCCCACAACCAACATTTCGAAAACATTTACAATAAATATAATTAATAATATTTCCATAAGCCATCTATTCGTTATTTTTTTGAGCGGGCTAAGCGAGTGCTGAGAGTGCTGTGAGGTTTTGCTTGCTGCTGAGAGGTGGCCCGTTCAAGCTAGGGTTTGCTCTCATGGAGGTGTCGGGTTTGCCCCAGGCAGCCCCCCTCCCCCCCCCCCCCCCCTCTGCCATAATCTTCCGATGCCTTCAATCGGCTCCTGGGCAGATTGCCGCATAAGAAAAAGGGTGAAGCAGCCAAGTTTATTAAGAAGCTCGAGGATATTACTGAAATCTCCCTCCCTCCAGAGACTCTGATCCAAGTAGCCCTGTCCCTGGCTGAGTGTGCCCTCGTTGGTCAGTTCACTGGACTCTGGCCTTCTCCTAAATCCATTGAGAACTGGGTCAACAAGAACTAGGCGCCGTTGATCAAGAACAATGTCACATATTATTTTTTGGGACGAGGGTTTTTCCTCTTTGAATTATCTTCAAAAGAGGACAAGGATATGATCTTCCAGAGTGGCCCCTACTTCATGGGCCCTCAGGGTCTTTATCTTAATAAATGGACGCCAGATTTTGACCCTGCAGTCGATGTGCCCATGGTGGTCCCGGTGTGGGTCAGGCTTCCAAACCTTCCAGTTCATTGTTGGAACTGGGACTCGTTGAAGCACATCGGTAATGCCCTTGGGAAATTCATAGATCGGGTAAACAAGAAAGACCAATATGATTGTGCTAGAATCTGCGTAGAAGTAGATCTAGAGGTGGGCCTCTCGGAAGCCATCAAAATCAATGTCGGTAGTTAGACTCATGTGCAGAAGTTATATTATGAGCAACTGCCCTTCAAATGACGGAAATGCCACGTCTACGACCACTTCGCTAGAGGATGTCCGTCCAATTCTGAGCCAAAAAAGGGTAAGGAGGAGGGCTGGAATCAGGTCAAGCGTGCCAAGACTTCTAAAAAATTCCACAAGCATGGAGGCCTAAATGGTAAATTCCCCCAATAGGCCCCTACTCAGCAACCCCCTCCCAGAATGGAGTAAGAAAATAAATTCACTCCCCTAAGTTCACAAATAGAGGAGACTCAGGAAGCTGAGATCCAAAAATCAGTCACCCTCGCAAAAGGCACCCCCTCTCCCTCTCCCAAGGGGGCAAGTGTTGCAGAGAGCTCCAAAGGAAACAACGTAGAAGTTGAGGACGAAGAGCAAGAATCAGAAGGCTCAGAGGAAGAAGGGGAAATAGGAGAATCCCAAGCCTCGATAAGGAGATCCACAAGAGGCCGCAAGATAGATCGGGAAAAAAGAGAGTAGGAAACGTTCAAAGATAAGATTCAGGGCAGCCAGCCAACCCTCGAGAAGTTATTAGCATCAAAATCAAAGATGGCAAGAAATCAGCCCCAAGGCTCCAAGGGAGCCCATCAGAAACATAAATGATGAAGGTCGTCTCCTGGAACTGTAGAGGTATGGGGAGCATAATTAAAGAAGCTATCAGAAGCTTAATAAGGATAGAAGCTCCCGGCATACTCCTCATTTAGGAGACCAAAATGGAGGACACTGCCTTCCTGCATGCAAGTAAGAAATTTTGGAACAAAAGTGATGTGAAAGCAATCTCAGCCCGAGGGGCTTTCGGTGGGCTGGGCACTCTCTGGAATGTTAGCAAATTCTCAGTAATTTATAAGACCCCCAACCCTCACTGGCAGTTCTTAAAACTGCAGCATTTAGACTCAAAAGAGATCTTTAGTTTCTTCAACGTGTATGTCCCTGTCAACGTTGGGGGAAAAAAGGCCTGCTGGGACTCCATAAGAAACCAAGCAGATCTTGTGAATATGGAAAATATCATCATTGTTTGCGATCTCAATCTCACTCTTCTTTCAGCAGATAAGAGAGGAGGCAGCATTGTTCGAGATCCGACAAGGGAATGGGCGGAGGATCTAGTGTAGGACTGGGACCTGCTAGACATTAAGCCAATCTATGGTAAGTACACCTGGACTAATAAAAGAGTAAGCCCTGGTCACATTGCTACTAGGCTAGATAGATTCTTCATCCAAAGTTCTTTTCTTCTGCTTGGATTAGAGGCTAGAGTTCATATTCTCCCCTGCAGCACCTCTGATCACAAACCCATCAAGCTTCCGCTCTTGGCTCAGCTTGATCATGGGCCTATTCCCTTCAAATTTAGCTCTCTCTGGGCCAACGAGCTTGAATTCATGCAAATAGTTAAGGATATTTGGTTATAGCCTGTCAAAGGATTCCCCTTCTTTGTATGGGAGGAGAAGCTCAAAAGAGTGAAAGGGGCTCTAAAAAGTTAGGCCAAATCTCTGCCCAATCCTGCCGATGAAAGGAAAAAAATACAAAGAATTTTGGATAACCATCATCCCCAAGTCGAAGAAGCAGATATTACAAAAGAGATTCTAGACAAAGAATCCTAGCTCCAGCAAAATTACCATAAGGCCTGCCTAGCTGAAGAAGAATACTAGAGGCTTAAGTCTCACGGTCTTTGGCTTAAAGCAGGGGACAGGAATTCCTCTTTTTTTCACAAGCAAGCTCAGGCAAGGAAATGCACCAACTCCGTTACTGAGATCAAAGATGGTACTATTATCCATAAAGACTTTGTAAATATCAAAAAATCAGCCCTCCTTCACTTCAAAAACTTGTATAGCGAGGAGATGGAACTGGATCAAAAAACTGATATGATGGATGAGGTTCCCTCCTTGATTACAGCCGAGATGAATCTCCTCCTCTAAGCTAAAATATCCAAGAACGAAGTCAAGGATGCCCTCTTTGCTATGGACCTCGACAAAGCCCCTGAGCCGGACGATTTCTCAGTCAGGTTTCTCCAAATCTGCTGGTCGATTATGGAAAAATACCTCTTCAAAATGGTTCTAAAGTCTCAAGCATGCTAGAAAATCGGTGGTAGCACTAACTCCGCTTTTCTTGCCCTCATCCCCAAGGAGAAAGGTGCCAACTCCTTCAATAGGTTTCGCCCAATCTTGCTTTGCAATATTGGATACAAACCGATTACCAAAGTAATCGCTAACATATTGAAGCTCATCCTCCCCAAAATCATTCCGGAAAACCAAGGAGGTTTCGTTCAAGGCAGACAGATTGTGGACAATTTCATTCTAGTCCAAGAGGCAATCCATTCCAGTCTGAGTCGTAATGAAAAAGGTATGGTTGTCAAACTTGATTTAGAAAATGATTTTTATCGAGTTAGGCATAATTTCTATTGAAAGTCTTGCAAAAGCTTGGATTCGGTGTGAAATTTATAAATTGGATCCGGGTCTGCATCTTGGAGCCATGGATTGCCCCATTAGTGAATGGTAGAGTTGCCGATTTTTTCAAAGCCACGAGAGATCTAAGGCAGGGGTGCCCCCTCTCACCTCTGCTCTTTGTCCTTCAAGCCTAAGTCCTCAGCTTTTATTTAGACAAGAAGATGTTGGATTAGGAAATAACTAGGCTCTGCATAGAAAGAGGCGTTAAAAAAATCAATCATGCCCTCTTCGCTGATGACACCTTGCTGCTGGGGGCTGCTACTGTGACTATGGCTTCCAGATTTAAAGGAGTTCTAGATGAGTTTCGTAGGGTTTTGGGCAACATATTAAACAATGGTAAATGCCACATCTATTGTTGGAACACTTCGATCAAATTTCTTAACTCCATTTCTAGCTGCTTTGGCTTCGTTGCCTCCTCTACTTGGACTTCCTTCAAGTATCTGGGACTTTCTGTTTTTCTCAAAAGAGCCTACAGCAGAGACTGGATCCCCCAATTGAAGAAATTCAAGAATAATTTGCAAGCCTGGGGATTCTCTTAGCTCAACATTGCTGGTAAGTCTGTTCTCATCAAATCTGTGCTCAAAAACCTACCCTTATTTCAGTTTTCTGTCCTTCTTGCTCCCACTGGCATACTCATAAAAATGGAGGAGATCATTCACAAATTTTTTTGGAAGGGGGGCAAATAGAATGGGAAAAAGATCCTGCTAGTCAATTGGGAATCCATCTCCAAACCTCTGTTAGAAGGGGGTCTGAATTTAAAAAACCTTTGCAACCAAAATATTGCAATGGGAGCTAAAATAATTTGGAAAATCATTGCGCCTAACCCAGGTTGGGCTCAATTAGCTCTATGGCGAAAATATTTCAAAGGCAAGCGCTCTCGCTGCCTAGATCAACCTCTTTTTCAATAGAATTCACCTTTTTTTAAACTCTGTGCCAAAGCCTGCCCTCTCATCAAATCTCACGTTCCCGAAAATGGCAAAAGAATCAAGCTGTGGACATACAGGACTATGAATAATGAGCCGTTGGGAGACTGCTGCTCACTCCAATCGTTGCGCAGATGGATGAACGAGGAAGGCCTGCATTCTCTGTGGGACATCTCTATTTGGCATGGTCCACGCTGGGTTGGTTGGAAACTCATCCAAACACCCCCGGAGCTTCTGCATGATCGCGATGTGTTGCTATCCAAGCTCGACGGTATGGCACCAACGCTGGCTCGAAAAAGGGACACAAGAGGATGGAGAGCGCAGATTGGAGGTTACACCATGGCTCATGGCTACGCCCAGCTGTGTGAGTGCCCTCATGTAGCTACGAACCCAGTGCCGTGGAAATGGATATGGCATTATCCCTCCTTACCCAAAATCGATCATTTCAGCTGTCTGTTATGCCACTACAAAATATTGACTGATGAAAACTTGTAGAAGAGAGGTTTCCATGGCCCTTCAAGGTGTAGCTTGTGCAAGGAAAACCAAGAAAGAATTATTCATCTGATGCTTGAGTGCAAATTCACAACGCAAATTTGGTTCGAGCTGTTGGGAATTTGGAACTCCAACTTCGCTCTTCCAATCTCCATTCCTGAACTATTCAGGAATTGGCTACAAAGGTACCCTGGCCCCCCTCCAAAAAATGAGATTATTAAAGCTGCTTGGTCTTCCCTCCAAAAAATAATTTACTGGCAGATTTGGCTCGAACAAAATAAAAGGATCTTCAGAAAATTTGAACAGCATGCGAAGCTTGTGGGAGTCAAGATAAAATGCCAATTAAAAGAGTGCCTGAGAGAGAAAAAATACGATTCAAATTTAAGTCAGCGTGACATAATTTGGGGCTCTACCCTCGACCTACAATTTCAAAAATCTGCTAGTATTACCTCTCTCCCCAAATATTGGCAAATAAGGGCCACAACAAAGGAGTTTCAGGGCTGGATGGAAAACCATTCGAGTTACTCTCTATTTTTTGATGGGGCTGCAAAGGGAAATCCTGGTAGGGCGGGAGCTGGAGGTGTCATTTTAAATCCAGATGGCACCAGGATTCACAAATTTGCCTAGGGTTTGGGCCTCTCTTCCAGCATTCAAGCTGAGGCTTTGGCTCTTTTTCAAGGAATCAAGTTTCTTAAAGGGTTGAACATCAAGGAGGCTAATTTATTCAGGGATTCTCAGGTTATCATTAACTCTATTGTGACAAACTCTAAGCCATTGGACTTAAGGCTTGCAAGGCTGATCTCTAGAATAACAAATCTGGGAGACTCATTTCAGAACTTGAACTTCTACCACGTGTTGAGAACCAATAACAAGGATGTGGATCTAGAAGCTAACAAAGCAGTCCTTCTTATTGCTGGAGCCATGCTTAGAGATGGAGAAGAGACATGGGATCCTATTCCTTAATTTAGTTAGCTGTCATGTTTTACTGCCTATTATTAAATCAATTCATGTGTACGGACAAGCTTGGGAAAATCACTGAAATTGATCACATAGTAGCAACTAAAAAGAGATGTGAATTAAGAATAAGTGCCATGGCCTTTCAGGGTTGTGAGACACTCGTGGAACTAGGCTCACCTATTGTAATCCAAATTTTGGCATTTAGGCCAAGTATCTAATATTATCCATTAACCGTTTCTGTAAAAAAAACATATTTCCACAAGCCATTTCACTGGGGGCATCACATTAAGGCATTCACCTTGGCACACCACAATGACAATGATTCAGTATTTATGTGGATATAAAAAAACTTTTGATTAATATAATATTTTTAACAAAGGCAATGAATAATTCATGCTATAGTTTGAGAGGAATAACACAAAATTCAAAACGTCTTATACATGGACACCGATCCTTTACCAGAAGATTAGAAGGAAGTATTTGTGAAGGTACCAAATATCATTAGTAATTGTTCAAATATATTGCTAGTAATAGGCAAAGTGAGAAGGGGATGGATTTAGCAAAAGATGAACTAGGTAAAGGAGAAGTTACATTAATTAAATTTAGAGGTGAAGACGTGGTAGAGAAGATCATGAACCTGAAAAATGAATATTCTACGACGTAGTTGCTACATGTGTGCATTACTCACTAGAGAGGCATTGATGAAGAGTCATAAGTGTTTTTGTCACAAACACCATGAGCTAGAGAAGAAGTTAAGTGATTTACATAAATCTTCTGAAGTGTTGGAGATTGTGAAAGCTGATATAGATTATATGTTATTAAGTGTAAGCTCAGCTTGTGACCTTACGGATCATGTGAGTGATGAGGCAAGGGAGATAAATATTTCCAAGTATTAGGTTTTGTCCACTTTAACAAGAAATTGGCGCCATTGTGGAGAAGAGGAATTGCATAGATGGTGCTAAATAATCCCTTGAATCCGAGGATCACAACTTGAAAGAGACATTAGGTCAACTTACTATATATATTTTTTCCTTCTATTATGTGTAGTCATATCATATAACCTTCATGGATTTGTACAATAGAAAAATATCTTCAGAGATAAAGTGTTTTTTCACAACATCACGATAATTCAGATGCCATGGATGCAACTATCTTGAATAACTTTGGACTCCTCTTAAAGTTGGCTTCTTGTCATCATATATAGGCTCATATCTCATATAGCATAATAATATCACCAAAAAGAATGGCTAGCTTGGTCAGATTTCCTTCATAACGAATCTTGAACAATAATATAGAGGATATATCACAAAGATAACACAATATTTTTTTTTTGTAAAGATAAAACATTAAAACTCGCCCCTTCACATAAAATTTGGACCTTTTTCTCAAACTTCATATTGTTACCTAGGAACTCTTCCATAAAATCAGAGTTGGATTTGTTTAGTCTCAATGTCATAGAGATAATGTACACTTTCATTGTTTTCAACAAGAATATAACTCATATCTCCTTTTTCTTCATTGAATGCTCACACCTTGATTCATAGATATAAAATAATTTAACTAGATGGGTGAACTATATCATAGATTCAAACCATGCTACAAATTTAGCTTATATGAATCACAAAGATGTAATTTGGATTGTTAAATACTTGATCACAATTCATAGAGGTTGAAATTCAATTTTATATTACTCATATTCTTATAGAGGTGTGATCTTAACATAATTTCATAGATGCTTTTTACCTTAAAAAAATGTCTGCTCCACCCTTAAGGTCTTGGTCTTGGGCATGAGATTAAAAATATTTTTCAACATTATTTTTATGGATCCTGCAAATCAACCTTACCGAATTCTTCATGTGCTTTTATTATATACCTTCCTTCATTGCACTTGAAATTAACTCGATTCCTAAGAAAGGTGCTAAACCCCATGTCCAACACTCCAACAAGAGACTCAAACCTGCTTCAAGATGCATAAAAAATTTGGTCCAATCGCAGAGGTATAATCTCCAATGTATGCACCAAAAACACATTTTTAAATTCAACAAACAAGTCTTCTTCATGTCCAGGATCATGCCACAAGAAAAGATACAAAATTTGTACTTCTCTCAAACTCAGATTAGGATCCTTGGGTCTATGACTACCTCATACTTCTCTTCAAAACTAACTCTGATACCATGTCAAAATTCATTTTCAAACAATAACTTCTAATCATGATAATTAATTGTGACTATTTATATATTTTTTCATTCAGCATTTACTTGATTTGTTAGGTCATCAAGAAATTATACAAGTACAATGAAAAAAAATAAGACACTATAAATTAGGCCAGAGGCTAGGGAAAAAACCACAAGGGGAAAACCCAAAAATCCTTTCCTTATATAATATTTGTCAAAAAGAGAAATCCAAGTTAAACTAACTGGTAACTCAAGTTCCAAGTCGACCCTTCATCTATCCATAATACTGTTCACAAGATAATCCACAAATCTATCTTTAGGATTCCATATATCACTTAAATAGAGTGCCTCCAGAAATTCTCTCAACCATAGAGAATATGCTTCAGGAAATTTGTTCTTATACATAATATTAGTGCTTTATATATCTCTTAATTCATCAGATAAATACATGTTCCAGGGCTTGGGTCTATGCCCAGAAGACAAGAGTACTGTTGACTCTCTTTACTCGTTCTTTTAGAATATCTGACAAAACTCACGTAGAAGAAGAAATTGAATATCTGAAGAAATCCTTCTTAAACTTGGGATATAGCAATAAGGACATCAACAAGGCTATACAAAAAGCCAGATCTGGAAGCAAAAGAATGGTTACTGACAACCCCTCCACTACAAAAGCTTACCTCCCTTATATTCAAGGAGTCACTGACAAGATAGCCAAGGTTCTAGCCAAAAAAGACATTAGAGCAACCTTCAAGCCTTTAGTAACCATCAGGCAAAAAATGAATTCGGTTAAGGATGACCCCGACCATCTCCAACAAAAAGGTGTCTACAAAATCAATTGTTCATGTGGAGATTGCTATATTGGGGAAACAAGCAGAACCTTTAAAATAAGGTTTAAATAACATGGGGCACGCATTAGGCTTGGAAGAATTAAAACCTCAGCTTTGGCTGAACATTCGAGCAAAACATGTCATCACATATGCCTAGAAGAAGCAGTAATCATTGCCAAGGAAAAACATCATTTCAAATGCAAAATACGTGAAGCCTTGGAAATCTTAAAGCACCCACATAACCTTAATAGAGATGGAGGCTTAGAAATTAGCAGAAATTGGGTCCACGTGTTTTCCGGTTAAAGCTTCTTGCTCTCTTGAATCACTGGTCTCCTTGTAACCCTTCCCTTCCTTCATCCCTTTATGATTCTCTTTCTATACCTTGTACCTGTTCCTCTACCCTCTGTTTCGCACCTTGCCCTTACCCTTCTCCTTAACCTTACCATTCTACCCTTCTTTAAAAACTTAATTGTAAAATCTATCCTTTGAATTCCCTTTCTTAACCTTATACCTTAGTTTAACCCATACCTTCTGCATACTTAGGGTATTGGATTAGTTGGTTACAATCCTTATCTATAGGTTAAAACCAATTGACCTTTCCTATCACTTTCTTATATCTCCTCCATCTTCGTTACTATAATATAAAGCACTTAGGACAGTTTTAGCATAATATTAGTATAAGGGGATACTATATCTCTAAATCTTATCTATTAATACTTCTCTTCTTTAAAACAAATCCCTTAATCTAAAACTTTAGCTAAAAGAGGATAAAAAGCTTAGGACCTTTATCATTGATTCTTATTAATGAAATAGTAATAATTTTAATCTCCCTTTGACCTTATAATACTAATAGAGTCAAATCCTTAATCTTTTAGTATAATCCCTTAGGCCCTTTACATAATTTTAGGTTACCATTGAAAATTCTTTTCTTTAAATATATATAAAAAACTTAAACTATTAGTATAATTTCTTAAACCATAATTATAAAAAACTTAGAACTTTTGAAGGTTAAATAATATTAAGCAGATTTTTAATTTGCATAAGGTCTTATAAAAATAATAGGAATCAAGCCATCAATCTAACCTTTAGATCATTCTAGGACCCCTCTTCACAATTAAGATATGAATATATTTACTACACTTTGATTTTACTTAGCAAGAAATTAAATATCCTTAAATAAGATAAACATAAGAATTTATTAATAGGAATATTAAATTTTTAGAAACTTTAAAACATTATTAGCTTACAACTTAAAATATCATAATAATGATTTTGATATTTAAAAAAAAAAAACAAAATGACTAATTATAATAAAATAAAAATAAATTAGAAAACTAAACCATTTAATGGATAGCTGGTCGGCTCCTTTTCTTGTCATTGTTCCACTATTTATTCAACACTATTTGTCTCTCTTTTTTGCAGATTTGTCCTGATGATGGGTCTTGCTTTAGACCCGAAACGTAGACTGAAAAATGAGAACTGTGGAGATTCCGAGCCCTGATTCTAAAAATCTACACCACAGAAATCTACAATCCATCATTGTTTTGGTGTTCTGAATCACTGCTTTACATATGCCAGGAAGATGAAATTAAATGGAAAGGAGGGTCAACACATGGTTGTCCAAAAATATTAGAAAATATCCAAAGAAGACCACTTTGTCAAATTCAAGTTTTTCCAAGGCGAAATGTCTCATTACCTCCAAGTGCAAAGGTGTAAAGTGTATCAGAGAAGGTAAAATTGTAAGCCAAACACCATGATCAAAGCCAAAGGATTCTGAAGATGTCACTATGGGTAAAGATCCCAAACTTATCCAAGAGTAGTTCTGTCATGTCAAATAATAAAAGGGATGTTTTAGCTCCAAGGTTGAAGATAGGAATGATTTCAAAGTTGCTGCTATGTCAAATAAAGGTGTCAAGTCTCCAAGATCAGAAAGGAAGAGAATTTCATAATTCCAGCTAACCTACAAGGAAAACAGTGTAAAATATCAGTGATAAGGTTAAAGGATTGAAAACCTTAATAAATGAGTTGCAAAGATAGATCAGAGTTTCATAAGCCCATACAAGGTCATCTAACACTTTAAACAGCTCATTATACCATTGCAGAGGCAATCGGAACATCCAAAGAAGAAATTTGGGAATTTCAGTGAAAATTTGACTAAGTCTGTCTGGCGCTATGCACAGACACTAGCGCTGCGCTCACAAACCCTAGTGCTATGCTAATAGAGGTCTCCGTAGTGTAATTTTTACTCTGCACTGTGCATACAATGGGTGGTGCTGCGCGTATAGCCTGGCACTACGCTTAGGCATACCGACACGCACAGGAGGAGGGCGTTGCGCATATAGCCTGGCTCTATGCTCAGGCAGACTAACACACACGGGAGGAGGGCGATGTGCATATAGCCTGGCACTACGATCAGGCAAACCAACATGCACAGGAGGAGGGCACTATGCTTAGAGGCAGACTCAACAGACCCAGCGCTGCGCTCAGAGGCCTGATTGTCCCAATTTTTTCCCGGCACTACGCACACAAGACCTGACTCGTCCGATGTTGTGCTTATGCCAAGGACCCTCCAAATTGTGGAAAAGTGCCAAAAATATCAAGGGGGAACCTTTCACATTGCCTTAAAGAGCCTGCAAAGGGGTCAAAGGTGTTAGGGGAGGTGTCAATAAGGGTTATAATAGTCAGCTCCATAGAGATAATGAGGATGATAACAATGAAGAAGATAAAGATAAAATCAATCTTAATGATGAAAAAAATGAAAGTTAAGAATGTGAAAACTGATGATAAGGCTAGTGATGACAGTGACACTAAGGACTATCATGACAGTGAAGGTAATGATAATAGTGAGGAAGATGAAGAGACTGGAGAAAGTGAGCCCTATAGTGACGATAATAATGCTAGGGGAAGCAACAAAACTCAGAGCCACAATGACAGTGAGAAACAATGAGGTCCCTAATGATACTAAGAGAAATAATGAAGAGGAAGACACCACTATGATCACTAACAAGCCTCCTTCATTGACCTATCACAAAAATAATAGGGTATGTATTTGCTGCCTCTAGAAAGGGTAAGGAACCATGTTTTCCTCACTTCCTAAAAACCACTAGATAGAGGCAAAGAGAAGGTAAAGGAAGGAAAATATTAGCATAAGATTGAGCAAGGGTTTACTATCATCAACCTTGATAGTAAGAAAGAAGATAAAGAGAATGGCCACTAGCTTACCACTCCATATTGAAGATGCAGAGATTTAGAGAACTATAAAGGTGTCTTTGCATGGCCATGCATAACATTGAATTTTATGAGGATAATAACAAGCATATAAGGAAGATAATAAGGGCCTTGACCTACAAATAAAGCATGACCAGACATTATGCCCGGAGGAATCAAGTTGCAAGGGAAAACTCAAAAAGGCCCAAACCAAAATTCAAACACTAAAAGGAGGAAAAGACTAAGCTAGAATTGGAATTTTGGCATCCGCTTCTCTATAGGTCTCTCAAATCCCTTGAAGGAGATATCCACCAATTTTGAAGGAATTTGGACAAGTTTTTGTTTTTTGAGAATTTGGAGGCCTATAAGTGCAATGCCACTGGTGCTACGCTTTTCCATCAGGAATCCTCAGAGGGAAAACTATACATTTTTGGATTTATCATGACTAGCACACTCTTATCACCAAATTTTAGAGCAATTAGAGCATTTTTGACCCCTCAAAAGGTCAAAAAACACCTCATTTTTCACCATTCCGCCTAATTTTCAGGCTTGGCACTGTGCTTAGAGCCGTTTGTAGAATTTGGCTTTTTGGATAGGTTATAGGAGCTCAATCAGAAAAAAAAATATATATTTGGAAATTAGACTCAGAAAATTTTCCAACAGGCCATCACAGAGAAAATTTCGACATTGGGAAGGTCACCAAAACTTGGCTACAATTGGACCCATTTTCTGCCTATGTTGGCGCTTCGCTCAGAGAAGTTTGGGGAATTTTCCTTTTTGGATACGTTACAGGATCTCAATCAGAAAAAAAAATATATATTTGGAAATTAGACTCAGGAGGATTTCCAACAGTCCATCACGGCGAAAACTCCGACATCGGGAAGGTCACCAAAATTTGGTTGCAAGTGGACCCATTTTCTGCCTGTGAAGGCATTGCGCTTATAGACTTCACTGTGTGTTTTTGGCCAAAAGTCAACAAAACACACTCATTTATTGCAAAATGATATTTTAATGTTTTTTGAGGAAAATCACTCAAAATTGGGTCCTAGGAGTTATTTTGGCATTTATTTCATGGGATATTTTGTGCCTTGGGCTTTGCATGGTCTCTTGGGCATTAATGACATTTATGAGTGATTTTGACATTTTCCAACCTTATCTAGGGTTTTTTCCCTCCTTTGCTAAATAAATAGAGCATGAGGGCTTCATTTTAAAACGTTGGAATTTGATGACTCTTTGGAGAAATACATAGTCTTTTGGAGGTTGAAGAGAAATTTGGTGTTGTGGAGCATGTGAATGGCTTGTTTTTCTTGTTGGTGGAGGAGGCTTGCTTACAGGATCCCTGAGCTTGGTTAATGGTGAAGTGCTTCTATTTTAGTTATTTTTTTCTCATGTTTCATTATGTTTCCATATTTCTATGTTGCAATAGAACAAAGGATTTAGACTAAGAAATGTTGTTCAAAGGCACCTTAGCTCTATTTGTTCTTCATTGCCTCTATGTTTTCTTCTGCTAGGTCTTTATAGAGAATTATTAACTACTCTCTAGACTCCCTAAACTTGTTTATTTCATGAATGGTTTAATACAGTAGGTATAAAATATGATTTATGGCTAGCCTTTCTTGTTTGTTGTCACTAAACACTGTTCTTGAGGTCTCTCTCCAAAGTACCATTAATTAGGTCTGCCAAAGAGGCTATGTTTCGATCATACCCTTTGTCCATGCTTGAAAAATTGTTTTGGAGATATTCATAACTATGATCAATGATGTTTAGGCATTCCCTCTTCTTTGATTAAAGTTATATGTGTATCTTGAATGTTTTCTAACCTTGAAGGTGAAATCACTAGAAGTTAAATGAGTTTCTCACCTTCTATATTTCATTGGAATGCTTGTCTTGAATGCTTATTTGCTTAAGTTGAATCAAAGAGTTATTGGTTTTCCCTTTCTATTGATTGCTTCTTCATGCTTATGTATTTAAGTCCCTTCTTGCTTTTAAGTACATGATAAAGGATTCTTAATTTCCCTTTTTCCTACATTGCACAAACTTAATTTTCACCTCATTTCCCATAAACATTGAAAATCCATTGACCAATGCTAGATTTTCCCTGTGATTATCCCCGACCCATTGTTGAAATTTCCATGAATTTTATAGAATCCATAGCCAAATGACTTGAAGATTTCCTCATTCCATCTATTCTACTTGATCATCTTACCCAACCAAAACCAACAAACAAACCCTACACTTAACAACTAGCCTAAAATCAAAACCCTAGAAGAAAACAAGTTCACATCCTTTGCATAAATAGAGAGAGCCCTCTTTGAGTCCACGAAGGCTAGGTCCTAGGACTCCAAAGACTGGTCTGATGTTACCCTATGCATTTGATCTCACCAATCTAACAAATCACTAGAACCTAACATAATGGCAATCACGGTGGGACTTTATGAGTAAGTAACAAGCTTAAACATCCTTAAAGAATTTAGAAGCCCTTGTCAAAGAGTATCCAATGATTTATCGCCACCTCATCGCCACCCTAACATATTGGAGATCACAGTGCGACCTTCTGAGTAAGTTAACAACTTAGACATCCTTAAAAACTTTAGAAAGCCCTTGTCAAGTAGTATCCAGTGATTCCTTGGTACCTCATCGCCACACTAACATATTCGCGATCACGGTGGGACCTTCTAAGTAATTTAACAGCCTAGACATCCTTAAAAACTTTAGAAAGCCCTTGTCAAGTAGTATCCAGTGATTCCTCACCACCTCATCACCAAATAACATAATGGCGATCACGGTGGGACCTTTTGAGTCAGTGACAATCTAAGTATACCTTAGGACCTCAGAAAACTCACAAACATCCTTAGATTGGTATTCAGTTGCTGATGGTGGAAAACAAACTGCCTTAAAATAGTTGAAATCATCCACCTGGCGACTCCACAACTCTCCATAGACCTATATACTCCACTGTAGGAAGAACCTAAAACATTACCAGTCATAGAGAAGGTATCCAAGCCTAATTTGGATTCAGGAAATTATTGTTTTTATATATAACCATGTTCTATCCTACTTTAGGGCTGACCAAGAATACACTGATGAGGTCTATATTGATCATTGGAAATATCTTAGGTCTAAAAAAGCCAGGCTTCAAATTACAGACCATGAACATACTTATATACCTATGCCTACTCTAGATATACTTGTGGAAGACCTAGTGAAACATGAGCCTCATGCTACTTTTCCTGCTCTTGCTGAAACCTAAAACAATCATAAATATTTTTTTGCACTACCTATACCCACAAAGGTCCCAGAAAGATACAAGCCTTTTCGTTTGCCTCCTATCCTCTAGGCCCTCCCAACAAATCTTGCAAATAAACTACCCAGATTTGATGGAGAAAACTCAAAATTCACTGCTGAAGAACGCATTCAAAATATTGATAATCTACTTGACCTATTTGAAGTAGGAGAAGATGATGCACGTATTATAATGTTTTCCTTATCATTACAAGGAAAAATTAAGATTTGGTTTAAGGACCTTCCAGTTGCAAGCATTAGAAATTTTCATCAATTCACTCAAGTTTTCTTAAATAGGTGGGCAATCACGGGAAATGTTTTTCTCATCATAAGGGAATACAACCATTTGAAAAGACATCCAGGGGAGACAGTACAACACTTTTCAGCCAGGTTCAATAAATTATAACATGAAATACCTGCTAAGATAAAGCCACCCCTAGGGTGGGCTCTCTTGCACTACCCAAATGATTTTGACCCAGAGATGGTTTTCTAGATAAGAGAAAGAGATCCTTCGACCCTGGAGGAAATGAAAAGGATAGCAGTTGATGTGGAGACCAACATACTAAATAGGGAGGCAAAGCTAAGCGTAATATATAAAGACAAGGTAGATCAAGAGAAACTGATATATGCAGTGGTAAAGATGGAAATGTTGATAGATACAATCAGAAAAATGATGCATATACTTGGCAGGAAAGAGGAAGAGTACAAGGTTGAGGTTGGTGCTGCTTATTCAAAACAACCTATACCTTTTCCTTGGGAAGAACAAACTCAGTTATTAAAGGGCAAGAATAACAATCAAAATATGCATGTTGAGCAAGATTACAAAGAAGAATATGCTGAAAGTTGTCAAGTAAGTACTAGATACCTTCCTATATCTTGTGCTTCACTACTAAGAGAGAATTAAAGAAAATTGAAAATGGAAACAAGGTGGAATGCTCTAAAGAATCAGTAAGGGAAGAAATGGATAATGCAAACCCTCTTCCAAATTCACAATTTCTCCCCTTAAGACATATTGGTGTAGCTGCTGGGATTACAGAACGAGAAATGGAGGATGAGCTAGCACCTTTTGAGTCTCTACCCTTGTGCTTCAAATCATTTCAGATTGCTAAAGGAGAAGCTATTGGCCATAAACACTCTGCTTTTAATATGGTGGAACAATCTGCTAATCTAGTATGCATAATGGATGAAATTCCGCCTATGAATAAGCTGCCAAAGTATGATCAATATGATGATGATTATATTCTTCAGACTCAAGCTAACACTGTAGAACAATTAGTGATCAGTTTGTGGGACAAAGACAATCATTTTCAACAACTCAAAAATAGTGATCAACAAATACCACTCAGCTATGATAGTGAAGAAGAAAGTGAAGAAAGTTTGGGAGAGAGGGAAGGCTCTTTACCTCTTTGTTATGCTTAATTTCAGTTCATCAAAGACAAATTTAATATAATTAGAAGTCAGCAATCTTTAGGTATTTATTTTAACAACAAAGAAGACATTCAACGCTATGACTAGCCTTCACAAGAGAAAGAGAAAAATTGTGGTTTCATCCAAGGAAAAAGGAAAATTCCTCCTCCTCTAACTGAAGAAGAAATCAATCAAGGTCTAGGCATACAACCAAAGTCTAATATTTCATATAAAGAGACTGTTTCTATTTACTCTCCTGCTAATTTATATGCTACAACCTTGCCTCATGAAGAATCAAGTTTGCTGGAAGACAACATTGCAATTTATGATGAGGCTGCCAGTTCTGATGGTCATGAGGAAGAGGTGGAGTTTCTTTCCCAAAAGAATCTCAAGCTTAGCCAAGTGGAAGAAGAAGCAGTCCTGGATAAAGCTTATTTTCCAAATCTTCACATTCAGGTATTGTTTCAAGATCCCTTTGCGGATTTGTTAGAGACATTTGAAGAGGGAGTAATACATGTCAAGAGAAATTTGATATAGAGTTTCAAGAACATTTTAGGCCCTACTGTTCAAGCACAAGTGAGGGGGGAGTGGCCTTTTGATTTTTTCAAAACACTCAAAGAGCTGAACCAAGATCCCTCATGGAATCATCTGCTTGATTGGTTGTATTGGAAAAGGGAGTTCACCAGATGAATGTATATAATGTATAGGTTAGATTAGGATAGATAGGCATGAAAATAAGCTCAGCCTTGTGAGCATATTTTTAGTTCTAGATTGTTTTGGAAAAAATAAAATACAAAAACAAAGAAAAGTAGAAAAAGAGGGTAGATTTAAAGAAATAGGTACAACCCCATACCCAAAAAAGAGTATTGCTAAAAGTGTGCAAGCCTAAATGCCACTACCTTTGAAAGAAAGTCTTGTTCAATCATCTAGCCTAATCATAACTGAACATGTTTCAAATTTCTGCTGATAGGTTAGTGAAAGAAGACTTGTTATACCATTTAAACTTGACTTGTCAGTAGATTATATTAGGAGGAAAGATATTGGTTCTCAATGCTCAAATTTGAACCAGAAGAGAAAGAGAGGGATGCATAACAAAGTCCAAATCATAGCCCTCATGTTTTCACTTTTACTTTTTGCAAAAAAATGTCTATGTGTAGCTTCTCCAAATTCCACAGCCCATGAAAAATCAGATAGCTTAACCCTGGTTTGATCATGTTTTCAATTTCATGATAGTAGGTTAGAGAATAAATTTTTTCAAACAGTTTAATCTTGACAAATGATTAGACTAGGTAGAGAATAAGAGATTTCATCAGCCTAATCTGAACTCTTGGAAGTGATAAGGGTAGAAGTAGATAGTTTTTGTGCTTTCAAAATAAATTAATGTTAAGGGGTTTGCCAGTCCAAGTGCACCCGGAAGAGACAAAAATGTTAGGCCAAGTAAGATGGGTAGGTAGCAATGAAGTTGAAGTAATCATGTTTTTCAGATTATTGAGATCACAACTTCAAAGAAGCATCAACAAATGAAAAGAAGAAAAAATCTGCCCAATGGATAAGGCACTGGTCATAATAAAACCACAGATCTGAAATTTTGGAAACCTCCTGAAAAGGAGTTGCCCTCCCCAAGTGGAGCCACTGTTAGTCATTAGTATTTTTTGCTATTTTGTAGATGACTAAATACTTATCCTAGATTTCTAAAAATAAAATTCATGAATATTGTGAGTTTTAGAAATCTCACTGCTTTCATTATCCTTAGATAAAAATTTTCACTATCCTACCATTTTTCCATTTCATGGTCTTATTGTCACCCCTACAGACTCCAAATGGCTTGTGCCTCTCATCTCCATCCTTTTTCCTACCCATAACCTCATTACCTTGTTTCTTCCTTGCCTATAAATCCATTTTCCATCTAGGGTTTCCTACAAGTCAAATCATTCCCCTGTTCCCTAGATGCCACAAGCATTGGTGGTGTCAAGCTACCTCTCTAGGCTCTTTGGATAAATCAAAATCAGTAGTTTTGGGTCTGCAATGCAAATTTTTTTTCATAAGCTTTGTTTTACACCTAAAGACCCCAAGTCAAGTTTTTAGCCAAAGACCAGCCCAAAGAACCTCCCACTAGGTCATTTAGGGTTACATAGGTTATAGGATTGTTTTGGTGTTCTGAATCACTGCTTTACATATGCCAAGAAGATGAAATTAAATGGAAAGGAGGGTCAACACATGGTTGTCCAAAAAGATCAGAAAATCTCCAAAGAAGACCACTTTGTCAAATTCAAGTTTTGCCAAGGTGAAATGTCTCATTACCTCCAAGTGAAAAGGTGTAAAGTGTATCAGAGAAGGTAAAATTGTAAGCCAAACACCATGATCAAAGCCAAAGGATTATGAATATTTCACTATGGGTAAAGATCCCAAACTTATCCAAGAGTAGTTATGTCATGTCAAATAATAAAAGGGAGGTTTTAGCTCCAAGGTTGAAGATAGGAATGATTTCAAAGTTGCTTCTATGTCAAATAAAGGTGTCAAGTCTCCAAGATCAGAAAAGAAGAGAATTTCATAATTCCAACTAACCTACAAGGAAAACAGTGTAAAATATCAATGATAAGGTGAAAGGCTTGAAAACCTTAGAAAATGAGTTGCAAAGATAGATCAGAGTTTCATAAGTGCATACAAGGTCATCTAACACTTTAAACAACTCATTATACCATTGTAGAGGCAATCATAACATCCAAAGAAGAAATTTTGGAATTTCAATGAAAATTTGGCTAAGTCTGCTTGATGCTATGCACAGACACTGGCACTACGCTCATAGACCCTAGCGATGCGCTAATAGATGTCTCCGCAGTGTAATTTTTACACTACGCTACACATACACTGGGCGGTGTTGTGCGTATAGTCTGGCGCTACACTTAGGAAGACCGTCACGCACAGGAGGAGGGCGTTGCGCTTAGAGGCTGACCCGACAGACCCGGCGCTGTGCTCAGAGGCATGACTGGCCCAGTTTTTTCCCAGTGCTAAGCACACAGGACCCGACTCGCTCGGCGCTGCGCTCATGCCAAGGACCCTCCCAATTGCGGAAAAGTGCCAAAAAACTCAAGGGAGCACCCTTCAAATTGCCTTAAAGAGCTTGCAAAGGGGTAAAAGGTGTTAGGGGAGGTGTCAATAAGGGTTATAAAATTCAGCTCCACAGAGATAATGAGGATGATAATAGTGCAAAAGATAAAGAGAAAAACAGTCTTAATGATGAACAAAATGAAAGTGAAGAATGTGCAAAATGATGATAAGGCTAGTGATGACAGTGACACTAAGGACTATCATGACAGTGAAGGTGATGATAATAGTGAGGAGGATGAAGAGACTAGAGATAGTGAGCCCTACAGTGACGATAATAATGCTAGGGGAAGTAGAAAAACTCACATCCACAATGACAATGAGAAACAGTGAGGTCCCTAATGATACTAAGAGCAATAATGAAGAGGAAGACACCACTATGATCACTAACAAACCTCCTT
Source organism: Pinus albicaulis (assembly GCA_034641835.2). Classification (NCBI taxonomy): domain Eukaryota; kingdom Viridiplantae; phylum Streptophyta; class Pinopsida; order Pinales; family Pinaceae; genus Pinus; species Pinus albicaulis. Next base: position 446,952,638 of record CM076570.1, read on the forward strand.
CATTGACCTATCACAAAACGAACAGGGTATGTATTTGCTGCCTCTAGAAAGGGTAAGGAACCATGTTTTCCTCACTTCCTAAAAACCACTAGACAGAGGCAAAGAGAAGGTAAAGGAAGGAAAATATTAGCATAAGATTGAGCAAGGGTTTACTATCATCAACCTTGATAGTAAGAAAGAAGATAAATGAAATGATCACTAGATTACTACTCCATAATGAAGATGCAAAGATTTAGAGAACTAGAAAGGTGTCTTTGCATGGCCATGCATAAAATTTAATTTATGAGGATAAGCACAAGCATATAAGGAATATAATAAGGGCCTTGACCTACAAAGAAAGCATGACTAGACATTATGCCCAGAGGAATCAAGTTGCAAGGGAAAACTCAAAAAGGCCAAAACAAAAATTCAAACACTAAAAGGAGGAAAAGACTAATCCAGACTTGGAATTTGGGCATCAGCTTCTCTAAAGGTCTCTCAAATCCCTTGAAGGAGACATCCACCAATTTTGAAGGAATTTGGACAAGTTTTTGATTTCTGAGAATTTGGAGGCCTATAAGCGCAGCGCCACTTGCGCTACGCTTTTACCTTAGGAATAATCAGAGGGAAAACTATACATTTTTGGATTTCTCATGAATAGCACACTATTATCACTAAATTTCAAATCAATTGGAGCATTTTTGACCACTAAAAAGGTCAAAAACGACCTCATTTTTCACCATTCTGCCTCCTTTTCGGGCTTGACGCTGCACTCAAAGCAGTTTAGGGAATTTGGATTTTTGGATAGGTTATAGGAGCTTAATAAGAAAACCAAAGGTATATTTGGAAATTATACTCAGCAAGCTTTCCAACGGGCCATCAAGGAGCAAATTGCGACATCGGGAAGGTCACCAAAACTTGACTGCAAGTGGACCCATTTTCTGCCTATGTTGGCGCTGTGCTTAGAGAAGTTTGGGGAATTTTCCTTTTTGGACAGGTTACGGGAGCTCAATCAGAAAAAAAGATATATTTGGAAAGTAGACTCAACAATATTTCCAACGGGCCATCATGGAGCAAACTTTGACATTAGGAAGGTCATTGAAACTTGGCTGCAATTGGACCCATTTTCTGCCTATGAAGGCGTTGCGCTTATAGACTTCACTGTGTGTTTTTGGCCAAAAGTCAACAAAACACACTCATTTAAAAAATGATATTTTAATTTTTTTTGAGGCAAATCACTCTAAAATTAGGTGCTAGGAGTTATTTTGGAATTTATTTCATGGGATATTTTGTGCCTTGGGCCTTGCATGGTCTCTTGGGCATTAATGAAATTTATGAGTGATTTTGACATTTTCCAACCCTATCTAGGGTTTTTCCCTCCTTTGCTAAATAAATAGGGCATGAGGGCTTCATTGTAAAACGTTGGAATTTTATGAGTCTTTGGAGCAATACATAGTATTTTGGAGGTTGAAGAGAAATTTTGTGTTGTGGAGCTTGTGAATGGCTTGTTTTTCTTGTTGATGGAGGAGGCGTGCTTGCAGGATCATTGAGCTTGGTTAATGGTTAAGTGCTTCTATTTCAGTTATTTTTTTCTCATGTTTCATTATATTTCCATCTTTCTATGTTTCAATAGAAAAAAAGATTTAGACTAATAAATATTCTTCAAAGGCACCTTAGCTCTGTTTGTTCTTCATTGCCTCTATGTTTTCTTCTATTAGGTCTTTCTAGAGAATTCTTAACTGCTCTCTAGACCCCCTAAGCTTGTTCATTTCATGAATTGTTTAATACAGTAGGTATCAAAGATGATTTATGGCTAGCCCTGCTTGTTTGATGTCACTAAACACTGTTCTTTAGGTCTCTCTCCAAAGTACCATTAATTAGGTTTTCCAAAGAGGCTATGTTTCGATCATACCCTTTGTCCATGCTTGAATTTTTTTTTTTGGAGATCTTCATAACTATGATCAATGATGTTTAGGCATTCCCTCTTCTTTGATTAAAGTTATATATAATATTAAATGTTTTCTAACCTTGAAGGTGAAATCACTAGAAGTTAAATGAGTTTCTCTCCTTCTATATTTCATTGGAATGTTTTTCTTGAATGCTTATTTGCTTAAGTTGAATCAAAGAGTTACTGGTTTTCCTTGTCTATTGATTGCTTCTTCATGCTTATGTATTTAATTCCCTTCTTGTTTTTAAGTACGTGATAAATGATTTTTAATTTCCCTTTGTCCTACTTTGCACAAACTTAATGTTCACCTCATTTCCCATAACCCTTGAAAATCCATTGACCAATGCTATATTTTCCCTGTGATGCTCCCCGATCCATTGTTGAACATTCCATGACTTTTATAGACTCCATAGCCCAATGACTTGAAGATTTCCTCATTCCATCTATTCTACTTGATCATCTTACCCAACCAAAACCAAAAAACAAACCCTACACTTAACAACTAGCCTAAAATCAAAACCCTAGAAGCAAACAAGTTCACATCCTTTGCATAAATAGAGAGAGCCCTCTCTGAGTCCAGGAAGGCTAGGTCCTAGGACTCCAAATACTGGTCTGATGTTACCCTGTGCATTTGATCTCACCAATCTAACAAATCACAGGAACCTAACAATATGAATGGATGGAATATCTTTAAATGGTCAAGTAGCTCAAAGAACTACCCACAATATTAGTTCAATACCTCCTCGCATCACTATTAAGACTCTATTCATTAAATGGATGAAGGAAACGATTTGGATTATACTAGTGGTTCACTAATTATTGTAGCGACTACAACACCACCCAAAAATTTCACTTTGTGCATTTAAATTTTGGGCCTGCCCTTGATTTTCCAAGTTTCATGTATGCTCTATTGTAGTTCTTTGTTGTGCTATTTAGAATGGTTTAAGAATCACTAAATTGAATCCTGAAATCTCTCTTTGTTATGTGCTGCTCAAGAAATAACCCCATCATCGTATTCTAACTGATATAAATAACACATTACTAAATATGGAAATCAAGGATCCTTAGAATGCATGCTCCTATTTAAACTTATGATGTTTTTGTTACTTGGTTGGAAGATTGCACAGGTGGATTGAATTACTGCACATCCAACATGTTTGATGGACTTAATCCAAAGTTGTGACTTTGAAACTTCTCATAAAAGGAAATAATTCTATTCTTTCTTATTACAAATGCATGTATATATCTTTCCCTAGGAACCTAGTGAATTTCAATGTGGATCATGTGCGAGTTGAAAAATTCCTTGATGGAGGGTGTGCATGAGTGTACTGTGGTTTGTAGTATGGTCTTGAAATGATATTGTTGGAAATATCAAGCATACTCAAAAAATCAATGTTGCAAGTATACAAAATCCAAGGGTACTATCTTGACTCATAGTGTTGAACAATTGGGGAATCATTCAAAAACAAAGGAGGAAAAAGTTGAAGAACTTGTCAAATCTGTTGATCATCTTGGTGCCAAATTTGTTGTGAGTAAATGAGCTATTGGTGAGATGGAATAATTTTGAAGATTAGTTCCAATTTAAGCTACGCTAATTTTTTTACTCAAATTGGTGTTGTATCTTTAGTTAAACTTAGGAAACCAAGTTCAGATGAGCTAGGACTTGCTGCATGTATTGAATAAGACCAGTCACATTAAATTATCCTTGATCACATTGTACTTTTCCTCTTTGTATCGTGACTTGCATATTTTCATTTTGGACTCCATTGCATCAAAATATTCCTCATGTCATTGCAATTTTTATCCCCTAAATGTGACCTCCTTTCATCATAGATTAATTTTCCTCATCACAATCTACCACCTTGAATTACGATCCCTTTTCATTGCAATCCTTTTTCATTGTGGCTAAACTCTCCTTATTAGGTCGTGATTTGTCTCATCAAATTATGACCTTTCTTTAATCACACCCTCACTCACCTAATTGCGAACTCCCAATCTCATCCTCACTCACCAAAATGGGAATTAACTCAATCATAAATTACCTTATCACATCTAAATCTACCTCATTAAATCACTACTTCCTCCTTCAAATGTATCGCCTTGCTCAATTCCATCATATCTTCACTCTCCTCATCATGATTTTCCTCCACTTATTGCGATCTCCTTTCAACACACCTCCTTGTGTCTCATTACAAGTCAGTTGCAATGGAAATTTTCTTTCCTCGTAATGATTAGAAGGAGGCATACCTCCTCAACAACCGTGTGGGCAAGCAAATTGGTCTTTTGAATACAAAATATTGACAACTTGGTAAATATGAAATATTGAAGTTGTACACAACATCTTGGAGCTCATTTTCATAGGATTAAAGTTGATAAACATATCATTAAGGAATTCACCTTGGAACACTAAAATGAAATTGATTCAAGATTTATGTGGGTATAACAACATTGTTGATTAATGTAGCGCTTAAAAAAAATGAATTGAACAATTTATGTTGTAGTTTGATAGGACAAACTCAAAATTTGAAACCTCTTATACATGGACACAAATCCTTTACTAGAATACTAAAAGGAGGTGTTCATGAAGGTACCAAATATCATTAGTCCTTTGTTAAAATAGCTTTATAATAGACAAAGAGAGAAGGGTATGACATTAGCATAAGATGATATGGGTAAAGGAGTTCCATTAATTAGCTTTGGAAGTGAAGACGTGGTAGAGCATATCATGAACCTGAAGATGAAGGTTCTACGACGTAGTTTATGCATCAATTTATTGCTCATTAAAGAGGCATTTATGAAGAGTCATAAGTGTTGTTGTTATATTTCCATGATTTGGAGAATAAGTTAAGTGATATCCATAAATTTTTTGAAGTGTTGGAGATTGTGAAGTTTGATCTAGATCATATGCTCTTAAGTGTAAGCTCAGCCCATGACCTTGTAGATTATGTGAGTGATGAGGCAAGGGAGCTAGATCTTTCCTAGTCTCTGGTCCAATCTAATTTAACAAGAAATTGACGCCATTATGGAGAAGGTGAGTTGCATAGATGGTTCTACACAAGCCCTTGAATCTGAGGATCACGAGTCTACTACCAAATATGTAGAGACATTTTTGATGCTTGATGAAAAGTATAATGAATCCATTTTCAAAAATTTTTAGGGAGGTTTTGATAATGCAATATAACATAAAAATCAACTTCTTGAACTGAAGGACAAGCTCGAGAGTTTAATCAGGAACAAACTCTCCAATGAAATTGAAGAGTGAGGTCATGCTACTATTATTAGATTTATCAATATTTTACCTCATTTGGGTCTTTAAGAAGAAGTATCATGGATGTATGCTTCATACTTGAGAAAATATTTTTTTTTAAGGTCTAGATTGGCGTTTAAAGTGCTAATTGAAATAACAAAGAAATCTATGAGCGAGTAGGGGTGCAGACTTAAGCTGACTTTGTAGGTTGTCTGATGAATTTGTTCAAGGATTTTCCTTGGGAATAATGAGATTCCTTGGAGAAATTGTGATGAATAATGAAATCATTTATGCAATTTAAATAATGATATTCAAGAGGCACTGCAATCCTAAATAAGTACACGGATTAAAAAAACTAGCAAGATTAACATTGGAGATTAGTTCATAGAATAAAAAATTGATATCAATGTTATGAACACCAGAAGGGCCAGATCTAAGAGATATTGAAATACACTTGGAATAAATATTGTTATTAACCTAGTTGAGTGAGAATTACAATCAATTTATGATGACAAAGATTTGGGGATTAGGAAATGTGGATGCCCAACTTATTCCAAGTGTTAGCAATGAATTTAGAAGTGGTGCATTTAGTTATGCAGTTCAAGAGTTAATAGGATTTTATGTCATCCTTGAAAAATTATTCATGGTGGAGAATGTGAAAAATGATATAATGATTGACGAATTTATTTCTGATGGGTTCACTATTTCAATGGTGAATGATGTATTTTATGTGCTTTATAATTTTTGCAGAAGGGATACAAATAAAATCTAATGTATAGTCTCTACAAAACTATTAATGATGCTATTAATTTGTTAAAAAATGAATTCCAAGAGGAATTGCAGGTGGAGATACAATATTTAAGGGAAGAAAACTTATTCAATGCTACGTTATTTATATCAGGAATTCCAAGGAGAAGTTTGAGGAACTTTTGGGGGAAACGATTATGAAGAGATATGATACCCATCTTATATTGAGAGTTATTATACATTAAAATTATCGAGGATTGGTTCATTACAGTGCTATAATAAGTTTATGATATTTACCCTTAAATCCATAGCTCAAGATGCCGGAAATAAGGAATGGGATAATGGTGTACCAAGTGATGCGTATCACTGCAATAACCAACCTGAGGATACATCAATATTTTTGTAGAAATTGTGAATGGAGTAATCCTTATAGTGATTTCTTACTAAAATGGGATTTTGGTGTGTTTCTTAATCATGGAGAGAGAGTCCTAAGAGAAGCTGAAGCTACTTTCTATAGAATTGACATCAATATTTCTAGTACAGTGGTTGTGATTTATTAGAATTATGGAATCAGATCTCATTCCCTTGATCTTAATGCTAAATATTACTACCAAACTCATGAATAATTTTAATTGCATTAAAGTGAAGTATTTGGAATAACAAGGAGATGCACAATTGTTAATTTTGGGAAACTAGGTCCAAAATCCATGTTGCACTGCTCATATGATGATGATTATATTTTTTGGATTCCTCTTTCGGAGAGGTGCAAGATTGATCTAAAAATCATCTTGTTTGGATAAGAAGAACATATATTTTGATTCTATTTTCCACACATATGCAAGGTCGACCATATTTGTAATTTAGGCTCACAAGCCCTACAGATGTGTCACACACCCTCATTGATGGATATAAATTGGAGACAAATGATGCCCATTTCATCATCATCTCATCACACACATTCCTCATGTCCTGATTGGTTTGTTCATCCTAGAGGAGGCTTCTCTCTCTCCCACGTGTAAATATGGATGCCGAAAATGGATGTAGGAAATATGGATGATGCCAGATATGGATGCCGGAAATGGATGCCGAAAATATGGATTCCAGAAATATGGATGATGCTGGAAATGGATGTCAAAAATCTGGATGCCAGAAATATGGATGATGCCAGAAATGGATGCCAGAAATCTGGATATGGATGTCGAAAATCTGGATGCCAGAAATATGGATGATGCCAGAAATCTGGATAAGGTATTATTTTGTTGACTTGCATTTCCTTTTGGAGCCGTCTTTGAGGTGTGTGTGTGTGTGTGACACTTGTGGAAGTTTGATTTGGATGTTGGGGAAGTTGGTTTGACAAAATCAAGGCTTTGCTGGCTGGGGCATCCTGTTGACTGCTGTAATAAAAATTTATCTATCCATTTGTTGGACAAGAATAATTTTGATACATTATTTGGCTTGTCTTCTGTTTATCTATTATTATGTTCTATCAACATTTTACTTTCATGTTTATGTGATTTCTAAATTGAATTGGGCCTATAAGAAAGATTGAAGTAAAGTTGTGGTAAGCATAGAACATACCATGGTTATCTAAAATTAACATGGTATCATAGCTGAGGTGAAGACAAAGCCTAAGATAGTGTGAAAATTAAACACCGAAGAAGAATTCTTGTCAAGGACCAATGGCCTCCTCAACCTATAAGGGTTTCAAATCTGATGATAAGTTGACTAACAAGTCTGATTATCATGCATGGAAGATGTCCTTGGATTTGGAATTAGAAAATCAATATGGCATGGACTATGTGCAGGGGAAGATTCATGAGCCTCCATCATATTTTATGAGGCTCACAGAAATTAGGAATGATCTCCTTGACATAGGAGAAGAAGTAGCTGATCGAGAGCTCATCCTCATTGCTCTTGGAGGACTTCCCAGAGACTGGTATGTATTTGATACTATGATTATTAATAATAATATGATTCCTAATTTTGATGAATTTCTGACTAGATACACTCAAGAGGAGACAATAATGATGGAGAGAGATCATCCCTCTAATGGAAATAGAGGTGACCCTACTACCTTCGCTGCTCATAAAAAGAAGAAGAACCATGGTGGCCCGAGCAATCAAAACCATGGTAGAGTGGGGCCCAAAGGAAGGAAGAGAAGATGTTACACTTTTAAACAAGTCTGGTCACTATGAAAGAGAGTGCCCCAATATAAGGGACTTTCCCAGGGATGATGACAACAAAAACTTCAGCGGGAATGGAAATCCAACGAACAACAGGTTCAAAGGAAAAAGGAAGGTTCCCTCTAATCGTAGTGGAAATGGGCAACCTTTCAAGAGGTCAAGAAATTCCAGGTACGATGAGTCTAATGTTGTTGAAAATAAGAAGAATGAATATATTCTTGTATCTTCCCTCTCTGTTGCATCTCCTCCCGACACCCTGGATGTCAGATTGATTGATAATGGTGCTTCAAGTCACCTCACTGGTTTTAAAGAAGCCCTCTATGATTTTATTGAGAAGGATACTAATTTAGAAATTATCCTTGGAGATAATTCCACATATCCCGTGAAAGGGACAAAGACTATGACCCTTCATCTATCTCAAGGTCAAGTCCTCCGCTTGCAAAGATGTGTTGTATGTACCTGATTTGAAGAAGAACCTTGTGTCTATTTCGACAATAGGAATTCATTGATGGAAAGGTACATATGTGGAAGAAGAAATTAAAATAAGCTCTTACTATTTATTTTAGAGTTGATACACTCTACCATGTTGGAGGAAGTCCCTTGGGGGCTATGTCATGTGATACAACTCTTCAAACTGAGTTATGACACCAGAGGTTTGCACACCTTCATTACAAAGCCCTTCCCAAATCAAAGAAGGTGGTAATAGGGATGCCCGAGTTTAAATATTATCATGAAGGTATATTTCAGGGTTGTGCCGAAGGGAAGCATACAAGGGGACCATTCCCCGCAAGTGTCACAAAGGCATATGATATCTTGCAATTAATACATTCTGATTTATTTGTTCGTAACATCCTTGGGAGGATGTTACTATTAAATGAATTTTATAGATGAATTATCCCACAAGACTTGAATATATTTCTTGAAGAAGAAGGACGAAGCATTCAAATGGTTTTATACCTTCAAGGCCTTGGTGGAAAATCAAACCGAGAAGAAAATAAAAATTTTGATGATCGACAATGGGACCGAGTATGAGTCAAATGAATTCAATGAATTTTGCAGGGAATTTGGCATTAATAGGGAGACCACAACTGTGTATACTCCTGAGAAAAATGGTGTTGCTGAAAGAAAAGAACATGACCATTCTGGAAGCCTCCTGTGCCGTGCTATATGACCAAGGTCTTTCGAAGTTTCTATGGGGAGAAGCTGCGAACACTACTGTGTATGTTCAAAATAGATGCACGCATTTCACTTTGGACTCAAAAATCCCGAAGAATTATTCTTTGGTAAGAAGCCTGATTTCTCCCACTTTAGAGTTTTTGGAAGTCCTGTTTACTTTCATGTACCAAAATAAAAGAGAAGCAATCTATATTCTTCTGGAAAGAAGGGAATGTTTTTGGGCTACAGTGAAAATTCAAAGGCATATAGAATCTATGTGCCTAGTCAAAGAGGGAGATATGCCACGATGCCACCTTCGATGAAGATGCTACCCTCAAGAACATAATAAATATTCCTAGCTCAAAGGAAGACAAAGAAGAAGAAGAAGCTGGAAGGTAGGAAGAACCGAAGGCTAAACCTATGCTCGATGTTGAAGGACCCATGGATCCTATTGATGCACCTCCTTCTAATAAGAGGAGACCCTCATGGCTTAGGGAAACTCTCCAGGATGCCGAGAGACATGTTTCTCCGAGACGAACATTCCGTGAAAGCAAAAAGCCGAATAGGTACCAAGGTTACCTAACAACCATGAGTACAATTGTAAAATATGAGCCTGGATCATTTGAAGAAGTTGTAAAGCATATAGTTTAGAAGGATGCTATGTACAGAGAATATGAGTCCATTATGAAGAATGATGTATGGGAAGTGGTCCCGAGACCAGAGGAAAAATATGTTCACCTCGAAATGGCTCTTCAAGATCAAGCATGGAGCCAATGGAAGTGCTGAAAAGTACAAGACAAGATTTGTTGCCCGAGGCTTTTATAAAAAAGAAGGATGATATGTATAGAGAATATGAGTCCATTATGAAGAATGATGTATGGGAAGTGGTCCCAAGACTAGAGGACAAATATGTTGTCACCTCGAAATGGCTCTTCAAGATAAAGCATGGAGCCGATGGAAGTGTTGAAAAGTACAGGACAAGATTTGCACCTGTCGCCCGCTGTACTGCCATCCGATCTATCATTTCCCTTGCTGCAATGCAAGGATGGAGTCTCTATCAGATGGATGTGAAGACTACCTTTCTGAATGGTTCAATAAAGGAAGATGTTTATGTGGAGCAACCTCTGGGTTTCAAAGTACAAGATAGAGACACCTATGTATGCAGGTTGAAGAAATATCTCTATGGGTTTAAGCAAGCCGCTTTGTATGAGAGGATATATAACTGCTTGATGAAGCTAGGATTCACTCGAAGTAATGCTAATCCAAACCTTTATTTTAAGGTTGATAGAGAAAGGCCTCTCATTCTAGTTCTCTATGTGGATGATCTCTTCCTAATAGGTGTTGACCCTCTCATTCATCAATTTAAGAGGGAGCTAGCTTCAGAGTTTGAGATGAAATACCTAGGGCTGATGCACTATTTCCTAGGCTCGGAGGTTTGGCAAAGGCCAGATGAGACTTTCCTTTCTCAAGGAAAATATGTCGTGAAGCTACCAGAGAGATTTGGTATGGTGGGATGTAAGTCTGTGTCGACACCAATGGAACTCAACTTTAAGAAGTTGTTTGGAAGCACTGCTGGGCCCGAGCTATGAAATCCCACCGAGTATCGACAATTCGTAGGGGCCTTGATGTTCTTAGTGAACTCCCGTCCAGACGTATGTTTTGCAATCAACACTTTGAGTCAACATATGGTTGAGCCTCATCACATTTGCTGGATTGGTGCTAAGAATCCATTGAGATATCTTCGGGGCATAATTAACCATGGGATGAGATACAATGCCAGGAGTTTGAGAGTCCATGGATATACTGATGTTGATTGGGCTGGCAGTGTGGTGGATTTCAAAAGCACATATGGATGTTGCTTCACCTTGGGTTCTTCTTCGATATCTTGGATGAGCAGGAAGCATAAGTTGGTAGCTTTGAGCATCGCTGAGGCCAGTACATTACAGCAAGTATGGCCTATTTTGAAGCTGTTTGGTTGAGAAATCTCTTCAGCCTACTGTTCAAACATGTGCTAGATACCACCGTTATCCTTTGTGATAACTAGAGTGGGATTCGTCTTTATGAGAATATCATTTTCCACGATCGATCCAAGCATATTGATATTAGGTAACACTTTATTTAGGATATGGTACAATGAGGCACCTTAAGGCTCGATCATATAGGAACTGATGAGCAGGTCGCAAATATTCTCATGAAGCCCTTGGGGAAGGTCAGGTTCCTAACCTTCCGTGAGAAGCTTGGAATCGTGGAAAGACACTATTGTGAGGGTCCTGCTTGAGTTGGACTATGACCTCTGGGAGCTCCGAGGGGCTTGGGGATAACTTCTTAGAGCTATAAGCATGCACGGGGCTAGGCTTGCCGAACCTTGTTGTGCTTTTTCCCCACCATTATGATGTTTGAGTTAGTTCACCTTCTCTTTTATCTATGCCCCACATGCATCCTATCCATGGAGTTTCAGACTCATGGGAAGTACCTCTCATTTGGCCAATGAGGTGGGAAATGTGGATAGAGACCAATATCAAGACCGATGGACACATTGGAGATTGTTGTACTCTCTATGTCTAGGATGACACGTGTCCAACACCTTGATTTTGGATCAAGTCTGATGAGGTTCCTACCTCTAAAATGATTTCGAGCCAGTAAACTAACTTTGGGTTAGTATGTGACTCTTTGATTCTATTAAGGTTTTACCCTCTAAACTAAATTTGGTTCAGTAAACTAAATTTGGGTTAGTATGTGACTCTTTTTGAGCCTATTGAGGTTTTATCCTCTAGGCTGACTTCGAGTTAGGAGAGTGTGATGTCTTTGTGACTCACTCTCATTTGTTTTCCCTTGAGCTAGAAAACCATGTTACAGCAGGATGACCCAAGAACACATGATGATAGTACATGATGGTACTAATCACTAGATGGAATAGGTGGACAAATGGAGTTCTCCCTAGTTGAGAGGGAGTGTTAGTTTTGGGAAACTAGGTCCAAAATCCATGTGCACTTCTCATATGATGATGACAATATTTTTTTGGGATTCCACTTTTGGAGAGGTGCAATATTGATCTAAAGATCATCTTTTTTAGATGAGAAGAACATATATTTTGATTTTATTTTCCACACACGTGCAAGGTCGGCCATATTTGTAATGTAGGCTCACAAGCCCTACATATGTGTCATACACCCTCATTGATGGATATAAATTGGAGAGAGATGATGTACATTTTATCATCATCTCATCACACACATTCCTCATGATATGACTGGTTCACACAGCCTAGAAGAGGCTTCTCTCTCTCCCGCATTTAAATATGGATGCCGAAAATATGGATGATCCCGGAAATATGGATGATGCCAGATATGGATGCCGGAAATGGATGCCGAAAATCTGGATGTCGAAAGTCTGGATGAGGGATTCTTTTGTTGACTTGCATTGGCTTTTGGAGCTGCCTTTGAGGTGTGTGTGTGACACTTGTGGAAGGTTGATTTGGCTATTGGAGAAGTTGGTTTGACCAAATCAAGGCTTTTTTGGCTGGGGCATCATGTTGACTGCTGCAAAAAACATTTATCTATCCATTTGTTGGACAAGAAGAATTCTGATATAATATTTGGCTTGTCTTCTGTTGATCTATTATTATGTTCTATCAAACTTTTACTTTCATTTTTATGTGATTTATAAATTTAATTAGTTCTATAAAAAATATTGAAGTAAAACTGCATTAAACATAGAACATACCATGGTTATCTAAAATTAACAACAATGATCCCCAGAAAATTTGATAAAATAAATCATCCTTGCAACTAAAAAGGTTGGGGTCCCTCTTGTAGGGGATAATTCTATTCCAATATTTTATCAAAATGAACACATTTAGGTCATTGGGAATGCCTGTCTTTGACTACGGCCAGAAAACCATCAAAACACCAAATTTGAACCCATGTGTGCCTTCAATTATTCTATCTTGAGAATTGGAGGTTATTTGTCTCACTAGTTAGGAAAAAGGAATAAGGAGGGGCCACCTAAAATTTATACAAACTCACTTGTCCATGCTACATACCCATTGGTCCAAGAAGTTGCTGCAAATTTAAATACAACGTGAAACAACATAGATGTGGCCTTAAAAGGACATTACATGATTTAGACAAAAGGGTCGGGATCAACTTGCTATAAGGGGAAAAACTCAAAATATAAGCCATGGTATGGATGAAGGAATAAGAGTTTTATGAAATTGAAATTCCCCTGAACTTTACTACATCTAGCGAATTTGAGTTCATGGCCTCACGTGTTGGTTTGATGCTTAATTCCATAGAAGTGCTACACCACAAAGGTTAGCCAGGTTAGTAAGGGTATTACAAGGAAGTTACACATGGTTTCCCACCGTGTACGGGGTAATGTCATGTTTTTAACCATGTCAACAAATATGTAGGGTGCTAGGATTGATCAAGGATAAAGTGCAATGGCAAGAAAAGAAGCATCATACAACCTTTTGTGATGTTGTAACAACACCAATGACAATCATCTTAGAATTTACAACAAAAATCTTGTCTTTCCAAGTACAATAGGCTTTTGAACTATACCACACTTAGAAACCTCATTATTTTTATTTTGTCATATTGTGAATAATATTTTACCATATTTATGATAATAATAAATATCAAAAACATGTAAAATTCAATAATACATCAAAGGTTATGAAGAAGTCAAATAGGTCATGAAGAGTTGTGGGGGAATATGAAAGTTACCTACCCATTTGTATAAAGATATCCTCATGTCTCCAAGGGGGAAACTTTTAGCACTTGAGTCTTCTTAACATTAAGAAAGTTGTGAGTGTTTAGGTATCTTTGAGTGCTCTTTCTCTGAGCAGATTTGACAACAAGTTGTCGTGAGGCAAGGGGCTCATGTTAGATATGATATGAGCAACCCGCCTTCCACTATTGGATTTTGATGGACCTACAACAAATGTTCTTGGATTTTCAATATTATCAATGGAAAACTATCCATTTTTGGAAACGATTCCTATGCACTTTCATGGGGGTTGTAATGGCTATCTGGTACTTCTATTGTGTGTGTATGTGTCCTCTCATATGGGTTATAAGTTGATGAACTAATTCAAATATTATTTCTCATGTGTTTGCTTGAATCTTTGCTCTTTCATTCCACGCTAATAATAGTAATTTGTTGTGAACTAATTTGCAATTGAATTTTAGTACTTTCTTATTTGTGTATATCTTGGATGGTTTTAGCTCACTGAATCCTCTTAAGATATACTTCTCATTGTTTTGCTATTATATTCTTGTATCTTTTACTTCAAGTGTATTAATTGTGGGTTGATTTCGTCCTCATTCTCTAAGTATTTCAAACTTTCCCTCACGATACCATCTCCTCATTTAAAATCCAAGAGGAAACATAATGGCAGCATTCAGACCCACATACCAAATGAGACTCCTATACCAAACATTGTGAGGTTTATTTGGGACTGTACACTAGGAAGATCCCCTTACTATTGGTGGCACATTTTTCCCATTAATAACCCTAACATATTTTTATAAATTATATATTATAATAAACATTATATATGTTAAATTGAACTATTCATAAGACAATTGTAAATTATAAAATATTATAATTATAATCTAAATAATTTAATTGAGTCAACATTACATAACATTTTCCCAGCCCCCAACACACATTCTTTGCATTTAAAAAATGTTGACATATATTATGCCTACACATATCCCCTATACTAAGATATAGAGCGCCTCTCGACATAATAAACAATCCTTCATTTTTCTTTAAAAATAAAAATAAATTACATGTGATTTATAAATAGTATTTCCAATAATTAAGGTATTTTAATAACCATTTCTAATTAAAATCAATTTTTAATTTAAACAAACTTCACATAAAAATATTAATACATATTTTTATATTAAATAATTCATACACAATTACTCATTACTTTGTGTTAAATCCGAATAAATAAGGTGAAGTGATTATTTCTTTTGGTGCATATATATCAAATCTGATAAGAGGAGTGGAATTGAAGGCTAGATGTGGGCAATGCTACTTGGCCTATGAGAAGATGGCATTCAAGAGTGGACATGATAAAGTTGAGGCACTGAAAAATAATATTTACATGGATAACCGAATGATTATCACAAATTATATATCATCCTAGAGTATGTTATCATCCTACAGAGTGTTATGAGGATGGCCGGGGAACTCTTTTTGCTATTTCTATTATTAATTTATGACGGTTGCGAGAGATTTTTATTATTATTATTATTGATTTCTTTGAGATATTTAATATCTTTTCTACTTGAAAAGGAATGACTTTCACAAAGATATTTAGAAAGAAGAATCATTGATTCGAGATATTCATTATCTCTTTTGTAATTTAAAAGGAAGGACATTCATAAAGACTTATATACCTGCTCTCAAATCGACAATGGAAAATCACATCGATTATTTTGTTTTTCATTCCAAGGTACATTTGTACTTTAAAAGGAAGGACATTCATAAAGACTTATATACATGCTCTCAAATCGACAATGGAAAATCACATCGGTTATTTTGTTTTTTCTAGTATTATGTAATGCATGCCAAGGCACATGTGGTGAGAATCGAAAAGGTAACAATCAAATTATCTCTTGCAAATTTAATGACAAAGAAATTTCATGGGCCATGTCTTTCACAGGAAAATTTATCAAACAAATCTGAAAGATAAAAATTTTAAACATGTGCTTTTTACTCAATTTATGAGAATATGTCACATGCATATGAATATTGAACGTCATATTTATTTAAAAATTCAATGGGTTTGTTAATTCTCACTAGCATAACTGGTTGAGGATGGGCCTCATTAGCAAGGTAAACTAGGATCAAACCTCATGAGGTTGGTTGTACTTGTGCTAGAGGAGGAGACATTCTAAAAAATCCAGTTAGCTTAGGGCTGGTGTGGCCCAGGCCAGGTGCAATCTCCGGGCGAGTTTGACGAATTAGATGCCCCTGGATCATAGTTACTCAAGCCACACGCCAGACTTGGAGGATTACATACAACTTGACAAAAAAGAAAATGCAAAATATAAAATCATTATGTAAGAATTCTAAAGTTAATTATTTTTAAAGGAATAAAATAACAATGGATTTATTTTATAAAAAATTGAAATATATATATATATATATATATATATATATATATATATATATATATATATATATAACCATGCTTTGATACCATATGTAATGGGACAAATTGAAATATAATTAAATATGAAAATTACTTGCAAAAATCGATGCCATTAATTAACTACGTACAATTTTTTTTTAATAATTACATAATCTACATGATATGTGAGTGAGAGGAATCATACATAGAGTTGATGAACCCAAATTACTTACAATTGGTGGGTATTGAGCTGTTGTGATCCCACTAACTGCAACCAACATGTTGGGGACAACTCTCCACCCAACCATAGGCTTAGTTGCACGATGAATTTATACAACTGGCCGCCCTCAAACCCTCACTCAACTATTTCTGCGAGTGAGTCCTTTCTACACTAAAATAACCATAGGAAAAGAATGACTCATATTCTCTTTCTCATCCATTAAGTAGAACAACTTGCTCAAAAAATAGAAGAAAATTCTTCTTGCACATAATTAATTTGTCATCATTCAATTTCTATATTTTAATTTTTTCTTGTCTTAGTTTTTTTCCATAATTTACTCTTATTTTATTCTTTTTACATTTTCAAAATTTTCCAGAATTTTTTTTTTACTATTTTTAGTCTTTTATTTATTTTTAATAAATAGTTTTCTCTATTGTCATTACACTTAGATGCACCAATAATTATTGTATCACTTTTAATGGTTGTGAAGATTATCCATGGATATGTTGATTCATATTTTGTATGTGATTTGGATAAGGGAAGGTCTACTTTAGGATATGCATTTATTTTTGCATAAGATCCATATATGGAATATCAAAGCTTCAAGAAATAGTTGCTTTATCCACTGCATAGGTACTCTAAATTGCCATATAATGCTTGCAAAGAGACAATTTGGTTAAAAGGCCTTCCAGATCAACTTGGAAGAATGGATAATTGTGCAACTATATTCGAGAATTAAAGTGTTCTACATTTAAGTACAAAAATAGCTTATCATACAAAACAAAATATATTGATATAAAATATTATTTCATAAGATATATTATCGATGGAGATGAAATAAATCTTTAAAGGTCCACACTCGATAAAGTTATATAAACATATTTACAAAATTAAAAGTAATGAAAATTGTGCAAACATATTTACAAAAATATGTAAAAACAAACAGATTTACTTATGTAAATGTTGTTTGGTTCTATAGTTATGAAAACTATTGTAAAAGACCTCTAAATTTTTATGAGTCGTGAGAGATGATGAGGTTGCAAGACATCTTTTGCTTACTTGGACAAAAGTTTTATTACTTGAATTTTGTATATGTGTTTGTGTCATTGTTATAAATTGTTTGTAGATAATCTTAATTACCAATATGCAAAAAATAATGATATAATATTACTGTATATTCCATTTTATATTAAAACACTGTGTTTTAATATTTTACACCATTCATGAAAGAATTATGAAACTTGCTTAGGTATTAAGTAAACAGATTTTTTTTCATCATTCTTGATATGTACACGCTAGAGCTTTGTTGACTTCTTCCCATCTTTTTACTGTGATGCAATTTAATTACATTGATGAGGATAGGATTAAATACATCCAGGGTCCAGATTTATTCTTGAAAACTCCTCAAGGCCTCTCCCTCAACTACCTTTTAAGTTTTAGTGTACCATATTCTTGATGTATTCTAAGGTTTGTTGTAATTTGGTAATAAATGTTTGTTCAACTTTTGGTATGGAATGTTTGGTGATGATTTTTAGTTATCGTTGTTGTAATATTTTTCTTCAAACTCTATATTTTTTTGGTTGTCTTCAATGTCAGTAATGATTGTAATGAAAACCTCAGTAATGATTGTAATGAAAACCTCTTCGGTTAGCTGTCTTCAATGTGAGTGATGGTAGCAATGAAAACTTGTTTGGCTGTTGTCATGTCTTAAGTTTAGTTTGTTGGTTGAGTGATAGTAGCAATGAAAACCTCTTTGGTGGTAGAATGGTCTTAGGTTGATACTTTGCAGTGTCGCCGGTTGTAGGTATGATGGATCGCTTTCAATGTCGGTGGGATCATCACCTTAATTTTTACTGTGCCCTTCGAAGATAAACAAAAAAACACCAACAAAAATCTTATGGTCGTACGGACTTAATTAAGGGAATGTCTCTATCAATGCATCAATAATGTAAGGTGAAATGAAAGTTGATGCATCTCGCTTTTTCACAGCGCGAAGGTGGCCTGCTATTTGGCTTACAAAATCTTACAGTATCTTTATGGAATAGCGTTGCTTAATTAAACGTATTTGATAGAATGAAAATTTCTATTAATCACAGTGCAAAGGTGGCCTGCTATTTGGCTTACAAAATCTTACAGTATCTTTATGGAATAGCGTTGATTAATTAAACGTATTTGATACAATGAAAATATTCTACTTGCTGTGCATGTTAGATGTATGATGGAAGATAATAGTTTCAAATAACAAGTTTTTTTGGTATTAATATGAGGTTAAATTTTGATTTGAGTTGTTTAAATTGGTTTTTTAATTAGATATATGATTTAATATTTTGAAAAACTCAAGGTATTTAAGTTGTGGATAATTCAAAACTTAAACTTGTGATTCTAATTTATCTTTATCTAATTATGGACAAATTAAACTAGAAGATAAGCCAAAAAAACCTAAAATAACTTTTAAACAATAGAGTGGGCCTAATGGTTAAGAGCATGTGTTTCCTCCTAAGAGGTCACAAGTTCAAAACCAAACTGGATAGAGTATGTATGCACTTGTAGATTTAGGAGTCAAATGGCTGCACCAAGGTGGGTCCCTTGTTCCACAAACAAGGGGGTCTCATATACCAATTAAGGTGTCCCGCAATCAAGGGGGTCTCATACACCAATTTGGTGTCAGGCTTGGCCGCGGAGGTGGGTCCCTTTGTCCCAAAACAATGGGTCTCATACACCAATTTGGTATATGGCTTGGGGACGGAGGTGGGTCCCTTGTCCCACAAACAAGGGGTCTCATACACACGGAGTAAGGTGGGTCCCTTTGTCCCAAAACAATGGGTCTCATACACCAATTTGGTATATGGCTTGGGGACGGAGGTGGGTCCCTTGTCCCACAAACAAGGGGTCTCATATACTAATTTAGTGTATGGCTTGGCCACAGAGGCAGGTCTCTTGTCCCACAAACAAGGGTAAGAGGTCAGCAAGGAGTAGGAGGTCTCTTGTCCCACAAACAAAGAGTCTTCTATGCCAATTTGATGTCTAGTTTGGCGGCGGAGATAGGTCCCTTGTCCTATAAACAAAAAAATCTCATACACTAATTTATTGTCTAATTTAACTATGACCTTAAAATTATATAATAATTAATAATAATAAACTACTACAAAAATCACATAAACATATCTGGAAAAAATAACTCTGGGAAAATCATGCCGCAGAGTGTGAGATTCTTGGTGAGATAAATGAACAGTTTAATAAGAATTTTCTTGACGACGGTACAGAAACAGAATCAGGACAGCGATATGGGTACAAATATATTACGTCTGAGCGGTTCAAACCAGAAATGATTGTGGAGATCACATCACATGCATGCCGACGAAACACGACTTTTATATTAATGCCCGCTAAATTTATGGACAAGGACAAATGATAAGGCGAAAGATGCCTCTTCTGCAGAACCTATTTTTGAAAAAATAATTATACTCTGATTCAATGTTTCATGCCGCACGATTTTCGCTTCCATATTGCTTATAATATTCATAATAATTGTCGGATGAGGAGGTGTTATCAGAGTTGAATGGTCGGTTGTCCGAAAGAGGCATGCAGCAGGTGATTGGAACGTTTGATTCCGTCGAAACCAGTTTAGTAAATTAAAAAACAGCAATAATAAGAATAAAATTATTTGAAATTTGTGTTTGATATTTATAGGTTTATATTGATCTGTCGAGGAATATATTAAAATGAGATATTTCTTGGTATACCATAATGAAAAATCAAAGAAATATAATAAGTGCATAAACTCATCTATTTAACCACAACTCTAGGAAGCATGGTATGTGGAAGCATGGTACGTGGCAGAAGGAAGAATAAGACCCGAAATCATAAATTTCAATTTAAGAAGAATTTAAATTAGTTTTTTTTAAAAGTCAAAATTCATTTCATTAGATTGTCTTTAAAGTGTCATTAAAGTGTATATTACAAAATACATTTTGATGCTTCTTTCTTTCTTTCTGGCCGAATAAATTTGTAATTCATTTCATTAGATTGTTATCAAAATGTAGATTATAGAATACATCTTGATATGTTTTTTTCTTTGAGTCTGAACAAACTTGTTGGGATTGAGATCTTGAGGATAATATGAGAAAGTGACTCCATGCCTTATTATCCAGTGGCTTAAAAGCCATGACATACATATAATAAACAAAAATTTAAACTCAACATAAAGCAACATGTTAAGGATGGGGATTGGGGGGAAATAGAGGGGGAGCTGCAAAGTGGCCAGGATATTCATGCATATGAAAATCAATGTGCTCCACGTTCACTTCTAGACTGCGAAGGTGGTCGTTGGTGCGCCTTTGCTGGCGTCACATGTAGACCAGTTGTTCCATGATTTCATTTTGACTGAGTTGAATGTCATTGATGTAGGCAACCAACTTGTTACGGTCATCATACCTGTGATTTCTGAGGATGTCCATGTTCAGTTTGATGTTCCGAACTTGAGTAGCGATAGACTCTAGCATTGTTGGTGTAACCACACGACCCAAAGAGCCTGCAACACCCTCCTCTATCTCTTGGATGCTCGACGAATCTGACGATGTTCCATGGTCTTGCTCCCACTGCTTTGCATGCCTCGAATTGCCACCCCCATGACATGACCTCCCTCTTTGGCATGGCATCCCAATGTACCCACCGCTCTTATAATGTCGTCGAAATTATTTGACCTCCCACCTGAACACTTAAAACAACAACAAAGAAACCTTAACCAATGTCCCCAAGGAGAATTGAGGGTCTCTCCAACATCTTCCATAACTGAAATCCACTCCTTGCACCCAGGAGGAAGAACGCAGAGTCCTTGACTCGATACCTTAGGGGTGGTTTGCGGCGTCCAACTACCCCTTCCACAATTTCCTTGGCGTGCGTCCCCTGATGTGCCTTGCCCTTCACAACAACTGTTCCACTCTGGGGCTCAAAGAAATAGTGGCATTGCCACCAATTCCGACCAAACCAATACCACAGGCCACTCGACCAAATTCCCCACCACACATTGAGTAGAAAATGACAATTCACCGACAATTTTCCAAGACCTGAGAGCCCTGGCTCCTCCCCTCACACCTACACCGTATCACACAACAAAATTGAACCGACGATGACATAAACTGATTCATTCTCCCTGAACGTTCTAAGGTCCCAAGGACCTGCCAATACCACTACCACACCCCAGGTTACACATCCGCTAGTTGCTTCTCCGCCTATCACCCAAGGCTGATACCTTCGCGAGGTGTGTAGGAGCTCCACGATCCCTACGACACTGTAAAAAAATACCATCTCCCACCACAACCAAACAATTCTTAGCCAACTTCAACAAAAGGGTTTAATATCCATCGTCTCGGGTGACAACCTTCCACGCTGCCCCACACTATCACATCGAGTTAACATGGGGTGAGGGCATGTGTGGAGGCCGGAAAAGCTCCGTTGTCACCTCCTCCACCACTTGTTCACCATTAATGACACCCATTAAAGATGAAAAAAAATCAGTTTTTTTTTCATTTATTTAATTTTAATTTATTATTAGAATATATAATATAATATATTTTATTTTTAATTGATAATTTGATTTTTTTTTTTTTAAATTACAATTAAGTTGAAAATTTTAGCATTCTAAGTAATTGTGTTATGTCACATAATAATTTCATCAACACATTGTAGAGTACCAAATATTAATTAATATTTATAAATATCTTTATATAAATATCTTTTAATTATAGATATTTTGAATATTTAAATATTTACATATTTAATAAAATCTCATTTTAAAGAATTAAAATTAATTCCTTAAAATAATTAATTTTATTATGTTTTATTTATTTTTTAATTTTTATTATAATATATATAGTGTAACAAAATTTATTTTATTAGAAAAAAGTGCTTAATTCTAATTTTAAAAAAATAACGTTTTTATAGTAATTAATGAATGGAATCTCATCTTAACCTAATATCATGTCAATTTAGTGAGTTATCACTATAACTACTAATATGGATATGAATTAATTAGAAGGATCATAATATTTTACATAACATTTAAATAACATGCTTTGCAAGTAAATTGGGCACCTCAAGATCAAGTTTAATTTGAAATAATAAAAATATTTTTTTAATTTTTTTAATATATTATTATAATATTGAGTGTAATTATAATATTTATTGTAATAAAAAGTTGAAAGATTAAAGAAAATTAAGTTAAAATAAAAAGGTGATTAATCCTAATTTAAAAGATAAAAAATATTTTTTTTATCATCATAAAATTATATAGTGAAATAGGGCTTTTGACAATTCTTAAATGATTTTGGGTAAAAAAAAGCAACTTTCATTTTTCCCTAAATAATTTTAGGTAAAAAAATTAGCATTTTTCATTTTCCATAAATAAAATTCTAAAAGAAATTAAGTAATTTCTTACATTTCTTAAGGTTAGATAGACCTAATTTGATATTGGTGATGCTAACCATCATTATTAAAGGCTTTCTTTATGTTTGAATCCATAATTTATTAAGGAGAAATACATGTTCTTAACTATTAAACCCATTCAAACTATATGTAACAAATGGTTAAACACTATTTCTTTCTATTTCTCAAAATTTGATGGTCAACTAAAGACAATCATCATTTACCACTACCTTTGAATACCAAATAACTCATCACTGCTATTAAAAAAAAATTAAATTACCAATCAATAAAATTATTGACCTAAATATTTTTCCTAACAAAATCAATCTACTTATATATTTTTTATAACATTTAATCCTAATTCCATGTATTATATAATAATAAATGTATTATGGAAAACTAAAAATATATTATATAATAATAACTATATTATGAAAAACTAGAAATCAAATTCCAAAAATATTAAAAACAAACTCTTTACATCTATTCATTTCACTTTTACATTTATCAATTTATAATAAAATTTTATCAATTTGTGTAATCTCTTAACTAAGTTTAATAAAATATTCGTTTTAATATATATATGTTATAGCTATCAAATTTTAAGATTTTGTTTTTGATGGTGTTGAATCTACTTCCATTTAAAAAAAACCATTATTCAAATATTGTTAAAACTAAATTTTTAAAGTTTTTTTCACCGAATTTCCGACCACTTTTAACCAATTCCTCCAACTCTATGGACTTGTCATTTTTTTTAACTAAAATTAAAAAACACAAATGTATGATTATCTCCAATCCCCCACAAACCAACTATCTACGCATCATAGCTATCTCCAATCCCACACACAACTATCTACGCATCATAGGTTATATAAAATCTTTATTCAAATGGATATAAACTTGATGCTTGTATGGTAATTGCTTGGCATTTTGGGAAGTAGTCGGGTCCCAACTCTTGAAATACCAGCGTGATTCCCGGTGGTTTCTGAGAGTACGATCGTGAGATCCTGTTTTCCAACTGGAAAGAGGGAAGCCACCAACCCTAACCGAGATGCATAACATCACGGGCCCACTGGTTCCTACTGACAAACTCTATCGTAATTTAAACTCTGATGCTGTGGGAGGCACATCGAGTTTAAATCCATTTGCATCAACGCCACAACTTGTTTGAGGTTCCGATCACGCCCAGTGATCCAATCTCGCCGATAGCTGCAACTCTGCAACCTCAGCCATCATCCTTTAATGGCGGCAATCTGCAATTCCAATCATATTCCGATCGATGTAGTCTTTCAATGGATTACCCGTTGCAGAAATGGAACCCCAAATGACTGAAAGACAACAGCGGAAAACCTTGAAACGTTATCATGGCTTTCCGTCGCTGTCTTTCAATCATTTTGGGATTCTATTTCTGGTAATCTATTCCAAAACTGAATGTGATTTAGAATTAGACTGGAATTGCAGATTGCATGGCGCAGCGCCGCTGCATTCTAGGGTTTGTTTGTTACAGAAAGTCTGTAACAGTAGGTTGACGACAGATTAAGTGATTGGTTTAGGGTTTCAAAGATCTCTATCGGTCTTACTTTCGAATACCTTCAGGAACTCTATTAATGAGGTGTAATAAAGGAGTTCTTCTGATTGACATTTTTAAGATGTTTCGTTTCTGATCTCGGCCCTTTTTTTGGTTTTTTCATGGTTTGGAAAATGATTGCAAGGCCGCGGTGGGTTTTCTGAGGGAGTGTCGACCAAGGGAACAGTTACAGCGTTGATAGGGATGTAGAGCTGGATGATGCACAGCATTAGATGCCATCAAAATGTCTGTGGGCATTGCTCTGACTGGTAAAGTAAGTATCTATCATTCATTTTCAGCTCAGTATCTATCATTCATTTTCAGTTTTGGTTTTAATCCGAAGGGGAGGATTTGTATTTATTAGTGCTTGTAAACCACAGAATATATTTATTTAGTTTATAATTTAAAAAGAAAGTAAAGTCCATCTTATGGTTAAATATTTAGAAATGCTCAAGATTTATGATAATTCTATTATTATTGATAGGTGTAAATTTTCTAAATTTGGAAACCTTAACAAACATTGCTAAATATATGTATTAGTGATTTGATCGGAATTTCATATTTATTATCAGAATTTCATATTTATTATGAATAGAGAAGATCAAAGATTAAATCATCTGTGGTATGTTAAATTTTTTTATAAGTGTTTTTATTTAAAATGGGATTATAATAATTTTGAAGTTAGGATGAAATAGTATAAATCTCTAAGTTAAGTGTGATAGAGTAAATCCATTTTAAACAATCTATAAGTAGAAAATCAAATTTGATGAAGTAAAAATTATTTATTTATTTATATTTTTATCATTTAATTATATCTAATGTATTAATTCTTTATTAAATTATAAAAAATTACATTTTACAACATTTGATTTTTCAATGTGTTTTTTTTAAAGGAATGTAAGTTGAATTGTTTGTGTATGTTTATGTATATATATTTATATATATCATTATTTATTTATTATTTATTTTTTGTTTTTATAGTGTAGATATATTTATTTTTTGTTTAGTTATATTTTAATCATATTCTTCATATTTGGGCTGGGCTATAGCACCTCACAATATGAATAATAGAACTTTTGTTTTTGGTTCATTTTCAACTAATAAAAATTAATCATTTTTATAAATGTATTGATAACAAATGAATCTAAATAAAAATTGATTATTAGTCTTATCACAAACTAATTTAGTAAGCATTTTTGGTTTTCTATTTTCACAGAAGTAAAAGTAGATAATTGTGTTAGATGTGATATGGCCCCAGAAGTGACAATGGGGCCATTAGGAATGAACCCATAGGAACACATGCACCTTTCTAGAATGTGCTTACATTCCTATGCATCAAGACTTGACAAGCCTTGAATAAACAACTAGGACACCAACTAGGGTGCCAGGTATGTATGGATGAGGACTGTGCATGTGTTCTTAGGAACATGCATGAGTACTTAGTGCATCACACTTTTTGTATGCCCAAGGCCATATTTTTCCTCATTTTTGATTTCATGATGTGTTTTTGGAATGCCATTGAGCCAAATATTTCCTCCTTGGTCTACATTGAAGTCAACCAATTTGATCTTTTCTGGAATCTAGTTATGGATTCCAATTGATTTTTTTTTTTTTTTTTTAAAATTTGGTTTAAAATTGGAAATAATCTAAACGATCCCCTAAAAAAATACCATATTGAATTTTAGAGACTTGGTTATCATAGATCATAATGAGAACACAATGTACCATCACCAAGCCCCAACTTAGAACAACCAAACCCCAACTTAGAAGAAATAAATCACTATGTTGAAATAAATGCATCCTTGACTACATTGAGGAAACTCATACAAGATATCCAAAACACCATAGAACCCTCATGATTATCTCTATAAGTCCACTAAATTCAATTGTATCATATATTTCTAACACAAAGGCCTGCTAATTAATCATTTTTATTATAAGGCTAGGATACATGAATACTTTAAATTTATTCTTTATAATGATTAAATTAGAGGCTTGAACATTACCAACCAAGATTTTCTCATTGTTCCTTGACCTAAGAAACAACCAACATATACTAGTCAATAAGAAATGAATTTATATGGACCCATGTACCATATAACCATTTCAAGCTCATTGGATGAAAATGTGATTTGAATGTTTTTTGATAAAATAATTTGAAACCCATGTACTATCTAACCATTTCAAGATCATTGGATGAAAATGTTATTCATGTTTTTTGATAAATTATTTTGTCATAATAGGGAGGTTTTGAGCCTCAACAACCACATTTATTATTAGAAAAAAATGTAAGGCCCCCTATTAAATTTTTGAAATCATTGCCTTTTTCTTGTATTTGATTTTGTCTTTCTTGAATATTGAGCATGGATTAATGATTTATTCTTTTAGATGTTTAGTTTTATGTGTTTTTTTTATTATAGATTATTTTGGCTTATATTTTGTGAAATTAGAATTTTAATAATATTATATTGTTAAAGCAAAAACCATTAGTGAACTACCACTCATGCATTTAGTTTAATGATTATAATATTAGTGATGAGATTGTTTCCTTACATGTTGTATAAGTAATTATTGAGTCATTTGAAGTCTTTCTCCTCTCTGATCATTCATCATTGGTAAGCATAGTAAGATGAAATTACTTAAATTGATTTCATGTCTTGATTTCCTTAAAATTGGATTATCATGATTGTTCACCAATTTAGTTAAGATTTGTTTTCTATACATTAATGAATTACATGAACATATTGGAAAATTGAAATAATTTAATTAAAATCCATTAATAAAAATTTCAATTTTCATTTTAAAGGAGGTATCTAAACTCATCTAAATTTGAGAAAATACATTAATTATATAAACATTAATTTAAAAAAAAAATAATACTATTTTCTAAATATGTAATTCTTTGCAAGATCATAAAAAATAATTAAGATTTATTTTTTTAATTCTGCCTATGTCTTGAGAACCTATATTTGAAGAATCAATAATGATTCAATGGTTTTCAATTTGAAATGAATATCAAATTTTTATAAAGATCTTAGTTTTGATAAAAATAACTCTTATATTTTATATATATATATAATTATTTTTATTAAATAACTAAAATATAATAACAACAAATAATCTATATACTTATTTTCATATAAATTAATGATCATATTTAAAATCCTCATCACTTACAGTGAAAATATTATTTTCTTCATTGATTATGGTCTTTTCTTTTATATATTACTTTCTTTAATAGTTTATGATTATTTATTATTAAAAATAAGTCCTTTCACAATAAAAGTAACTCCGCGCAGTGATAAAAAGGAGATAATAAAGTGAATATTCTACATTGATACAAAGACATACAAAAATGAAATGAATATTCTACAATAATACACATACATATAAAAATGTAAAGAAAAAAATAATAAATAAATATTTTACAATGATACAACGACAAAAAATGAAATTAATATTCTACAATGACATACAATTTTTTTTGTTTAAATTTAAAATTTTGCAAGGGTATATACAACAGCCCGCAAGCCATATATATCAGTAACTCATGACTTCGCAAGGACCGAGGCGTCCAGAGACGAGCTAGATCCCAAACTCCAACGAGACGTCTATCCCTCTAGCTTAGTCATGACGGGCCAAAGACAACCTTACCCGCCGCCGGTTTTGAACCTGTGACCTCCCAAGAAAAATCACAAGTTCTAACCATTGAGCCCACTCAAATTATCTAATGACATACAAAAATTTAAAGAAAGACCATGTTGAATAAGAAAGACCATGTTGAATATTCTACAATGATACAAAGACATACAAAATGTAAAGAAAAAATAATAAAATGAATATTTTACAGATTTTGACTTATAATTTATTACTATTATGTTATTTCCATAATACTTCTATGACAAGTGCTTATAATTTATTATTATTATGTTATTTCCATAAAAAGATGATTGGGTTTTATTTTATTTTACTATTAAATTTATTTTAATATTAATTTTGTTTGAATTTGAATTTCAATTTTGGAATCTACATTTTATAACTATGATAGAAAAAATAACAATAAACACAACTAAATACATTTCCACAATATATGTGAAATGTGTAGATGAACGATCAAGATTAACCCATATAGTAAATCAATGGTGGTTGAGTGCTCTCTTTTGGTGGCCATATCTTGAGTTCCTGAAGGCCAAATTGAGCCTCGTTGGAAAGCTAACAGTTTAAAGAATAGGTTGAAAGAACTGTTTATGTTAAATTTACAGTGAAAATGATTGAAAAAAATGAAGAAATAAGTGATTTTTAGATTTTGTTTTCATGTTTTATTATTGGTTTTTATTTCTATTTTTTTTTTTTGTATTATTAATGTACATGTAATAATTTGGAAAAGACAAAAGAAACTTACAAAGTGAGAAGATAAATGAAATGATGTAGAATTAATTATTAAAGGAAAAAGAAGGGGATAAAATCTTATCAATTGAGGATAAGGATAAGCAAGCATAAATAAATAAATAAAGTAGAAGTTTGGAGGTTGAGTTTTATTTGGAAGAAAAAATTAGAAGTTAACAAATTTTTATATTTAGAAATTAATTTAGAAGTCAATTTAGCGAATTCCTCTGTGTATGGAGTATTATATTTGTTAAAATTTTATTATATGCATCTATATTTTCCATTTCCACAAACTTTCATATTTGTTAAAATTTTATTATATATATTTATCTTTTCCATTTCCACAAACTTTCATTCATTTAACAATTTTTTGAAACAAAGTATTAAAATGTATTTTTATTTTTATTTTAAATGATATAAGAAAATGCTTTATTAAGTCATTGGAAGTATTTTAATTAGTTATGAGTCTTTGAATATTCCAATTTTGATCATTTGATATTCACTTGTTCTCACTCTTGAGATAATATTTGATATTCACTAGACTTGTTCTCACTCTTGAGATAATATTTTATGCCTGAGCCCACATACTAGTAAGAAATATTACTACCCTAAGCAACCGCAAAAATCTTAAAACCTTGCGTTTGGGGAATCTAACTCTTAAAAGCGTGCATTTGGGTAATCTTTCCCTAAGCTTGTATAAAAAAATTCATAAAAAAACAAACCATTTGTATAGATGTAAATATTTAATGTCATATATTTTCTTAGTTTAAATTAGTTTTTATCATGTTTAGGTTAGATTAGTACACAAAACCATACCTGTATTTTGATGAGTTTCACCGTATCAAAAAAAATCTAATTGGGACCTTGATGGTGTGACACCCTTGGTGAAATAGTCTTTACAAACATGATTATTTTATATTTATTTGTAAATATTGTTTGGACATGCTAACCATGAGGTCATGACTTTGAGTTAACTAATTTATTTAAATAAATTTTATGATGAATAAATGTTGATTAGTTTAGGAATAGTATGGGAAATAACATGTGATTAATGTGGGAGTCTTGCTGTCCAAGAATTTATTAAGCACTCAAATCCAAATGGTGGAACCTTCCAAATTCTCTAAATTTTGCCAAAATTCTTGGAAGAAATATTGCCATGAGGGAAAAATCATAATTGGAGAGAAATTTGATGTTGAGTGGAAAGATAAGATTATTTGGAGAGAAATGATAGGTTGGGTAAACAGATAAGGATAAACACAACTAGAGAGAAAATAGTGCTTATGAAGGAAAAAAGGAAATATTTTTTCTATCTTTAAAAAAAAAATAGGTCAATGCTAGAGAAAATCTATTGGTAAGAAAATAATATATAACACTGAGTGAATGCAGTTGAGGAGAATAATTTTGTTCCAGGAGAATTGGAGAAAAGGGGAAGCAATAATTCTGAGGTTGGGGGAGTTACTTTGTGTGTGACTCGTTGCCTAGGAGGAACACATCATCTCCCATAGTTTTCCTGAAATAATTCTTTTTGGTAAGGTAAGTCGTTATTTGTATTTAAGAGTAATATTCACTCTATTTTGAATTAGAGTATTGGTAAGAGATAAATTTTACTAATGCATGGCTTGTGTACAAATAATGTAGTTAAGGGTTCAAACTATAATCATTCTTAAATATAGTAGTACTTCTGAGTGTTATCTAAGTAGAACTTAAATGTAATAGTAAAGGGAAAGGAAACATGGAATAGAAAAACCAATATTAGCTTATATTCTAACAATAGTATGGAAGAATTCTAAACATAATATCTCTATATATTAAAATTGTTTAGGAGACTTAGGTATGAAACAAATATAAAGGTTTTCCATGGGAAGGCCTATCAGAACATACTATATAACATTGTTATTTGTATATTATGTTAATAGGTTCTATGATCCACTTGGGATTCCTAAAGAATCCATTTTATGGTTTTTAATGTAAATATAACATGAATAAATTTTTAATAAAGGTGGTGGAAAGTAGTATAAGGAAGGGAATGTAGGCTAGTAGTAATCCATATTATATAATACATGTCATATTGAGTAAACACAAGTTAAAAAAAAAAAAAATAGATATTAGAAGGCCATATCGTATATACAAGAAAACATAATATAAAATCAACATAACACACCAAGAATTTTTGGGATTTTTTCCTCTGTTCATGAGTCTAAATAACTAAGATAAAGTACAATATATGTAATTATGTTACAAACTGAAGTAACTATGGACATTCAACCATGAACAAGTGGAGATACAATTAATTTGGTAATTAATAGCTCTAATATAATAACCTTGATGTTCATTTGAGTTCTTGTTATGAAACCAACTCCAAAAATAGAAGAAAATAGAGATAAACACCTTAGAAATAGGCCACTTCGAGGGGGTAACCTCCTTCACATTGCATAGATGAACAATTATTGGATGATACAAATGAAAAAACCTCCTTCTATATATAGGAGTACATGGGATCACAATATAATCCTAGCTGACCTAACAATAATAATATAAGGGCACAATAATAACAATATTAGGGTTACAGGGGTATGAAAATAACAATAAGGGGGCTACACTAACAATAATAAGGGACTACACTAGTAATATAAAGACCTAACATGCCCCTCTCCTTCAAAAAAGTGTTGTCCTCAACACTTGAGTAGCTCTGGGTGCTTTTGTATAAAATTCTCATCCTCCCATGTAGATTCTCCAGTGGGTAAGTTCTTCCACTTGATGAGATACTCTGAAATTGATCAATTTCGTAGTTGTCGATTTCTTGTTTCTATGATAGCTTCAGGTTCCAATACAATTTTTCCTTCCTCATCAAGTTTTGGAAATATTGTTTGAACTGGAAGTTTTCACCTATAACCTTCTTTAAGCATGAAACATGGAAAACTGGATGCACTCGCGAAGAAGCAGGAAGCTCTAATTTGTATGCATAATACCAATCTTTTGCAACACCTTGTAAGGACCATAGTACTTTGGCGATAATTTATTATCCTTCTTATCTTGCTTGAGGGAAATTTTTTTGTATGGTTGTAGCCGTAAAAATACCCAGTCTCCTACATCAAATATTCTCTCGTTGAGATTTTAATCTACCTGTTGTTTCATTCGATTTGTGCCAAATTTGGGTTATCCTTTAAGAGTTTGAGAACTTCTTGTTTATGCTCGATGAGATCTTCCACTGCTTGAACCTTATAGTTTTCTATTAAATATGATGTGATGGATGGTGGATGATATCCATAGAGTGCCATAAATGGGGCCATTTTTGCTGTAGTATGGAAGGAAGTGTTATACCACCATTCAACGGGAAGTAACCACTTGACCCATTGTGTTTTTTTATCAGATACAAAACAAAGAAGATATCCTTCCAAATATTTATTCACTATCTCAGTTCGACCATCGGATTAAGGATGATAAGATGAGCTATGAGCTAGTTGAGTACCCAAATAAGAAAATAATTCTGTCTAAAAATTTCCAGTAAAAATGGGATCTCTGTCACTTACAATAATCTTTGGGTATCCATGTAGCTTTTGAATTGTTTCCATAAATGTAGTAGCAACTCTACTTACTTTAAATGGATGAGATATTGCACAAAAGTGTGCATATTTGGTAAGTCTATCAACTACCACCATGATGACACTCTTTCCTTTGAACTTAGGTAAACTTGTGATAAAATCCATTGAAATATCCTCCCAACATTGACTTGGAATGGATAAAGGCTGTAGAAGACATAGGGTCTTAATTGTCTCAACTTTATTTTGCTGGAAAACCAAACATTCCGCCACAAAATTTTGAATATCATATTTAAGGTCATCCCAAAAAATTTCTTTCTTCACCCTGTGGTAAGTTTTTAAAAATCCCGAGTGTCCTCCTAAAGGAGAAGTGTGAAATTCCAAAAGAATATTTTTTTTAGTTGGGAATTCTTACAAAGATATAAGTGATGTTTGTACCATAAGGAATCATTTTTCCAACTAAATGTATCATATGTACTAGGATCTTGCTACAACTTTTGAATGAGTGTCCACACTTCTTCGTCCTTCTTCCATTCATCCCTTTCTTCGGTTATCCAATCTGGTTGGATAATAGAAATGGCACAAAGCAATGATTCCACCTCCTCATTCTTTCTTGAGAGTGCATCAACAAAAACATTTAACTTCCCTTTTTTGTAGATGATTTCAAAGTCATAACCCGACATCTTTGTGACCCATTTTTCCTGCTCTTCTGAAGATAGTCTTTGTTCCAAAAAGTTCTTAAGACTATCATGATCATTTTTTACCTTGAAGTGTCTTCCCACTAGGTAAGGTTGCCATTTATTTAGTGCATGTAGTATTGATAATATTTCCTTCTCATAAATAGCTTCCTGTAAATACTTTCCATTGATTGGACGACTTTCAAAAGCAATGGGTTTTCCTTCTAGAATTAAAACAACACCAATTCCATTTTCTCAGGCATCACATTCCACAATAAAAGTTTTTGTGAAGTGTGGCGTAGCTAAGACCAGTGCTAGCCACATTGCCTCTTTAAGATGTTCAAAGGCCTTAGTTTCTTCATTAGTCCATGAAAATGCATCTTTCTTCAATAATGTTGTTAGAGGTGCTGCTATTGTTCCTTAGTTGTTAACAAGCTTGCGATAATACCTTGTTAACCTGAGAAATCCTTGCAACTGCTTTATGGTTGTGGGGAATTTCCATTCCTTAATGGATTTAATTTTGTTAGGGTTTACCTTAACACCCTAGTGAGATACACTATTACCCAGATATTACACCTCTTGTACTCCAAATAAAAATTTGAATGTTTTTGCATATAATTGTTTCTCCTCCAATAGTTTGAGCACCCTGTCAACATGTTAAACATGATCCTTCCAAGACCTACTATAGATTAGTATATCATCAAAAAATAATAGCACAAATTTTCTATGGAAGGGTTTGAAAATGGAATTCATCAACCCTTTCAATGTAGAAGGTGCATTTCTAAGGCCAAAATGAATGACCAAAAATTCATAATGACCGTCATGAGTTCGGAATATTGTTTTCGGAATATCTTCAATCTTCATTCTAATTTGATGATACCCTAAATGAAGATCCATCTTGGTAAAATAAATTGATCCATGTAATTCATCCAATAATTCATCAATCATAGGAATGATAAATTTATCTTTAATAGTGAGCTTATTGAGCTCCCTCTAATCCGGACACATGCACCATGATCCATCCTTCTTATGCACCAATACTACTGTACTAGAGAAATAAATTTGACTAAGTTTAATTATACCAGCCTCTAATAGTTTTGCAATCATACGTTCAATTTCACTCTTTTGGACATAAGGATATCTATAAGGCCTGATGTTTGGAGGAAAAATTTCTGGAATCTAATGAATAGCATGAGCATGATCATGAATAGGTGGGAGTCCTTTGGGAGTTTCAAACACCTTGGAATGATTTTCCAATACTTTTTGGAGATATGGAGAAATAGACGATTTTGATGTTGGAACTTCTAGTGAGCATAATTGTGTAATTACACCTCATTGTTATTTCTTTAGAAGTTTTGTCATGACATTAGAGCTTATTATATTTCTTGGCTTCCTTGCGATACCCCGTAATTTGACTTCCTTTCCGTTCGAAAAAATTTCAAGAAAATTTCTTGAAAATTAAAAGCTACTGTCCCCAAATATTGTAACCATTACACTCCTAGTACAACATCAACACCTCCCATTGGAATGGAAATAATTGGACTATTCAATACATATTCCCCCATGGTTAGCTTGATATTATGGAATTTTCCAGATCAATTTATATTTCCTCTATTTGAAACCATCACTTGACATTTTGGTGCTAGGTATAGGAAACAATTCAATTCCTTGGCCACCTTACAATGAAAAAAATTATGGGTACTACCCGAATCAATCAATGATATTACCTTTTTCTTCTTGATATGTCCTTCTATCTTGAGAGTTTGAGGAGTGGTAATTCCTTCCAATGCATTACACGATATGATCGAACTCTTTTCTTCTTCTTCTAGGGTTGGTTCCTGGTATATATCCTCTTCTTTTGAAGTTTCTTATTCATTTTCTTCCTCCTCTTCACAATCTATGTAAAATTATTTCTTCTCAACACACTTATGACCTTTAGTGTATTTGCTATCACAACTGTAGCAAAGCCCTTTTTCTCTTTTTTCTTCCAATTGTTGTAGTGTCAACCTTGTAGGTTGTGGAAGTCTAGGAGTAGCAACACTTCCATCTTTATAGATGTGAGTGTTTGGCTTCCTTGTTGCCATAATTTTACATACAGTTTTTATTGCCAACCTGAATGCCTTCTCCAATGAATCAGGTTCCCAAACACGAAACCCATGTTGGATGTTATCCTTTAAAGTCCCTATGAAGACATAAATTCTGTGTTCCTCTGGAATATCAGTTACCCTTATATTCAAATTTTGGAAGTCCTCAATGTCCTCCACCACTGAACCCTTTTGTTTGAGATTTATCAATTGGCTAAAAAAGGTGTTTCTCTGTGTATCCTCATAATGTGCTATCATTTCCTTCGTAAATATTGGCTAAGTGATAGTTTTTTTTACGGGAGCAAAGCCATCGATACCATAAAAATGTAATTTTTCTAAATATAAAGTTGAAATGCATACCTTTTGTGTGTTTTTCACATTATTGAGATCAAAATATTGCTCCATCTGTAGTATCTATGTTATGGGATCCTTGCCATAAAATTTCCTCATATTGATCTTTGGAATATGGTGGTTCTTCCATCCAACATTAGAGTTTGTGAAATCACGATTAAATTTTATTTTGTTCTCATCATGAGTTTCCTCCAATATATTTTTGCTATTAGGAAACATTTATTGTATCAACTTTTTCAAACCTTCCATGTTTGCTTTTAGATCATTCTTCATGTTTTCCATTTTTTCATCAATCTTAGCTTCTATGTCCTCCATGCCATCCATGCCATTATTCAAATCATCCATCTTAGCTTCCATGCCTTTCTTCAAACCATCCATATTAGCTTCCACGCCTTTCTTCAAATCTTCCATTTCATTTTTTGTTGCTCTTTGCAAGAGCGAAATTTGGTGCACTTGCTCTTTTAATTTTGATATGTCATGTTGCATTTATTCGTCTTCATGAGTCATAGTAGATCCTTATGAAGGCTTAATGGGTGTTGAAATATTTTTAGGGGGGGATTTTGTAAACCAATACTGATATCTATTCTATAATATTCCCTTGGAATCAATTCAAAGTGATTCTTCCAACAAGATTTATGCAATTCAGAAAAAAATACACACCTTTTTCTTGTTTTTGAGGAGCTCGATATTGAAACTGAATTATCTATGTGATTTAGGATCTTCAATATCTAAAATTAGGTCCTATAGTATCCCTCTAAATCCTTTTTCAAATGTCACAAATCTGACTTGATTTGGCTTCATTAGGGAAAAGTTATGCCCAATCTCCCACAATGACCTAATTATGGACTAGTTCAGTAGAGTGAAATTTTACGACGTTCCACGTGTCACTATTTCCTCCTTCGAATCTAATATTGATATACAGGAAACTACCATCCGTTTACTTGTGGCCATTTTTTACAGAATTCCAATCCGATGCTCAGAGAGAGATTTATGATGATTTTTCCCCAAGTCACTTCTTTTAGATGAAATTTGGGAGCCTGCAAAATCCCTAACTTCCACAGATCATATCTCTGAAAATATTGCGAACCAAGATCTGACATTTTTACCCAATGTTCCCGAGGATTTTGACTTTGCATGATAAAAAATTCAGCTTCTGCACCTTTGTAGACAAAAAATTATAGTGAAAATTCCACGATGACCTTTTTTAGATGAAATTTAGGAGCCTGAAAAAACCCTAACTTCCACAGATCATATCTTTATAGATATTGAGAACCAAGATCTAAAATTTTACACAATGTTCCTCATTATTCCGTCTTCGTGTGCTAACAATTTTAGCTTCTTAATTTTTGTAGAAAAAAATTTATAGCAAAAATTCCACGATGACTTGTTTGGAGTAGCGAAACTCTAGAATCCAAAGCTTTGATACCAAATCTTATGAAACCAACTCCAAAAATAGAAGAAAACAAAGATCAACACCTTAGACATAAG
Source organism: Pinus albicaulis (assembly GCA_034641835.2). Taxonomy (NCBI): domain Eukaryota; kingdom Viridiplantae; phylum Streptophyta; class Pinopsida; order Pinales; family Pinaceae; genus Pinus; species Pinus albicaulis. The sequence continues at coordinate 446,989,785 of CM076570.1, forward strand.
CCACTTCGAGGGGGAAACCTCCTTTACATTGCATACATGAACAATTCTTGGATGATACAAATGAAAAAAACCTCCTTCTATATATAGGAATCCATGGGGTCACAATATAATCCTAGCCGACCTAAAAATAATAATGTAAGGGCACAATAATAACAATATTAGGGTTACAAGGGTAGAACAATAACAATAAGGGGGCTACACTAACAACAACAAGGGATTACATTAGTAACATAGGGACCTAACAATTCTTGTCTATTTGGTTTATCCTATCGTTATTGTCACCTTGCATAGTGTTGGTAATTATATATCATTTATCATGTTCTTAATAAGCCCCGATTAGGTGAAAAATGTTAATGATACGAAGTTGCATCAAGATATATTATGTCAAGAAGTTGCACCAATGAGTATTTAATTAATAGCTATTTTAATTTCTATAATTAATTCCCTTAATGATTGTGATTATATCATTTTATGATTGGTTAAAGAGTATGTGATAAGTCATTCGTGGGATGCTATATGCTGATAAAATGTATAAATAAATAAAAAAATAAAATTTAAATCTTGTGTATTTTGTATAAGGTATATTGAGAGATGTTATAGTAAATTCATGTTTGGGAGTCCCTATAGGTATATATGGGATGTGATCCTTGTAACATCCCTCTAAATTATCTTAAAACCACATATAATTTACGAGTGATTTTTTTAAATACTTTTAGTCAAATCTAGACATATATCATAACATGAATTACTTTAGATATTAAAACCCTGTAAGCTATTCTTATTATTTTATTTGATTTAAATTCTAGATATATCCTTCTAAAAAAATAAGAGTTCTCTATGAATTATTTTTTCTAGGCTGATATATGGCATGGTTCTCCACTTAAGTAACTTATTATCCTAACATTACTTAAAATATACTTATTTTCGGTGTTAGTCAATCCAATCTTTCCAAAAATAAAAGGTTTATGTGATGCTTGCATATACTATACAAATTCCACCACTATTGTACATTGCATTACCAAACTAAGTGTTATGTTCACCCTTAGTCTATATGGACCATGATTTCGACTTTATGTTGTGTTATTAATAATTAAGAGCAATGACAAATTAATTACTCAAGAATATTATGTTAAAAAGCTGAAGGAAGTGGCTAGATATAGCTCAAAATTTTCTAATATCAAAGGAAGTATGATAGGTAGAACTTTCCTAGAAGAAATGTGAAATGATTTCAATATTCAACATGAGGTAAATCACATCTTCATGGTAAGGCCAAGATTTGAAAAATACATTGAGGTAGATAAGATTTACCAGAAGGTAACCAAATTGACCATTCTGGATGAAGAAAGATGGGAAAAAATATGTGAATTACTAGATTAAATGGTAATTGAGATACAATTATGAGATCAAATCGCAAAAAAATAGCACAACTACAATAAGAGGCCAACTCACTAACAAATTCCTCCAAATCAGAGCCACCTCTCCATGCAATTTTCCACTTAGCTTATTAATCTGTAGTAATAGATAATTTGTTTAGATTAGAGCTAAATATACAGTGTCTATTGAGACAACAATTTTGTAATTATTGTATAAATACTTTACACTTCGAAGTATTCCAGGTTGATTGTTGAATATAATTTTCTCAAATATATTGTAATTTTCTGGTTGATGGAATGATCAATAATACAAGGAATTTACTCACAGGATTCATGTGGTGTACGAATTGGTGATGTGCTTCTTTCGTTCATCTGTTAATTCACTGTTTTCTTTCATTGTTATTTCTTAAAAAAAATTAATTACATTACAAAAATGGTGACGGATAGGATTTATTGAAGTATTCACTCTATTTTGGCTGTAACTAATTTTTATCTTTTCTTCTGAATTCAAATTAAGGAATTTTTAATTGCTACTTAGTTTTTATTGAACCTTTCTTTTCTTCTGTTCGATATCATTTAAATTCTGAAAGATCTAACTAGTGAAATCTAGCTTTCCCTGTGAAAATAATTTCAAGTTTGATGTAGATCCAGTTAGTTTTTAGACTCCATAGCCCAATGGAACTATAATAATTCAATCAACCAAAACAATCCAATCAATCACAAAGAAACAAACAATTGCACAAGTCATAAATAGCCTAAATTTACATTAAAAAAAGTTAAATTTTACAGAGAGATCCTCTCTGAAGCTGGCACGGTTAGATCCAAAATTCCAAAGTGGTTTTGATGTTGTCTTCTATGTTTACTCTTATAATCTCAAAAATTACAGAATGATAACATAGTGGCGACCATATTGGGGAAAATTTGAAAATACTGTAATTTTCTACGAATTCAATTACTTGGTTAAAAGAAATGTATTTTAGGAATATTTCAAAGATTGTTTAACTTTAAATTTTGTAAATAATATTGTGTGTGTGTTTTACATTTTAATTCTAGCTCCAAAAAGAGTTTATACCAGATCTCATCATGATCCTAAACATGCCACTATTTTTGACGATCCTAAAAAAAATATTGAGGAGAAGAAGTTTAGCTGAAAGCCAAGAAAGTAGGAGTCCTCCCCCTAGGGAAGATTTTATTTCAAAGAAATTTGTCACTTTACAGGATATTGAATTTGATTTACCTTTTTAGGATAGCTTGTTTAGCACTAAGTCAGTAAATTGGGTGGACCAAACTGTGGTAGATCAGTCTACCTTGCAACGTCATTCATTTGAAGGAAATTCTGCCCAACCTGATCCTGATCTTCAAATCCTTCAAGATTTTGTTAAATTACAGAATTTAGTATTGATTTTGCAAGGATTTTTTTTGGGTTTAAATAATTTTCTTGGAGGTACATTCAAAAGACATTTCTTGGAGGTATGTGATACAGTTTTTTGGGATTTTTTTTTTTTTTAAAGTATGGATTTGGGCTTAATTTCGAAAGGAAATTTTTTGGTTTTGGGTTGAAGTAAATCTTTTATAATGATTTTTTAAAATGAGTTTTTGTGTAACTTTTTAAATGAAATATTTTTGTAGGACTTGGAAGGAAATATTTTGAACTTCGTTTCATTTTTATAAGACATTTTTTCCTTGAATTTTTTAAAGTAAGTGTTTTGGATTGGAGTTTGTATTTTTTGCAAAAAATTTAAAATGAGTTTTTTATAAATTAAATCTTTTGTGATGTTTTTTTAATTGAGTTTTTGTGTAAATTTTTGAAGGAATTTTTTTGAACTTGATACTCTATTATCATGGGAAATCGAAGAAATTGTACGAGAAAATATGATCGAAAAAGAGACCTGAAGAACGTAGAGAAGAGACGAGACAATATCACAAAAGAAAGAAAGAAGTACTCTCAAATATTGAAGGGGGAAATCAACCTCACCTAGAAGTTGAAAGAGGTATGTAAATTTAAATATTATGATTTTGATATATTTAAAATTTTCCTAGTGTAAAATGTGAAGCTTAATTTTTATTTGATGAATTAATTTGAAAAATATTTTGCAATGTAAACAGAGAGAGATATTCCTCAAAACATTGATGATGAGATACAAAATTTTGAAAGAGAAAGTGAAAGAGATATTGAACCAATGATTGAAGATGGTGAAAATGATGAAAGAAATTCAAGTGAAGAAATTGAATCACAAGGTACACACACACACACACACACACACACACACACACACACATATATGTTGAACACATGCACATATTATTGAAATTATACATATATTTATTAATTTAGTTATTTATTGAATATGTAAACTTATTATGTACTATTCATTCGAATATGTACAGATGAAATCAATGTCAATGACGAGATGTTAGAAAATGTTGACACTCACACATATGGAGATAAAAAAGCTGACCATTATATACGATATCGTGTTAACCGCATTTTTGAGAAGTATTTCATAAAGGAAAATGTGACAGTTCAAGCCCAAATGTTGAAAGGTCTCCTATCATTAAGGAAATTAAAAGAAGCTATGACTTTATTGGGTATTCGAAAATCAACCAAAGATAAAAAAATGAAGGAAAATGTGATACAAAATATAAATAGTGCTATAAATTCAATTAGAAGATCTAGACAGAAAAATGTTTCAGTTGTATGTAGAGCAATACATATGGCAGTGGTTTCATCAAGTACTAAAGAGAATCTCTTGGTAAAATCTATGGCACGAGCATTAGGAACCTCGCGAAAAACTTTGCACAAACATTGGAAATTTCGGTTGCAAATAGATGTAAATGATGAACTTGCTTGTTGGAGAGCTATTTGTAGGCAACCATATAAAGATAGACTTGGAGAAAATGTTAAAAAAATAATATATGAATATTGGAAGAACAATTTGCGTGTTTCGCCAACTGCAAGGCATGTGATGCGAAGAAGAATAACACGAAATCAGTACGAAGAACATGAAAAATATTTCTTGGAAACCACTCAGATAGAGTTATTCAACAAGTTCAAAGAAGAGAATCGTGAAATTCATGTTTCAATCAGTGCTTTTGTTCAACAAAAACCATGGTATGTAAAACCTATCACCGTACGTGACACTTGTTGTTGTCGTTATCATGTGGAATTTGAGTTATATTATGACACATTCCTTGATTTTGGTAGAACATTTTGGAAGGATTCACCTCCTCCTTTCACTATCCATGATTTCATATCTCAAATTCTATGTGAAAGAGAAAGCGATGAACTATTTTACGAAAAGAAATGTGTTGGTGGTAAAAAATGCGATGAATGTGGAAATTTGACTAAATTTCAAAACAAATATCTTACTGATATAAATGATCAATCATTGTCCAACATGAAAGTGAAATGGAAGAGATATGAATATATCCATACATCGATTCGAGGTGCAAATAGTGTTAAAAGAATTTAATTACGAGAAGAAGAAATTTTTGTGTTAGAATTTTTGAGAAAGTTTGAGGCAGAAATTTACAAATACACTAAGCATTCCCATAGAGCTCGATGGCAAGACTTAAAATTCAAAAAATCCGGTGAATTTTTTTCACCAAGGACCATTTTTTCAGTAATTGATTTTGCAAAAAACTACACATTTGTTCCACAAAAATAAATTCAGAGTGAATACTATCATTATGACCAAGTCTCCATGCTCATCCATATTCTATATAGACATGCTAAACAAAACATTGATCATATAGAAAGCACCGGCGAAAATCGATATATTATTAAAGAATATCACTTTTATATCAGTGACGATCATACACATGATACATATTTTGTACAACATTGTTTTGGAAAAATTTATGATTCCTTGAAAAATTGTGGAATAACATTCAATGAACATTGGATATGGGCAGATGGATGCACAGGACAATTCAAATCTGCATGATCATTATTTTGGTTGTGTTGCCTTCATAAGAAAACCTACATTAAACATTGTTGGAATTTCTTTGAGATTGGACATGGAAAAGGAGAACATGACGGTGCAGGGGCATGCATAAAATGAGCACTTCGAAGATATCAAATGAACCCCTCTGCAAGCCAACTTGTGGACGTGAAAGAAGTTGTTCAATGGTGCATCGCTGCTCTAAGCCATGAGACTAACCGATCAAGGGAAGTGCGAAAGTACATTCAATTTAATTTTTATTGAATATCTAATTAAATAAACAATGTACATTTATCAAAATGATTATCTTTGATTGTATTTTGATATCATATTTACATTCTTCTTTAAATTTTCCATATAAAGGTTTTTTTGGCATATTGGGATCGAAGACGTAGATTGATTAATTGGAAATGACGTTGAAACAATAAAAGGGACTCGAAAATTGCATTCAATTAAAACAAATTCATCCAGAAATGTGTTTGCATTGGATAAAAGAAAATATTCTTGTTTTTGTCGTGTTTGCATAGACAACACAAAATACAATGACGTTTGTGAAAAAAAAAATGTAAAATATTGGAAACATACATAGATAAATACAAAGGGAAAAATGTCTGTTGCAATGTTTGAATAAATGCAATCAGAGGAGACTACAATATCATCCGATGGTGAGCAAGTTTCTGATCTTGTTAGAGAAGGTAACATTTGAATTAATTTCTAATGATAAATATCTAGAAATAAATTTGAATATATGTATAATTTTGTCAAGTTTGTTTTATTGTACAGGAGATGTTTTTGCTGTAATTGCACCTACTGACAACGATGAAAATGTGAAGTATTATTTGATGCGTCGCACTAAATGAAAAATGAAATTATTAGAAGACTATAATGATCAAGGATTTCCATATGAAAGAGGATCTATTATACTGAAAGGTTATTTTTTTAGACAAACTAATCAAAGTGGAAATTTTATTTACTTTGAAGACTATGAACTTGATTTCATAAGTTGTCAATATAGTAACTTGGTGTGTGCAGCACGCATAAATTTGATCCAGGTTCAATCAAAGAGAAAAATGAATATTAAGAAATGGAAAATGTCAAAATCCGATCATGAACGGATTATTGAAGATGACATTCCATTGGAATTTTTTTGATTGAACTACCCAACAATTTATTCTCTTTGGATTATATGTTCTAGAACTTCTAGTACTCAATTAAAAATTGTGCTGCCTTGTTATGTTATCTGTGCAAGTGTTTTCACATGTACAAATTGTTTTGGTACATGACCACTCTAGTATCAACTGAAAGTAGCTTTTTTATACATGCATTGATGAAAAATGTCGCATACATATTGGATATATATGTATATGGTCTAGAATGAAATTAACTGTTCAAGTAGTTTTACTATGTGCATTGATGAAAATTGTTTCACATACTCAATATATATGTTTTAGAATGCAATTAATTGAAAGTAGTTTTTCTAAGTGCATTGATGAAAAATGTTGCATGTACTGGATATATACATGAACTCAATGCACGCAGTTTTTCTGGTGAGATTTTTTGGTAAAAAGTATCCACAATTTAAATAAATTATCTGTAGTATAATTTTGTACGAAGATTCCTTTCAGACAAGAGACTCAGAGCACTTCTTCGACTTTTGGTGGGATTTGACCCACATCTCTATTCTTGATTGAAAATATAGTACACAATTTGTCTATCTAATGGTTGAATATGTTCTATGTGCATTAATGAAAAATTTACATACTACATACTATTGTTTGAGTGATTTTTTTTAAAAACTTACCAAATGTATTTCAACCATGTCTAAAACTTGAATTTTAAAAACTTTTTGATTATGTCAAAACAAATTACTTCACATGTCATGCCAATTGTAGTTCAACTATCCAATAAAAACATTAACCATTTAAAATTATATCACATGCCAAATGTAGATTAAAATGGTGTCCAAAACTTAGTTTTAATTTTTTTTTGATTATATCACAACATTACTTGACATGCCATCCAATTGTAGTTCAACTATCCAATAAAAACATTTAATATTATATCACATGTGCCAAATGTAGATTGAAACCATCCAAAACTTAAGTTTTAAAAACTTTTTGATTATATATCGTGCAACATTACTTCACATGCCATGCCAGTTATAGTTCAACTATCCAATAAAAACATTTAACATTATATTACATGTGCCAAATGTAGATTGAAACCATCCAAAACTTAAGTTTTAAATTTTTTTTGATTATATATCGTGTAACACTGCTTCACATGCCATGCCAATTATAGTTCAACTATCCAATAAAAACATTTAACATTATATCAGATGCCAAATGTAGATTGAAACCATCCTATATCACAAAATTACTTCACATGCACGTATTACTTCACATGCCATGCCAATTGTATTTCTTGACTATCCAATAAAAACATTAAACATTTAACATTAAATATCACATGCCAAATGTAGATTGAAACCATCCAAAACTTGAGTTTTAAAAACTTGTTGATTATATCATACATAACATTACTTCACATGCCATGCCAATTATAGTTCAACTATCTAATAAAAACATTTAACATTAAATCACATGCCAAATGTAGATTGAAACCATCCAAAAGTTAAATTTTAATTTAACAAAAAATTATAGATCACAACATTAATTCACATGCAAAATGTACTTCAAGCATCCAAAACTTAAATTTTAAAAACAAAACAAATTATAACACATCATTACATAACATGCCAAATGTAGTTCAGAAGCAAAACAAAACTTAAATATAAAAAAAATAAAAATTATAACACATCATTACATAGCATGCCAAATGTAGTTCAGAAGCAAAACATTAATTTATAGATGACAACATTACTAGTAGTTCAATTATCTAAAACTTAAAAGTTTTAAAAACCAAACAAATTATATAACAACATTACTTCACATTCACATGCAAAAAGTACTAAAACCATCCAAAACTTAACTTTTTGGAACAAAACAAATTATATTAACATTGTAATAAAATATGTCCAAAAATTGTAGATCTCACAAGTATCAAACTGTATCAAGTTATATATATATGACAGTGCATCTAGATAATATATAAAAAAGTAAATTTAAGACTATCTAAATCTTGAAATCAAATCTACAAATCATGTCCATCAAATAGAGATGGATGTAGCATCTTTCCTATCAGGGTCTCAATCCGCACACTATCATGCGAAGCATGGGAAACCTGTACACAATGCACATGTACAAACATTAAAATTTGATGTTTTAAAAACGAGTGAAAATATATATAGAACTTCATATAAAAAACAAAATATAAAAAAAAAATCATGCAATACCTCTGAAGGTTCCCTCTCCATTTGTTCACGTGCTACAAGTTCCCCCCCCCTCCTCCCCCACATGGGAACATCTGCAATGGTAAACTGTACAATATACATGTACAGTTAAATATATATATATATATATATATATTAAAAAATTTCAGATGAAAATGCACGTGTACATATATAAACTTATTTTCAATAATATTAAAAAAAAAAGTTAGACAACTTGTTCAAATGGTTGAAATGGTGTGGATGTTCCTATCTCTGTCGCTAGAGTCCGTGGATTAAAGAAATCTTCTATAGGAACCTAAAATTCAAAATTTTAAAAGTATAAAATAACTCAAGATCAAGATCTCAATTTATTAAATAAACAACAATTTATAAATTATAACTAAATTAAAAACAACACACACACACACACACACACACACACACATAAGTGAAAAATTGAATACTTCTGCAGGTGAATTTGGGACATCTCCTAAGAGAGGCTCCAAATGAAAATCTCCAAGAACCTAAAATTCAAAAAATTTAAAATAACTCAAGATATAGATATATATATCTCAATTTTTAATGGAACTTTTTGAGGTGGAATATATATATATATATATAACTTAAACATAAATTTTAAAAGTGAAAAATTGTCCATACTTGTTGTGGATGTGGCACATCTCCTAAGGAAGTAGAAGGTACATCTCCCAAGGAAGAAGAAGGTACCGCCATCCCAAAAACATCGGACGGAATCAGAATCTGTTAAAACATTTTATCATTATATATACATACATGTACATGTGTGCACAATTATTTATTTTAAAATATCACTTAAAAAACACTAACATTTTCCAACATATCTTGATGGTGAGACCCATCTGCATTGTTTGAACCAGAGGTCCCGAACGTGATATTAACATTTTCATCATTCATCATGCGTGACAACTGCAAATGGTGTTTTAACATATAATGATACATTTTTGTTAGATTAATGTACATACAAATAAATGTATACATGTACATACACATGTATTTATTACAAATTGTACACATGTATACATGTTAAAATAATTGAACTCTAAGGTCATTAACACATACCGTTCTCGTGCCCTCTTCCTCATGAAGAATTAGGTCTTGAAAACCATTGCGACAATTTTTTGCATATATTCGGAGATCTTCAACATTCATGTTGTCAATCTCTTCATCCGTACAATACACAAAATTGGCACGTGCATTTTCACGTGCTCTTTGTCGATTTAGACAAACATCGACTCCACTCAATCCACTGTAAACATTGTCGATCATGACATCCTTTGCTTCTCGACTTATTTGAGAAGTCGCATCCATCTCTGACTACAGAGTTTCGACCTGAAAAGGTCGACTCACCAATGGCGACTCAGGGTGAGGCAACTCTACATCTCGCTTAGTGCCCTTATGGTCATACAATCGACCTTTCCCGAGACCAAAAGATTCTGACGGAAGGTCATTGTAGTTGGGTTTCATACCCAAAAAAAATTCTACGTAAAACAATTGTACAAAATAAATAGGAACCTCGTCATTCCATGGGAGCCTTCCATAGGCCGCAAGGTGCCTATCATACAAATAGCGAGCTATATTTGGGTGCTTGAAATATTGCACCTTCAGCATTTTTCTTTTTGGCCCTTCCTTGAAATTAAACATTGACTTCGCCATATCTTTTGTAACTCTTTGTTTTACATCCTCCCATTTATCTAGACCCATTACTGTTTCCTTTCTCTTTCTCATCACTTCTACAAATGTATCATTCGTTGGCCCAAGAGTTTTGTACACATTTACAATTTCTCCCAATGAATGTGTAACTATTTCGAGGCTTTGTCGACTCTCAGCAGGTAGAGTCAAAGCCACGAGATCTCTCTGCAATTTTGCATGAAGTTTTTCACACCTTTGTAAGGTGCATTGTGCCATGTTTGTTTCCCATGGTATATCAGAAATGTCGGTCGGATAAGTTGTGGTGGGTAGACAACCTTCTTCTTGAATGTAGCATTCTGCCCTGCGTCTATTTTGACCAATATTTGGAACATTTTCAGCCTCTGCATCAATATATATAAAATTTTGTATATTAGAAAAAACACATGTAAACAAATTTTTACAAATTCAATGAAAAAAATGTTGAAATTGATGGCAACCTCGACGTGGTTGGCTAGCATCTTCTCCACCCTGAAACTGTTGAGAACTAGAATGACCCTGCTGAGAACCAGCACCACCAGCCATTGATTGGCCACCAAGGGAATAAATATCACCACCTTCACGCAACTTGCTACCACTTATTGATGGCCCTCTAAGGGGATTTGAACCACCACCAACCTCTCGAGAGGAGAGAGAAGCTTCATAAACAAATACGAATTTATAATCAATTGAAAAATACATGCATACATATAAATACACGTGTACATATTCATTGATTAAATTGTGTTAAAACCATACCACCACTAGGTGAAACATGGGCATCCATGGCTGGAGTAGAGACCCTTCTCTTCTTATTAGCTCCTAAAAAATAAAAAATGAAACTTATTAACAACTAATTTAACTCACAAATTTGATAAAAAATCAATTCCATATGTACACACATGTATGGAGATTTAAGATTATATTTAAATTTACCATGAACAGCTCTCGATCCCGATCCCTGATCCTCCCCTCTCGTAGAGATATGGGATTCTGTTGATCTTCGTCGTTCATCCTCCATGATATATATATCTACGGTGGACATTTACAATTAATTTTTTAAATAACTAATTTAAATTAAATTCAAGATAAAGTTCAAAAAATTAATTTGTTTAATTTAGTGTAAACAAATTATTTAAAGCACAACTTTCAAAGCAGTAATTGTTCTTCCCATTATATTCATTTTCATTTGGATGAATTTGCTAGTCGCAATATTGGAAAGCACATATGTAATCAATGCATTCCCTGGATTGGGATAGCAAGAAACTTCTATGCATAATTTCCATTTTCCAACCATATTTAATGGTTTTCTTATCCCTAAAAAAACAAATTCAATAAAAATATATATATTAAATTGACATTTATTGCAAATGCATGGAAGAAATGAGAAACTTATATTTAGATCTATTCCAGAGATTGACTGTAGGGACATTTAATAGATATGTCACTTTTCATAAAAGATGAGATCTAGAGGCTACCTGGCCCTTTACAGACTCTACCTATAGAACTACCATGGATATGAAAATGAAAAAATTCCAATTAGATCTATTCTAGAGATTGAATGTAGGGGCATTTACTGTTAGGTTAAAACCTATGTTTTGTATCAAATCACTTTTGGTTTCAATGGGAAAATTTTATGGCTAATTTGTGTTTTACATGTTGAATATAAAAGGTTTTTTCTCTCTCATTGTTTGAGACCATGGATATGAAAATGAAAAACTATATACTTGGTTAAAACCTATGTTTTGTATCAAATTAATTTTTGTTTCTAAAAAATATATACATGTTGATTGTAGGGGAATTTACTGTAGAGGCATTTAGATCTATTCTAGAGATTGACTGTAGGGGCATTTACTAGATATGTCACCTTTCATAAAAGATGAGATCCAAAGGCTACCTGGCCCTTTACAGACTCTGCCTATAGAACTACCATAGATATGAAAATGAAAAACTTCTAATTAGATCTATTCTAAATATTGAATGTAGGGACATTTAATAGATTAGGTTAAAACCTATGTTTTGTATCAAATCACTTTTGGTTTCAATGGGAAAATTTTATGGCTAATTTATGTTTTACATGTTGAATATAAAAGGTTTTTTCTTTCTCATTGTTTGAGAACATGGATATGAAAATGAAAACTATATACTTGGTTAAAAAACCTATGTTTTGTATCAAATTACTTTTTGTTTCTAAATACTATATACATGTTGACTGTAGGGGCATTTAGATCTATTCCAAAGATTGACTGTAGGGGCATTTACTAGATATGTCACCTTTCATAAAAGATGAGATCCAGAGGCTACCTGGCCCTTTACAGACTCTGCCTATAGAAGTACCATGGATATGAAAATGAAAAACTTATAATTAGATCTATTCTAAAGATTGAATGTAGGGGAATTTACTAGATTAGGTTTTAAAACCTATATGTTTTGTATCAAATCACTTTTGGTTTCAATGGGAAACTTTTATAGCTAATTTGTGTTTTACATGTTGAATATAAAAGTCTTTTTCTCTCTCATTGTTTGAGCCCATGGGTATGAAAATGAAAAAATATATACTTGGTTAAACCTATGTTTTATATCAAATTACTTTTTGTTTCTAAATACTATATACATGTTGACTATAGGGGAATTTACTAGATATGTCACCTTTCATAAAAGATGAGATCCAAAGGCTACCTAGCCCTTTACAGACTCTGCCTATAGAACTACCATGGATATGAAAATGAAAAAAATCTAATTAGATCTATTCTAAAGATTGAATGTAGGGGCATTTACTAGATTAGGTTTTAAAAACTATACGTTTTGTATCAAATCACTTTTGGTTTCAATGGGAAACTTTTATGGCTAATTTGTGTTTTACATGTTGAATATAAAAGGTTTTTTCTCTCTCATTGTTTGAGACCATGGATATGAAAATGAAAAACTTCTATTTAGATCTAGATTCTCTAGAGCTATGGCTAATTTGTGTTTTACATACATTGACTCTTAGGTTAAAACCTATGTTTTGTATCAAATCACTTATGGTTTCAAAAGGAAACTTCTATGGCTAATTTGTGTTTTACATGAAAATGAAAAAATTCTATTTAAAAATATTCTAGAGATTGACGGTAGGGGCATTTACTCTTAGTTTAAAACCTATGTTTTGTATCAAATCACTTTTGGTTTCAATGGGAAAATTTTATGGCTTATTTGTGTTTTACATGTTGAATATAAAAGGTTTTTTTCTCTCTCATTGTTTGAGACCATGGATATGAAAATGAAAAACTTCTATTTAGATCTATTCTAGAGATATGGCTAATTTGTGTTTTACATACATTGAATATAAAATTTTTTTTCTCTCATTGTTTGAGAGCATGGATATGAAAGTGAAAAGCTTCTATATGTAGGGGCATTTACTCTTAGGTTAAAACCTATGTTTTGTATCAAATCACTTATGGTTTCAATGGGAAACTTTTATGGCTAATTTTTGTTTTACATATTGAATATAAAAGGTTTTTTTCTCTCATTGTTAGAGACCATGGATATGAAGATGAAAAACTTCTATTTAGATCTATTCTAGAGATGTGGCTAATTTGTGTTTTACATACATTGAATATAAAATGTTTTTTCTCTCATTGTTTGAGATCATGGATATTGGAAAGCACATATGTAATCAATGCTTTCCCTGGATTGGGATAGCAAGAAAATTCTATGCATAATTTCTATTTTTAAACCATATTTAATGGTTTTCTTATCCCTGAAAAAAACAAATTCAATATATATATTAAATTGACATTTATTGCAAATTCATGGGAGAAATGACACAAGATCATGAGGTAAATGACATGTGCATGGTTTATCTTAAAGTTTGACTTAAAAAGTTTATGGTAGAATTCACATCTAAAATTAATGGGAGGAAGCCTTTAATTTGTGGGAGAAATGACACATGTACACAATTTACCTTAAAGTGGTTGTGTTTTATGGATATTAAAATGAAGAAATTCTATTTAGATCTATTCCAGAGATTGACTGTAGGGGAATTTACTAGATATGTCACCTTTCATAAAAGATGAGATCCAGAGGCTACCTAGCCCTTTACAGGCTCTGCCTATAGAACTTGTAGAAGTTAAGAAATTTACATTGACAACATATAGAGATTCAACTAGGCTTGTGACAAGTACAAGTGTACAATGTAGAATACTACTTAGAAGAGTCTTTGGTTTAATGGTTAAGCAAGAAAGAGTCGTTACTTTCTCTATCTAGAGTAGAAGTGGAATACATAGTAGTTACTTCTTTTTGAGTGTTTTGGATGAAATGGGCTGTACAAGATATTAAGGTAAATTTCTTCTTGAGTGAGTAGAAGTGGAATACATAGTAGTTACTTCTTTTTGAGTTTTTTGGATGAAATGGACTCTACAAGATATTAAGGTAAATTTCTTTTTGAGTGTTTTGGATGAAATGGGCTCTACAAGATATTAAGGTAAGGTAAATTTATTTTTAAGTGTTTTGGATGAAATGGGCTCTAAAAGATATTAAGGTAAATTTATATATCTATTAAGTGTTTCAATAGAAGTGTAATAATAATTTCAAAAATAAAATATTCTACTTCCTTTAATCACTATTTACATATCATCATAAAGTACCACTTCCTCACACAACAAGTCTTTGAGAAAATAGTGAAGATGGAATACATACCCACAAAGCCTCTTGTTAGAGAAGCATTTGAATATGTGAGAAACAAATTAGGAATAGTTCTTGTAAATTATCTTGTTAGAGAACCATTTGAACATGTGAGAAACAAATTAGGGATAGTTATTGTAAATTGTTGTCACTTATTTGACTTCAAAAGAAGAACCTATGAAATTGAGTGCAATATCTATGTGGGAGAGTACACAATATCTAAGGGGGAGAATACAATATATTTGACTTCAAAAGAAGAGCCTATGAAATTGAGTGCAATATCTATGTGGGAGAGCACAAAATATCTAAGGGGGAGAATAGATATAAGGAAGGAATAAAAAGAGTAACAAAAAGCATATGATTGTGTCAATAATTTGAAGTAGTCAAGAAAGATAACAAAGGACCATCAAAATTGAGTGCAATATCTATATGATCAAGTGTCAATAATTTGAATTAGTCAAGAAATATAACAAAGAACCATCAAAATTGAGTGCAATATCTATATGATATCTATATGATCAAGTGTCAATAATTTGAAGTAAATCAAGATAGCAAAGGACCATCAAAATTGAGTGCAATATCTATATGACTGTGTCAATAATTTGATAATTTGAAGTAGTCAAGAAAGATAAAAAAGTTCCATCAAAATTGAGTGCAATATCTATGTGGGAGAGTACACAATATCTAAGGGGGAGAATACAATATAAGGAAGGAATAAAAAGAGTAACAAGAAGCATATGGTTGTGCCAATAATTTGAAGTAGTCAAGAAAGATAAAAAAGTAGTCCAAAAAGATAACAAAGGACCACCATCAAATTCAAATTGAAAGATCAAGTAGTCTTATTCATGAAGACGAAGCATTAACTATGTTCATCATTTAAAGGGTTCATTTTTTAATGAAAAAATTTATGAATAATATGGAATGAATCATTGTACATTATGATAAATATTGTATTTAAATGACATTTGATCTATGAATAAAAAATAAAATGGGATCATCTCTTCATATATATATGTGTGTAAGAGAGAAATAAAAAACAAAGGTAATTCCACCAAGCCTAAAGGAGCATGTCCTAATACATTAAATTATGTTTGGTTTCTAGAAGCATTAATCATGAAGATTCATGAGATCCACATTTTGACCATACTATTTGCAAGTTAAAGGAGCATGTCCTAATACATTATTATGTTTGTTTTCTAGAAGCATTAATCATGAAGAGT
This sequence comes from Pinus albicaulis, assembly GCA_034641835.2. Lineage (NCBI taxonomy): Eukaryota > Viridiplantae > Streptophyta > Pinopsida > Pinales > Pinaceae > Pinus > Pinus albicaulis. The sequence continues at coordinate 447,006,019 of CM076570.1, forward strand.
CATGAGATCCACATTTCCATCATACTATTTGCAAGTTCACATTTCCATCATGCTATTTGCAAGTTCTATATGAAGATATGTAGTCTAATAACTAATTAGCAAGTTGTGATGTCCTAATACATTATTATGTTTGGTTTCCATCATACTAAATTTGCAAGTTCTATATGAAGATATGTAGTCTAATAAATATACAGTATAGCCCATATAACATATAACGGCCTTTGACAGTATGAGCAAAGAGTCAAAAAACATAGAGGCCTCCCAGCAGAGTTCCACCTGTTCATCAAGGTAAGAAACATAATATCAGAAGTGAAAGAGTGACACCACTGAACATATGTGAATTTAGATATTAAATTGACATTTATTTCAAATACCTGGGAGAAATGACACAAGATCATGAGGTAAATGACATGTGCATGGTTTATCTTAAAGTTTGACTTAAAAAGTTTATGGTAGAATTCACATCTAAAATTAATGGGAGGAAGCCTTTAGTTTGTGGTTTTACCTTAAAGTGGTTGTGTTTTATGGATATTAAAATGAAGAACTTGTATTTAGATCTATTCCAGAGATTGAATGTAGGCGTATTTACTATATATGTCACCTTTCATAAAAGATGAGATCCAGAGGCTACCTGGCCCTTTACAGACTCTGCCTATAGAACTTGTAGAAGTTAAGAAATTTACATTGACAAATTTACTTGTGAGAAATTTACATTGACAACATATAGAGATTCAACTAGGCTTGTGACAAGTACAAGTGGACAATGTATAATTCTACTTAGAAGAGTCTTTGGTTTAATGGTTAAGCAAGAAAGAGTCGTTACTTTCTCTATCTAGAGTAGAAGTGGAATACATAGTAGTTACTTCTTTTTGAGTGTTTTGGATGAAATGGGCTCTACAAGATATTAAGGTAAATCTATATATCTATTAAGTGTTTCAATATAAGTGTAATAATAATTTCAAAAATAAAATATTCTACTTCCTTCAATCACTATTTACATATCATCATAAAGTACCACTTCCTCACACAACAAGTCTTTGAGAAAATAGTGAAGATGGAATACATACCCATAAAGCCTCTTGTTAAAGAAGCATTTGAATATGTGAGAAACAAATTAGGAATAGTTCTTGTAAATTATCTTGTTAGAGAACCATTTAAACATGTGAGAAACAAATTAGGGATAGTTCTTGTAAATTATTGTCACTTATTTGACTTCAAAATAAGAGCCTATGAAATTGAGTGCAATATCTATGTGGGAGAGTACACAATATCTAAGGGGGAGAATACAATATATTTGATTTCAAAAGAATAGCCTATGAAATTGAGTGCAATATCTATGTGGAATAGTACATAATATCTAAGGGGGAGAATAGATATAAGGATGGAATAAAAAGAGTAACAAAAATCATATGATTCTGTCAATAATTTGAAGTAGTCAAGAAATATAACAAAGGACCATCAAAATTGAGTGAAATATCTATATGATCAAGTGTCAATAATTTGAAGTAGTCAAGAAAGATAACAAAGGACCATCAAAATTGAGTGCAATATCTATATGATATCTATATGATCAAGTGTCAATAATTTGAAGTAAAGAAATATAACAAAGGACCATCAAAATTGAGTGCAATATCTATATGATTGTGTCAATAATTTGATAATTTTAAGTAGTCAATAAAGATAACAAAGGACCATCAAAATTGAGTGCAATATCTATGTGGAAGAGTACACAATATAAGGGGGAGAGTACAATATAAGGAAGGAATAAAAAGAGTAACAAGAAGCATATGATTGTGTCAATAATTTGAAGTAGTCAAGAAAGATAACAAAGGACCATCATCAAATTCAAATTGAAAGATCAAGTAGTCTTCTTCATGAAGACGAAGCATTAACTAGGTTCATCATTTAAAGGGTTCATTTTTTAATGAAAAAATTTATGAATAATATGGAATGAATCATTGTACATTATGAAAAATCTTGTATTTAAATGACATTTGATCTATGAATAAAAAAGAAAATGGGATCATTTCTTCATATATATATGTGTGCAAGAGAGAAATAAAAAGCAAAGGTAATTCCACGAAGCCTAAAGGAGCATGTCCTAATACATTAAATTATGTTTGGTTTCTAGAAGTATTAATCATGAAGAGTCATGAGATCCACATCTCGACCATACTATTTGCAAGTTAAAGGAGCATGTCCTAATACATTATTATGTTTGGTTTCTAGAAGCATTAATCATGAAGATTCATGAGATCCACATTTCCATCATACTATTTGCAAGTTCACATTTCCATCATGCTATTTGCAAGCTATATATGAAGATATGTAGTCTAATAACTAATTAGCAAGTTGTGATGTCCTAATACATTATTATGTTTGGTTTCCATCATAATATTTGCAAGTTATATATGAAGATATGTAGTCTAATAACTATACATTATAGCCCATATAGCATATAACGGCCTTTGAAAGTATGAGCAAAGAGTCAAAAAACAGAGAGGCCTCCCAGCAGAGTTCCACCTGTTCATCAAGGTAAGCAACATAATATCGGAAGTGAAAAATTGACACCACTGAACATATGTGAATTTAGAATGATTTCAAATCTTTTTTCAAAGGAGAAAAAACCCCATTTCATATATTGATAATAGTTCATATACAAAATCCTCTTGATATACCCATAACAGGTTATCAAGTATAAAAGATCAGATTCTTCCTCATACAGAAATACATCCGAAAAAGACAATATGTAGTCACATTATAGCAGTAGATCATTCTAGTTCAATCATTATTCTTGTAAAAAAAATTTCCCTTCACCCTCATATGCCTAATTATGGCTGTTTAGCTATAGTCTATCCACACCATGAGCGATTACAAAAAATAGTAAAGGTTGCACATTCCAGCATTGAGGAATCGAGAGAAGGCTCAGTAACGACATAAGCTTAACAGTGGTGGTAAAATTCCATGCACAGGTGGAGAATCAGCTAGAGCAGATGAAATTGATGGATCCACAGGAACAGTAACAACTGTAGCAACCGAATGCATATCATACTACCATAAATTCAACATACACATTACAACAAAAGGTAATGAAATTTAAAGAATAATTATGGCCGTTTAGCTAGAGTCTATCCACACCATGAGTGATTAAAAAAAATACTAAAGGTTACACATTCCAGCGTTGAGGAATCAAGAGAAGGCTCAGTAATAGCATAAGCTTAACAGGGGTGGTAAACTTCCATGCATAGGTGAAGAATCAGCTAGAGCGGATGAAATTGATGGATCCACAGGAACAGTAAGAATTTTTTCACACTGATTATCAGCTAATCGACATTTCTAGGGATGGTTTTGTTAGCCTGTTGATTGAATCTGGGCAGACCAAGGATGATCTCAAGCTACCTACTAATGAATAGTTGGTGGCACAAATCAAGGGAAAGACCATTGTAACAAATCATTACTAAAAGAACATTCTTATATTAATCGAGCAGAGATCAGGGCCTTCCTTATCCATCAAAAAACACAAAAACAAATATACACTGAGACAACGTTCCATAGCTAAAAACGTTTAATTATACTTAGTCTGCAATCATAAAACAAAGAAGCTGCACGAGAGAAAAAAAAACATGGCTTATATACTATGCTAAAAACGGTTAATTATACTTAGTCTGCAATCATAAAACAAAGAAGCTGCATGAGAGGAAAAAACTTGTCTTACATACTGTGCTAAAAAAATTTAATTATACTTAGTCTGCAATCATAAAACAGAGAAGCTGCACAAGAGAAAAAAATCATGGCTTATATACTGTGCTAAAAATGTTTATTTATACTTAGTCTGCAATCATAAAAAAGAGAAGTTGCATGAGAGAAAAAAAAACATGGCTTACATACTGTGCCATCCAGAGCCAAATAAACCCATAATTACATTTCAACTTGATCTAAACTTCCATGCAAATGTGGAGAATCAGCAACAGAAAGAGCTGCTTACCTGGTGGTTCGCTTGACGTCGTCGCAGATAATCACCAACAGAGCAGAAGCAACCCCAGACTAGCAGCAACACCACAACAATTCAACGAATAGAGCGTAAAGACAGCAACGCGTGAAGAAACAGAGCAAAGAAACACAGACACGGGAAAAAAATAAAATTTGCAAGCGATATATTTATAAGAAATAGTTTGGTTGAACTATTTTAAGAGTAAAAGTTCAGCCGAAATTTTGTTTCCGGTTTTCCCATCTCCGGCAAAAAATCTGTTTTCCCACACCGTCAGTGTGCCATCAATATAAACGGAAGAACGAGTTTGTTCAAAATTTCTCATAAAGTTCGGCCAAACTATCTAATAGTTCGGTCGAACTTTATCAAAAGTTCGGCTGAACTATTGTCGAAAAAACATTTCTTCCCCCGATTCTCACAAAAGCGTAACCCAACTTCACATTTTTTCCCATCAGGTCTTGACCTATCTGTCCATGAGGCATACATACATCAATCTATTGAACTCTCTTCCTTAACTTATTTTGCAGTTTAATCCACTTCATCTAAATCTGTTCATCCAAGATCATCCGGTCCCACTCCTTCTATAGTTTCCACTACCACCCCTGTAATTTCTCACGAAGCAACTCAAACTCCATCTTCACCCCTATATTCACCTTCAATTCAACCTACATCTTCAACACAACCTAAAACTTCAATTCAAACTCCACCTTTCATCCAACCTCCACCTCTAATCAATCCCCATATTATCCATCCTCATACACCCATCATGACAGTAAGAAATGCTCCCCTTGTTCTTCAGGCTCATTTGGAAAACATTCCATAGGAATATCAAAATAGGATACCCAAGTTTGATGGTACTGGACCCATAACTACTCAAAAACATTTTGATAGGATGAATGATAGATTTTATCTTCAAGAAGTGAATGAAGAAAATGTTAAAATGAGGTCATTTGCTCAAAGTCTTACTGGAGAAGTTAGAAAATGGTTTAAGGCCTCGCCACCTACTAGCATTAGTGATCTCCTTGCATTTCATCAGTCATTACTTAGTATATGGGAAGTTAACAAGAACCCTCTTCAGATTCTATCAGAATATGAAAGTATTAGGAGGGCACCTAGGGAAAGTGTCCAGGATTATTTCACCATATTCAATAGTGTTTATAATGAAATTCCTGCAAACATTAAACCACCACAAGGTTTATTGTTAATAAAATTCCCTGATGGATTTAAGGCAGACATGTCTTATCAACTAAGAGAGAGAAACTCTGCAACTTTATAAGAAATGCGAAGAGATGCAGTGAGTGTAGAACCCAATTTGTTAGCAAAAAGAGCTAGGATAAGAACATAAAGGAGAGTGACGATGAAATATGAACCATGAACATCTTCTACTGATGCTAAGATAGATTATTTTGTTAGAACTATAGAGATAATGGTGGAAAGGATCAATCTAACAGATAAAGTTCCCCCAAGAGAAAATCAACCTGGCCCTCAAAACCGAAACCAAAATGTTAGGAGAAATCCAACACAAATTAAACAAGGGGAATAAAGGGGACCAGGCAAGAATATTAGACCTCCTTTCTAAGAGGATTATGCTGATGATGAAGGTGAAATAGTTGAAGAGGTATAAGACAATCAAATAAATCAAATGGGAATAAATGATGATGAGACAATTTTTCTTACTCAAGAAGAACAAGAAATTTTTTCAGTTGTCTCAGACAAAACTTGATTTTGAAGAATCAGATGATTATAAACAGGGTTTTGAGAATGCTATCAGGGAAGTTCATAGACAATACAACCTTAGGAGTAAGAAAACCTCAGATACCCCTAGCAAGAAAAATTTTGATATTCCTGCTAAGAATAATTTTGATATTCTTGCTAAGAAGATCTCTGATACTATTGTTAAGAAAATCATAGATACTCCTGCCAAGAAAATTGTTGAAACTTCAGGTAAAATGAAAGTAGAAAATACTGCTAAAAAGATAGTTGATATTGCTTCAAAAAAAATTCAAACAGATATCCCAACCACTAGTCAGAAAAAAAATTCTATCCCAAAAGATGTTGTTGATAAATAAGATTTTCTAAACATGAGTAAAGTTTAGACATCCTTCAATATCGAGAATGAGTTAGCAAAACTCAAAATAGCTATTCCTCTATCAAAGTTAATGAGAAAAAGTGTGTACAAATCTCAAGTAATGAAAGCTCTTAATACAGGGGAAAATATAGATATTGTCAATTTGAATGAGGAAAAACTTGAACTTTTATTTGGAGCAGAAGTAGATGGAAAACCTCTGGAAAAATGTATGCCTCCCTTCTATGTTATCCCAAATGTTCATGACAAAATTATGCATAATGCCATGCTAGATTTAGGTGCTTCACATAACTTAATGCCTAAGGTTGTCATGGAGAAATTAGGACTTGATATTACCATAACATATAAGGATTTATATTCTTTTGATTATAGAAAAGTGAGATGTTTAGGTCTTATCAAAGATCTGTGTGTTACTTTGGCACAAATTCCAACCAATAGTTTGGTGATGGATATAGTGGTTGCAGATATATCCCCTAAGTATGGCATGATGTTGTCACTCTCATGGGGAGCTAAGTTGCAAGGAACCCTACAGATGGATATGAATTTTTCTACCATACCATTATTTGGTCAACAAAGGAGATTGTATAGGGATACCTTGATGAAATTCATGGTAAGTAGTCAAGATAAGCCACAAAACTATCATCTTTACTCTGTCAATTCAGATCTGGATTCTTTCATTCTCTATAATGATGGAGACATAAACAATCAGGTTGCTAACTCAAAGATTGATATCTGTGAAATAGATTAAAACCAATAAAAAATAGTGGAACATGACATGATGAGCCTCAATGTTACAACAAGAATTTTGCAACTACCAAGGCTACCAAATTTAATTATCAACCCGGGGTTCGTACAAACTTAAGAGGTATCGGCACTATATGTGCAACATACAAAGTGTCTTATTTTATTGATATGATTTAATGTATGGAATTCCATGAAATCAAAGCCTAAACTAATTGCACAAATGGAAGTGTTGCTTTGAAAAGAAATTAATCCTAGGAAAGAACAACAATTTGTAACTGAAATCCTAAGAGCATGAATTCAAATAAAAATACCTAATATAATTTGAGAAAATGAATTAAATAAGTGATGCTTATTCTTCCTCAATCATGTATTTTGGTCCTAGGGGTCAATATTGAAGCCTAAGAGACAAAAGGGAGAAATTTTGGTCGAGTTTGCATATGCTACAAGAGTGCTACAAACAACTTTGTTTTTGCTACATGCAAGTCTGTTTTGGAAATAACTCACCGAATTACTAAGTAAATCAAATGAAAATAGGATGGGAAATTTTTTTATTATCAATTATGATGTCTTAGGCCTCCATTACAAGTGTAATCACTCCAAAATACCCCTTTTCACATGTGCTAAAAAATAACAAAAAATTACTACTCTAAAATATGGAAATTCAAGAGCTAGTGAGCTAGTTAATCTATTAAATTCGTAACCTAATAAAGTGAAAATGAAATGGCGTAATTTTTTTATCAAATTTAACATTATTATGAGCTAATACAAGTGGAATCAAGTCAAATGGTTCTCATTAAGCCCTTCTAAAAAATAACATAAATTTACTATTATTTTGCTACAAGGCATTTCCAGAAATCTTATATTCATGAACTAGTAACCAAATCCAAGTAGCTTCATGATTAATATGACCTTCCAAAGTTATTATAAAGATGAATGATGCTTCTTAACCTATAAACGACCTAAAAAATAACTCACTTAAATCATCTAACTCAATCCTACATCAAGAAAACAAACAATACTAAATATGGAAATATGCACAACAGAAATAAGAGATGCATGTGAATAAGAAGTGAAAATAACATAAATAAATTTTTCAAGAGGGCTCTGAGGCTCTTGGGATTGCCAAGCCCAAGGAAGACTCAGAGTCTTGTGGAAAACCATGCCTTAAAAGCTAAAAATGGCTCCAATCTTCATTATTCAAATCAATCCAAGTACATCCCTGCAAGAAAAGAATGTGGAGCTGCCAGAAAACAAGTTTTCTCCACAATAAGACTAAAAAATACATGCCTCTAGAGGCCAATTCGAATAGGTACTTATAAAAAATTATGAGGAAGCTTTATCCTTGAAAGGAGGAAGCTTTCCCCTCCAAAATCCCTCAAATAGTGGATCTGGTTCCCAACACTAGGATTTTGTAGTAAATTGCAAGGAACACATTCCTAGATTTTATCAATCATCAGAGTTCCAGAATATTTCCATAATTTCTCAGTTATTTCATGATATTTTTTTCATTTATTCTCTAATATTGATCCTCCAGTAGTAGGGATAAAGTCCCTAAATTATCTCCTTCTCCAAATCTTCATAATCTGCCCAATATTCTCACAATACTATACAGAAATAAAAAATACTAGGCACAAATATGCAATTATCTTTAAACCTTCCTAAGAACATATTAAAGCATTCAAAAAATATTGAGTGTAGAAGGAGAGATTTAATATATCTTTTATGTGCCTAAGAAAGGTTAGATGGGCCTTAATTTATGTCTAATTTAGAGGCCCATCATACCCCCCTACTGAAACTGTTGCTCATCCTCTAAGCAAACTATTCATCCTCGGGTGCCTTTGCTGGTGCGTTCATCCCCCTAGAGTCTACTGGTGGTGCTTTGAATCCATATTCATCAAATTTTCTTCATATTTTGGCCTTGTTGTGCCACACACAAGTTTGCTACAGGAAACTTTCCAATTCCTGTAGCAGTCTTCTTCTTACTTTGTCTTGCTTTAGCTTGCTTATAAATGGGGGGTGATGGTTTGTGGAGGATATGAATGGAGTCATGGGATGAGTGGAGTGTTGTATGGATGAGTGGAGATGCCTCATGCCAAGTTTTATATGATCTAGCTGCTAATGGTGCAACATAGGGTTGAGAAAGTGAATCCTTGGGCATGGAGTAAAATAAGGGGTTGGGAATGGAAGGTATAGGAAAAAAATAAATTATCATTCTCTCCTTAAAGTTCAGAAATCCTTGAGAGAGAATTTTCCTTCATGAGTGAGTTTCCTGTAGAATTTACGGGAGTTTCCTGTAGTGCTATAGGAATCCTGTAGCTGCTGGATTTTCCTGTGGCAATTACAGTTAGGAGAAAAAAATGAAATTTTTGCCTATATGAGGGGTGTAATGAATGAATGGGTGTAATGAATGAATGGGTGTATGCTGGAGTGGTTCTAGTAATCAAGGCTTGAGGCCTTTGGTAGTATTCTTCCATTGCATCCCATACATCAATACCAAGTTATTGAATATATATTTTCACTCTTACTTTCCAGAACACCTAGTTTTTTCCATTGAACATCGATGCCCTATTGGTGTAACCTCCTTCCTGATTTTCCATGATTTTTTATCTTTATTATAGCTATTAAATTGATCTAAAGTAACTTATCTACTCTGATTCCAATTGTTATAAATTAGGACAAGACTAAGAGGGGGGTGAATTAATATTATGGGAATTTTAAAACTTTTTTTCACTAGTAAATAATACTAGGACACCAATAAACATTTCAAAAACAATTCATAAGAGCATAATATGAATCAAAACAAGAAGCACAAATAAAACACAAAATTTTTTCAAAATTTTCTTTAATTACTTTCACAAAGGAAAGCTTCAACTTTCTATTACAAATTTATCTGGCTCCAACCAAGAGGAAGCTACTAATTCCTAATTTATTAACTACTACTGAAATGAGCTACAACCCATGATTTCTCAACTAATACTTAAAGAAACTCCAACCACTATTGGAAGGAGCTATAACCCCTGATTTTCAAGCTGCCACTTACTTGAACTCCTTGATTAATATTTCGTACCTTTTTCAAATTCAAATAATGAAGACCACTTCCTTTCATACAATAAATGAATTCTCACTTGAAACACTCACCCCAAACACCACAGAATCTCCTTCAACTCTATATGATTACTGATCAATCCATCATACATAGAAAAAAAAAAACATTAACCTATGAAAATACTTTCAAAACTCTATCTTGCAAATTTGATTATGCTTATATAGACATTGAGATGATATTTTAAATTTTTTAACTTTGAATTAAGTTCCACTCTTTTGCTTGCATGAATTCATTTTTTTCTCATCTAACACTTCTGTCAAGAATTTTGAATGTGTCTTGAAGTCTTCAAGCTCTACTCTCTTGTCTCTGTAAGAAAAGTTGAGTTAAATTGTCCAAGTTTTCAAATTTGGAATTTTACAAGTTTTAGCAGGGCTTTAATCTACAATTCTAAATTTGGTAAACTATGAGATTTAGTTGACTGCTAAATATACCTATAACTCTATCCATGCCACCATCCATTCTGCCAACTCATTCATGCCTATTTTACCAACTTTAGTGCTTTGTTGGTTATGATGAAATTCACCAAATGTGGTGCACAACAACAATTATCCAAGCTGCCATACCGTTCATGTGATAAGCCCTCTTTATGGGCCCATAGGGGCTTAAATCATAATTGTCGAAAAATTGAGCACTAATATAAAAAAATTTGTTGAAAAATGTTTAACTAGGTTTAGTATTCATAAATATTAAATGTACATTTTATTCTTGTATATTGTAAAATGAAAGAAAACTTATTATTGTGAATTTTGTAGCATGGGTTTCATGCTCAATCTCTTTCATTTTGGAGGTAAAGCACCCATTGAGTGCTTCTAAGGTTTTCCTTAGTGTAAATAAGTCAAAAGATTCATTTTAATATGAGGAACATCCCATTGGGCAAATTGTAACTTTTAAAGAAAATTATTTTTTTATTTTAAAGTGTCAACATACCCTCCAAGACCAAGTCATATTGGTAGCTAAGAATTCAACCTAAATTAGGGAATTTCATCCACCTTGGAAGCCTATATATAGGAGGGAACTCGACCTCCTATGGAAATCATTCATTCTCTCATCATTCAAGTGAATGAGAAGAAGAAGAAGGAAAATGAAGAAGAAATAAGGAAAAAAACAAGTGTTTGGGTTATTTATCTCTCCCTTTTCACACATGTGAAGGAAAGGAGGCTAAGATTTTGCTGTTGCAATATCAAAATTAGATAAATTGCAGAAATAAGGTCTAAAGAAGGCTCATTAGGTCATCCTAAACCCCTAGAAGGAAGATAAACTCAAGCGGAGATCAAGGGAAGCCTTGGAAGCCCTAAAATTTCTCACACGTGTGGAAGCAACAATAGTTACAGGGGCCAAAAATTTTAGACCTGCAGTAGAGGCCCAAATTCTGTAGTTGGCGAGCGAGTTGTGCTACTTGAAGAGATTTGACTGAGTTTGACTTAGAAAAATGAATAAAGTTATATAGAAGGCCGAAATTTGTCTTACAAGGGTATTGGTATTGGTCTAGAGGTCTTGGAGTTCATCAACTGAAGAATCTATAAGAAGAAATTAGATTTGTGGGTTTTCCTCTCAAGTGGAGAGGGTTTGGCTCTGGCTTTCAACCTATATATTGTGTTCTTGTGTAATGCTCATACTCTTATTTTTTGTATCTGTTTGATGATAAGAATAACACAACAATAAGATAAGAAGCGAATAAGTAAGAAAAAGGAAAAAAGACATGAAAAACAGTTATCAAGTTTAAGAGAAATCATATTAACTATAGCCCTCTAGATTCCTTTACATGGTATCAGAGCTAAGTTTGGATAAGGGAATGATGTATATCATTACATCCTTGAAGAAGTATTTTAAGAAGTGTTCTATGGTATTAAGTCATATCATGAAAGGTATCAAGAAATTATGTAATCTCATATTATCCATCAAGAAAATAATGACCAAGTATTCTATAAAGGACGAAGGTCTATTCTCAACACTTATTGACACATTTGAAGATGAGAATATTTGGGTCATCAATAGTGGAGAATCAAGACATATGAAAAGTGTGAACAAACAACTAAATACCTTATCAAGAGGAAAATTCTCTTTCTCTATTAAACTTGGTGACAAGAAGAGTTATCTTATAAGAGGATTTGGATCAACCTCTCTAGAGCTAGAGAATGGATGAAATATTCATCTCAATGACATCCTATTTATCCCAGGTTTGCAAAAGAATCTAGTTTCCATTTAATGTCTAGAAGATAAAGGAGATATAATTTCTTTTATAGATGGAAATGTTGTAGTATGGGATAAAAAATCTAGCATTGAAAATGCAAATATGATAGGGATTCATGTAAGAAGACTCTACAGATTGCTGAATCCTCTCTCTCAAGCTTTGGTTCACATTGAAGTAAGTCCATGTGAAAATTTGCATAGAAGGTTTGGTCATATTCACTACAAAATATTATCAACTCTAAATTAAATGGTGAATGGAATACTTGAACTCAAGGAGGATCATGAAGGAGTATGCAAAGGATGTGCATTGGGAAAAAATGTCAAGAGACCATTTGAAAGCAGTGCTTCAAGGTCAAAAGAAATTCTGGATGTCATTCATTCTGATGTATCTGTTCATATGTATACAAAGTATCTTGGAGGTAATCTATATTATGTAACATTCATTCATGACCACTCAAGGAAAACTTGGGGGATGAAGTATTCAACAAATTTTAATAATTTAAAGCTGAACTAGATAACCTTACAGAAAGAAAGATAAATATCTTAAGTTCCGATAATGGAGGAGACTATATTTCTATGAGGAGGTTGGGATTAATAGGGAGTTGATAGTCCCATACAATCCTGAACAAAATGGAGTTGATGAATGAAAGAATCGATCTATTGAAGAAAGTGTAAGAGCCATGTTACATGATCAAAATTTGCCAAGATTTTTGTGGGGTGAAGTAACAAATACTGCTATATATATTCAAAATCTAAGTCCTCACATATCACTAGCAATATGAATCCTGAAGAAGAATTCACTGGGAAGAAACCAAGCATGGACCATCTCTGAATATTTGGTTGTCCTGTCTATATTCACATTCTAAAGGATAAGAGAAATAAGTTTAATCCTACAAGCATGAAGGGAATATTTGTTGGCTACAATAATACTTCAATGCCTTATAGAATCAACAAAAAGGAAAAATACCAGATATTAGTAAATTGGGGTGTAATATTTGATGAAAGTATCGCACTCAGGAAATCAAAGGACCTCCCAATGGATTATCATGATGAAATTCCAATATTTGAGGAAGAATGCACCAGGGAGGAAGATAACTCAAATAATGAAGATGAAGGTCCTAGTGAACTTGTACAACATGTGATCATCCTTGAAGCATAAATAACTAATTTGTTGAAGTATTTTGTTCTAGATGCCGAAGGACATGGAGAAGCCAAATGCACATTCAGGAAAAGTAAGAATATGCAGTCTATATGATGAAGTTAATAGAAGAAGAACCATTCAAATTTGAAGAGGTTGTCAAACATAGAGAATGGAAATATTCCATGGATGAAGAGTATCAATCTATAATGAAAAAGAGATTTTGGGAGATCACACCTAGGCCTGAAGAAAAATATGTGGTAAATTCCAAGTAGCTCTACAAGATTAAAAATAAAAAAAATGGAAGTATTGATAAATATAAGGAAATATTTGTGGCTAAGAGATTCTCTCAACAAGAAGCATCAATTATGAAGAGACATTTGCACCTACATCATGGTATACAACTATACGTTCATTGTTCTCTTTGGAAACATCGATGGGATGGAACATGCGTCAAATGGATATCAAGACAACATTCCAGAATGAAGTTATTGATGAAAAAACCTACATAGAATAACCATTGGGATTTTAATTAGAAGATATAGATACTTATGTATGCAGGTTGAAGAAGGCACTATATGGCCTCAAGCAAGCACCAAGGGAATTATAAGAAAGGATGGATGCATACCTACAAAGATTTGGCTTCTCAAAGGGTTATGTTGAATTGAGCCTCCACATAGGGGTTGTGAAGGATGATCAGGTAATAATTCTTCTATATGTGGATCATATTCTCATGACAGGTTTATAAGGTCGTATTCAATAGTGCAAGAAGAAAATAGCAGTAGAATTCAATATGAAGGATGTAGGGATGATTTACTATTATGTGGGGCTAGAAGTTTGGGAAGGAACTGATGAGATTTATCCAAGTCAAGGAAAGAATGTGATTGAGATACTAAAAATGTTTGACATAATGGATTGAAAACCTATGGCAACCCCTATGATCACAAACTTGAAGAGCCTAAGAAGCTTCAAATCAAGCTTGGTGGATCCGACAAGGTATAGACAATTGATTAGCTCATTTATGTATTTGCAAATAATCCACCAAACATTTTTTTGCAGTGAATTACCTCAGTAAGTTCTAGGTAGATCACAAGCATGATCATTGCATAACATCCAAGCATATACTGAGATATCTACAAGGAACATTCCACTACTGCCTGAAGTATGATCAAAGGAATGATGGCCACTTGATTGGATATACAGATTCTGATTGGGGAGATATTGCGATGGATGGGAGAAGCACTACTAGAGGATGCTTTAGTTTGGGATCCTCCATGATCTCCTAGATGAGTACAAAGCAACAATTTTTTGCTTTGAGTGGTGATGAGGATAAATATATAGACGTAAAGTAAGAAAAGAAGATTTATGGTTGAGGAAGATATTGTCTGACTTATTTGAAGGACCAATGGGTCCTACAATGATACATTGTGATAATACCAATTGTATAAGGTTTTTTGAAGATTCAATGTTTCATGGAAGGAAAAAGAATATTAAGAAGTATCACTACATTCAAAAGCTAGTGTAGGATGGAGTGTTGAAGCTACGATACATCTCCCTCATGAACAAGTAACCGACATATTGAAAAAATATCTTCCTAACAATAAGCTTGTATATTTAGAGACAAGCTTGGACTAGTGGATATATCCTCCCTGGTTGAGAGGGAGAGATAAACACATCATTCTTGTCTTCACTATGTGAAGAAAGACTGGAGGATTGGGTAAGCATCTAACATCTGATACTCTTTGAGGATGAGGTAGGGCATCTAGGATAAGAGCAGTTGTAGAGAAAATTCCTTGAGGATATGGTATTCTAAGATTTGAATTATCCTAGAAGGACATATCCTATGAACACCCGGGTGGGGCATGTGCCTTGAGAGACAATGACGATGGTGTCAATCAAACATTGGTCTCATTATCATTATGCTATGATCTTGTGGAGAGGTAGAGATGTTAGTAAATTCCTTACTATGTGACAATGTTGGTTATTTTGATGCAAATATATGGCTTACCAATCTGACTCTTCTTATGAGATCTCTTTAGTTTGAGAATGCCCATGTACTATTTATGAATACCTCCCTATTTAAGAGGGAGTGTGGAAAAAAGTGTAACTAGGTTCGGTCTTCATAAATATGAAATTTACTTTTGATTCTTGTATATTGTAAAATTAAATAAAATACATTATTGTTGTTTTTGTAGCATGGGTTTCATGCTCAAGGTATTTTATTTTAGAGGCCAAGCATCCATTGAGTGCTTCTAGGGTTTGTCCTAGGGTGAAGAAGTTAAAAGAGTCATTGTCATATGAGGAAGACCCCATAGAGAACATTGTAACCTGTAAAAATAATTATTTTTATATTTAATATCTCAAGATACCCTCCAAGACCAAGTTGTCCTCGTAGCTAAGAAGTCGACCTAAACTATGGAAATTTTTCCATCTTGGAAGCCTATATATAGGAGGGAACTCGACCTCCTATGAACATAATTTATCCTCTCATCATTTAAGTGAAGGAGAATAAGAAGAAATCCAACGAAGAAGAATGAAGGATGAAGACAAGTGTTTGGGTTATTTCTCTCTCTCTTTTCATACGTGCGAAGGAAATGAGGCTAGGGTTTTGTCATTACAATATAAAACTTGGAGAAATTATAGAAATAAGGTTGAAGAAAGGTTCATTAGGTCATCATAAAGCCCTATAATGAAGATAAACTCAAGCTAAGGTCAATGGAATACTTGGAAGCCCTAAAATTTCTCACACATGTGGAGGCAACAATTGTTGTAGGCGTTGAAAATTTCAGACCTGTAGTAGAGGACCAAATTATGTAGCTGGGGGTCAAAGTTGTGCTGTTGGAAGATATTTAACTGGGTTTGAATTTGATAGAGGAAGATCAAGAATGCCAAACGTGGTCTTCGAAGGGTATTGGTATTAGTATATAGGTCTTGGAATTCGTCAATTAAATAATCTATAAGAAGATAATAAATTTATGGGTTTTCCTCTTAAGTGGAGAGGTTTTGGCCCTGACTTGCATCCTATATCCCATGTTCTTGTGTAATTTTGATATTTTTTGTTTGGTAGTTGTTTGATGATAATAATAGCATAATAATAAGGGAAGAAGTTAATAAATAATAAAAAGGAAAAATACATCACAAGAAATTATCTAGTTTAAGAGAATCATACTAACTATATCCCTCTAGATTTATCAACAACCTTAACATATAACCTCCACTAAGCATGAATTTATTCTAAGCCCTGAGGGATCAATCCATCACTATGAATATTCCATGCCCATGGTCACAATGTACACATAAAACCAAGTATTGGTGCCAATATTTTATCTTCTATCTCTTTACCCAATGGTGCACCTTATCTTCTGGGGTCTAGGGTGATGTGCCATGTGGAGTCCACCATGCTTCCTATGCACCACTATGATTGGTCAATGCTATTTTATTTTTCCATCTATGATCCACAGTTTCCCCAAGCCTCATTAACCCATATAAACTCCATGCCACTCTCTTTGGAACCTCTGGGGTCCTTGGATTTCCATGGTCTAGGATTACGTGTCCCTGTCGGAGCTATGCCCCACACTTGGACCAATCACATAACAATCAAGGTGAGATATCCTTTCCATGCATAATAATCCATGTCCCAGAGCTATTTCCCCAAGTGGTTTAGCCCATGCAACTTTCAAATATTGTGGGGTTACTCTTATGAGATGACGTGTCTACTAGTTTTGCAAGGGTGCCAGGTGTCACTCACTGAGTGGTGCCATGTCTCTCATTTATGACTCACTTAGGTACCTAAATTTTTTTAATTTTCATGCCACATATCACCTTATGATTGGTGCCACATCATGTTGACATCATGCTGACATAATCATGCCACCATGTCTCCACATCATGTTTGGAAGCCAATCAAAAACTTCCATATGTCTTATTTCAATTCATCCATGTAGTTAAGTGCTTCATCATCGTACAATGCAAGAGGGGTCCTAGGTATGTGTTTTTATGACAATTTCCATTTTTAAAATACTTTTCTTTGGGGTGACTTGTTATATGCGTCCACCTCGTGCACTTCCTTTCATTGGTCCACCATGCCAACTTATCTTTCCACTTCACCCCGACTCTTCAGTCCTTGGGACTTTCACTCACAGGCATCTTCGTAACTTTCAGGGAAAATCTACCGGTGTGAGATGTCCCTACTGATATTTTATTTGTCCATGCAGGCCATGTGCATGCCTACTCGAATGCTATATGTATGATGAATGTGCTGTGGGGTCCTTAGCCTTGACCAAATTTGAATTTAACCCTAAAAAACTTTGACTGTCAATAAATTTCAATCCAGGAGCTCTTTCTTAAACTTCCATATACTGTTGGAAATATATTTTCAAGATATATCCATCTAAATAGTTTCCAAGAGCTACTGATATGATCTTATGAAATGGAATTGACTCCAAAGTATCTTCTCCTTAACCATTCTTGTTTCAACTACCTATCTCTTTGCCATCAATGAAAACTTATATCTAACGAGTTTTATTTACATATTCATTTCCATAGAATTAATTGTTACATAATTTACCCTTTTTTTTAATAACTAGAGGGTTACATCTGTATATAATTGTAATTAATTCTATCTCATGCTTAGAAATAAAATAAAACTTGGCAATTTAATCTCAACATAACATAACAAGAACCCAGTTACTTATCTGAATCTTGTAAAATACAATAGGAGTTGCCACACTCCTCCCAACTATTGAATTAATCTCCCAGTAGTTCCCTTGGATCTATAGAGTCCTTTCCTGTTAGAAAACAAATCAACGATATTTCATAATTTCACCTCCTCAATCCCTAACAACATTTTGCTAATTCTAGGCTAAATTATTTTTCTACACAAATGTAGTCTTTATCTCCCACTTTTTAATTTTATATTACCTTTATCTCCCACAATATTCTTCTTGAAAACATATTCCCTCATGAAATTTCTCTTCATTCACAATCATTATCATGATAAGAAAAAATCATCCCCCAAGTTGAAGGAATTTTCTCTTTTTCTGTTTCTGTCCTTTCTTGGACCATAACTGATTCAAACTATTTCCTAATAGTTGGGAGCCTAACTACTCCAGTGGTGGATATTCTTGTATTTTCCAAATAAATAAATAAGTGAAATAATATTATATTCATAATAATATATTGATATTTATATTATTCAACTTTAGTCTTGACCCCACAAAAAACATTTCAAAAATATTTACAATAAATATAATTAATAATATTTCCAAAAGCCATTTCACTGGGGGTATCACATTAAGGCATTCACATTGGAACATCGCAATGATACTGATTCAAAATTTATGTGGATATAACAACACTTTTGATTAATGTAATATTTTTAACAAAGACAATGAATAATTCATGCTATAGTTTGAGAGGACTACCACAAAATTCAAAACCTCTTATACATGGACACAAATCATTTACCAGAAGATTAGAAAGAGATCTTTGTGAAGGTACCAAATATCATTAGTACTTCGTTCAAATATGTTGCTAGTAATAAACAAAGAGAGAAGGGGATGGATCTAGAAAATGATGATATAGGTAAGGGATAAGTTCCATCAATTAAGTTTAGAGGTGAGGACATGGTAGAGAAGATCATGAACTTGAAAAATGAATATTCTATGATGCAGTTGCTACATGAGTGCATTACTCACCAGAGAGGCATTGATGAAGATTCATAAGTGTTGTTATCACAAACAGCATGAGCTAGAAAATAAGTTAAGTGATATCCATAAATGTTCTGAAGTGTTTGAGATTGTGAAGGCTTATCTAGATTATATGCTCTTAAGTGTAAGCTCAACTTGTGACCTTACAGATCATGTGAGTGACGAGGAGAGGGAGCTAGATATTTCCAAGTATTAGGTTCTTTCCACTTTAAAAATAAATTGATGCCATTGTGGATAAGGGGAATTACATAGATGGTGCTAAATAAGCCTTTGAATATGATGATCAAAATTTGAAAGAGACATCAATTTGACTTACTGTATATATTTTTTCCTTCTATTATGTATAGTCATATCATATAGCCTTCATGGATTTGTACCATAGAAAAATATCTTCAGATATAAAGTGGTTTTTCACAATGCTGGGGCCTTTGTTTTTG
Source organism: Pinus albicaulis (assembly GCA_034641835.2). Lineage (NCBI taxonomy): Eukaryota > Viridiplantae > Streptophyta > Pinopsida > Pinales > Pinaceae > Pinus > Pinus albicaulis. Next base: position 447,025,416 of record CM076570.1, read on the forward strand.
ACAAGACAATTTTGAGTTGCGGAAGTATAGGAGCAAAAGTAACGGGTGGCAGAGCGCAATTAATATAGGTAAGGAGCTGTTTCAGATGCAGAAAACATGAAGACATGTTGTGGAGCATAGGCAGGTGACATCATAAATGGCATGAACGAGAGACAACGAACATGCAGTAGAACTCCCAAAAACATAGCCAGTGACGGAAAAGAGACGGAAGGAAGCAGAGCCCAAGGGAACAATTGAGCGGAAAAGGGGAAAATACTGGTAGTGTTAGTTGGCAGGAGTAGATGAGAAAATAAGGAACGTCTTCGAGGGGAGACAAAGGTGGATAGTGGGTCAGCGTCTAGGAAGAGCTTTATGGAGCTATATGTACTGAATTGAGATGTATTGAACTCTGCGGAGTATGTTTGTAATGTTTTGAGGTAAATTAATAGAACCAGACTGATGTTGTGTTGTGTGCTATGGAATAGTTAATACTTGTTGATTATTATATGTGTGGCTATTTTAAAATTTTAATTCGATGCTCAGAATGTGTATGAATGAATGATAACTTCTCTCTTAATTGATATATGATGAATGTGATTTGTATGAAATGATGAATGACTTGCTATTAGTAATATCTCCTCGATGTTTATGGTCTATTTTCTAATCCCAGTAAGGTCACGACATGCCTCGGGTGACACTCCTTGCTATCTTGAGCAAGGTAAAAATGCCGGTGTTGTCCTAGAATACAGTGAAATCTTGTTGGCTCTAAGTCTAAAACTGGGTCTTGCCCAAAGACCTCCTTTTTTGTCAACAAATGGTTTCGATGCTGGGACCTGAAAACTTATCTATAAGCTAGATCATGGTATCGAGGATCTATGAGAGAGAATTTTTTAGTTGGTGGGACAATCATGTAAATCAGGTCATATCACAACAAGCAGAGCTTCGACAGCAGAGGGAAAATTCTGTCAAGGATCAAGTTCTGTTTTCTGATTTGACGAGCGATTTGTATGAAATTTTCTAGGAAAATTTCCTAATGAGATCCATAACTGGTTGTGAAGACTCCATATCAAGTCACTTCCTGGAGGATTGCGTCAAGCCCATCGCAATTGGACGCATATATATTTAATAGCACTACATCGGTTAGATATAGATCTAACCCGAGAAGTAGATTTTTGGGTACAAACTACCTTGGAGGGGTACATTGTGGAGTTTGTCGTTGAGTGCTACCAATATTTTACAAAATTAGAAGATATATTTAAATCTGGGTTGTGGGGAAGGTTGTTGAAGGAAGTCCCGTTGTGGATTAAAGCTTTGATGGTGGACGAAGGCCTAATGCTATTCCAAAGCCCCGAGATGGAGACTTAAACCTCTAGTACTTGGGGAAGGAGTGGGGGGGAAGATGATATGAACAAGGAAAAAGGGGGAATAGAGATATGGACGTCGGAAGCTCCAGTAGGTTGAGTGATCGAAGAGCACATAGGAGGGCGCAGATTGCTCAAAAGTGGCGGGAAAGGGCGATACGAGAGTTTGAAAAGTGAGAGAGGAATCGACAGAGTAAGGAAGAGGTGACATAGATGATAGAAGAAAGAGAAGGTTAGGTTGGACCCAAAAAAATGGTAGGGTCCGTCAAGGAAGTTAGGTAAATTTATAGGATCCCAACCCGAAGAGAGAAAGGAATGAAGTCTGGTAAGGAGGAGGACATGTGCCCTGAGGAAGAGTCTGATGTGGAGCTGAATGTTGCAATGGAGAAACTATTCCGAGAGAGGCCGACAACCATAACACAAGGTAATCCTATTCCCCAAGTTTCAAGTAGCACTAGTCCTAACCTTCCCTTGGTACTCTACCATCCACCTGATAAGTTCTTGATCAAGTTACGGGAGTCTAGAAAGTTGTGTAGTATTCAGTCCAGAGTATAAATAACTGCTAGTAATAGTGCTAGCATCAAAATCTCTCAGCCAGGAAGAAGAGGTTTCATATTGGTAGCACCAACGCAAGCAAAGATGGCAGGATGATTTACCTGATACCCAAAATTTTTCGGAAAAGGTAATGATGATGTAGAACAACATTGGTATCTGTGTGAAGAAATTTGGAGAGCTCGAAAGACACTGGATGCAGTCAAATTAATTGAATTTCAAACTACATTAAGAGAAAGAGATTTACATTGGTTAATCAAATGGTCAAAAGTACATCAAAACCCAACAATAGATGATGTTAAAAGGGAATTCGTCCAAGAATTCAAGCTACCTCAGAGGAATCAGCAAGGATTGTCTCAATTATGGGAAATTAAATAGAGGGAAGGGGAAACAGCTTGGGATCTGACGAGAAGGTTTAAAGACATAATTGGAAAGATAAGCTACCCAATTGATCCAAACCACTAGTGGGATTGGTTCATTAAAGCACTCCTACCATTGACAAGGACACCTTTGACCCAACAAAATATTGATACCTTTCAAGATGCAATGGAGCAAGAAATGAAAATAGAAGCAATGGATGGATACCTGCAAGATTTTAGAGGGGGAGCAGCAGTGCAAGATCTGTCCATAATGGGACTGCAACATCAAATAGCCAATTTTATGGAGAAACTAAAATATATTTAAATAGTGTGACTCGTAAGACCCAATGTATGGTGTACACGTTGCTTAATGGAAGGACTTGTAGTTATCGAATGCCCGAGGTTGCGAGGAGCCAATGTTGGGACTTCGACGGCTGGAGAATAGGGGGCCCCGCCAGTTGGACAAGTTGGGTAGGTAAACACTGAAGGGTTATACCAACCACAACCCCACTTCCCAGGACTTCCAAATCAGTAGAATCAACCAACAATAGAGTGCTACGAAATATGAAAAGGTATTGGTCATCCTCCACAATTGTGTCCAATTCTGAAAAAGTATTCAAATTTTCCAAACAACATTTATTGTGTGTTTTGTGCCTCAACAACTCACCATACATAGCAATGGAGAGCCCTGGATGCATTGGCAGATCGATTCGATAGATCGTCCTATAGATTAAATAATACTCCAAGAGAAGGAGAAGGGGGGGAATGAAAGGTAGCAGAACTGGAGGAAGAGGACCTGTAAGGTGTTATAACTACGATCAAGAAGGTCACGTAGCGAGGGAATGCCCGCTACTAAGGTGACCATGGTGCTCCAAATGTAGAGTGAATTCTGATGCTATTGAAGACTTCCCAGAGATGATCAAGATATGGGATGAAAGAACCAAATAATGAGGAGCTAATCTGCTTAATGCAGAGCCAAGGATAGTAGAGCCTCAACCTCTGAAAATTCTAGCAATAATAACTTGAGGAGGGAAGAAAATGGGGGAGGATGCATGAGAAATGGACCTGATAAAGTTAGTCAAACCTACATCCCCAAAGAAGATATTAACCCAGATCGACAGAAGCAATACTTTAGAGAAGCACTGAAGAAATTCTCAAAGCTAGGGAGTCATAAGAGTATGGAGCTACTGCAACCATCCAATGAATGGAAAAATATGGTCAGTACAGGGACACCTATAGAAGAATGTTTCCGAATGTTCCTGAAAAATTGTGAACAATGGACATATGCTAGAGTAGTTGAAGCAAAATATAGAGATGGTTGTTCAAGGAGGAGAAGGACATGAGGAATCAAGCAACAAAACCAAAAAATATATAAGAAGAGTAAAAATAAATGGAAGAAGAACTCGAAAAGAGTTCCATATAAATGCCCAAGTTGCGGGATTCCAAATAAGAGACACAATGTTAGATTTAAGAATCAGATGTCAACATTTTGCCTAGAAAGACATGGGAAGCACTAGGAAAGCCAAAGCTATCATATTCACCAATACAACTAAGAATGGAAAATAAATACTGGATTGTAACAATAGGAAGGTTGGAAGAAGTCGAGGTTGATGTTGTGGGAGTAAAACCTATATGGACTTTGAAGTAATAGATATCATGGGTGGAAAGGATCCCTATCCTGCCTTGTTGGGAATAGATTGGGCCTTTGAAAATTATGCAGTTATCAATTTGAAGAAGGAACTAATGATATTCAAAGATGGGGAGATCAGAGTGGTCCACCCATTGGATTCAGGGACCCTGATACATAGAAATTTTCGACAACAGGGAAGACGTAGAACTTCTAGGTCAAATATACCAAATGATAGTAGGAAAAAGAGAAGATTACATAATTCCTATAACAGGAGGAACAATAAGTTGGAGGAGTGTTGAGAGTTTTGATGTTGTATCAGAAGTGGTGTGGGATGATTGGCATCAGGGAGGATACACAATCAACACTAGAAGATGCACCAATGTTCAGGGACTCAACTGGATTGGCACAGAGGTAAGAGAATACCAAACTCTTACAAATATGAAAACTGTGAATACATTCATTACCAAAGTTGAAGACAAGGTACCAATAGAGCATAAAATTCCTCTCATGGATGTAACATTACAATCCATTTCAGCAAGATGGTGGGAAACCCATCGCAACTCTCTCTATATATGGGAAGATGTAGCCAAAGCATTAAGAACAAGATTTCAGGTAGCTTTAGGACCGCAACTAGAGGAAAAGTACCAAGGAGACTCGGATCCCTTGGTACATCTAAATATCTGTGAATGTAAGTGGAGAGAAGAGGAATATCCAAAATATTTATGGGTACACAACTTCATACATTCACTGAACACCATTCTGAAAGGTTGGTGCCTGACAGAGGAAAATAAGAGAGGGACAAACACCTGGGAAAAAGTTGCAGAAAGATTTACCCAAAGTGTTTCTTTTAAAGGAGATGCAAAACAAGTTGCAGATACCTCACACGAAATTAAAAGAATATTATTTTTTTGAGAGCTTGAGGAAACTGAGGAAATATCAATGTAAGATCAAAGAGCCATAGAATTAGTAGGATTCAAAAGAATAGATCGAGAGATAGATGACGATGATTTAGAAAACCTTCGACATCTATCCTTTGAAGAAAAGGAAGGAGAATGAGAAATACAAGAGGAACCAACTACTTACGGATTACACCTGTTACCCCTTGAAAAAATAATGAATGCGTTTACGTCAATTTATATTGTCAATTTTTTTTTTTTTTGGAGGGGCTTCGTGGTAATTTGCAGCCGATGAAAAGTCAAGTAAAATTTCGGCCAAACTTTGGTAAGAAATTCGCCAAAATTTTGTGTCGTTAGACTTTACAGGCCGTCGGCGCAAAAAACAATTTGGGCGAACATTTTTTAAATGTTCGGCAGAACTAACACGTCCGCAATTACGTAGAGCCAAGATCTAAATACATTTCTTCAACTTTGGACTGATTAAACTCCATGAAAATTTCTGAATTAACTGTCGGAACCAAGACAAGCATTTGAAGAATTAAATCTGCTTTCAGGAAATATAACTTTTATGGAATTTCATAAATATTTACTAATTTTAATTAATTTTGTAATAAAACGGGTGCAAACAATTTCTGAAGGTCATTATGATTTAGTGAAATCAATATTCTTTATCTTCCAAAATACACTAATTAAAAAAAAAAATTATGGTGCATTACATTGCTCCGTCATCTGTAATGGGTAGTTTTTCGATTTTTAGTTATAACTTATATGTTGAGAAATTTCATGCGTCGTGAAACATATTCAAAATATGCAGTTTTTTCATATTGGACTAGTTCAAAAAATTCTAGTAATTATGATATGCATCAGTTGGTTTTGTAAATATAATGAAACTGGAATATACTCTATCTAGATTGTTGTAACACATTTTTTTTCTAAAAAACACAAAGTTTTCAAAGAATAAACTAGTGCATAATAACATGAATTTTTATGAATCCTTTGATTGTTAAAAACACACACTCAAATAAACGCTAAGTTGACATATCAAATGTGTATAAAAAATTTCCAAAAAATAAGTAATAGAAAGCTAATAAAATTTCTGACAACTTTTATTTTTATCGCAAAATGAAATTCTAAACAGAAAAATTGTTTGGGCTTGCAGAAAGTTGAAGAATAGAAAAAAATGGATTTTTTTTCTCAAAAAAGGGCAAAAAGTGTAACCCAAATTCACACCCCCCTGAAGACAAAGAAGCAAAACATTGGAAGAAAAGAAAATCCCAAGATCACATCCATCGGAGATTATTGGGATACATAAGCCACAAAATAAATTTTTGACCTGCTACAATAATATGAAGACCTATTCCCATTTGCAGTGGCAGAACTCAAAGGAATTAAAGGAGATTTGGAGGAGATGCGCATAGTACTGAAACCTGATGCCAAGCCAGTAAAATATAGATCTTACCTCTTGGATCTGAGAGTAAAAGAAAAGGTTAAAGCAGAAATAGACAAAATGTTGAATGCATGCTTGATCTTTCCAGTTGAAGAAGCAGAGTGAGTTAGCCCAATAGTAATACAGAGTAAAAAGGAAAAATAAGAAATTAGAGTATGTGTATACTACAAAAGTCTAAATAATTCATGTATTCATGATCCCTTCCCAACACCATTCAGTGACGAAGTTATAGAAAACGTGGCGAGAAACGAAGCATACTCATTCACAGATGGTTTCTCGGGGTATCATCAGGTACACATAGCCGAAGAATGTAAAAGAAAAACTACCTTCACAACAGAATGGGGATTATATGCCTATCACATCATGCCTTTTGGGTTAAATAATGCTCCAGTTGTATTTTCACAGATATTAATAGTAGCCTTCAGAGATGATATTCATAAGTTTCTAGAAGTATACATGGATGATTAGATGATGTATAGTTTACTGAAAAACCATGCAAGTCTATTAAGGATAATATTTGACAGGTGCAGACAACTTCAAATTTCTCTGAACCTCAAAAAGTGCACCTTTGCAGTACCATTTGGAACACTGTTGGGACATGTCATCTGTAAGCAGGGTGTATGTGTGGACCCCTCAAAGGTGGCAACAATTGTGAATATGGATGCCCCGAAAAATGTTAAGTAGTTGAGATCACTACTTGGACACATCAGATACTACATGAATTTCATCCGCAACTATGCGAAGATCACAACATCACTGGAAAAGTTGTTGCGGAAAATAGAACAGTTCATATGGAATGATGAATGCACTAAGGCATTGGACACATTGAAGGAGAAACAATTCCATGTGTACATTGATGCTTCAAGTATTGCTTTGGGAGCGATGCTAGCTCAGCTAAGGGAAACCTCCATAGACCACCTAGTGTACTTCACAAACTTAAAGTTATCAATGAAAGAAAGGAACTACACAACAATAGAGAGCTAAGATCTGGCGATGGTATACTCTTTACAGAAATTCTGCCACTACTTATTGGGAGGGACTTTCAAATTCTTCACAGATCACTCGACATTGAAATATTTAGTAAAAAAACCTGTCTTGGAGGGTAGAATTTGTAGGTGGCTTCTACTATTCCAAGAATTCACTTTGAAGTCATATTAAAGCCGAGAAGACAAAATGTCGGTCCCGACCATTTGTCAAGATTGGAAAACGGAGAAAATTTGGGACCACTTGATAATCAGCTGCCGAATGCTGACCTTTTCTGGGTAGAAGCCATTCCAAATTATCTGAAACAAATAGCAACATACTTAGCCACATGCAAATGCCCAGCAGAATACACAACTCAGAGAAGACACTTAGTAGTCAAAGCAGGTGAGTACCAAATCATAGCTTGGAAGTTGTACACAATGGGTTTGGATCATATACGAAGGTGTGTATTAGATCATGAAAGAGTATACATCTTGTGGGAGAGTCACAATGGAGTTGCGGGAGGCCATCTCGGCGCAAAACCCACCGCAAGGAAAATACTACAAGCAGGATTATGGTGGCCAACCATGCACAAAGACAACAAGGAATATGTGAATAAATGTGATGTTTGTCAGAGAATGGGGTGATCATCACATTGTGATGAGCTACCCCGACAACCTGTAAGGGCTATGCAGGCATTTGAAAAGTGGGTAGTCGACTTCATAGGACCAATTTCACCGATTGTGTGACACTCACAAGTAATATATATCATCACTGCAACTGACTACCTTACAAGATGGGTAGAGGCGGCACCAGTAAAGGACTATACAATAGATACATCAGCCAGGTTTATATTTAATAACATCATTAGCAGGTTTGGCTATCCAAGGAGCCTAAAGAGTGATTAAGGAACACATGTAATTTATGCTATAATCAAATCACTGCTGGAGGATTTCATCATACAACACCAAAAGAGCATCCCGTACCACCCATAGACAAACGAAACTGTTGAAGCCTTCAACAAAATCTTGGAGAAAGGGTTAACAAAGATATGAAATGCTAAATGCGATGTCTGGGATGAAATAATACCAGCCACGTTGTGGGCATACATGAAAACCATAAATAGGTTGCATAATTAAACTCCCTTTCAATTGGTGTACAGGAAAGAAGCAGTAGTACCAGCCGATTTTGTTATACCAAGTCTCTTAATTTCCACAACAACACAAATGGCGGAGGAAGAATCCATCTCTGCATGCCTTCATGAATTGAAGGAACTAGAAGAAGATAGGTTTCTAGCGAATTTCCATCAATCGATATATAAATAGAGACAAAAGGCTTGGAATGATCGCCACATCAAGCGAAAAACATTTATGATTGGCAGCAAAGTACTGCTCTATGATATCAAATTCTAGAAATTCCTAGGAAAGCTTAGGATGAACTGGATGGGGCCGTACTATGTCATAGAGATCAGGGACTCAGGAGTGATCAAGATAGTGCAATTGGATGGAGAGATACTTCAAGGATGAGTTAACGACGCACGCCTGAAGCCCTATCATGAGTAAACAACAAAGCATTTTATTTATAATAACTCTTGCACTCGAGAGAAGTAAGTAGATTAGATTCAATAACTCTCTCGCAACTGAGATGAGTCATAGAATAATTTATGTTTTGTTCCTAAAATAATTATTTCAACCCAATAGAGTAGGAGTCTTTAATATCAAATCCACTTGTCGTGCAAACACAACCATCACCCTGTTGCGATATGGAGACCATATCACAACCAATTGTGGTTAGGGGGGAGTCTACAGTGTTACAGAGCCCAAGCGTGTCATCCATCATTCACTCATAATGAGCCATCATAGCAGTGTCAGTCCGTTAGATCACCCAAAATTTTAGAAATAATTGCTATAATTAGTAATCCCCATACCGTAATAAATTTTCCACATTAAGATATAATCATTGGCTATCACGTCTACCCAACTTATGAAGCCACCATCAACACTATCAAAGTCCACCTCACCCAAGTAACTAATCACACGATTATAGCCACAGGGAGAGACAGTAAAAATTAATTAGTTATGGTGTCGCATCAGCATCCTGCATGCCAATAGTCCTACTTTATTTTCATGGAGGAGGGAAACAACAAAGTACCAGAGAATACTAAATTACTAGAGCAAGAAAATGCTATAACGGTTAGCTCGACTTCAACAAAAAAAGCTCAGAATAATAGACCAATAGCAATTCGAGTGTACTGTAGGAGGAAGAAAATGATGAAGGTGACTGCTTCAGTGGTCGAGCCAAAGCTCGACGAAAGAATTCAAAGGTTAGAGTCACTGGTTAGAAAATATGATAATGCCACCCTCATAGATACCAACTTCATAGATTCATTCCAGTTCCTAGCGCTAAAGAGGAAATTTTATATAAAAAATCATGTGTAGTAAAGAGGAAGCGAAGTAGCGAGGGTGCATCCAAACTTTAAAGGCATCCAAATATCGACAATTCTGCATCTTAGAAGCCTACCAGTGTTTGGGACAACGGGAGCAACAATGCAGTATACCAAATTCCTCATCAGCAGAATCCAGAACGGGTCGATGTGGCTTGGGAGGGATATCTCAATTCACATAGAGGATATAAAAAGACTTACAAACCTATTAGTAGGAGGAAGGGATGTGTTATTAGCCTTCCAAAACACATATAAAAGAGCAAAGAAGGCAGGGGACTGTGATTACTAAAAGGAATATGAGATGAAGAGAGGAGGAAAGGGAGCCAAGATTGATCTTATCAACATGCCATCCTTGAAATTTGCATGCTATTTGATTTTAGGAAAGACTATGAGGTACTATACCAAGGGGGAATGCACCCTCGATACAATATCAGGTGCAGAACATTGCATAAAAGGGGCACAATTGAATTGGTGTGCGTTTTTGCTACAAGAGCTTTCGAGGTATGTGGGTATAACTTCAAGAAGGCTACAAGATTCATATATGGTTATTTAATTATGGCTCTAGTGATGTGGAGGTGGAGTCCACCAGGAGGGAGGCAGCTTGCAGATATCACCGAAGATGAATCAATGGCCCTGAAGGTCACCCCATGGAAAGTATCAGGTGACCTGAGTAGCAAGCAAATAAACGAAGAAGCCTTCGCAGGCTGGTATTGACAGATGATAGATGTGGTTAAAAGTTAGCAAACGGTCCCAGGAGCCTGCTGGACAGATAATTCCCTCAGGTATGGTTTTGGGTGTCTCACAACCGAACTTGGATTCGGCCAAACTGTGTTGATGGCGATACCTTTCAAAAAAATCCACTAAAAAGTTTAGATAAAAGAGGAGGCGTTTCATGCAGAAATATCCTCATGGCTAGGAACAACAATGGAAATTGGGAGTGAGAACCCGATTTATTCATTTGATGCTATGCTTCCTGACCCACTTCCGGGAGAGACACCGACTGAGACAACTAAGAGGGTCTCGCAATTGCAACTGCAGTCGCTGCTAGACTAGCTGGACACCCGAGTGGAGGCTTTTAACAAGTTAATGGGAACTCATGGAAAAAATTTACTATATTTCCATCATTTTCTAAGTTTCAAATGTTTAATTTTACATATCCATCAACAACAACGCCTGTCCTAACCGCATTACCATCCTGTTGGTGTCCTGTGTTTTGATAGTTTGGCAAATCAAAAGATAAGGCAACATCAGAACCAATCTTTAGAGTTCCAGGATCTAGTCCTCCTTTTCTCAGAGAGGGATCTCTCAAATTATTTGTTTAGGAAAAGGTTTATCTTGTGTGCTTTGGATATTGGTTTTAGACTAGTTATTAAGTGTAGGTGTTTTATTGTTTGTTTGGTTGAATTGATACAACAGAATATGAAAGGTCTAGGAAAGGTAGGTAGAAAGAGGAAGTAGTAGCTTCATTGGGAAATGGAGTAAAAAAGAGGTCATAACAAACTTATCAATGGATATGGGATATCAGAGGGAAAATCTAACTTGGTCGCAGGATCCTTTGGTTTTGGAATGAGATGAACATCAATGATTTGGAAAGAGAAATTTGATTCTCAATGAAGGGAACTTGAAAACATAACTTGAACAATAAAGAAATATTTGATAGACAGGGCTAACCATAAATTCTACAAACATTATTTAAGCAAATAATGAGTTCAAGACAACTTTCAAAATGAAATCTAAGATTCGGGGAACACCCTATTTCCTCAAATATTTTATTTCAAATGAGTTAGAAAACATAAAAGATTCACTGATAATTGCATTCATAGAAGAAGGAACACCTAACACATCTATGATTACAACTATAAAGACATTTAAGCCAACTGTTTAAGCAAGGACAAAGGGAAAGATCATAACAGACCTCCTTGGCTCACTATAAACAGAAATACTTCAAAGGGAGACTTCAATAACAGCCTTTAAGTGGCAGCAGACAAGCAGGGAGAACCATAAATCATGCTGAAACCAACTTATTCGAACTATCATAGAAATAAACAAGCATGAGGACTAAAGAGAGAGATTAAAGACTCTAAAATACCTCAGCAGAAGAAAACATGAAACAATGAAGGATGAACAGGTCTAAGGTGCTTCCAGGAGTCATTTCTTAGCCTAAAAATTTCAACCTACTGTAGTAAGAAATTATGGAACAGAATGAAAACAGGAGAAAACATTAAACAGTTCAGAATACTTCACCAATAGCCAAGCTCATGGATCCAATGATAGAGCCTTCTCAGTAACAAGCATGCAACAACATCATTAGGGCTTCCAAGACTTCAATTTCTTCTTTAACTTCAACAGACTATGTATTATTCCAGAGAGTTTCAGTATTACAACTAGTGATCAACCAACCCCTCTCTCATCTTCTCTAGTAGTATTTATAGAAGAATGAGGAGGTGAGATCTGATAAAATATCTCCAAAGATAATTAATACAGTCTTAAAGGCTTCTCGGCCTTTGAGGGGCTCGATGAAGAAGCTTACATATGTGTCTTCTGTATTAAATATTTCACATTAAAATTGAGCTCAAAGAGAGATTTTGTTGACTTTTAAGGCTCTGTTCCAGGATGTAATAACTCTGCTGATATTTTTTCATTAAGTTTATTTGAAGAATTAAATCTTTGGCTGTGCTGAGGCAAATGTCTGATTTGATCAATAACTTCGGCCTCTGTTTGAATGCTTTGAGGCAACAGGTGGCTCTGTGGTAGCTGGGAGGAATCAATTTTTCTCAGATGTGGCGGTGGAGGCCTTTCTGTCTGATAAAAAACTCATGATTTTCTTTAATTATGTTTTAATTTGGAGGATTAGGCTTTTGATAATAAATCTTAGCCATAATCCTCACAAATTTGTCTTCAATATTCTGTTCCTGTGTTCTGTCTTCGACACTGATACTCTTTTAATTTATTTAACTTTGTGTCTTGTTGATGTGTAGGCCGCGCAGGGCTCATATGGCATCAACGCCCATGAAGCATCGACGAGACGTGGAAATCGAACCCTTGGATGGATTTCCTCTAATGAATCGAAGGTGGGAGAATCGTCACTCTCAACCTTTGGCTTTTTCTTTAATATGATGGAAAACCATTGAAACCTGCAAAATACGAACAATAGTTATAAAATCCTGCTTTATTTAGGTTTTACTGCTTCAGAAGGTATGGGGAGGAGCATGGCCATTGGATGGCATCATCCAACAATGTAGATCTGTTTGGAGGAGGTTGAAAGGAAAGTGGAGGAAGAATTAAGACAGAGCCGTTGATCGCGCAGTGATCGACGGTCGGGATTGATCAGGAGAAAATAAAGCGAGGGAGTCACTTTACGAAAAAATGGCGAAAATTTGATGAAAAAAGGTTAAAAACCTTTGTTATGAGGAAAATATGGTTAAAAATGGTGTTTGGGGTTCGGGACAATCGTGGGCCGTCGGATGAGATCGAACTACAATATTGACGGCAGAGATTTTTTGTTAAACACCCTTTATCAAATATTATACCCCAGACTTCAAAACTTTGATAAAACCAAGCTGCATAACTATTTCGGATCACAAAAGGTGTTTGTTGACGTTAGGGTGTTTGTGACTCGAAATCCTTATGAAATCCGCCATATAAAGTTCCCCGGGTCCATTTTGGGGCCTGCTGACATTAGGGTGAATGTGACCCAAAATCTTTATGAAATATGCCATATAAAGCTCCCTGGGTCCACATTTCACGACTATGCGAGGAATCAAACGAGACCCGCTCCAATCAGTTGTTACCGCGTGTGCGCTGACATGTATGCTAACTAGGCATGGGGACCACGGGTTCAGGAGGACTGCCAACTACTGTCGTGGCCGTGGGGACCAGGGCGATTAATTGTGGGCCATGGGTCGTGTCGTACCTTAGTTTATCCCCTAAGCTTCTTTTGAGCGCGATCGCCATCCGATGAGCCGGCCTCAGATCAGACGGCATATGCCAATATCGCACTGAGCCCACAGTCGACCTTTGATGAGCGGGGAGGGTGGTATCTCCAAACCGCTCAATGCCACGTATCGGCCTGTGGCATTGATCGCGTCCAAATGGGGAATACAACTTTCATTTCAAAGGCGGTGCGATCAAACTGCTCCGGTTTTTGAACAGTAAGTGACCGTGGGGACCACCGGGGCGATTGATTTGAGGGACGTCAATCTGCAGATCAAATCGATGGTGGGGAGCGAATTAAGCTTTGCACCGGCGGAAACCTTTTCAAACCTGCAAAATCCACAAAAAATTAATATAAACAAAATTTTCATGCGTCAGGATGGTTTTATATATACGAAGTGGATAGGCGCCCGACTGAGGGGCCTTGGTCTATATGAAAAGCAATATGATCGGGGGCTATAATATATAGGGCTAATCGGCATCAGAGTTTTTGTTTAATGCACAAACAAATGTGCTCCGTGGGTTGCTCCGACGCGATAAGCGCTTAGGACCTTAGCACTTGGTTCTAGCACTGGGTGCATGGAGGGGAAATGGTTTGGTTTTAGCCCAAAGGGGCTTAGAACCACCATCAAAATACTTGTTTTTTAGGACATTTCCAGATGTTTAGATGGATTTTGAGGGTTTCGATATAGTTCAAAACGAGTTTTAAACTAGGTAAAAAATGATTTTCATGAATAGAAGAAGGGAAATCATGAAAATAGAGGAGTTTTATGGAGGAAAAGGGGAGCAAAATGGAGGCTAGTTTTTCAAGTGAGGAAAGGGAAAAAGGTGATTTTGCAGCAGTCTTTTCTCATGAAATCAACAGAATTCCAGAGTGTAAAATGGGCACAATAGGGAAGATTTTGGACAGAGGCATGAGGCCTTCAAAAGTCTTCAAGAGATAACACTTTTTTGCAATAAAATTTGTTCCTTGAAGGCTCCAAAAAATGATTTAGCCACCTTTTGATATAATTTTTTTTTTATAGGTGGCTAACAGTGGCTCCACTTGGGGATGGTGCCTTCTTGAAGACATCAAGAAATTTCAGACTTGCATTCTCTGGGAGGCTGATCAGTACCTCATTTATTGGGCTGCCTTTCTTTCCTTGAATGATCTTCTTTTACTCCGAAAACATATTAGCAGCCATAAAAACATTGGATCTTTCATCAACAATCTTTCTACCTACCCAATCCTATAGATCTAACATTTTTTATTCATTAGAGTGCACTTGGATTGGCAAAATATTTCACAACATTTTATTCTTTTGAAAGCAGGAAATCTAATCTATTTCTACTCCTTATTTCTCCATGGACTCAGATTAAATAGTTGAGCCCATATGATTCTCTACCTAATCTACTATCTGTTGGGATTAAACTATCCAACAGATATTTATTCTCTAATTTCTACAACAGAAATTTAAAAGCATACAAGCCAGGATTGAACAGTCTAACTTGTTGCTGATCTATGGCATAAAAACAGGCTGTACATAGATCTTCTTTTGCAGAAAATTAAATAAAAAATGGAAGGCTTAAGATCTGAAATTTCAAAGAATTTCCTTCATCTTGCTTTACAACTCTGTTTTGAATTTTGTTTTGAGTTGTCTTTCCTTTGTCAACTGGTTCAGATTTTTAGCTAATTGGAACCAGATTTACATCTTTTTTGACTCATAAATTGAAACAGATTTGAGTCATTCTCTTTGGAAACTTAGGTTCAGATTTTGAGCATGTTTGAAACTTTAATTTCTATCCTAAAATATCTACTGATAAGCCAAGATTTAAATAGTTTGGCAAATCGAATTCACAATCCTATCAGCAGAAAATTTAAAACTAATTAGTCAAGATTAGGTTGTTTGACTAACTAGAAGTGTGTTATTTAGGAGTGGCATTTGAGCTTGCACACTTTCAGATTTGTTTCTCTTTTTTGGTATGGGGCTGTACCTTTATTTTTTCACAATCTGCCCTCTTTTCTTGTTTTTGTATTTTTATTTTTATAACCTTGAATGCAATGTTCAGACTATGATATTTACAATGAAAAAATAAAATGCTTTGAAAATTACGATTCCTGGCAGAAGTAATGCTTTAGCATTCTGCCATTGACAGGACCTCCATACAGATCTTCTCCATTCAATTCTTTCAAGAAAAATGCATTGTGACCCCTTTCAGTGTGAACAATATAGGGACCTTTCCACAAGTTCTCAAACTTGCCATGTTTTCCCTTCTCTTCTCTCCTTGAATCCCACTTAAGAACAACATTTCCAACTTGGAAATTGTCTTCCTTAGTTCTCTTATCAAATATCTTCTTCATATTTTCTTGGACCAGCTGTGTTCTCTCATAAAATTCTTCTCTGGTCTGCTGTAAATGGATGGTTTGATTGATTCTCCTCTGCATATCATTCTCTTCAACCTGCACTTCTTGAAGGAGCTTCATGACTGGCACTCCTAATGAGGTGGGAAAAACTGCATCCATGCCATAAACTAGCTGATAGGGGGACATATTTATTGATTTCTTTGTAGTTAACCTATCAGCCCATAAGGCATGAACTGGTTTACTGTGCCATGATTTCTGATTTTGTTCCAACAGTTTTTTAATGATATTGATGAGGCTCTTGTTGGAAGATTCAGCTAATCCATTTCCTTGGGGATAGTAAGAAGTGGAATGGCCCAATTTTATGTGGTATTTGTAACATAAATCAACCATATTTTTAGATTTAAAAGCAACAGCATTGTCTGTTATGATTTTTCTGGGACAACCAAATCTAGATAGGATATTTGTTTCAAGAAACTTGATAATGACAGAGTCATTAGCATTCCTGGAGGGTATAGCTTCTATCCACTTGGTAAAGAAGTCAGTGGCTGTGAGGATCCACTTATGTTGAGCTGAGGAGGATGGGTGAATTTCCCCAATGAAGTCTAAACCCCATTGTTGAAAAGGTGCCTCAACTCTGCTAGGATGTAAGGGTAAGGGAAGAAGTTTTATTTTTCCATCAAAGATTTGACACTTATGGAAAGACATGACCAAATTTTGAGTGTCTAGGAAAAGGGTAGGCCAATAGTAACCAGATCTAAGAATTTTGTTCGCTGTGGCCTTCCAGTAGAGGTGTCCTCCACATTCTCCGTCATGCAATTCATGCATGATTTTTTGTGCATCATCTTCAAGTAAACAAATAAGAAAAATTCCAACACCATTTTTCCAATATAATACCCCATCTAAGATGCAAAAACTCAAAGCTTTTTATTTGAAAAATCTAGCTTTAGTTTTAGACAAAGAAGGAGGGGTATTTAAATATAAAATCACATAAATAATGTCAGCATACCAAGGAGAATTTAGAAATGTTTCTTCGATAAAAGGAGAAGTATATTCTTCTATTTCTTCCAACATATCTACCATATTCATGTCTAGTGCTTGGAAGTTAGACTCAGCCATAAGTTTTGCTAATCTTTGCCCTTTAACTAGTTTGGTTGGCCTGATTTCTAAGTCATACTCAAGAATAGTTGCAATCCATTTTCCCCTTTTACCATCAGGGTCTTGACTTAGAATTTCCTTGACAACAGTATGTGGAACAAAAGCAATTATGTGAGAGTGTAAAATATAGACCCTAAAGTCTCTTAAAGCTTTCACTAATGCTAAGGCTTGCTTCTCCATGATGTTGTATTTTAGAGGAGCATCTCTTAAGGCCCTACTAAAGAAGGATATTGGTTGTTCTTGCCCCAAGTCATTCTTTTGAAGTAAAACTGCAGCTATTGTATGCTCAGATGCAAAAGAAAAGATGTAAAAGTCTTTGGTAAAATCTGGACTAATCAGGACTGGTGTTTGAGTAAGAGCTTGTTTGACAAGTTCAAATGATTGTTTAGCTGGTAAAGTCCATTTTACACTGACATCTTTCTTAAGCATGTTTGTAATGTTTTTTAATAGCTCAGCAAGATTTGGGATAAACCTCCTCAGAAAATTAATCTTTCCGATAAAAGATTGCAACTCTTTGAGGCTTCTTGGATGACTGATTTGTAATAATCCATCTATCCTTGTAGGGTCTATTTTGATTCCCTCTTTCGAAATTATATGGCCAATAATTTTACCTTCTTGGAGACCAAAGAGTGTCTTCTTGGGATTCAATGACAAGCCAAATTTCCTACACCTCTCAAAAACTTTTCTCAGGTGAATCAAATGTTCCTCATCAGTTTTTGAGAAAACGGTTATGTCATCAAGGTAAATGAGTATGAAATAGCCAATATCTTCAGAAAAGGCTATGTCCATGGCCCTTTGGAAGGTGGCCCCTGCATTCATTAATACGAAAGGCATTTTGACATACATAAAGGTGCCCCAAGGTGTGGTAAAAGAAGTTTTGATTTGATCACTTGGGAGCACTAACACCTGGTTGTAACCCGAGAACCCATCTAAGAGGGATATTCTTTTTGACCCAACTACCCTTTGAAGTATATGGTCCATCTTGGGTAAGGGGTAGGAGGCTCTGTTTAAATTTCTGAAGTTAATACAGAGCCTGATTTCACCTGTTTTCTTTCTAACAGAAACGAAGTTCGATACCCATTCTGAATATCTAATTGGTACAATGATCCCAGCATTATGCATCTTTTCAATTTCTGCCTTAAATAAAGGTAGTAAGAGAGGATTTATTCTCCTCAACTTCTGTTTGAAAGGCTTTTGATTTTCTTTGAGGGGAATTTTGTGCTAGATGATGCTCGTATCATATGATTTCAAATATTTGTATCCCCAAGCAAACATATCTCTAAACTCTTTGAATAACTCTATATATTTCAATTTTATGTGAGCCGGGAGAGTGCTGGACAGTTTAATCATCTTGGGTTCTGCTAGACTGCCTATGTTATGCTCTTCTACATTTGTTTCCATAGGCTCTATTCTCGGTTCTTTGGCTACATTGTTAAAATAAAAAAGGTGTTCTAAAGGTGTGAGACCTCTTGGAATTTTATCATTTTTGCATTGTAAAACTTCCAAGTCTTCTTGGTCTGCATTGCCAATTATCTCTGCTTCAAAAGGATCCTCATAATGATTTATATCAGCAGAATATGTCATTTCAACTTCTAGGATTTGTTCAATATACAAACAGTTTTCTTTTTGGCAGGATTCTGATATTGGTATGTCGAAATCGTTTTCTGATTTAAAGAAATCATCTACGTGTTTTTCAGAGTCAAACACTTGCCAGTGATCTTCGTTATCAGGTGCAACATGCCTGTGTTTTACCTTTATGCTAAGTTGTTCATTTATCTCAGGTATTTGGAAATTGCTGGCATTGACGGCGAGTTCATTTGCTAGATGATTTAGTGCTCTAGGAATGAAAATAAGTTCATATTTTTCAAAGTTTTTCAATAAATCAAGGGCAACGTTCCGATATTCCCTGAGCCTTGGATTTCTAGTAGAGTATTCTCCTTTGATTTGTCTTATGATAAGTTCAGAATCTCCTAAGATTGATATCCTCTGGGCTTCTAATTTTTTAAGCAATTTTAAGCCTAGGAGAAGTGCTTCATACTCAGCAATATTGTTAGTGCATGGGAAATCTAATTTATATGAAAAACTCTGATTCGTATTTTGAATCCAAACACCTGCCCCTGCACTTTTTTTATTACAGGATCCATCAAAGTTTATTGTCCAAAGTATATTTGACTCATTTTCATTTTCTTGTTGCTGTTGATTATCAATGTTTTGAATTTGATTCGAGGGAAGATTTGATTGTTCTGGTGAACTGATTGGGTCTATGTTTTCCTTATCTTGTTGAGTGATTTCATCTTCGTTACATAAGATAAAGGAATCTAAAATTTATTGAATAGAATAGATTGGAGAGTTGTTTGGTTTTTCCATATTTCT
The DNA here is from genome assembly GCA_034641835.2 of Pinus albicaulis. Lineage (NCBI taxonomy): Eukaryota > Viridiplantae > Streptophyta > Pinopsida > Pinales > Pinaceae > Pinus > Pinus albicaulis. The sequence goes on from CM076570.1 coordinate 447,044,851, forward strand.
CACCATGTACTTCATGTGAGATTCCCTATATAGTCTTCTATTTTGGTTAAAAATAGGGATGGTGGCATAAGACATATCCATTTGAAGGCTTCCCTGAAGCTTGGCTCCCCAAGATCTTGATAAGAGCATGCCATACTTCGGGGGAATGTCAGCTACAAATATATCCATGAATAAACTCTTAGCAGGGATTTGGGATAAGTTAACACACAAATATTTGATTAAACCCAAACATTTGACTCTGCTTGAGTCAAAGGAATACAAGTCTTTATATGGTTTAGTAATTTCTAAGACTAAGCTTTCCATTACCACCTTGGGCATTAGATTGTGTGAAGCTCCTGAATCTAACATGGCATTGTGTAAAATTTTCTCGTGTATGTTCAAGCTAACATAGAAGGGAGGGACAGTCCCTTCTTGGTATTTTCCTTCAACTTCTGGACCAAACAACAACTCAGGTTTGTCATCTGTCAAGTTCAAGGTGTCAGTATCACCTCCTAAGTTCAAAGCTTTCAAATACACTTCTTGGGTTACTAGTTCAGCTAGGGGAATGGTAATTTTTATCTTAGCAATCTCTCCCTCAAGACTGAAAGGAACAATTGACTTGTTCATATTTACATCTGTATTTTCAATTGAATTCTTTTCAACAATTTTGATTTGCTGAACCTTGTTTGGACTGGTAATTGGGACAGTTTTATTAGGACCACTAGCTGAAGTGCTAGGGGTACTCTGTTCAACATTTGGCTGGACACTTTTGTCTTTTTTTATGTCTGGTTTCTTGGTCAAAATGTTGGTTTTTTCTGCTGTCTTTTTGGGCTGAGTTTCTGTGTTTTTATTGATAACAATATTAGTGTTCTTATCCTTTGAATTATCTATGTTCCCCTTGCTCCTAAGATCGTATTGTTTGTGCACCTCCATGATTGCATTTTCAAAACCTAATCTATAGTCATCAGACTCTTCATAGGTGTTTGTTCTATGATCAGAGAAGAAACCTTGATCTTTCTCAGTGAGGAAAACATCATCCCCACTGTCTGATCCAATCAAGTTTACATGAGCTTCTCCCAACCTTTCCAACTCCCTATCTTCTTCATATTGATCTACATAGTTTTGCTGGAAGGGAGGTCTAATCTGTTGGTAATTTTCCTTCTGTTTGTCTTGATTGTTTTCTCTTCTATAATTGTGATTTCTGTTTCTATTTTGGTTGTTTTGAGGTTCTCTTGGGGGCACTCTGTCATTCAAATTAATATTTTCAAGCATCCTCTCCATTACCTTCACTAGGTTGTCGATTTTTGTGTCAGAAGTTGAGGTTGAGGGTAGTAGGTCATCTTTATAAGTTACCCTCTTCTCTGATCTCAACCTATTTCTTTTTTCAATTATGTTTGCTTCTACGCTCACAGCTCCTTTCTGCATGTCTTCTAAGGTTAAGTAATCTCTCTCCCTTAACTGATAAGTCATTTCAGCATCAAGGCCTTCGGGATACCTTACCAAAGCCATGCCTTGAGGAGGTTTCATGTGAGGTGGAAGAGCATTGTAAACACTATTGAACCTAGTGGAGTAGTCATGGACACTCTCCCCTTGATTTCTCTTGAGGCTGCTGTACTCTGCTAGTATTTGGAGAGGATTATTTTTGAGTTCCCATTTGTTGATGAATGTTTGATGCAAGGCAGGGAGATCATTTATTCTGTTAGGAGGTAAGTTTTAAAACCATTTCTTTACATCTCCTCCTAAACTTTGGGCAAAGATTCTCATCTTCACAGTTTCTTCTTCTATGTCCATGTAATCAAAAGCATATTCCATCCTATCTACATGATGTTGAGCTATTGTAGACTCTTTTCCAGTGAAATGAGGGATTTTGGATTGGTAATAATTTGGTAAGGGAAGCATAGGTTGTGGTAACACTAATGGGGCATACCATGTTGCCATGGCTAGAAAGAAAGGTGGATTTACAAGGGGTGGGTTTTTGAAAGTGAAAGTGGGCTGCAATGAAGTGATTTGGATAGTGGATGTTGGATGGACAGATGTGGATGTACCGGGGATAGATTGTTGAGCTGATCTTGGATGAGAGACACCTAAATTGAGAAGGAAATGTAAATCAGGTGGCATGGTTTCTCTACTACCAGGATGTTCACTTTGTTCTGGGGATAAAAGTGAAGACTTAGAGTCTATCTGAATTATATCATCAAGCGACCTAGTTCTAAAAGGATTTCTTAAGTCGACTTGTGGTTGGTGTAGAGCTGCAAGATTTTCAGGAACTGAATTAGCTCTCAAGGGTGATCTGAAAACAGTTGAAAATTTAATCTTAGGAGACTCTCTAAGTATACTTTCAGGGTTTTCAACTATTTCCGGTGGGTTTGGGTCAGGGAAGGCTCTAGTATGAATCTTTCTAGGAGCCACTATGCTGTGTTTTTTGAACCCAGCTAAAGGAAAAGTTTAACCAAATATGACAATCTTTAAGAGGCTAACTGATCTTTTTAAAAGAATAAAAATTTAATCCTAAAGCCTTATAACTGAGTTTGTATGATGTTACAAAGATTATGGGTCTTCCCAGTGGAGTCTTAAGGTTTTTTTAGGATTGTGGAGTCACCAGGTGGAAATTTTTAGCTCTTTTGGAGGTAAAAGGTTTTATGGTCCACCACCAAGTTTATTATGAAGCCAAACTGAGATGTTTTTGGGTTTATTTGAGTTTCTTGATCTTATAGGTTATGAGAGTGTCCTAAATCTGACTTAACACTTAGCTAGGGTGTCAAAACATATAGAGTTCACTCTTATGGCTTGGCAACTGATTCCTTCAAGGTTTGATAAGGTTCTAAGAGAATCCTAAGGGTTACTTAGTTTGTCACTGATTCAAAATAAGTCCTATCATGATTACCGTTATGCTTGGTAGTGCTTGAAGAAGGTTACGTATGTTATACTAGACAATGAGTGTTTAATTTTGAAGATTTTACTCAGTGTCCCACCGTGATCGCCATTATGTTGGTGTCACGTGTTTTGATAGTTTGGAAAATCAAAAGACAAGGAAACATCAGAACCAATCTTTAGAGTTCCAGGATCTAGTCCTCCTGTTCTCAGAGAGGGATCTCTCAAATTATTTGTTTTAGCAAAGGTTTATCTTGTGTGCTTTGGATATTGGTTTTAGACTAGTTATTAAGTGCAGGTGTTTGGTTGTTTGTTTGGTTGAATTGATACAGCAGAATATGAACGGTCTAGGAAAGGTAGGTAGAAAGAGGAAGTAGTAGCTTCATTGGGCAATGGAGTCAAAAAGAGGTCATAACAAACTTATCAATGGATATGGGATATCAGAGGGAAAATCTAACTTGGCCGCAGGATCCTTTGGTTTTGGAATGAGATGAAAATCAATGATTTAGAAAGAGAAATTTGATTCTCAACGAAGGGAACTTGAAAACATAACTTGAACAATAAAGAAATATTTGATAGACAGGGCTAACCATAAATTCTACAAACATTCTTTAAGCAAATAATGAGTTCAAGAAAACTTTCAAAATGAAATCTAAGATTCGGGGAACACCCTATTTCCTCAAATATTTTATTTAAAATGACTTAGAAAACATAAAAGATTCACTGATAATTGCAGTCATAGAAGAGGGAACACCTAACACATCTATGATTACAACTATAAAGCCAACTGTTTAAGCAAGGACAAAGGGCAAGATCAGAACAGACCTCCTTGGTTCACTATAAACATAAATACTTCAAAGGGAGACTTCAATAATAGCCTTTAAGTGGCAGCATACAAGCAGGGAGAACCATAAATCATGCTGAAACCAACTTATTAGAACTATCATAGAAATAAACAAGCATGAGGACTAAAGAGAGAGATTAAAGACTCTAAAATACCTCAGCAGAAGAAAACATGAAACAGTGAAGGATGAACAGGTCTAAGGTGCTTCTAGGAGTCATTTCTTAGCCTAAAACTTTCAACCTACTGTAGTAAAAAAATATGGAATAGAATGAAAACAGGAGAAAACATTAAACAGTTCAGAATACTTCACCAACAACTAAGCTCATGGATCCAATGATAGAGCCTTCTCAAAAACAAGCATGCAACAACATCATTAGGGCTTCCAAGACTTCAATTTCTTCTTTAACTTCAACAGACTATGTATTATTCCAGAGAGTTTCAGTATTATAACTAGTGATCAACCAAGCCCTCTCTCATCTTCTCTAGTAGTATTTATAGAAGAATGAGGAGGTGAGATCTGATAAAAGATCTCCAAAGATAATTAATACAGTCTTAAAGGCTTCTCGGCCTCTGAGGGGCTCAATGAAGAAGCTTACATATGTGTCTTCTGTATTAAATATTTCACATTAAAATTGAGCTCAGAGAGAGCTTTTGTTGACTTTTAAGGCTCTGTTCTAGGATGTAATAACTCTACTGATATTTTGTCATTAAGTTTATTTGTAGAATTAAATCTTTGGCTGCGCTGAGGAAAATGTTTGATTTGATCAATATCTTCGGCCTCTGTTTGAATGCTTTGAGGCAACAAGTGGCTTTGTGGTAGCTGGGAGGAATCAATTTTCCTTAGATGTGGCGGTGGAGGCCTTTCTGTCTGATAAAACACTCATGATTTTCTTTAATTATGTTTTAATTTGGAGGATTAGGCTTTTGATAATCAATCTTAGCCATAATACTCACAAATTTTTCTTCAATCTTCTGTTCCTATGTTCTGTCTTCGACATTGATACTCTTTTAATTTATTTAACTCTATGTCTTGTTGATGTGCAGGCCGCGCAGGGCTCGTATGGCATCAATGTCCATGAAGCATCGACGAGACGTGGAAATCGAACCCTTGGATGGCTTTCCTCTAATGAATCGAAGGCGGGAGAATCGTCACTCTCAGCCTTTGGCTTTTTCTTTAATATGATGGAAAACCATTGAAACCTGCAAAATACGAACAATAGTTATAAAATCTTGCTTTATTTAGGTTTTACTGCTTCAGAAGGTATGGGGAGGAGCGTGGTCGTTGGATGGCATCATCCAACGGTGTAGATCTGTTTGAAGGAGGTTGAAAGGAAAGTGGAGGAAGAATTAAGACAGAGCCGTTGATCGTGCAGTGATCGACGGTCGGGATTGATCAGGAGAAAATAGAGCGAGGGAGTCACTTTACGAAAAAATGGCGAAAATTTGATGAAAAAATGTTAAAAACCTTTGTTATGAGGAAAATATGGTTAAAAATGGTGTTTGGGGTTCGGGACAATCGTGGGCCGTCGAATGAGATCGGCCTACAAGATCGATGGCGGAGATTATATGTTAAACACCCTTTATCAAATATTATACCCCGGACTTCAAAATTTTGATAAAACCAAGCTGCATAACTATTTCGGGTCACAAAAGGTGTTTGTTGACGTTAGGGTGTTTGTGACCCGAAATCCTTATGAAATTCGCCATATAAAGTTCCCTAGGTCCGTTTTTGGGCCTGTTGACTTCAGGGTGAGTGTGACCCGAAATATTTATGAAATCTACCATATAAATCTCCCCGGGTCCGTATTTCATGACTATGCGAGGAATCAAACGAGACCCGCTCCAATCGGTTGCTGCCGCATGTGCGCTAACATGTCTGCTAACTAGGCATGGGGACCACGGGTTCCAGAGGACTGTCAAATGCTGTCATGGCCGTGGGGACCAGGGCAATTGATTGTGGGCCATGGGTCACGTCGTACCTTAGTTTATCCCTCAAGCTTCTTTTGAGTGTGATCGTCATCCGATAAACTAGCCTCAGATCAGACGGCATACGCCAATATCGTGCTGAGCCCACAGTCAACCTTTAACGAGCGGGGAGGGCGGTATCTCCAAACCGCTCAAGGCCACATGTCGGCTTGTGGCATTGATCGCGTCCAAACAGGGAATACGACTTTCATTTCAAAGGTGATGCGATCAAAATACTCCGGTTTTTGAACAGTAAGTGACTGTGGGGACCACCGGGGCGATTGATTTGAGGGTCGTCGATTTGCAGATCAGATCGATGGTGGGGAGCGAATTAAGATTTTCACCGGCGGAAACCTTTTCAAACCCTACAAAAAACACAAAAAATTAATATAAACAAAAGTTTCATGCGTCAGGATGGTTTTATATATACGAAGTGGATAGGCACCTGACTGCGGGGCCTTGGTCTATATGAAAATCAATATGATCGGGGGCTATAATATACAGGGCTAATCAGCATCAGAGTTTTTTTTTAACGCACAAACAAATGTGCTCTGTGGGTTTCTCCGACGCGATAAGTGCTTAGGACCTTAGCACTTGGTTCTAGCACTGGGGCGCATGGAGGGGAAATGGTTTGGTTTTAGCCCAAAGGGGCTTAGACCCATCGTCAAAATACTTGTTTTTTAGGACATTTCCAGATGTTTAGATGGATTTTAAGTGTTTCGATATAGTTCAAAACGAGTTTTAAACTAGGTAAAAAATGATTTTCATGAATAGAAGAAGGGAAATCATGAAAATAGAGGAGTTTTATGGAGGAAAAGGGGAGCAAAATGGAGGCTAGTTTTTCAAGTGAGGAAAGGGAAAAAGGTGATTTTGCAGCAATATTTTCTCATGAAATTGGCAGAATTCCAGAGTGTAAAATGGGCACAGTAGGGAATATTTTTGACAGAGGCATGAGGCCTTCAAAAATCTTCAAGAGATAACACTTTTTTGCAATAAAATTTGTTCCTTGAAGGCTCCAAAAAATGATTTAGCCATCTTTTGGTATAATTTTTTTTTTATAGGTGGCTAACACATCCATCGCATTTCACTCTCACTCACAGCCAACCATCACTCCACTCCATAAGAAAAATCCAAAAAAACCTCCCATCCTACCACCAAAGGGGAAAAGAGCCCGGAACATGAGATCTGATCAACTGGTTGACCTCATAGGAGAGGGCAATGAAAAATCAGTAGTAACTGGAATTCCAATTCAAGAGGAGCCAGAGGTAGGCATTCAAACTACCTTTGTATTACCATAATTTAATCCATCTTCATTTCTTAATATATAAGTTTCATCACTACTCAACACACAGAATTCATCACCACATACATCATTCACATCCAAAGACCACTCTACCCATACTCCATCCTCTTCCGCGACCATATCCAACCCAATACCACAGGAACTTTAATGGCCATTGACATTGAGGCAGAAGTTAACTCAGGTACAGTTGGAGTAACTGAGGTTAACCCAACCATAGTAGGGAAAATCACCTTTTAAGAACTATTAATCCATGCAGGGTCGCCCATTTCTGATACATCACTTACTGAAACCTCACTAAACCCATTCGAACAATCCAAATTATTACTAGAACAATTCATACCCAAACAACCGTCCACCAGTCATCACATTCCCAAATATCATCCAGCACCGCTAAGTCAACCCACATCTCCCCAGGGACACTCAGAATGATCGATTTCTTGTGAGAAACCACTCAAGGAGTGAAATCCAAGCCCAGAAATGATGAGCAGTGGTGACATGCAGAATTGGGGACTCAGACAACTCTTCAGTTTCATACAAACAACAACATGGAAGGCATAGAATCTACACAACGACCTCCCACAAATATATGAGAAAAAACAACAACAAGTTATTGCACTTACTGATGAGAGAAATCAACTCTCAGAGTAGAGGGATGGCCTTCAGCAACAACTTAATCAGGTCACGGAGAACTTCAAAGACCTATGGCCGATAATCACTAGTATATACAATAGCGTGCCAACAAACATTTCATCATGCTCGGTGGTTGAGCGATCACTTCGTGTAAGAATGGTATATGCCACCCTAGGCCGAGCAAATTAGGAAATGAAAGAAGCACTTGCAACAAAACCAACACTACTAGACCCTTATGCGGTGTTGTGAAACCAGCTCCAAAAAGAGAAGAAAAGAGATATCAATTCCTTAGAAATAAGCCACTTCGAGGGGGAAACCTCCAATAAATTACATGAATGAACAATTCTTGGATGATACAAATGAAAAAACCTCCTTTCTATATATAGGAGTCCATGGGGCCACAATGTAATCCTGGCTGGCCTAACAATAATAATTTAAGGGCACAATAATAAAAATATGGGGGTTACAGGGGTACAACAATAACAATGACGGGATTAAACTAACAACAATAAGGGACTATACTAGTAATATAAGGACATAACATGTGGTGTATGCAGAGAAGGTAGGAGAGAGGTAGAAACAGATGCAGGATATGAATGAGACACTACGAACAACAGTGAGACAAGCATATAACCTACTGTAGCAACTCTATGAGTGCTCTAAATCACTTACAATGAAGGCTCAGCCCGTTTCTGAGAAACTGCAGAAGATTTTTCTCGAGATAAAGTGAACAACAGATCTAGTTAGCCGCACTCAGATCTATGACCAAGCTAATGCACTTGAGACACAGATTCAAACAATTGAGGAGAGCTCAGTGACGAAAAAATAACTTCTCCGAGATGTATGAAAACTCGTGAAGAAAAAGGTAGAAATAATTCAACAACTGGCGTCCGAGGCCAAACCAAAGCTCAAGGATATGTTCAACAACTTACCACAGGTGATGGACACAACTCATGCCAAAAAAGTGGTCACCGAGACAGAGCCTGTAATAAAAGTATGGAAACAAGAAATTACTGAGTTCACACAGCTTAGGATAGAGGCGCTGAGAAAGGTTCCAGAGTTGGGGCCTTTGTTAAAGGATGGCCAACTAGAATAGGAGAAGACATAGATGAAAGGAGTGGAGGGAACTATGCTAACACCAGAAGCCAAGGAAAAACCAGGGACTAGTACAGAAGGGAAATATTGACTCGGGACAAGTCAATAGCATGTGGTCGGGGCCTTTTGGGGCCTTTGTTTTTGACAAGAAAGTTTTGAGTTGTGGAAGGATAGAGCGAAAGGAACAAGCGGCAAAGCACAATCAATATAGGAAAGGAGTTGTTGTCGTTGCAGAAAACCTAAAGAGAGTTGGCAGAGCATAGGCAGTTGATGACACAGATGGCATGAATGAGAGACAACAAACAAGCAGTAGAACTCCTAGAAACATAGCCAGTGATGGAAAGGAGACGAAAGACAACAGAGCGCAAGGGAACATATGAGTGGAAAAGGGGCAAAGACTGACAATGTTAGTTGGCAGGAGCAGATAAGCAAGGAGGGAACAACTCCGAGGGGAGACAGAGGTAGATAGTGGGCTAGATTCTAGGAAGAGATCTATGGAGCTGTATGTACTAAATTGAGATGTATTGAACTTTACAGAGTATGTTTGTAATGTTTTGAAAAAAGTTAATAGAACTAGACTGATGTTGTGTTGTGTGCTATGGAATAGTTTATAGTCGTTGATTATTATATGTGTGGCTACTTTAAAATTTTAATATGCTCAGTATGTGTATGGATGAACAATAACTTGTCTCTTAATTGATATATGATGATTGTGCTCTATACGAAATGATGAAGGACTTGCTGTTAGTAATCTCTCCTAGATGTTAATGGTCTGGTTTCTAATCCCAGTAAGGTTACGACATGCCTTGGGTGAGACTCCTTACTCTCTTGAGTAGGGTGAAAATGCCGACATTGTCCTAGACTACAGCAAAATCTTCTTGGCTCTAAGAATGAACCTGGGTCTTGCCCAGAGACCTCCTTTTTCGCCGACACACAATATCACTATAATTCAGATGCCATGTATGCAACTATCTTGAATAACTTTGGACTCCTATTAAAAATGGCTCAGATCACATATAGCGTAATAACATCACCACAAAGAATGGATAGCTTGGATATTTCAGATTTCCTTCATAATGACCTTGAACAATAATATAGAGGATATATCAAAAAAATAACACAATATTTTTTTTCACAAAGATAAACCATTAAAACTCATCCCTTCACATAAAATTTGGATCTTTTTCTCGAACTTCAGATTTTCACCTAGGAACTCTTCCATAAACTAAGAGTTGGATTTGTTTACTCTCAATGCCATAGAGATAATGTACTATTTCATTGTTTGCAACAAGAATGTAACTTAGATCTCCTTTTTCTTCATTGAATGATGAGACGTTGATTCATAGATATAAAAGACTTCAACTATATGGATGAACTATACCATAGGTTCACACCATGCTACAAATTTAGCTTATATGAATCACAAAGATGTAATTTTGATTGTTAAATACTTGATCACAATTTATAGAGGGTTGAAATTCAATTTCAGATTACTGGTATTTTTATAGAGGTTTGGTCTTAACGCAATTTCATAGATACTTTGTACCTTAAACAAATGCCCACTCCACCCTTAAGGTCTTGGTCTTGGGCATGAGATGAAAAATATTTTTCAGCATTCTTTTTATGGCTCCTACAACTCGACCTTACAAACTTATTCACATACCTTTCTTATAGACCTTCCTTCATTTTACTTGAAATTAACTTGACCCTTAATAAAGGTGCTGAAACCCACGTCCAACACTCCAAAAAGAGACTTGAACCTACTTCAAGATGCATAACAAATTTGGTCCAATCGTAGAGGTATATGCTCCAGTGTATGCCCCAGAAACACATTTTTAAATTCAACAAGAAAATATTCTTTATGTCCAGGATCATACCACAAGAAAAGATACAAAAATTGACATTATCTCAAACTTATATTAGGCTCCTTGGGTCTATGGCTACCTCATACTTCTCTTCAAAAATTTCTTTGATACCATGTCAAAATTCGTTTTCAAACAATAATTATAATCACGATAATTACTTGTGATTGTTTGTATATGTTTTCATTTAGCATTTACTTCATTCGTTAGGTCATTAAGGAATTAATACAAGTACAATTGAAGAAAAAACAAGACACTATAAATTAGGCTAGAGGCTAGGGAAAAAACCACAAGGGGAAAACTCAACAATCCTTTCCTTATATAATATTTTTCAAAAAGAGAAATCCAAGTCAAACTAACTGGTAACTCAAATTGGAATTAAACCCTTCATCTATCCATAATATTGTTCACAAGACAATCCACAAATATATCTTTAGGATGTCATTTATCACTTAAATAGAGTGTCTGAATAAATTCCCTCAACCATGGAGAATATGATTTAGGAACTTCATTTTTCTACATAAGATTAGTTTTTTAGATATATCTTACTTCATCACATAAATACATGCTTTAGGGCTCGGGTCTATGCCTCAGGAGCTTCCACAGGAAGTTTGCATTATCATAGAGAGAAGAAGCGACAAAAAACTCACATTATATAGAAGAATGTGCCTCAAATTTGCATGCGACAAACCCAAATTTATTCCCATAAAATAGATACTGAATTGGTTTCCAAATGTTGGAGGAATGATGCCAATATATAATTGTTTCCTTATGTGAAAAGGTCCGTGTAAAGGCTGAGCCGACTTGACTTTTGGAGGGTTGACTTGGTCAACTTGGGAACACAAAATAAAATTTTCTTTTCCCTTTTAAATGTCCAAATGGGACATTATAAAATATTTTTTCTTTTGAATCAAATAAACACTTTTTACTCTTTACAAGATCATAATTAGGAGGATCGTACTTAGTTATAGTTTCAATAGTTGGGTCGTGAATATCTAATTTTTTATTTTATCTCCTACGTATAAGTTGTCATGGCATGGAAATATGACATGAGGAAAAACCTATGCCAAAAATTAGTTATTTTCAGTAAAACAAGAAACAACCTCTCTTTCCCGTAAAATAATTTGAGATCCCTCATTCACCCTGGCACAAAGAGTTCCTACTTAATGTGAAATTGCAGGTAAATAAAAATAAAATAAAAGGGTAAAGGCATGAGAAATTCTTCTTGCATAGAGAGGTGAAGCAAGTAACCTTTTCAAAGCTATGTATGCTTGTTGGCAACAAATAAATTCTTGTGGTTTCTTGAGTGATTTTGTTGGGGCTATGGATGCTCGTTGGCAGTGGAGAAACACTAGAAAATCATTCCTAAGTTTTGTAAATAATAAACCATATGCCATATTATCTATGTCATTGTCGAATACTTACATGTATGAGCTCTTGGTTTCATGTGTAAATACTGACAAGGCCTAACTATGAGATGGATGGATGAAATATCTTTAAATGGTCAAGTAGCTCAAAGTAGTACCCACAATTTTAGTTCAATACCTCCTCGCATCACTATTAAGACTCTATTTATTAAAGAGATGAAGGAAAATATTTGGATTATACTAGTGGTTCGCTAATTATTGTAGTGGCTACAACACCATCAAAAAATTTCACTCTATGCATTTAAATTTTGGGCCCGCCCTTGCTATTCCAAGTTTCATATATGCTCTATTGTAGTTCTTGGTTGTGCTATTGTAATATTCTTAAATTAGCATGCAACTAATAGGAATATTGATTTTTCTTTTAGAACCTAGTTAGATGAATAAATGGGAAAGGAGACCCATACTTATCTTGAATAAGCATAAAATCCCTCTTGATGTGAAAATTGATCATGATAATAACTGGATCTAGCACTCTCATGTGTGAACAAGGACTAATGGATGTGGACAAAGTCAAGTTTGATCAAGTCTACAACACTAATGTGGGAGGAGTGGATCATCAATAAAGGCAGCTCAATATGAATATGGATTAGTATAGACAGCTATATAAGAGTTGGATTGAAGACCCTTAGGTGTGAAAAGGGATGGAGTAGGTTGAAGAGGTCAACCTTGACCAAATAAAACAATGCTATTATGGAGGAGTGGCATTGATGAAGGTACAACACAGTTTTGGAGGGAGATTGATTGTGTGATGGAGGAAACCATAATGAGTGGGACCCAAGGTGAGAAGGCTCACATTGTTTATAAGGAAGAGGATGGAAGCCATATGGGGTTAGCTTATGAATTATATTTTGATATGTCTGTTTAGACTTTTGCTCTCTTCAGCTGTTTAGCTAAGATTGCTGGTGTTGTTTAGCACAAGGATTTCCAGTTTAGGAAATTCCATCTCTTTCGTTGAGAGGCCTCTTGGGAGAGTCTTGATCTATCATTCCACACATCTGGAATTCTGGCTAAGCTTCAGTCTTTAGCTATAGCTCAGTTTCTATAGAACATTGTGTTGTGTTGCAGTGTGTTGCAGTGGAGGGTTGAGAAACCCACTTTCTGAGCTAGTTTTTCATAGGAGGGAGGATTCCTTATTTTGGGAGATCATTTTGGAGGGTTCTTGAGCACCTTTTAGATATTTGGCATCAGTCCAATATATTTCCGTCACCTACAACGTAATTTCAGTTTGGAATGGCGTTATTTTGGAGGGCAGATTCAGTTAGGGATCTTATGGCTCTGTTTGAGTGTTTTCCTATGATTGAAGGGTTCATCCTTTCATTGGACGAGACCTTGAAGTGGATCTGCATAAGATATATATTATTTCAACCTCATATATTCATGTGGTTCAGTATTCAATGATTCTTCAGTCCTTGGGCTGTAGATCACCATTTTTATTTGGGTGTATTCCTAGAAACCCTTCCCGGGTTCTCTTGGATTTGTAAAAAGGAGACTGGATCCCAATTTTTTAGCATTATTGATTAATATAAGAGAAGATATATTTTTCTTTATAATTATGAGCATAAACCCTCATTAGACTACACTGTCACTTTATGCAGTAATTATATGTTGCAGTAGTTTTGGGGTTTCAGTGTTTTTGGGCTATACTAGGTGTGGGAGGATTGTTTACCTCACCTAATATGATTTGTTTCTGATCTCCTCTTGGATTTAGGTTTTATGATGTCATATATAATGGATCCAAGGGTTGGTTTTGATTTTTATAGCATATATTTCTGAAAATTCATTTTTTATGCATGTGTTGCTAAGTTTTCCCATTTGGGAATATTACAGTGGTATCAGAGCATAATCTTGGCTCAACCTGTGAGTTTTCAGCCATTATGATATAAGAAGAAGAAGAGAAGGAAAAGAGATCTAAAATGGTGGAAGGAATGAGCTTGGTCTCATCACTTTTCAGATCTATGAAGAACCTCTCCAAGGAGGTTAAGTATATGAAAGAGAAGAGATGCAATGAAACTTATAGAGGGTTTCAAGAAGAGGAAGGACCATGTAATTCCTATTCTAAAAAAAAAGAACCAGTGTTGTAGAAAGATCCAAAGCATTACACCTTGCCATTTCCTTTTTAGGAAGAAGACAAGAGGCATGGAGATAGAGGGAACTTGGAACATGAGATCCTGAGTGGATACCTTGCAGACTACAAGTCTCAACCTAGAGCTTTCAAGGAGACTCTAACTCTTCCATAGTTTATTCAGCTTGAAGAAGAAAGGAGGCCTTAAAAAAATAGGAGAATGAGGGGCAATAGATTTATATTGTCTACTTTTTATGGATCATCCACATGTACAACAAAGGCTTGGGTGATGAATCTTGATGCATTATTCCTACTACATCCAGTGGTAGAAAGAGAGGTTGTTAAGATTGCAGCACTGCACCTTGAGGGTAAAGTAAGCACTTGGTGGTTCAACCATTTGAGTCATGCAAGAGTGACTACTTTTGCAGATTTCACTCAAAGGGTGATCACAAGATTTGACATGAAGAAATTAGAGGGGGAGGAGCCTTCACCACCACTTGAGGAGACTTGTACCAGCACTGACACAACTATGGAGGAGTAGCCATCATCCTCAGCAGTTGGAGGAACCAACATATTGGAAGAAGGAACCCTTGTAGCCATACAAGGCGTTCCCAAGCTTCACCAAGGTATGCATGAATTTCCACCTTTTGTTATTTTAGCAAATCTTATGGAGGGTTGTGGAAATATGCCTTTGCATGACCAAGGGTCAACACAAACTGCTAATTTGGAGCAGCAGAATTGCACTACGCTGTGCAGCCCTGAATTTTTCAAGTAAGGGATAAGAAATCATCCTCATGTGTCATTATTGAGCTGCACATAACACTTTGTGTTGGGGTGTGGACTTGTGGAGGATAGGATGAGCTTTGTCCTAAAAAATCCAATGCAGAACTCTATGTTCAGCATTGAGCTTGAGCATGAGACAACAAATACACCATTGAGGAGATTAACAACACTGTCATTAAGCAGCAGTGAGGAGTTGGGGGCCCAACTATCATTAGAGCATTCTAATTACATTACGAGTATTACACTTGTATGAAATTGGATGAGAAAATGATCAAGGAGAGACACTTTGTATTTCATCATTGTGATGGATCTATTAGGATGAGCATTGTACAGGCCTATGAGGAGGTTTTTCCTTCAACATACTTGGATCTTTATGGATTCAAGATGGTCATTGGTGTGGGGTATTCTCTAGGAGATCTCCAAGGGGTTTTGATTTCAACATCCCATGAAATGCAAAGGTGGAAGTCTAATTTGGGAGGATGGTAGTCTTCATTGGAGGAGTACCAAGATGGAGCATGGTGGGAGACACCCACATTTGGATGAATGGGTGTGGATGGTGAGCAACTTTCATATTTATGACACCGGCCAACAAGAGGCATGGCTGCGTTGGCTACTCTTGAAAGAGTTTGGCCATCATGTGACATATCCTTCTCCAAAGGGTAAGTTGGTGGAGGAAACTTGGCAGGACACTTGCATCATATGGCAGCAAGGAGTTTGGGTGCATCATGTTGGTATGAAATTATTCATGTCAATCATCATATCTTCACCTTATGATTTGTATGATGGAGGTGTGAGGGAGAAACAAGAGTTATTGTTGCTTTGGCTACTCTTGGGAGAGTATGGGCAGAATTTTCCCCATACTTGGCATGATATTTTCGGAGAAAGGGATGGCGCAATTGAGATTTAAAGAGGCTACCCTTCATCATTGGAGGATAAGGAGGTGCTTCCACACAGGAAGGAGATCTCCCCACATAGCAACATTATGGTGGACGACTTTGGCATGTGGCATGTTAAATAAAGGAGTCTTGGAGTGACAAGAGCCTTATCACTAAGGCCAACAACACTGTCACTTGGGGGTATGTTTCTATTGATGGAGTTTTCCAAGGGGAGTATGCATCCCTTCACTTTGCAGATTTTTATGAGAATATTCTCATGGGAGGACTCATACATGGACCTCACTTTCAGCCTACTCACTATGCATGGTAAGAAATATATTTTTGTACTTATTGATCATTTCATTGAGTATTTCCATTATTTCACCATCTATGTACAGTGCATTGCTCCTCAAGAGGGCAAGATTACTTTTGGGTTTCATAGTCATTCTAGGACCAACACTTATGATGGAGATAACCCTTCTCTACATGAATTTGGACAAGTGCATTGTCATTATTATTTTGCTCAGCTGATATATAATGCTATTTACTACCTCATAGTAGATGAGCAAACATGCACAACTATTATCTTGTTGGAGGACCACTTGCCACATCATGTTCTAAAATAAAAGTTGGAAAGAATGAACTGTATCCACTTGAGAGACCATTGGTATCATCCAAACTTGCGCATAATCTTCAACATTTTTCTGATTTGGATGTCATATGGTGATGATGTGCCATTCATTTTGTATGGGATGGTTTGGGTCAGCATGATTCATGACATTAGAGAGAGGATATTTGGAGATCCAGTTTTCTTCTTACCACTTGAGGGCAACATTATTGCAGCCCAAGATGAGCAGCTACTCTACACTTATCATAAGTGGAGAGAGGGAAAACATGGGGTAGGCTATTTTGTCTATCATGATCAGTTATTCAGCCCACCTACATTGCAAGAGCCAAAGGTGGAGGAGAATTTTCATGAGTTACCATTTTGGAGGGTGGCTCATTTTGTATGGATGATATCTTGGGGATGGGAGATTCACATGGGGATGTTAGACCCCAATATTTATCAGACCTCATGCCTTAAAAATGCCTCTAGCCAACACATTTTTTCCTCCATGGATGTTTTACTTCTACATGATGATAGCTATTTGGGATACTCACCAAAAGCTAGCTTGCATACTTGGGAGGGGAAACTTGGAGATGTATTGATGAGACAACATCTTGTTCCTTGGAGGAATTTATCATATGAGGATGCTACAGGAGGAGGAGAGGAGGCTCTTCAGTTATTTCCTTGTAGTTGCTTGAGGACAAGCAACGTTTAAGAGGGGAGGACTATAATATTCCTAAATTAGCATGCAACGAATAGGAATATTGATTTTTCTTTTAGCACCTAGTTAGATGAATAAATGGGAAAGGAGACCCATAATTATCTTGAATAAGCATAAAATCCCTCTTGATGTGAAAAGAGATCATGATAATAATTGGATCTAGCACTCTCATGTGTGAAGAAGGACTAATGGATGTGGACAAAGTCAAGTTTGACCAAGTCAACAACACTAATGTGGAAGGAGTGGATCATCAATAAAGGTAGCTCAATATGAATATGAATTAGTTTAGACAGATATATAGGAGCTATATTGAAGACCCTTAGGTGTGAAAAGGGCTGGAGCAGGATGAAGAGGTCAACCTTGACCAAATCGAACAAGAATGTTATAGAGGAGTGACATTGATGAAGGTACAACGCAATTTTGGAGGGAGATTGTTTGTGTGATGGAGGAAACCCTAATGAGTGGGACCCAAGGTGAGAAGGCTCAAATTTTTTATAAGGAAGAGGATGGCAACCATATGGGGTTAGCTTATGAATTATATTTTGATATGTCTGTTTAGAATTTTGCTCTCTTCAGCTGTTTAGCTAAGATTGATGGTGCTGTTTAGCACAAGGATTTCCTGTTTAGGAAATTCCATCTCTTTCCTTGAGAGGCCTCTTGGGAGAGTCCTAATATATCATTCCACACATCTGACATTTTGGCCAAGCTTCAGTCTTCATCTATAGTGCAATTTCTGCAGGATTATTGTGTTGTGTTTCAAGGTGTTGCAGTGGAGGGTTGAGAAACCCACTTTCTGAGCTAGTTTTTCATAGGAGGGAGAATTACTTCTTTTGGGAGATCAGTTTGGAGGGTTATTGAGCATATTTTAGATCTTTGGCATCAAGCCAATATATTTCCATCACCTACAATGTAATTTCAGTCTTGAATTGTGTTATTTTGGAGGGCAGCTTTAGTGAGGGATCTTGTGGCTCTATTTGAGTGTTTTCCTGTGATTGAAGGGTTCAACCTTTCATTGGGGGAGATATTGGAGTGGATCTACATAAGATATATCTTATTTCAGCCTCCTATGTTCATGTGGTTCAATTTTCAGTGATTCTTCATTCCTTGGGCTGTAGATCACCATTTGTATTTGGGTGTATTCCTAGAAACCCTTCCCGGGTTCTCTTGGATTTGTAAAAAGGAGACTAGATCTCAGTTTTTGAGTATTATTGGTTAATATATGATCATATATATTTGTCCCTATAATTCTGAGTATAAAACCTCATTAGACTACGATGTCACTTTATGCAGTAATTCTATGTTGCAGTAGTTTTGGGGTTGTAGTGTTTTTGGGCTATACTAGGTGTGGGAGGCTTGTTTACCTCACCTAATATGATTTGTTTCTGATCTCTTGGATTCAGGTGTTATGATTTCAGAACTAATGGATCCAAGGGTTGATTTTGATTTTTATAGCATATATTTCTGAAATGCATTTTTTATGCATGTGTTGCTGAGTTTTCCCATTTAGAAAAATTACAGCTATATATAATGGTTTAATCATCACTAAATTGAATCCTGAAATCACTCTTTGTTATGGCCTTCTCAAGAAATAACCCCATCATCGTATTCTAATTGAAATAAAAATTACATTACTAAACATGAAAATCAAGGATCCTTATAATGCATGGTCCTATTTCAACTTATGATGTTTTGGTTACTTGGTTGAAATATTTCTCAAGTGGAGTGAATTACTACATCCAAAATGTTTGATGGAATTAATCCCAAGTATTGAATTTGCAACTACTCATAAAATGAAAGTATTCTATGCTCTCTTATTATGAATGCATGTATATATCTTTCCCTAGGAACCTAGTGAATTTCAATGTCGATCATTTGTGATTTGCAAAATTCCTTTATGGATGGTGTGCATGAGTGTACTATGGTTTGTATTATGGTATTGAAATGATGTTTTTGGAAATATAAATAATATTCAAAAAATAAATGTTGCAAGTATAAAAAAATCCAAGGGTACTATCTTGACTCATAGTGTTGAACAATTGGGGAATCATTCGAAAAAAAAGGATGAAAAAGTTGAATAACTTGTCAAATATGTTGGTCATCTTAGTGCCAAAGTTGTTGTGGGTAAATGAGCTATTGGTGAGATGGCATGGTTTTTAAGATTAGTTCCAATTTAAGATACACTAATTTTTTCACACAAACTGGTGTTGTATCTTTAGTTAGACTTAGGAAACCAAGGTCATATGAGCTAGGACTTGTTGCATGTATTGAAGAAGAGAATCACATTACATTCTCCTTTATCACATTGTAATTTGCCTCTTTTTATCGTGACTCACATCTTTTCATTGTGACCTCCATCACATCAAAATATTCCTCATGTCATCGCATTTTTTATCCCCTAAATGTGACCTCCTTTCATCATAAATTAATTTTCCTCATCATAATCTACCACCCCGAATTTTGATCCCTTTTCATTAAAATCCTTTTTCATTGCCGATTAACTCTCCTTATCATGTTGTGATTTGTCTCATCAAATTGCGACCTTTCTTCAATCACACCCTCACTCACCTAATTGCGACCTCCCAATCTCATCCTCACTCAAAAAAATAGGACTTACCTCAATCGCAACTTACCTTATCACATCTAAATCTACCTCATTTAATCACGACTTCCTCCAAATGTATCTCCTTGCTCAATTCCATTATATCTTCACTCTCCTCATCATCATTTTCCTGCACTTATTGTGATCTCCTTTCCATGCACCTCCTTCTATCTCATTTCAAGTCAATTGCAATGGCAATTTTATTTCCTCGCAATGATTAGAAGGGGACATATCTCCTCAACAACCGTGTGGGCAAGCGCATTAGAATCTTGAATCAGAAATCTTGACATTGTACATAACATATTGGAGCTAATTTACATAGGCTTAAGGTTCATAAACATATAATTAATGCATTCACCTTGGAACATTGCAATGACATTGATTCAAGGTTTATGTGGGCAGAAAAACATTGTTGATCAATGTAGCAGTTTGAAAAAAGGAATTGAACAATTCATGTTGTAGTTTGATAGGAGTAACTCAAAATTTAAAACCTCTTATATGTGAACACAAATCCTTTACTAGAATACTATAAGGAGGTGTTCATCAAGGCACCAAATATCATTAATCCTTTTTTCAAATATCTTGCTAATAGAAAAAGGGAGAATGGGATGACATTAGTAGAAGATGATATGGGTAAAGGAGTTCCATCAATTATCTTTGGAAGTGAAGACGTGGTAGAATGGATCATGAAACTGAAGAAGAATGTTCTATGATGTAGTTGATGCATGAATGTATTTCTCACTAGTGAGGCATTGATGAAGAGTCATAAGTGTTGTTGTTATAGTGCCATGATATAGAGTAGAAGTTAAGTGATCTCCATAAATCTTATGAAGTGTTGGAGATTGTGAAGGTTGAGCTAGATCATATTCTCTTAAGTGTAATCTCATCTTGTGACCTATTAGATCATGTGAGTGACGAGGCGAGGGACCTAGATTTTGCCTAGTCTCGGGTCCAATTGAATTTAACTAGAAATTTATGGCATTATGGAGGAGGTGAAATAGGTCCAAACTCCATGTTGTAATGCTCATATGAAAATGCCAATATTTTTATTGGATTCCTCTTTTGGATAGGTGCAATATCGATCTAAATATCGTCTTGATCGGATGAGCAGAACATTTATTTTGAATTTATTCCACTTATGTACAAGGTCGGCCAGAATTGTAATGTAGGCTTGGAGCCCTAACAGATGTGTCACACACCCTCAGAGATGGATATATATTGGTCAAACTCGGAGGTCATTTTCACCATCACTCATCACACACTTCTCTCTTGTGTTTTATTGGTTCGATCATCATTTTGGAGGCTTCTCTTCTCACATATGGGAAAATAGCAGCTAGGGTTTTAGATCTGATCTAGGGTTTTCAACACAACTTTGACTAGCGTTGACTTTGGTCAACGCTTGGTCTATTTGACCTCAAAATTTC
This sequence comes from Pinus albicaulis, assembly GCA_034641835.2. NCBI lineage: Eukaryota > Viridiplantae > Streptophyta > Pinopsida > Pinales > Pinaceae > Pinus > Pinus albicaulis. The sequence goes on from CM076570.1 coordinate 447,065,898, forward strand.
CCAGAATTTTGATTTCTACAGTCAACATTTTTTGGCACAAAAATCGAGGATAGATGTTGACCTTTGACCTGTTGCATTGACTTTCTGTTGTTGCGGTTCTATGTTGATCGTTGATTGGACAATGTTGAGTTTCATTGACTTTGGGTTGACTTTTGTGGAGCTGTCTTGAGGGTTGTGTGACACTTCTCGTTGGCTAACCATGAGGAGACTTTACTAGTTGAAGCATCCTGTTGATCGTCGTAAAAGACCACAACACATATATTTTGCTGATTAAGTTAAGTGTATTTTTTGCTTGTCTTACATCGATCTATTGGTATGTTCTATCGACATTTTACTTTCATGTTTATGTGATTTCTATTTGGTATCGGGTTTAAAGTAAAGTTGCATCAAGCATAGAACATCTTCAAAAATTTACATGGTATCAGAGCTAAGGTGAAGACAAAGCCCAATTTTTTATTGAGAGCAATCACCGAAGAAGTAGCATTTTTCAAGGACCCATGGGTACCTCAAATTATAATGGCTTCAAAGCTGAAGATAAGTTGACTGGAAAGTCTAAATATAATGCTTGGAAGATGTCTTTGGAATTGGTATTAGAAGATCAAGAGGTTATGGACTATGTGCAGGGTAAAATCCAAGAGCCCCCATCATCTGCACCTTCCGCCACAAAGACAAAGTATAGAAAAGGAGAAATCAAAGCTAATATGATCATCCAGAATTCCATCCATAAAATTCTAGTTGCTTACATGTCTGAGCTGGGAACATCTAAGGAGATGTATGAAAATTTGGTCAATATGTTCAAGGCTAACAATGCAAATCAAGTTCTTTTCTTTAAGAACCAAATGAAGAATCTCAAGAAAGGTAGGGATGAATCCGTTCAATCTTATTTTATGAAGTTGACTAAAATCATGAATAGCCTTCTCTCCATTGGGGAAACAATAACTAATCAAGAAATGGTTCTCATTTCTCTTGGAGGCATCCCCTCTGAATGGAATGTATTCATTACTACCATTCTCAACAATAATGTGATTCTTGATTTTGATGAATTATTTTCGAGATGCACTCAAGAGGAGACAAGAATGAGGGAATATGGAAATGAAGGTAATGATGACTTCACTGCTCATGCTAAGAATAAGAACAATAGTGGTCCGAGGAACCATGGAAGAGCTAGGGCCAAAGGAAAGAAAGGAAGATGTTACACATGTAACAATTTTAGCCACTATGCTAGAGAATGCCCTAATAGAATGGATTCTCCAGGGGATGATGACAAAAACTACAAGGGGAATGGAAATCAAAGGAACAACATGTTCAAAGGGAAGAGGAAGGCTCCCTCTGGTCGTAATGAAAATGGTAAACTTTTCAAAAGGTTAAGAAATTCCAGGTATGAATAATCTAATGGTGTTGACAATGGAAGAAATGAAATCATTCTTGTATCTGCCCTCTCTAATTTGATTGAGAAGTATACTAATCTGAAAATTATCCTTGGAGCTAATGCCATATATCCCATGAAAGGGACAGGGACTGTGACCCTCCATTTATCTCAAGGTTAAGTCATCCTATTAGAAGATGTATTGTATGAACCTGATTTAAAGAAGAACCTTGTGTCTATTTCGGTCATGGAAGACAAAGGTTTCAAGGTGACATTCATCGATGGAAAGGTATGCATCTGGAAGAAGAGTTTCAAGGAACCTCTCACTATTGTTTTTAGAGTTGATACATTGTACCAGGTTGGGGGAAGTACATTGGGGGCTATGACATGTGGTATAATTCATCAAACTGAATTATGACACCTTCATTACACATCCCTTCTCGAAGCAAGGAAGGTGGAGATAGGGATGCCCGAATTCAAAAATGATCATGAAGGTGTATTTCAGGGTTGTGCTAAAAGAGAAGTGTAGATATGCCACGATGTTACCTTTGATGAAGATGCTTCCCTCACGAAAGTGATAAATATTCAGAGCTTTGAGGAAGATCATGATGTAAGATCAGGGAATCAAGAAGAGCTGAAGGGTGAGATGATGCCTGATGTTGAAGGACCGACGGACCCCATTGATCCACCTCCTTCAATGAAGAGAAGATCCTCATGGCTCAAGGATAATCTTGAAGATGTCAAGAGACATATGACCCCAAGGGGGACATTATGTGAAAACAAGAAGCCAAATAGATACCAAGGGTTTCTAGCAGCCATGAGTACAATCGTATAATCTGAGCCTGAATCTTTTGAGGAAGCCATAAGCATCAAGTCTAGAGCGATGCTATGCACGAAAAGTATGAGTCCATTATGAAGAATGATGTCTTGGATGTGGTTTTGAGACCGGAGGAAAAAGATGTTGTCACCTCGAAATGGCTCTATAATATCAAGCATGGATCTTATGGTAGTGTTGAAAAGTTCAAGGAAAGATTCGTTGCCTGAGGCTTCTCTCAAAAGGAAGGCATAGACTATGATGATATATTTTCACTTGTGGCACGTTATACCACCATTCAATCTATTATTTCCCTTGCTTCTATGCAATGATGGAGTCTTCATTAGATGGACATGAAGAGTGATTTTCTTGCATGGTTCGATAAAGGAAGAGGTGTATGTGGAGAAACCTCTGGGCTTCGAAGTCTAGGATAGAGACTCTCATGTATGCAAGTTGAATAAATCCCTCTATGGGTTGAAGCAAGCCCCCAGGGCTTGGTACGAGAGGATAGATAGATACTTGATGAAGCTGGGCTTCACTCGAAGTAATGTTGATCCAAACCTTTACTTCAAGGTCGATAGAGAAAATCCTCTCATTCTGGTTCTCTATGTGGACAATCTCTTCCTGACATGTGCTGACCCTCTCATTCATCAGTGTAAGAGAGAGCTCGCTTCTGAGTTCGAGATGAAAGAAATAGGACTGATGCATTCCTTCCTAGGCTTGGAGGTATGGTAGAGACCTGGTGAGATTTTCCTCTCTCAAGGAAAATACATTGTGAAGTTAATGGAAAGATTTGGAATGGTGGAATTTAAGTCCATGTTGACATCGATGGAGATCAAATTTAAGAAGTTGAGTGCAAACACTACTGGGCCCGTGCTAGCAAATCCTACTGAGTATCGACAACTTTTAGGGGCCTTCATGTTCTTAGTGAACACTCATCCAAACGTATGTTTTGCAGTGAACAATTTGAGTCAAGACATGGTTGATCCTCATCACATTCACTAGGTTGGTGCCAAGAATCTATTGAGATATCTTTGGGTCATGATAAAACATGGGCTGAGATACACTGCCGAGAGTTTGAGACTCCATGGATATTGTTAGTATGAATCTTGATTCGAAGTGTACGAAAAAATACCACTTTAGCTGCGCATAGCTTACAGCCCTAACAACAGAAATGACTGCTAATATCTTTAGATCTGAAATTAGATGATCAAGACAAATGCTACAAAAATCTAGATCTATGCATTAGAAGGCATTAAATAGTAGAAAAATAAGATTTTCTCCATAGATCCAATAGACAAGACAATAATATATCCAATGAACATTTTTATTAATGGCACCTGGGAGAAAAACACAAGAGGGTGTTCCCTGTTCTCCTCAATGGGATGGGTTCTTGTGAGTCCTCAGCACTTCATATTTAGAACTTCTCTCTCTTGATGGTATAGAAAACCCAGAAAAAAATGGAAAAGTATGGCTATGATTGTGGATCAATAGCTAGACCAAGTGTCGAGGTATAGAGTGATCTTTAGGCAACAAAAGGTGACAAATGAATGGGAAAACCCTTCTATTTATAACAAAATATTGAGTTAGTCTAGAGATTGGTGCATAATTGAAATATTATTAACCAAATCTAGATCCAACTTTTATGGAATATTTTATTATATTTGTTGGAGGGAGAAGGTATTTGACTTGAGTCAAATCCCCTTATTTGTAAATAATAAATAAATAAATGATTTATTTATTATTTTAAGGATGTGATTAAGTAATAATAAATAAATAAATGATTTATTTATCATTTTAAGGATATGGTTGAGTAATAATAAAATAAATAAGATTATTTAACAAAGAATATTATTTAAATAAGATTTAAACAATTACTCTTAGAAAATAATAAGATAAATAATGATTTATCTAATTAATTTCCTTGTTTTGGGTTAAATATAACCAAAAATATTAATTAAACTACTATTTAACTAATTATTTCTTGAGTAAAATCAAACAAATGTATATTTATTTAACATTTCCTTATGGGGTTTCCTGTTTAGACCATAAACAACTTAATAAAGGCGATTTACTAAGTTATTTTCATAGTGAAAGCAATTTTACTTGGAGTAAAATTGGTCTTACATGATGTACTTGGGTCCATCTACTCACACAGTGACACCAAGAAAAATTATTGCCCCTGCCCATGCAGTAGTGTTAGGAGCTAATCGTATGACCGAAGTATGTTGTAAGAACTCAATCACTAGACATCGAAGGGGAAGTCGAGATAGATAAGTATACAGCAAATCAAAGTGTCAAAGACCTGTTACTCTTGAGGAGGCGACTACAGTGTGCGAAAAGTATTTAATGAGGATTACCTTCTATAGGCGTGTAGGGAGGCATACCTATGCCCGTCGTTACCACTCATGTTTTCCTGTAGTTGTGTAAGAGTGTAGCATACCCGAGGTACACAAACCAACCTTCGCATGCAGAACCAGCTAACCGCATTCGCAGAGGGCTCTCTCTTTATAATTTATCTTTGTTCTTGGATGGTTTTAGGCTAGTTATCGATTCAAGAGTTTGTTTTGGAAAATGGTGGAATCCACAAACTAAGGGCAAAGTTGAAAGTTTTCAGTCCATTGGGCTATGGAGTCAAAGGATGGCTTTACTGGATTTCTATTCTACGCACAAGATGGCTTTACAGGGCAAGATAGCTAGGCAGAGAACAATCCTTAAAATTTAAAGTGGATGGGATGATTTTGAAGGGATGAAAGGCAGCTAAGAATCTTTCACCATGTTCAAAAGAAAGAAATGAGATGACTACAAACAAAGAGCAATGAAGAATTCTTTATTATAGTAATCAACAATGTTTAAATTAGCAAAGCAAGAGCATTTAAGGATTCATGCTTATAACTAATGTAGAGGAAAACATTAAGAACAATCACATCTGAAATCAGAGTACAATTAAGTAAATTCTGATTCAATCCTTTATGTAAATTATTCAGAAATGGACATATGATATTATAAACTAATATAAAACTCCAGACAAAGGGTAGAAAGACTTATTGAACTGTAGTCCAACACATGAATCCTGCAACAAGTCCAGTGCTTTAAATCATCATCCAGTAAGCCACGAATAAATTTCCCCAAAATGCTTTTATTCCGAAAATCTCAATGTTACAGCAGAGTAATAGAATCCACCCTCAATACTCTCTTTGAGGGTTTATTTATACACAAAAATAATTGAAAATATCTCACACTATCCTAGCCTATAATTTGGGATGACTAAGGAGTAATTTACAAGTAAACAGGAGACAAATGGTCTCGTAGATAGCATAATAAGTAACTGCTGATGTGCTGTTTCCTTTCTTTGTGGATGTGCTGGAGGTAAGTGCTGAAAAAGGGCTCGTTGCTGTCTTTTGGAGTAATTTCTTTGCTTGCTTGATACCCTTTTTCTTTACGGATACTCTTTAACCTGTGTAACTGATACTCTTTCATCTGTACTCATTTTTATCATTTACCTGATAGTAAAGATAAAATTCTCATCCTGAAGATAACTTTTATAGAATTTCCAATAATTCTTTCCACCATTGATTATCTGGTATCATAGTCCTTTTGAGTTTTCTCAATGTCTCATCTGCTTCTGTGAGTTTGTAAAAGGTGGGTTCATTAGGAAACAGATACCTTATTTCATGTTCCAAATGAAATAAATTCCTCACTCTATCATAGATACTTCTCCCTGATGGTAATGTCGATTCTGGAAAACTGGTAGAACAAGCAGCTGTATTTTGAGCATGAGTATTTATTTTCTTTACGTAGGTTTCTAAGTCCATTATTTGATCCTCTGAGAGCATGGGACTTGGTAATCCATTGTCCAGCAAAGCTTGAAATTTCTCTCTGAAAATATTGATATCAATCAAAATGTCTGAGCACTTCCTTTCTAAGTTCTGCATGAAAGTTCTTTTGATGAAAACTCTCTTTATTTCCAAAACTGTGCCGGTCCTGTCTTCAATCCCTAAAACTGCAAGTTGTTGCTTTGTCCGGGTGTTCAAGAATTGAATAAGTTGATTGGCCTGCTCAGGCCTGCCTGTTAATTCATTTCTGGTTCTGTTTATTTCTTCTTGAGCTATTTTAACCAAATCATTTTGTTCAAAAATTGCTTGAACAGAGGGCCAAACACCCTTTATTAACTCAATGATACTACCCCAAAAAATTTCATTTATTTCCTTTAAAGGCTTTTCCAATGAAAGATCTTTTTCCAAAGCCTGAACCAATTTTTCTAACCTTTTTATTTCCCTGGTGTTATCAGCAACTGTCTTCTTAGATGTATCATATTTTTCCTCCAATTTTACTAATTGCAGTTTTGTGGTTTGAAGTTCTGTGACCCTTAGTTGTAAACTTTCCATTTGTTTTATTAGTTCATCAGAACTCAAACCAGAAGTGTTTACCTGAGATGGTTGTGTTTGCTGACCTGCTGTTGAAGTACCTGTGGTTGTAGCAGCTTCTGTGGCAGATGCCTGCTTGATAACTTCCTTTTCCTATAAGGCTTGTTCCAATTCCTTTTCAGTTTCACTTAGTCGCTCAGTCACATTTAGGAGCAACTCCATTACCTCTTCTTGTGAATTCCCCTTTAAAACTTCTTGGGTCTGAGGGTGCCTTGAGGCTGGCAATTTTAGCTGCTTTCTCAGTGCAGCTATGCCATCATCTTTCTTCTTTATTAATGCCTCAATACTTTTAATGTCTTTGGGGTTGTGACCCAAGCCAATGATTATGTCTTCTAGAGACTTTATTCTATTATCTTTGGCCTGTGAAGAGGCCCTCTCAATTTGCAATTGTGCAGTTGTGTTATTCAAAGAATCTTGCAGTGTTAGAGCTGCCATGGCTTTATTGGTAAGATTTCCCCAGTTTGTCTGTGCGGTTCTATCTGGTCCAAAGGATGAATGTCCTTTGCCAGGACCTCAAAATTTGTTCTAATGTAATCAGCTGCTGACACGGGCTTTGGCACCTTTGACTTGAAGTGGCTCATCAGCATTTTGCCTTGTGAAAGGTCAAATGCTGACATTATCCTTTCTTGATTATGGGGAGCCATTTTCATATATTGATCATATACCTTCATTTTTAATGGATCATTCTTTGCTTTGATGTTGATGAAAGTTCTTTTAATATCCCCTGTATCTGTTTTAGGTGGTCTGAAAGAGGATACTTCAGTACTCAATTGCTTTTGTAAAGCTTTCCCTTTCTGGCTTGTGTTTGTTTCACTTGCTGTGCCAGTTTGTTGAATGTCTTCCCTTCTATCATCAAACACCTCATCTATGATTTCCACATCTGGAAGTGGATTTGGTTTATGTTTCTTGGCCTGATGTACTTGTGAGGTTTCTTTTGGAGGAGTGGTATCTGGAACCTGCCTTTTCTTTCCTATTTCCACATTTGATGGAGTTTGTAACTCTGGAACTTGTGGATGCTTCACCTGAGTGGGAGAAACTTGTGTTTGATCAGGCGCTCTGGAAGTTTGAGGTTTTTCAGCCATGACCAAAGTTTCAATCACCTGTAATGCAGGTTCCTTTCCTTTGTCTTTTGTCTCTGCTGCAACTGATGAACTGCCTTCCTGTAATCTCTGCTGTGGATTTGCTGCTGAAGATGTGCCAATGTGAGATACCTGCACTTGACCATAAGATTCTAGGTCATATTCCTTCTGAAGATTTTTCATAATTTTATTCATTTTTTCTTCTGCACTTTCTTCTTCAACAAGTGTTTTTTCCACCCATTCATCTTGGTTAGCATATTGCTCTATATCAGGAATCTTGTGGTGGATATAAGGGGATGATTTGTTCTTTAATCTCTTTTCACAGATGAAACCAAATGGGTCATAAGGAACCCAACGAAAAGTTCTTTGGAACTTGCTTTGCAATATATTTTCTGCCTCTCTCTCGGCCTCCCTTGAATTGCAGATGTAGGGACCTAATTGACTTTTAATCCGGAGTTGAGCTTTCTTTTTCACACTACAAAAATGGATCACATCTGAATTATTCATTTGCCTGAAATATTCCAAGGCAAACAGTCTCATGGGTACATACTTTGGTAACTTGAATGGATGTAATTCACATCCATAGATTCCGATGACTGTATGGTTTTGATACAAATACCAATCCCCAACTTTATAGGTCCTTGAAAGTTGCAAGGTCTTCCTTATTTCATTACTGAGTCTTGGGGGAGGAATCCCTATCAACAATGTAGTTGCAGGATATACAAAAAGATCTATAAACTCAGAATAGGAATAGGGAGACTCATAAGAATGGATCATGGGAGACCAAAATATAACTGACCTTGAGTTTCCCTTGGCATCAAGGTTTTGAACAGGGAAAGGGAACCTTTCTGACTGATAGTAGATAATGAGATGATAGATGACTGAGGAATATTTAAAAACTTTTTCATCGTCTAGCCTCATGAACTGATCATGGATCTTGTTGGCTATGAAGGAGGCAAAGTCATATTTAATCTCAGGAGGTTGCCCAGGAGTAAAAATGGATAGCAAAACCAAGGTTATCTCATCAACATATTCACTGGTGTTGAAGCCCAAGACAAAAGATATCATATTGAGGATGAGTCTTCCCAATTGATTGAAATAATAAAAACCATAGGGAGGAGGTCCCTTAGGTTGGTGTTCAAGCAATATGAAATTATGGCAAATGGACTCTAATTTTTCTGGGGTCAATTTATTAGACTTCTCAATCAAATCTTCCATGGACAGAGGTGCCAATTCTTGGTCAGGTTCAAAGTGTAGCATTTCATTGATGGCCTGGGGAGTAATGGGGAATAGAACACTTTGGTCAGGGGATATCACAGCTCGCTGAGTGGGATCATAGCTTGAATGGCAATAGTGGATAATTTCTGGGAAATTAATGACTGAGGGGATGAGATACCTTGGGATATTGGATTCCCACAGTCCAATGACATCTTGCCCCTTTGAATAATCGTCTCTGCAGCGACAAAAACTCAGAAGGGGGCTTTCATCAAAATGCAAGTCTTTAATCTGAAAATCTCTATCCACTAAGGGTAAATACTCTAATTCTCTGTGAGGAGCATTCAGTGGGGTCACATTCAGGGCTGCTGGGGCTTCCATTTTGGTTCTTGTGGATTCAAAATGGAAATTCCTGGGTTTTCTTCACAGGCCGGGCGCGTTTTCGATTTTAATGATGAAATCGACACAATTGTAGGTTCAGGGAGCAATTTCACAGTTTTAAAACCTCTTGGGAAGATCTCAGTGATGAGTTTTAATCACTAATTCAGCGAAAAACAAAGAAAACAGAGTTTTACTTGCAGTTCGGGGTGGAATAGGATAAATACCTGTTCTTGGAAGAAAGCTGGTTCTTAACAGGTAACAGGCGGTAGCAGGAGGACGCTTGAACGCAGGTCTGGCGGATTTATGGAGTGAAATTGAATGGAACAGTAGATTTCAGTGGAAATTCGAAAATCGTAGCAGAAGGCGCTGTCGTTTTCAATAACGAAAATAACGGAAAAAACACGAAAATGGGCTTTATTTACAAGTTAAAGGGTTTTTTAGTTTTTCGAGGAGTGACGTCATCAATGTACGGGCTGACGTATGCAAGGTCGGGCGGTAAGCAGTAAGCGGTAAGCGGTAATCCCCGCACCGCTTATGAGCAAAGGCGGTATTAACCGCGAGGGTAGCGATTCCACAAAGTTATTGACGCGTGGAAGGGTGACTAGTCAAATACCACCAATCCCCCGCTGGTTAAAATGCTGACAAAGGATGGGTAGCGGGATTGATAGGAAGCGTTGATCTTTGGAAGAGTGATCGGACGGTTGCAAAGACGGGGAATAAGCAGAGGATTAAGGTGTGGGCCCGTCGGGGTTTAAAACACGATTTAACATTATAAATCACCCCGGGGGGCGTCTGATAGGCGGAGAAGTATGATTATTAGTTAATTCAGATAATTAACTAATTCCATGGTTATAAAGGAAATAGGGGTTGCGGTGGGGTTAAAAAGTCGGGTGAAATGCCAGGTGGATGAGCCACGTTGGCGCGGGATTTTCCAAAGTTTATTTTTGAAAAACTTCAGGTTTTATTTATATTTTTGGGTTTAAACATATATATCGTATGTTTAAAGTTTTATTTTTCATATATATGTTTTTATTTTATTATATGGTAAATTAACAAATGTAATTAACTTACCATAGGGGCAGGTTTATGGTATAATGATAAATTTAACCAAAGGGCGTATAGTGGGTTTTTATGTTAATGCACGGGGAAATAATTACTTTGGTTAAACTTTATAATAGAGGGGTTTTTGGGGTATTTATAAAAAAGGAGTTATATACTTAGGATAGGGCATTTGACTAGGGATTTAGTAAAATAGAGTTAAACATTAATATGACCAAGGGACAAGGGAACTCAAAACACTTTGCACATCTAAGAAAGTGATAACTTCTGAAGTAAATTGCAATATCTTATCTTCAACACTTAAACTTAGAATAGCAGGTTATTTTGAGGGATTTTTATGGAATTTTGCATGATTTCCCTAAGTAAAATAGGATTTTACTTAGGATTAAGTTAAAGGTGAATGATTATAATGATGAATTATCTCAAGTACTTGGGTCTTTTTGATCATTAGGCCGAGGGTCCGGTCCCTCCAAAAGTCAAGGAAATGCCTTGAGCCCTTTTGATCTCCATATACCTTAGCACTTTTGGGGGAAATTAGTAAAACTTTTGAGGGGAAATTGATGAGGGAAGTTAATGAGTTTGACTTTGCTTGTTGTGATTTTCCAATGTATTTTCTGCTTCAGTATTTGTGATGAAAGTAAAGGATCAAAAACATGTAGCAGCATCATTCATCAGATAACACTTTGCAGCACCATCTACCTACCCTATCTACTTGACACTACCATTTTCTCTTCTTTATTAGGGTGCATTTAGACTTGCAAACCCTTTTCAATCTTTTTCTTTTTACATGATAAATCTATCTATTTCTACCCTTATTACATCCAAGGGCTCAGATTAAACTGTTGAGCACCTTTTATTCACTCTACCTATCTACTTATCTGCCAAGATTAAACTGTTTGGTCAGATCTTTATTCTCTAATCTATAACATGAAATTGAAATATGAGTAAGCCAAGTTTAAACAGTTTGACTTATTCATGAATTGTGGCAAAAGTTTGACAAGCTGCACACAATCACTTATTTACAAACATGAAATAGTAGTGGCATTTGGATTTGCACACTTTCCTTGGTCTATTTTTTGCTTGAGGTTCATTTCTTTCACTTTTTTGACCATTTTATTTTTCTTACCCTTTGATTTTTCTTTTAGGGTATACCCTCTTTACATTTTTAAAATTTTTTTTTTGATTTTTTGGTTTTCAAGAATATGGAACACCTTTGCTCAAGAAAGAAGGTTTGAACATATTCCATAGTTCAATCAAGACAATCATGAAAAATGAAACCTATTGGTATAGGAGACTAACACCCGCCAAGGAAATAGTACAAACAATAAGGCACCTGGAAAACCACAAAACACAATGATAAAGTATATGCTAGCATAAACATGAGCCAGATGAATAACATGATAATGAATCCCACATACATATTGTGCCTGGGATAACAGCCATGACTTGTACAATAAAAGTTGAGTACATGAGATATGAATGCAACCCAGATGCCCTTGAACATAGGAAATGGCTCTGAAAATCTGACTGATACATGCAAACAAAACAACGCTGCAAGCGGCTCAGGCTGACATCATCAAATGTATGGAGCTGCATTGAAGGCTGTAATGAAGAAGTCATCCGAGTGTGTGGGGGGCTACCTTTAGGGCCACCCCCTCATGAGGGTTGAGACATATCACACACACTCGAGAATCATCAATGTTGTCTGTTGCATCACTGAACCATCAAGTATACAGATCTCGATCATGCTGAAAGGAGTTGGAGCTGAGAAATAATCAAGTCAAAGGGTAATAAGGAGTCCCTTTGCCTGATCCGAGGCATCGAACCAAAGTGTAAGCTGGAACCAAGGTACACCGCCCTCTAAACCTCTTTTATGGAATGAATGAGCTGATGTTGACAAAAGGAGGTCTGCCATAGGTGAGGTAATAAGGGATCCTCAACTAGGGCACGAGAGAAAATAGTAGAGTGACTGAAAGACTGACACCAATGATGATGATGAAATGGGGGGAACTGAGTAGCGAACAGATGACTTCCCTTGTTAGAGCATAAAGGGCATGGATGACCTGGCAGTGATTGACACAACATCATGAGGGATAGGGGACAGTGGGATTGAAGGCCATAAGATGCGACACAAGAGAGGGACCAAGCAGTGAATGATGGAGGACTATAGCGAGATGTAAAGGGACTCAGGATAGACTCCATGAAAGCAATGATGACTCAACTCAGATTCTCTAAACAAGGGTGACTCGATGGTGCTGCCACATATGAAAAGGGGCCAATCATTAGGGGAATTTTGAGGTATAAAATGGGCCTCCTAAGGAAATTATAAAATAATAGTGGAAAAAATCAAATAAGATTTGATGACATCATCAAATTTTAGAGGGAAAAATGAAAAAACTACTTTTTCAACTCATATTTTCAACTTATCTCCCAACGTTTTTACTCAAATTTCAAGTGGGAGTACTCATTAGATGCGAAATTTAATTCCTCATCCAAGGAGTACCCATGTTGCATACTTTCGATGGGTCCTACTACAAGAAAAATGAGAAATACATAAAAAAACGTGATTACAATCACGCTTTTTTATGTATTTCTCATTTTTCGTGTAGTAGAGTTCATCAAAAGTATGCAACATGGGTACTCCTTGGATGAGGAATTAAATTTTTCATCCAATGAGTACTCCCACTTGAAATTTGAGTAAAATTTTTGGGAGATAAGTTGAAAATACGAATTGAAAAAGTAGTTTTATTATTTTATTATTTTTTAATATTTTTACCCTTTTATTTAAAAAAATGGTAAATCATCCCCCATGGTTAACATCATCATCTTGAATCCTATTGGTTGTTATAAAGTTTAATTTTGTTGTACATTTTTCTTAGGAGGCCCATTTTAGACCTCAAAATTCCCCTAATGGGGGACCATAAAAGCATGAGTACCAGATGGTAACTCATAATGAAAGTCGACATGAGCATGGAGAAGTATGGAGGCAACATGGTGACCCCGATACGAGTGTTGCAAGTGAAGAAATTTGATTTTTGAGGAAGGGTGAAGTGGTGCTTATTGGGAAAATATGTCCCGGTGAAGTATCAAATCACTAAATACTAATAGATACCCATTTGAGGGCTCAGTGAGAGATTTCCAACAGTGCGGACGGTTTGGTAAATAGAGCTACGGTTGGATCGCTGTGAGTGAAAGAAGAAACAGGGGTTTCTCTTTTAATAAGGAATTTTACCTCCAAATTAATTCATTTGCATGTGGAGCTGTGGTGAATGTGGAGAGGAGAGAAGGCCCTAAATCTTGCAGCGATTGTAGCAGACAAACTGACCGTTGGAATCAGGAGCTGTCAGTTGCAGGTAAAAGGCCTAACCCTACTCTTTCTTTTCAGTGGATTAAAAGTTCAGATTAGGTCCCTAATGCTCGGGAAAAGCCCTCTACTCCTCCTCACAACCGGGTCACACTTTTTGGGGCAAAAAGTGTGACCTAGGTAGCAGGCTTTGGCCAGATAAGTGCGATCTATCCCAGGTTTGGGTCTGAAAAGCGCGACCTGTTCGGGAGGGGTTTTTCGGTGCTATTTTTTGGCTGAGCACTAGGGTTTTTTGATGAGAAACCGTCTTTCCTATCTGTATACTGATGAATATGATGGTTTTGTGTAGATATGGCAGAATTACAGATCAAATAGAGAGAGAGAGACTTGGGCGCATTACGTTCGGATCAAAATCCATGTTCTACTACTCAGATGAAGATGCCAATATTTTTATTGGATTCCTCTTTCGTAGGGGTGCAATATTGATCTAAATATCATCTTGATCGGATGAGCAGAAAATTTATTTTGAATTTATTCCACTTATGTGCAAGGTCGGCCAGAATTGTAATGTAGGCTTGGAGCCCCAATAGATGTGTCACACACTCTCACAGATGGATATATATTGGTCAAACTTGGAGGTCATTTTCACCATCACTCATCACACACTTCTCTCTTGTGCCTGATTGGTTCGATCATCATTTTGGAGGCTTCTCTTCTCACAAATGGGAAAACAATAGCTATGGTTTCAGATCTAATCTAGGGTTTTCAGTTCAGCTTTGACCAGCGTTGAATTTGGTCAATTCTTGGTCTATTTGACCTGAAACTGTCCCAAAATTTTGATTTCTGTAGTCTGCATTTTTTGGCACAAATTACATCGAGGCTAGACATTCACCTTTGACCTGCTATGTTGACTTTCTATTGCTTCGGTTCTCCATTGACCGTTGATTGGACATCATTGAATTTCATTGACTTTGGGTTGAATTTTGTGGAGTTGTCTTGAGGGTTGTGTGACACTTCTAGTTGGCTGACCGTGAGGAGACTTTGCTGGTTGAAGCATTGTGTTGACCACCGTAACACACCACAACACATATATTTTGCTAATCAAGTTAAGTGTATTTTTGGCTTGTCTTCCTTCGATCTATTGGTATGTTCTATCAACATTTTATTTTCATGTTTATGTGATTGCTATTTGGTATTGGGTTTAAAGTAAAGTTGCATCAAGCATAGAACATCTTCGAAAATTTACAAGAAGAGAGAAGGGGATGACATTAGCAGAAGATGATATGGGTAAAGGAGTTCCATAAATTATCTTTGGAAGTGAAGACATGGTAGAGTAGATCATGAAATGAAGATGAGGGTTCTATGACGTACTTGATGCATGAATGTATTTCTCACTAGAGAGGAATTGATGAAGAGTCATAAGTGTTGTTGTTATAGTGCCATGATATAGAGAATAAGTTAAGTGATCTTTAAAAATCTTCTGAAGTGTTGGAGATTGTGAAGGTTGATCTAGATCATATGCTCTTAAGTGTAATCTCAGACCGTGACGTAGTAGATCATGTGAGTGACGAGGCGAGGGAGCTAGCTCTTGCCTAGTCTCGGGTCCAACTGAATTTAACAAGAAATTGATTCCATTATGGAGAAGGTGAATTCCTTGAATTTGAGGATCACGAGTCTACTACCAAATATGTAGAGATATTTTCATGCTTGATGAAAAGTATAATGACTCCATTTCCACAAGATTTTAGGGAGGTAGGGAGACTGTAAGAGAGCATAGAAATAAACTTCTTGAATTAAAGGACAAGCTCGAGAGTTTAATTGGGAACATGGAAGTGCTATACCATGAGTGTTCACATGTGGATTTGATGCTTAATTACATGGAAGTGCTATACCACGAAGGTTGGCCAGGTTGGGAAGGGTATTACAAGGAAGTTACACATGGTTTCCCACCATGTACGGGGCTATGTCATGTTTCTCACCATGTCAAAAAATATGTAGGGTGCTAGGATTTATTAAGTATAAATCGTAGTGGCAAGCAAACAAAATTCATACAACCTTTTGTGATGTTGTAAGACCACCAATGAAAACCATCTTAGAATTTCGAACAATAATCTTGTGTTTCTAAGTACAATAGGGTTTTGGACTAAAGCACACTTAAAAACCTCATTATTTTTCTTTTTTAGTATTGTGAATAATATTTTATCATATTTATGATAATAATAAATATCAAAATCATGTAAAATTTAATAATACATCAAAGGTTACGAAGAAGTCAAATAGGTCATGGAGAATTTGAAGAGTCATGGGGGAAGATGAAAGTCACCCACCCATTTGTATAAATATATCTGCATGTCTCCAAGAGGGAAAAATTTAGCAATAGAGTCTTCTTATCATTGAGAATGTCGTGAGTATTTAGGTAGCTTTGAGCACTCATTCTCTTAGCAAATTTGACACTGAGTTGTTGTGAGGCAAGGGGCTAATGTTGGAGATGATATGAGCAACCTGCCTTCCACTATTGGATTTTGATGGACCTACACCACATGTCCGTGGATTTTTAATATTGTCAATGAAAAACTATCCATTTTTGGAAACGGTTCCTATGCACTTTCATGACAGTTGTAATGGATATCCAGTACTTCTATTGTTTGTGTATGTGTCCTTTCATATGGGTTATATGTTGATGAACTAATTCAAATCTTATTTCTCATGTGTTTTCTTGAATCTTTGTTCTTTCATTCCACTCTAATACTAGTAATCTGTTGTAAACTAATATGCAATTGAATTTTAGTACTTTCTTATTCGTGTATACCTTATACGGTTTTATCTCACTAATTATTCTTAAGATATAATTCTCATTTTTTTCTATTATATTCTTGTATCTTTTAATTCAAGTGTATTAATTGTGGGTTGATTTCATCCTCATTCTCTAGGTATTTCATACTTTCCCTCACGATTAAATCTCCTCATTTAAAAGCCAAGAGGAAACATAATGGTGGTAGTCAGCTCCACATACTGGATGAGACTCCTATACCAAAAAATGTGAGGTATATTTTGGACTGTGCACCAGGGAGATCCCCTTACAATTAGCGATACATTTTTCCCCATTAACATAACTCTAACATATTGTTATAAATTTTATATAATAATAATTATCATGTATGTTAAATTTGACTAATTGTAAGATAGTTGTAAATTATAAAATATTAAATTAAGAATAATATAATTATAATTTAAATAATTTAACTGAGTCAATATTACATAGCAATTTTTTTCCACACACACAGACATACATATAATTTTTTTTCCTTGACACTTAAAAAATGTTGATATACTTACATTATACCAACACATATCCCCTATACTAAGCTATAGAGTGCCTCTTGGCATAATAATCATTCCCTCATTTTTATTTAAAAAAAAAAAATACATGTGACTTATAAAATTATTTCCAATAATTAAAGTATTTTAATGAACATTTTTAATTGAAATCAAATTTTTAATTTAAACAAACTTCACATAATAATATTAATACATATTTTTATATTAAATAATTCATATGAAATTACTCATTATATTTTATTAAATCCAGATAAAGAAGTTGAAGTGATTATTTATTTTGGTGCATATATATATGAAATCTAATCAGAGGAGTGGACTTGAAGGTTAGATGTGGAAACCACTCCTTGGCCTATGAAAAGATGGCATTCAAAAGTGGACATGATAAAGTTGAGGCACCAAAAAAGAATATTTACATGGATAACCAAAAGATTATTACAAACTCTATATCATCCTAGAGTATGTTATGAGGATGGTCGGGGCCCTCCTTTTGCTATTAGTTGAGGAGGGTTGGGGGATCTTTCTATTATTAATTTATGAGGGCATGGGGACTTATTATTATTATTGATTCAAAATATTTAGAAAGAATAATTGATTTGAGATATTTAATATCTTTTGTACTTGAAAAGGAAGGAATTTCACAAAGATATTTAGAAAGAAGAATCATTGATTTGAGACATTGATTAAATTTTGTAATTTAAAAGGAAGGAAATTCACAAAGCCTTATATACATGCTCTCAAATTGACAATGGGAAATCATGTCGGTTATTTTATTTTTTCTAGTATTATGTAATGCATGCCAAGGCACATATGCTGAGAATGGAAAAGGTAACAATCAAATTATTTCTTGCAACTTCAATGACAAAGATATTTCATAGCCATGTTTTTCATAGGAAGAATTATGATATGAAGGACATTGGGCCTCTTAATGAGCACAAACGAATACAAAAGATATTTTTTTCAAACATGTGTTTTTCACTCAATTTATGAGAATATGTCGCAAACATATGAATATTGAACACCATATTTATTAAGAAACTCAATGGGTTTTAAGATGCAAAACATGGAGTTAATTCCCACTAGCACAACTATTTGAGGATAAGCCTCATTAGCAAATGAACCAGGATCAAACCTCACGAGGTTGGTTGTTCCGGTGCTAGGGGGAGGTGACATGCTAAAAAATCCAGTTAGCTTAGCGTTGGTGCGACCTAGGAAGGGTGTGATCCCTGGTTGGCTTTGACGGATTAGATTCTCTTGGGTCGTAGTTACTCAAGCCACATGTCAAACTTGGAGGATCACATACAACTTGACAAAAAAAATATGCAAAATATGCAATTAGTATGTAATAATTCTAAAGATAATTATTATTAAAGGAAGAAATATATATATATATATATATATATATATATATATATATATATATATATATATATATATATATTTTATACTTCTCAATGGATATAATGAAAGCATGCAAATTTATAGGTCCAAAAGTTGCAACCATGCTTTGATACCATATGTAATGGGACGAAATTGAAAGAGAATTAAATATGAAAATTACTTGCAAAATTCGATACCATTAATTAACTACATGCAAAACTTTGTCAATAATTACATAATCTACATGATATGTGAGTGAAAGGAATCATACATAGAGTTGATGAACCCAACTTACTTATAATTGGTGCGCATTGATCTGTTGTGATCCCATTGACTGCGACCAATGCATTGGGGACAAATATCCACCCAACCATAGGCTCAATTACATGATGAATTTCTACAACTGGCCACCCTCGAGCTCTCAATCAACTATTTTTGCTAATCATTCCTTTCTCCACTAAAATAACCATATGAAAAGAATGACTCATATTCTCCTTCTCATCCATTAAATAGAACAACTTGCTAAAAAAGTAGAAGGAAATTATTCATGCACATAATTCATGTGTCGTCATGCAATTTCTATATTTTAATTTTTTATTGTCTTAATTTTTTTCCATAATTTATTCTTATTTTATTTTTCTTAACTTTTTCAAAAATTTCGATAAATTTATTCTTACTATTTTTAGTCTTTTATTTATTTTTAATAAATAGTTTTATTTATTTATTATGAGCTTCACTTTATTATTTTATTTTTTATTATTCTCACATTATTATTTTTTTAATTTTATTTGTTTATTCTTATTGTTTTAATTAATTTGATAATATGAGGCATTACACTTAGATGCACCAATGATTATTGTATCACTTTTAATGATTGTAAATATTATCCGGGGATATGCTGATTCATATTTTGCATGTGATTTGAATAACAGAAGGTCTACTTCAGGATATGTATTTATTTTTGCAGAGAATCCATCAGTCATATGCCAAAGCTTCAAGAAATAGTTGCTTTATCCACCACATAGTTACTCTATATTGTTGTTTCATATGCTTGCAAAAAGACAATTTGGTTGAAAAGTCTTTTAAGTAAACTTGGAAAAATGCATAATTGTGCAATTATATTCAACAATTAAGATTCGTACCTAAAATAACTTATCATATAAAACAAAATATATTGATATAAAATATCATTTCGTAAGATATATTATTGATGAGGTGGAGTAAATATTAAAATGTCCATATTCGATAAAATTGTACACATATTTACAAAATTAAAGGTAATGAAAATGTTTACAAAACTAGAAGTGACTTTAACAAAACATTAAAAAAATAGTTGTCAAGATAAATATTAAATTTGTTTTAATATGACAACAATATTGTAAAGGGTCTCTATATTATCTTTTTCCTAGTGAATGAATGAATGCTTCCATGGACAAAAGTTTTATTACATGAATTCTGTATATGTGTTTGTGTCAATGTTATAAATTGTTTATAGATAATCTTAATTACCAATAACATGAAATGCAAATAATCACGATATAATACTAATACATATTCTATTTTATAATAAAAACAAAAAATAAGCTTAATATTTATGACGTGATCGTGTGTGTTAATATTTTACCATTGAGGAAAGAATTATGAAAGTGAAAGAATTATGAAATTTTCTTTATTACTAGATAAAATGTTTTTTTTTTTTTTTTTTAATAACCATTCTTGATGTGTATACGCTAGAGCTTTCTTGACTTCTTCCCCATATTTTACATCCAGGACCAGATTTATTCTTGAAAACTCCTCAAGGCCTCTCCTTCAACTACCTACCTTTTAAGTTTTAGTGTACCATATTCTTGATGTATTCTAAAGTTTGTGGTAATTTGGTAATCAATGTTTCTTCAAATTTTGGTATGGAATGTTTGGTGATGATGTTTAATTATCGTTGCTGTAATATTTTTCTTCAAACATTATATTTTGCTGGTTGTCTTCAATGATTGTAATGAAAACCTCTTCGGCTGCTGTAACGTCTCAGGTTTAGTTGGTTAGCTGTCTTCAATGTGAGTGAATGATGTAGCAATGAAAACCTGTTTGGCTGTTGTCATGTCTTAAGTTTAGTTTGTTGGTTGAGTGATAGTAGCAATGAAAACCTCTTTGGTGGTAGTATAGTCTCAGGTTTATTTTGTTGGTTGTCTTTATTCATTGGTTGGTCGTTGATGTTCATGTGGGTTTTTTAAGATCATTGAATTCTTGCAATGTCTGTGAAGTAACACTATACCTCAGACTATTCTTTCTTTCTTGGCTGCTACGGATACTTTTCAGTGTCCAAGGTTGTAGGTATGATGGATGCCTTTCATTGTCGGTGGGATCATCAGCTTAATTTTTACTTTGTGCTTTTCGTAGATAAACAAAACAACAAAAAAAACTTATGGTGGTACGGACTTAATTAAGAAATGTCTCTATCAATGCATCAATAATGTAAGGTGAAATGAAAGTTGATGCCTCTCGCTTTTTCTATTAATCACAGCGCAAAGGTGGCCTGCTATTTGGCTTACAAAATCCTACAGTATCTTTATGGAATAACGTTGCTTAATTAAACGTATTTGATGGAATGCAAATTTCTATTAATCACAGCGCAAAGGTGGCCTGCTATTTGGCTTAAAAAATCTTACAGTGTCTTTATGGAATATCGTTGCTTAATTAAACGTATTTGATAGAATGAAACTATTCTATTTGTTATGCATGTGAGATGTATTATGGAAGAGAGTAGTTTCAAATAACAAGTTTAATTAGAAGAATATGAATATTTTGGTTTATATATATATATGTGTCTTAAATTTTGATTTGTATTGTTTAAATTGGTTTTTTAATTATATATACGATTTAATATGTTGAAAAACTTAGGGAATTTAAATTGTGGATAATTCAAAACATAAATTTGTGATTCCAACTCATCTCTATTGAATTCTAGACAAAATAAAGCAGAAAATAAGTTCAAAAAACCTAAATTAACTTTTAAACAATAGATTGGGCCTAATGGTTAAGAGCATGTGTTTCGTCCTCAGAGGTTACAAGTTCAAAACCACACGAGGTAGAGTTTGTATGCACTTGTAGACTTAATAGTCAAATGGTTTCACTTGGGTGGGTCCCTTGTTCCACAAACAAGGGGGTCTCATACAACAATTTGGTGTCTGGCTTGGTCCCTTGTCCCACAAACAAGGGGGTCTCATATACCTTGTTCCACAAACAAGGGGGTCTCATACACCAATTTGGTGTTTGGCTTGGTCCCTTGTCCCACAAACAAGGGAGTCTCATACACAAATTTGGTGTCTCGCTTGGCGAGGGAGGTTGGTCCCTTGTCCCACAGATAAGGGGTCTCATACACCAATTTGGTGGTCCTTTGTTCCAAAAACAAGGGGGTCTCATACACCAATTTGGTGTCTATCTTGGTCCCTTGTCTCACAAATAAGGGGGTATCATACACCTTGTTCTACAAAAAAGGGGTTCTCATACACCAATTTGGTGTCTCGCTTGGCCACGGAGGTCGGCCCCTTGTCCCACAAACAAGGGGCCTCATACACCAATTTGGTGTATGGATTGGTGGCAGAAGTGGGTCCTTTGTCCCACAAACAAGGGGTCTCATACACTAATTTGGTGTCTCGCGTGGCTGTGGAGGTGGGTCGCTTGTCCCACAAACAAGGGGTCTCATACACCAATTTGGTGTTTGGCTTGGCTGTGGAGGTGGGTCCCTTGTCCCATAAACAAGGAGGTCTCATACACCAATTTGGTATTTGGCTTAGCAATGACCTTAAAATTAGGTAATAATAATAATAGACTACTGCAAAAATCACATGACTCTGGGAAAATCATGCCACATAGGGGGAGCTTGTTTGTGAGATAAATAAATAGTTTAATAAGAATTTACTTGACGAGGGTATAAAAACATAAGCAAAACAATGATATGGGTACAAATATATTATGTTCGATTGGTTCAAACTAGAATCATTGTGGAGATCACATCACATGTATGTTGATGAAACACGACTTTTATATTAATGCCTCCTAAATTTATGGACAAGGGCAAATGATAAGGCGGAAAGGAGACAATGGTTGCTGCCTCTGCCAGTGCCACCACCACACCACAGTTTACACATCCGTTGGTTGCTTCTCTGCCTCTCCCCTAAGGAAGACCTTGCTCCAGGACCCTTACCACACTGCAAAACACTACCATCTCCTACTGTGGTCGAACAATGCTTGGCCGACTCCAAGAGCAAGGTTTAATATCCATCGTCTCGGGTGACAACCTTGCACGCTGCCCTGCACTATCACATCGAGTTAACATGGGGTGAGGGCACGAGTGGAGGCCGAACAAGCTCCTCCATCACCTCCTCCACCACTTTTATAACATTAATCATGCCTCATCGAAGACGAAAAAACAATAATTTAAATTAGTTATTTTATTTTTTCGTTTATTTAATTTTAATTTATTATTATAATATATAATATGATACTATTTTTTAATTGATGATTTCATTTTTTAATTATAATTAAGTTGAAAATTTTAACACTTTAAGTAATTATGTTATGTCACATAATAATTTCATTAACCCAATGTAGGGTACCAAATATTAATTAATATTTATAGATATATTTATATAAATATATTTTAATTATGAATATTTTGAATATTTAACTATTTGTATTAATATTTAATAAATCTTATTTTAAGGAATTTAAATTAATCAATTTTATTATATTTTTATGATAATATATATTGTTTAATTAAAAATTAAAATATCAACAAAATTTAACTTATTTGAGAAAAAAATGCTTAATTCTAATTTATAGAAAAAGAAATGTTTTTTTTTTTTTTAATTAATGAGTGGAATCTCATATCAACGTAATACCATGTAATACCATGTCAATTTAGTGAGTTTATCACTAGTTATTACTATAACTACTAGATGCAACATATTACTCCTAATATGGATATGAATTAATTAGAGGGATCATAATATTTTACATAACATTTAAAGTGTTAGGTAAATAACATGTTTGTTAGGGATCTAAAATATCAAGTTTAACTGAAAATATCAAGTTTAATTTGAAATAGAAAAAATATTTCTCTAATTTCTTTAATATATTATTATAATATTCACTGCTATAAAAAGTTGAAAGATCAAAGAAAATAAATTAAGTTAAAATAAAGAGGTCAACTAATTTGATATTTTTGGAATCTAGTTCACGATTCCAATTGATTTTTTTGTTTGCTTTTTTTTAAAAATTTTGTTTAAAATTCGAGAAAACCTAAATGATGCTAAAATAAAAAGTTACCATATTGAAGTGTAGAGACTTGGTTATCATAGAGCATAATGAGAACAAAAATGCACCATCACCAAGCCGTGCACCATCACCAAGCCCCACTTAGAACAACCAAACCCTAATTTAGAAGAAATAAATAACAATGTTGAAATAAATGCATCTTTGACCACATTGAGGAAATTCATACCAGATATCAAAAACACTAGAGAAACCTCATGATTATGTCTAGCAAGTTCACTAAATTCAATTGTCATCTATTTCTAACACAAAGAACTACTAACTAATTTAGGATGTATGAATACTTTAGGTTTTTATTCTGTATAATGATTAAATTAGAGATTTCAACATTACCAAAGAAGGTTTTCTATCATTATTCATTGACCTAAGAAACAACCAACATATACTAATAAAAAAGAAATGAATTTATATGGACCAGTCTACCTACTAACCATTTCAAGACCATTGGATGAAAATGTGGTTCATGTTTTTTGATAATTTTTTTTGTAATAATAGGGAGGTGTTGAGGCTCAACAAACACCTTTATTATTAGAAAAAAATGTAAGGGTCTCTATTAAATTTTTGAAATCATTTCCTTTTTCTAGTATTTGATTTTGTCTTGCTTTAATATATATTGAGGATGGATTGATGGTTCTTTTTAGATGTTTAGTTTTATGTGTTTTTTATCTTCTATTATTTTGGCTTATATTTTGTTAAATGAGAATTTTAATGATATTATATTGTTAAAACAAATACCATTAGTGAAATCCAACTCATACATTTAGTTTAATGATTATAATTTTAGTAATGGGATTGTTTCCATACCTTGGTTTGGTTTGGTTGTATAAGTAATTATGGAGTCATTTTAAGTCTTTCTCCTCTTTTATCATTCATCATTGGTATGCATAGTCAGATGAAATTATTCAAATTGATTCCATGTCTTGATTTCCTTAAAATTGGATTATCATGATTGTTCACTAATTTGTTTAAGATTTGTTTTCCATACATTAATAAGTTACATGAGCATATTGGAAAATTGAAATAATTTAATTGAAATCCATTAATAAAAATTTCAATTTTCATTTTAAAAAGATGTATATAAAACTATGAAAATGAACAAATAAATTTAAATTTGAGAAAACAAATTAATTATATAAACATTAAACTTTTGTTAAAAAATAATGTTATTTTCTCAATATGTAATTTTCTGCAAAATGATAAAAAATGATTAAGGTTTACTTATTTTAACTTAGCCTATGTCTTGAAAACTTATATTTGAAAAATCAAGAATGATTCAATAATTTTTAATTGAAAGAAGTATCAATTGATTACAAGGATTCTAATTTTGATAAAAATAATTATTGTAATTTTGATATATATAATTATTTTTACTAAATAACCAAAATATAATAACAATAAATAAATTATATATTTATTTTCATATAAATTAATGATCATATTTGAAATCCTCATCATTTACATCATAGCCAATGTTATTTTCTCCATTAAACATGCTTTTTTCTTTTATGTATTATTTTTTTTAATAATTTATGATTCTTTATTATTAAAAATAAGTCTGTGCATGATAAAAGTAAGTTCGCAAAGTGAGAAAAAGGAGAGAATAAAATGAATATTCTACAATGATACAAAGAAATACAAAAATGTAAATAAAGACCACGTTGAATATTATACAATAATAAAAAAGAAAAAAGAGTAAAGAAAAAATAATAAAATGAATATTCTACATTAAAAAAAAATGAAATGAATATTCTAAAATGATACAAAGACCTACACAAAGACCACGTATCATAGATACTAGGGATTTTGACTCATAATTTATTATTATTATGTTATTTACATAATACTAGGTGATCGATTGCCAAATGAGGTGGGTTTTCTTCTATTTTAATATTAGTTTTGTTTGAATTTTAATTTCAATTTTGGAATCCACATTCTATAGCTTGTTATACAATTTATGATGGAAGGAATAACAATAAACACAACTAAATACATTTCCACAACAGGTTAATGAATTAAACTTGTAGATCAACGATCAAGATTAACGATCAAGATTAACCCACACGGTAAATCAAGGGTTGCTGAGTGATCTCTTTTGGTGGCTATATCTTGAGTTCCTGAAGGCTAAATTGAACGAGAAATAGCTAATTGGAAAGCTAACAGTTTAAATAATTGTTTATGTTAAATTTATGATAAAAGTGATTGAAAAAAAATAAAGAAATAAGTGAGTTTTAGATTTTATTTTTCATATTTTATTATTGATTTTTATTTCCAATTTTTGTTTTGATATTATTAATGTACATGTAATAGAAAAATAAAAATCTTACAAAGTGAGAAGATAAATGAAACGATTTGGAATTAATGAACAAGTGAAAAGGAAAAGAAGAAAATCTCTATTGAGAAAAAGAATAAAAAATAAATAAATAGATAAAGTAGAAGTTTGGATGCTAAGCTTTATTTGTAAGAAAAATATTTTCAAAAGTTAACAAAATTTTATGATGTTTAGAAATCACTTTGAGATCAATTTAGCCAATTCTTCTGTCTATTGAGTATCATATTTATTAAAATTCTATTATATGCATTTATGTTTTCCATTTCCACAAACTTTCATTCATTTAACTACTTGAAACCAAGTATTAGAATGCATTTTTTTTTTAATTGAAATAAAAAAATACTTTATTAAAGAATTAGAAGTATTTTAATTAGTTATGAATCTTTGAATATACCAATTTTAATCATTTGATATTCATAGACTCGTTCTCAATCTAGAGATGATATTTTATGCCTGAGCCCACATACCAGTCAGAAAGATTACTACCCGAAACAACGGAAAAACTCAAAACTAACCTTAAAAGCCTGCATTTGGATAATCTTTCCTTTACCTCTCTCGTAGAGTAAAAAAAAATTCATACAAAACAAAACCAATTTATATAGATTACGTAATATTTACTTGTAAATATTTTATGTCAAAAAAGATCTAATTGGAACCTTTGCAAAAATGATTATTTTATATTAACTTGTATATATTGTTTGGACATGCTAACCCATAGGCCACGAATTTAAGTTAACTGATTTATGTAGATCATAAATAAATTTCATGATTAATAAATTTTGATTAGTTTAGGAATAGTATGGAGAATAACATGTAAGTAATGTGGGATTCTTGCTATTTAAAAATTTATTAAGCACTTAAATCCGAGTGGAGAACTTTTCCAAATTTTACTAAAATTTTAGGGTGAAATATTGCCATGAGGGAAAATCATAATTGGAGAGAGATGTTATGTTGATTTGAAATATAAGATTAGTTGGAGAGAAATGATAAGTTAGATAAAAAAGTTAAGCATAAACATAACTAGAGGGAAAATAGTGCTTACGAAGGAAAAAAGGAAAGATTTTTCCTATTTAAAAAAAAATAAAATCTAATAAATATATTGGAAAGATAATACTATATAACAGTAAGTGAATGTAGTTCAGGAGAATATTGTTGTTCCAAGAGAATTGAAGAAAAGAGGAAGCAATAAGTCTGGGGGAGTTACTTTTTGCGCTAGTTGGTTGGGAGGAACACACCATCTCTTAGAGTTTTTTGTGAAATAATTATTTTTGGTAAGATAAGTTGTTATTTGTATTTAAGAGTAATGTTGACTCGATTTTGAATTAGAGTATTGGTTTTAGTTTCACGAATAATTTTTTATCTTATGGAACTTCTCAAGCTAAATTGGTGAGATTTATTTGTCAGTACTAATCATACAAAAGTTATAGTAAAAAGGTAGTAGATTACTAATCATACAAAAGTTATAGTAAAAAGGTAGTAGATTATTATGAATTGTATAAGAGATAAAGTTTACTAATGCATGCCTTCTTGAGTACAAATAATGTAGTTAAGGATTCAAACTATAATCGTGAATGTAATAGTAAAGGGAAAGGAAACATGGAATAGAAAACTCAAAATTAGCTTATCCTCTAACAATAGTATGGAAGAATTCTAAACATAATCTCTCTATATATTAAAAATTTTAACGAGACTTAGGTATGAAACAAATCTAATGGTTCTCCATGGGAAGGCCTATCAGAACATACCATATAAAATTGTTATTTGTATATTATGTTAATAGTTGCTATGATTCACTTGGGAGTCCTAAAGAATCCATGTTATGGTTTTGAATGTAAATATAACATGAATAAAATTTTATTAAAGGTGGTGGAAAGTAGTATAAGGAAGGGAATGTAGGCTTGTATTATTCCATACTATATAATACATGTCATATTGAGTAAACACAAGTTCAATAAAATAAATCTAGATATTAGAAGCCCTTATCATATAGACATGATAACATAATATAAAATGAACATAACCCATCAAGAATTTATGGGAGTTTCTCCTCTGTTCTAAAGTACTAAGATAAAGTACAATATATAATTCAGTTACAAACTGAAATAACTATGGACATACAACCATGAAGAAGAGGAGCTAAAAGTAATTTGGTAATTAATAGCTTTAATATAATAACCTAGATGTTCATTTGAGTGCTTGTCTATTTGGTTTATCCTATCATAACTGTCACCTTGTATAGTGTTGGTAATTATATTTCATTTATCATGTTCTTAATAAGACCCGATTAGATGAAAAATGTTAATGATATGAAGTTGCATCAAAATACATTATGTCAAGAAGTTGCACCAATGACCATTTAATTAAACACAAATAGCTAATTTAATTTTTACAGTTACTTCACTTAATGTTTGTAATTATATCATTTGATGATTAGTTAAGGAGTAGGTGATAAGTCATTCGAGGGATGTTATATGCTGATAAAACATATAAATAAATAAAAACAAAATTTAAATCTTTTGTATTTTGTGCAAGGTATATCAAGGGATGTTATAGTCAATTCATGTTTGGAAGTCTCTATAGGTATATATGGGTTGATCCTTATAATATCCCTCTAAATTATCTTAAAATTCACCAGTGATTTTTTTTGATACTTTTATTCAAATCTAGACATATATCATAACATGAATTACTTAAGTTATTGAAACTTGTAAGATATTCTTATTATTGTATTTTATTTAAATTCTAAATATTTCCTTCTCAAAAAAATAAGAGTTCTCTATGAACACTTTTTTCTATACTGAGTTATGACATAGTTCTCCACTTGAATAACTTATTATGACTTAAAATTATCCTTACATTATATTTTAAGTGTTGGTCAATCCAACCTTTCCAACAATCAAAGGTTGATGTGATGCTTGCATATAATATACAAATTCTACCACCACTGTACGTTGCATTACCCAATTAAGTGTTATTTTCACCCTTAGTCTATATGGACCATGCTTTCAACCTTATGCTGTGTTATTAATAATTAAGAGCAATGCCAAGGGTTTAACCTATATACATATAGGTTCTTGTGAAATTTGATATATATATGGAAAAGGTCATTGTATTGATTAAAATCTCCTTTACTAGTGTTAATTGTTTCTCATTCTTTTGATAGCTATAGACTCCTTGGAGTCCTTTGTGGTTACTCGAGATTTCATGGTGGAATTTCCACCCTTAGCCCATGCGATTTCGATATAGGTGGTGGTATGGTCCACCTCCCACTCCGCTTGATGACATGTAATATTTTTGACGATCCAGATGACTTAGGGTTTTTTATCCATGATCATTTTCTTTTGGTTTAGTTTTGAGTAACTACCCCCTTATGGCCTCATTGCCATCGTGGTCTCATTTTATCATGCTTTGTTGGTGAAACAAGCTCTGTAACCTGATTTTCTAATTTGTAAAATAGGCTTTATCCCTCAAATCCAAGGGTCATCCTTAAAATGTTTTAGTTGGCTCTACCCCAAAGCTTTGTGAATAGTATTTTCTTGCGGTTTAGAGTAAATATTACATCTCCAGATTAATTTTTGACACTAAAGACACTCAGTGTTATTTTATTGTCATTTATATTTAATTCTTACAACTAAATTTTTAGGATTTGTTTTTTTCGCCCGCTAAATCTTAGTTCTCTGCTAATTGGTATGTTTGGTTAAAATTATAGGCGAAAACCTAGCATTTACGTGGCCTCCTAGTTACAACATCCATTTTTTCCAGGATTCAATACTGAGCTCCATACCCTTCAATATTTATAAGGTAAAATTTCCAAAACCTCTTTCTGCAAGAATCAAACCCTATATATATATATATTTTTAAAGAAGGGTTTACCCTTATAATATGATCCTGGATACTAATATTTCATGTATTCTGGGGTAATGTTATGGAATGCAGCTTTGCATTAATTCATCAGATGATTCCCCTTGTTGACCTTACTTATATTTTACCACATTACTTTTATAATAAGGTCTTGAGAAAGCTTGAAGGTTTCTAACCAAACTCGCATTTTCCCTGCAAGTTAGTTATGGAAATGGATATCTTCGTTGAGCATTTCCTTGAATGGATTTTCACAAGTATACTTTATTTGGCTTCGCTGTCATTTCAGGTGCTTATAGTGTTTTTGTTTATTTTCCCGTTTTCTCATAGTCTGTATGACCGAGGCCCTCTTGGAATTTCATAGCTTAGGGTTTAATGAAAAGGCCCTAGGTCCTATTGGTTCTATGAATTTTGTATCTCTATATGTATTTTTTATTAAAGTTATATATGTAGCAGAATCCTGACCTCTATAGACGATATTCAACAACTATTGGTTGTTGCTAGTGTTTAAGGGTCCTTTCCCTTTTTAGATAAATTTAGACCATTTTTATATACATTACTATGTGTTTAACGAAGCTTGTATGACCATGTTTGTAAATTATTATTTATATCATATATATTATTTCTTTCCACCACAAAAGCTACAATATGTTATTGTTATGAAACCCTATATTGGTTATTAGATAACAATTTCCAACAAGGAATTTTTTTTTTCTTTCTAAATAAGTTCTAATTAAAAATAAGGTCGTGGCCCATGTAGATATAGATTACATTTTTGAATCTTTGGCTCATAGGTAAAATGAATAACTATGTAATTTATTTGATAGAAAATATTATGTAAATTATTCGTTGCATTTCTACAGGGATTTCATGCCCTTACAATTATGGCTTCTCCATTTATTTATGTAAACATGTTTTCCATAGTTGTTTTCTTTAAATTCTGTGCAATTATGATTATTTTCCTAATAGAAACACTCTGTAGATTGTCTATGTGATTTATGTGTACCTTATAAACTATATAATTAGGAGTTTGTGATTACTATATACTATACTAGGCCAAAGAACTAGAGGATTATGTCATGGAAATTGCTATAGGTTTTTCTTTGAGTCCTAAACTCTTGATGTCGAAGACTGCTATTCCTCGGCTAATGAATAAGGATTTTATAATCCAATCACAGGTTGAGTACTACTCTAACCATCGTGTACGATATGGAGATATTTTAATTGAATATTGCTTATATAGGTTTAAATGAGCATGGTAGTCCATTGATTATAATGCATAAACACATAAACATAAATAAATGAACTTAACATATCAAGAAGTGGAAACATGTAATTAAGAGAGAGACAACTAATTAGTAACGAAGTTCACCCCTCCATCTCTGGAGGGCTACATCTCTGGATCTGCTTCAATTGGAACATAGATCTTCTATATTCCTTCTTCAAAGTAAGCTTTCTTACATTCAAGCTCTATGTCTGAGCATTAGCCAAGCACTATGGCTCTCAATGGCTAAGTATTCTCTCATTTCTTCTCTCCTCTCATGGCTTACATATGGAATATATATAGTTTTCCCTCACCCACTCTCCAATAAAGAGAATTAATTACAAGACCCACAATTGTAGGGCCTAATTACAAGGAAGGAAAAACAAGATCCACGAAAGTAGGACCTCCAACTATCTCAGGCTAATAATTGGGAAAAGTATCAACACCACCTAAATAATCTTCAACCATCACCTTGATTCTCTCAACCTACAATTGAGAAAAATAGAGAATTGGTGTGAGGTGGTTTCTCACATAAAAACCAATTTCCCTAATTACATTAAATAAATAATATGGGAGAAAAATTTTCTCTCAAAAATATTAATCATTTATATCAAAAGTGAATAATAATGCATGGGATTAATAAAGGCTCATAAAATGCATAATTAAATGCATGAGCATAATTTCACCCACTTAAACACTTTTTCACCAACTTCAAATCGACGTGCCACAAAACTCTTTCATGTGCGAAGGTCCTTTCAGATCACACCTCCCCACAAAGAAACTTTTGGTCTCCAAAAGTATGAGCTTCAATCCATCATCAACTGTATGCAAATTTCTCTGAAGGGCACATTCCCACATGAATCCTTAACCTGACGTACTTCGGAATCAGAACGCAATTCCAACACATTCAACTACTGCAACACGGATGTCTGAAAAGGCACATCCCTTGACGACTCCATCACCCATCATACTTCAGAATCAGGATGCAAAGCCAACACTTGCAACTGTTTCAATGCAAATGATTGAAAAGGCATATCCCTTCAAGACTCCTTCACCTGACGTACTTTGGAATCGGGACGCAAAGCCCTCAATTGCCTAAAGCTGCAACAAAAATGTATTAAAAAGCACATCCCTTCAATATTCCTTCACCTCAGTCCTTCAAAATCTGAATGAAAAAGCCCACATCTACCTAAAGCTGCAACTTGTAGCTGATAATACATGTTTACATATTTTGAAACACTTTCCAAGAGTTCATTGGTCAAGTTTACATGCCAAAATGGCTTAGGAAAATTGCCTCACTCAACTTGATTACAAAGAAGATAACAAGGACTAATGTGAAAAAATATGCCTCTCACTCTCCCTCACATAAGAGTGGCTAACAGAAGCCCTTAAAATGCTTCATAATCAACTTTACATCATGAATTTCATGGTGGAAACTATGGCCTTGTTACATGGCATTCAACAATTTACGTGCAAATTTTTGATGCCAAAATATGATGACAACTAGGGCCCTTTTTCATGGAAATTACAAAGAAATTTAATGTGCCAAATATGTGCACAAAGGGAAAAGTACAAGGTTTTAGAACTCCCATTTTACATAATCTATACATAAATAAAGAGCACTAATGGTGGGAAAAATAAAAATTCCACCCTTTGACATATTATGTGCCAAATAACATGTGCACTTGGAAGGTAAAAATAAGTTAAATCCCCCATTATAAAACATGTGCATCATAAAAGTGCCCCCCTTCAATTTCTAGGCATACGACAAATAATGGGCATATATAAAAAAAATTCAAGGAAAATGCCTCTTTTTAAAAAGTGCACCTAGAGGTGGTATAAAAAACCAAGTCCCAATACATGAGCCAAAAAAAATTAAACTTCATCCTCAAATGTGGACACCACAATACCAAACACCCTACTCTATGCATGAGCTCCATGGACATTGGAAGGAAGGAAGCCTTGTTACCTTATAGCATATCAAAGTATACTCAATCAATGAGTTTTCCTTTAACTGTAGTCAGAGCACCACTGTCCTCCTTAAATATCACATCTCCAAATTCACCACCAATGAACCAAGTTGGTTAATGATGCCTCCAGAGCTAGATTCACACAATTCAAGGTCGTAATTGAGGTTTCAAGGGAAATTAAAATAAATATGCAACACATATTACGTAAAGGCTTTGAAAACTATGGAGCAGAAGAATTAATGGAAGTTGAGCCATCATTGAAGCACGGCATCACTATCAAGAAGCTGAGCCATCATGTACGGTGTCCAAGATAACACTAACTACCCTGATTTCTTCGCCATGATCTGCTAGCGAAAATGAATCGTTCCAACCCTTAAACTCGAGATCCTTTGAGAGGTATACGCCTTTGACATTGACGGAATGCAATAATGCTGCAGAAATTGTCACAATCATGAATATATTGAGCAACAGGAGTGCCAAAGAAGGGATCTTAATTTTCTGCAAATATGTTCTCCATGCCCTCTCACACACAACTCCACAGAAAATTATGTTGAAAAGATTCTTGGAAGTGACACGTCGTTGTAGGTTCCAGAGGAGACCACAGATTCAATGCACAGTCGCAATGCTCCATCGAATCTCACCACACTTTGTTGGTCGATGGAGCTTTGAGACTTGAACCAAACAAAAAACGTCTCTCTATTTTTCCGTGAAAAATGAATATAAAACAATTTTGTGTCTATTTTATTGGTTTTGAACTGGAAACACGTAACAAAAAACCTCAAATCTCTCTAGTGCCAATACATCGGACTCATGCAGCTGGAGCCCGCCTTGTTCGCCACCATAATCAGATTGCTCACCACACTAGTAGAAAAATGACTATGGCCATCTGCATCCTCTTGTTTTAGCAAGAAATTACACAGGTGAACATTGTGCGGCCGAATTGGTGGAACCGTTCCACGATTTTATCACCTGAATGCGGGTTTTGTGGCACCAAATCCGAGATTGTGAATAAACTACTGCAATTCCTCAAAATAGATGTATCCATCTCTTATTTTAATCAAACCCTCTAATTTCTTCCGTCAGATGATCATAATTGCAGATAATGAAAGTGCCACTATCGTCACAGATGACGTTTGTGCAACTGATTTTGATAGAATTCTCTCACACTACCTGAGTGTAGTGGCCAAGTTTTTCAAATTGGTCGCACCTACGAGTCACATAGTTGAAGAGACGAGTCTCACTGATCCATCTGTTGTTTGCATCCTTTGGTTGCAAATTAGCTCCACTTCATCCCCAGAAGATATTTTTGCCATATGGACCGTTCGAGTGCTACAAAGTGCAGTCATATTTTCTCTGGTTGGCACATGCCTCTACGTATTTGGCAACCTTTTCATCCCACATGAGGAGGGGAACCCCAACATGGGCTCTTGCTTTGTTTGGGGGTTCAATGAATTGGGACATCAATTCTCGCTCAACAGCAGTGACAAGAATCACACTAGAAACTAGACATAATAACAAATGAAAGGACAAGAGAGCTTGAAAGTGGAGAAACAACTTCATGTTCATGGTCCCATGATCAGTCCTCTTGTTCATGGGCGATTCAGGCCATTTTTTATGTAAGAAAATATCTCCATAGCAGTCGTTCCACTTACTGTAGTGGTTGGAAATGTACCATAGTTATTTTCTTCTGATTTTTGTGAATCATCCACAAAATCATGTTGGTTGTAGGAATGAGACCCAAGTGAAATGGATAAAATATCCACTCCATCTTTAACTGCGTAGTCAAAGCCAAGTAAAATTTGTACACCTAGACACCCATAATCCAGTGCACATACCCTATACATGGAAATTCTTGTAGATCTACTGGCTGGTTTTCCTCTTGATCTTCTGCTTGCCATACCATAATAGTTTACATTCTCCACAATGATCCGGGCTGTAGTGGACGTTGTATTCATGCCCTGCCAATTTAGGTAAATATGGATGTCGAAGCCCAGAAAATATTTCTCTTTCCACACGCTCTCTCTTCAATCCATCTCTCTTTTTATCCATCTCAGATTTTCTCATAACCTTCATGGCCAGTGAAGGCTTCTCATAGTCTTGACACTTTTTATTTCCCTATTTTGACAAAAAATCAGGTCGCAATAAATTTCCCATATAAAGGCCGTTTAGCGCAACTCAGGTGCCGTCGGATTCCTCTTGCTGAGATCTTTGCAACGGTTTCATTATTTGTTGATTTTGAATCAGAAAATATTGAGTGTTTTCCATCAATAGAGGGATACCTACCCCCATAAAACTTGAAATTTTTCAAAAGAGC
This sequence comes from Pinus albicaulis, assembly GCA_034641835.2. Taxonomy (NCBI): domain Eukaryota; kingdom Viridiplantae; phylum Streptophyta; class Pinopsida; order Pinales; family Pinaceae; genus Pinus; species Pinus albicaulis. The sequence goes on from CM076570.1 coordinate 447,101,325, forward strand.
ATAAATATAACTTGTAGAAACATCATGAACTGCTTACCAAACCAACACCAAGCACTTTCTTCTTGTAAGCATGCTTTTTGAATGGTGGATGGAGCTTCCTTCTTCACAGGCTCTTTTACAAGATGCCTGCTTGATTTGTGGTGAATTTTTGGGTGCAACTTACAACACTTCTTCTCCCAATGACCACTGATCTTGTAGAAACTGTAGAAATTTTGTTGTTTCCCATTCAACCATGTCTTCATGATAGGAGGATTCAAAAGGTTCTAATTCTTCTTTGTGTCACTTCTCGTGGACAGTATTCTTAACCCACACTTTCTTTGTGTGATTCTTAACTACATCACGATTATAATATCTATGAAATAAATCATTTATTTGATATGTAAAAGAAGAATTTGAATGACTATTATACCTTCCTAACTTTTCCTTGAATTGATGGGGACTAGGTGGCTTGAATCCCCTCTTGGAATCAGGTGACGAAGACATGGATTTTGCTTCATCTACCTTTGAGCATCCTTCTTTCTCTTCCTGTCTATAACCCAAGCCTACAAATGGTTGTCTTGGTACAACCTCCAATGACTCGGTGACTCTGCCATTTCTGCCAAGTCCACCTCCTTTATACCCCATCTTCGTGAGGATCTTCATGCCAACATTAGTTTCATATTTAGAGAAAACAGAACATGAAGTAACATAATATACCTCAGTTTTAGAAGCAGCATTAATCATCTCAACCTTCTGCAATTTAGCCAATAACTCCTCTTTCGCTTGTAACATTTATTGAAGCTCTTGCTTTTCCTTTTTAGCTACCTGTAACAGTCTTGGAAATTCTACATTATCGACTTGAATGTTGTCATTTATCTCTTCCAACTCTTTCATTCTTTTAGCATGCTTCACCCCTGTGCCTATCCTGCAAGCAGTCTCCTGCTCTGATACCACTTTATCCGATCACGGGTCGAGTACTACTCTAGCCATCATGTACGGTATGAAGATATTTTAATTGAATATGGCTTATACAGGTTTAAATGAGCATGTTAGTCCATCTATTATAGTGCATAAACACATAAACATAAATAAATGAACTTAACATATCAAGAAGCACAAACACGTAAGTAAGAGAGAGACAACCAATTGGTAACGGAGTTCACCCCTCCATCTCTTTGTGGCTACATCTCTGGATTTGCTTCAATTGGAATGAAGATATTCTATATTCCTTCTTCAAAGTAAGCTTTCTTACATTCAAGCTCTATGGCCAAGCATTAGCCAAGCACTATGGCTCTTAGTGGCTAAATATTCTCTCATTTCTTCTCTCCTCTCATGGATTACATAAGGAATATATATAGTTTTCCCTCACCCAGTCTCTAACAAAGAGGATTAATTATAAGACCCACAATTTTAGGGCCTAATTACAAGGAAGGAAAAAAAAGATCCATGAAAGTAGGGCCTCCAACTAGCTCAGTGTTAGGTCCCTATATTACCAGTATAGTCCCTTATTGTTATTAGTGTAACCTTTTTATTGTTATTATTGTACCCTTGTAACCCCCATTTTGTTATTATTGTGCCCTTAAATTATTATTGTTAGGTCAGCTAGGATTACATTGTGGCCCACTAGGATTACATTATGGCCACATGGACTCCTATATATAGAAAGGAGGTTTTGTAAACTGTATAATCCAAGAATTTTTCATTTATGTAATGTATTGGAGGTTGCCCCCTCCAAGTAGCTCATTTCTAAGGCATTGATATCTCTTTTATTCTATTTTTGGAGCTGGTTACACAACATTTGGTTTCAGAGCTTTGGATTCTAGGGTTTCACTGCTCCAAATAGGTCATCGTGGAATTTTCGCTATAAATTTTTTTCTACGAAGTTTCAGAAGCTGAAATTTTTAGGGTGCGAAGCCAAAATCCAGAGGAAGATCGTCTAAAAATTTCAGAGCTTGGTTCGGAATATTGTCGGAGATATGATCTGTGGAAGTTAGGTCTTTTTTTAGGCTCCTAAACAGGTCATCATGGAATATGTGCTATAACGTTTTTTCTACGAAGGTTCAAAATCTGAAATTTTTAGTGTACGAATCTGAAATCCTTAGGAAACTCGTCGAAAAATTTCAGAGCTTGATTCACAATATATTTGGAGATATGATTTGTGGAATGTGGTGCTTTTTAGGCTCTCGAATTTAATTTCAAAGAGGTGATCGTGGGAAAAGTTCAATAACTCTCTCTCTGAGCATCGGATTGGAGTGTTGTAAAAGGTGGTCACAAGAACGTGGAATGTAGTTTCTTGGCTATCAATTTAAGAGGCAAAGGACGAAATAGTGACACGTGGTAAGTCGTACAAGTTCGCTCTACTGAACCAGTCCATAATTAGGTCATTGTGGGAGATTGGACATAACTTTGTCTTGGAGAATCCAAATCAGGTCAGACCTGTGGCATTCAAAAGAGAATTCATAGGGCTAATTTAGTGCTAAATTTCAGATATTGATCACAGCGCAATCAGAGATAGTCACCTTTCAATATCAGGCTCCTCAAAATCCAGAGAAAAAGGTGTGTATTTTTTTATAGTATTATAGTCTTGTTTGAAAAATCAATTTGAATTGATTCCAAGGGAATATTGTAGAATATATCAATGTTGGGTTCTAAAATGCCGTAAAAATAATTCAACACCCATTAAGCCTTCAGAAGGCTCTACTATGACTCATGAAGATGAAGAATTGCAACATGATCTATCAAAATTACAAGAGCAAGTGCACCAAATTTTGCTCTCGTAAAGAGCAACAAAAAATGAAATGGAAGTTTTGAAGAAAGGCATGGAAGCAAATATGGATGGTGTGAAGAATAATATGGATGGTTTGAAAAAAGAAGTGGAATCTAAGATAGATGACATGGAAGCTGGTATGGAATCTAAAATGGAAAACATGAAGAATGATCTAAAAGCAGACATAGAAGGTTTGACAAAATTGATACAAGAAATGTTTCCTAATGGTAAAATTATAGTAGAGGAAACTCATGATGAGAAAAAAATAAATGTTAATCGTCATTTCATAAATTCTAATGTTGGTGGGAAGAATCACCATATTCCAAAAATGGATATGAGGAAGTTTGATGGAAAGGATCCTGTAACATGGATACTACAGATGGAGCAATATTTTGATCTCCATAATGTGCAAAACACACAAAAGGTACACATTGCAACTTTACATTTAGAACAAAATGCATTTGTATGGTATCGATGGCTTTGCTCCCGTAAAAAAAGTTGTCACTTGGTCAATTTTTACGGCGGAAATGATAGCACATTATGAGGATACAAAGAGCAACACCTTCTTTAGCCAATTGATAAATCTCAAAGAAAAGGGCTTAGTGGGGGAGCACATTGAGGACTTCCAAAAATTGAATATAAGGGTAACTGATATTCCAGAGGAACACAAGATTGATCTCTTCATAGGCACTTTAAAGGATAACATCCAACATGAAGTTCGCGTTTTGGAACCTGATTCATTGGAGAAGGCATTCAGGTTGGCAAGAAAAATTTAATTTAAAATTATGGCGACAAGGAAGCCTACCACTCACTTCTATAAAGAAGGAAGTGTTTCTACGCCTAGATTTCCACAACCTACAAGGTGGACACCACAACAATTGGAAGAAAAAAGAGAAAAAGGGCTTTGCTACAGTTGTGATAGCAAATACACTAAAGGTCATAAGGGTGCTAAGAAGAAATTATTTTACATAGATTGTGAAAAGAAAGAAGAAAATGAAGAAGAAGAGGATATACACTAGGAACCAGCCCTAGAAGAGGAAGAAATGAATCCGACCATATCGTGTAATGCACTGGCATGAATTACCACTCCTCAAACTCTCAATATAGAATTACATATCAAGAAGAAAAAGGTAATAGTGTTGATTGATTCAGGTAGCACCCATAATTTTATTCATTGTAAGATAGCGAAGGAATTAAATTGTTTCCTATACCCAGCACCAGAATGTCAAGTGATGGTGGAAAATGGAGGAACTATAAATTGCTCTGGAAAATGCCATAATATCAAGCTAACCATGGGGGAATATGTATTGACTAGTCCAATGCTTTCCATTCCTATGGGAGGTGCTGATGTTGTACTAGGAGTACAATGATTACAATCTTTGGGGACGGTAGCTTTTAATTTTCAAGAACTTTTCTTGAAATTTTTTTCAGAAGGAAAGGAAGTCGAATTACGGGGTATTGCGGGGAAGCCAGGAAGGATAATAAGCTCTAATGTCATGACAAAGATTCTAAAGAAAGAACAGCTTGGCGTAATTGCACAATTATGCTCACTAGAAGTTCCAACATTAAAATCATCTATTTCTGCAGATCTCCAACAAGTCTTGGACAATCATTCCAAGGTGTTTGAAACTCCCAAAGGACTCCCACCTATTCATGATCATGATCATGCTATTCATTTGATTCGAGGAAGTGTTCCTCCAAACATCAGGCCTTATAGATATCCTTACTTCCAAAAGAGCGAAATTGAACGTATGATTGCAGAAATGTTAGAGGCGGGTATAATTCAACCTAGTCAAAGTTCTTTCTTTGCTCCCGTAGTATTGGTACACAAGAAGGATGGATCATGGCGAATGTGTCCAGATTATAGGGAGCTCAATAAGCTCACCATTAAAGATAAATTTCCCATTCCTGTGATTGATGAATTATTGGATGAATTACATGGAGCAATTTATTTTACCAAGATGGATCTTCATTCAGGATATCATCAAATTAGAATGAAGACTGAAGATATTCCAAAAACAACATTTTGAACTCATGAGGGTCATTATGAATTTTTGGTCATGCCTTTTGGCCTTACCAATGCGCCTTCTACATTTCAAGGGTTGATGAATTCCATTTTCAAACCCTTCCTTAGAAAATTTGTGCTAGTATTTTTTGATGATATACTAATCTACAGCAGGTGTTGGAAGGATCATGTTGAACATGTTGACAGGGTGCTCAAACTATTGCAGGAGAAACAATTTTATGCAAAAAAATCCAAATGTTTCTTTGGAGTACAAGAGGTGGAATATCTGGGTCATATTGTATCTCACGAGGGTGTTAAAGTAGACCCTAACAAAATTAAAGCCATTAAGGAATGGAAAGTCCCCACCACCATAAAGCAGTTGCGAGGATTTCTCGGGTTAACAGGGTATTATCGCAAGTTTGTTAAGAATTATGGGAGAATAGCAGCACCTCTAACAACATTTTTGAAGAAAGATGCATTTTCATGGACTCCTGAAGCAACTAAGGCCTTTGAACGTCTTAAAGAGGCAATGTGCCTAGCACCGGTCTTAGCTACGCGAGACTTCACAAAAACCTTTATTGTGGAATGTGATGCCTCAGGAAATGGAATTGGTGCAGTTTTAATGCAGGAAGGAAGACCCATTGCTTTTGAAAGTCGTCCGATCAAAGGAAAGTATTTACAGAAACCTATTTATGAGAAGGAAATGTTAGCAATACTACATGCACTAAAGAAATGGCGAACTTACCTAATGGGAAGACACTTCAAGGTAAAAAATGATCATGATAGTCTTAAAATTTTTTTGGAACAAAGACTATCTTCAGAAGAGCAGCAAAAATGGGTCACAAAGATGTTGGGTTATGACTTTGAAATAATCTACAAAAAAGGAAAACTTAATGTTGTTGCAGATGCACTCTCAAGAAAGAATGAAGAGGTGGAAGCATTGCTTTGTGCCATTTCTATTATCCAACCAGATTGGATAACCGAAGCAAGAGATGAATGGAAGAAGGACAAAGATGTATGGGCACTCATTCAAAAGTTGCAGCAAGATCCTAGTATATCTAATACATTTAGTTGGAAAAATGATTCCTTATGGTACAAATATTGCTTATATATTTGTAAGAATTCCCAACTAAAAGAAAATATTCTTCTGGAATTGCACACTTCTCCTTTAGGAGGACACTCAGGATTTTTAAAAACTTACCACAGGGTGAAGAAAGAATTTTTTTGGGATGGCCTTAAATCTGATATTCAAAGGTTTGTGGCGGAATGTTTGGTTTGCCAGCAGAATAAAGTGGAAACAATTAAGACCCCAGGACTTCTACAACCTTTATCCATTCCAAGTCAACGTTGGGAGGAGATTTCAATGGATTTTATCACAGGTTTACCTAAGTCCGAAGGAAAGAGTGTCATCATGGTAGTAGTTGATAGACTTACCAAGTATGCACACTTTTGTGCATTATCTCATCCATTTAAAGCAAGTACAGTTGCTACTACATTTATGGACAGAATTCAAAAGCTACATGGAAGCCCAAGGGTCATTGTGAGCGACAGAGATCCCATTTTTACTGGAAATTTTTGGGTGGAGTTATTTTCTTGTTTGGGTACTCAATTAGCTCATAGCTCATCTTATCATCCTCAATCTGATGGTCAAACTGAGATAGTAAATAAATGTTTGGAAGGATATCTTCGTTGTTTTGTATCTGATAAACAAACACAATGGGTCAAGTGGTTACCTCTCTTTGAATGGTGGTATAACACTTCCTTCCATACTGCAGCAAAAATGACCCCATTTATGGCACTTTATGGATATCATCCACCATCCATCACATCATCTTTAAGGGAAAATTCGAAGGTTCAAGCAGTGGAAGATCACATCGAGCATCAGCAAGAAGTTCTCCAACTCTTAAGGGATAACCTGAATTTGGCACAAAATCGAATGAAACAACAGGCAGATCAACATCGTAGCGAGAGAAGTTTTGATGTAGGAGATTGGGTATTTTTACGGATACAACCATACAAACAAATGTCCCTCAAGCAAGAAAAGAAGGATAGTAAATTATCGCCAAAGTACTATGGTCCTTACAAGGTGTTGCAAAAGATTGGTACTATGGCATACAAATTGGAGCTTCCTGCTTCTTCGCGAGTACATCCAGTTTTCCATGTTTCATGCTTAAAGAAGGTTATAGGTGAAAATATTCCATTTCAAACAATATTGCCAGAACTTGATGAGGAAGGAAAAATCATATTGGAACCTGAAGCGGTCATGGAAACAAGAACTCGACAGCTACGGAATCGATCAATTTCAGAGTATCTCATCAAGTGGAAGAACTTACCCACTGAAGATTCTACTTGGGAGGATGAGAATTTTATACAGAAGCACCCGGAGCTACTCAAGCGTTGAGCACAACACTTTTTTGAAGGAGAGGGGCATGTTAGGTCCCTATATCACTAGTATAGTCCCTTATTATTGTTAGTGTAACCCCCTTATTGTTATTATTGTACCCTTGTAACCCCCATTTTGTTATTATTGTGCCCTTAATTATTATTGTTAGGTTGGCTAGGATTACATTGTGGCCCACTAGGATTACATTATGGCCACATGGACTCCTATATATAGAAAGGAGGTTTTGTAAATTGTATCATCCAAGAATTGTTCATTTATGTAATGTATTGGAGGTTGCCCCATTGAAGTGGCTCATTTCTAAGGCGTTGATATCTCTTTTCTTCTATTTTTGGAGCTAGTTACACAACACTTCGTCTCATAATTAGGAAAAGTCTCAAAACCACATAAATACTCTTCAACCATGCCCTTGATTCTCTCAACCTACAATTGAGAAAAATAGCGAATTTGTGTGAGGTTGTTTCTCGAATAAAAACAAATTTCCCTAATTACATTAAATGAATAATATGTGAGACAAATTTTCTCTCACAAATATTAATCATTTATATCAAAAGTGAATAATAATGCATGGGATTAATAAAGGCTCATAAAATGCATAATTAAATGCATGAGCATAATGTAACCCACTTAAACACTTTGTCACCAACTTCAAATAGACGTGGCAAAAAACTCTTTCATGTGCGAAGGTCCTTTCGGATCATTTTCCCTTGTTATGGCTTGGATTATCTAACCTATGCATACTCCCTTCTCCTTCTAGTCTCTCTCTCTCTCTCTCTCTCTCTCTTTTCCCATATTATTAAGTCAATAGTAAACCTCTAAGGTTACTAATAACAATATTTTCTATTTCCATAAATAAACTTGAAAACATAAAATTCAATAACATCTATATACTTATGTAAGGATTCCAAGAAATATACTAAAGGCTTCCATGTTCCTCTCAACCATGAACTAGATTTTCCAGCTGGTTCCCCCTAAGCTCCACTCCTCTTTGTTAGGAAAAAAAACTCATAAACATTTATCAAAATTCACATCCTGAACCCTTTAATAACATCTCACTAATTCTTTGTGTTCAAAACAAATATTTCTCTCCCACTTGTCTTATTCTCAGAAGCAATTGTATTTGTCTCCCATAGTTCTCTTGTATGTGATCCACTCATTACATCTCTCTCTGGTCATGAAAATTTTCTGGTGGTATATCTTTTCCAAATTCTGCTAAATAATGGAAAAATGAGGATTTATTTCTTCTTTTGTTCCTGCCCCCTTCTTGGGAATAATTGATTTCAACTGTCTTCATGACATTTAGGAGTTAAATCTCACATGCCAAACTTTAACATATTTTCAATAATGTTAGCACATCAAAGCAATTTCTTTTATTATTATTTAAAAATAAATATTTATATGAGCATATCATGTCGTTTGTCTTTTTAAATTTTCAGCAAACAGTTAAATGTAAAAGTCATAAAATAACTTGTCCAAGGGTATTCCAATCCTTATGTGGGGATCCAACCAATACTTCCTCATCAACGATGGGAAATAATTCATCATGAATTCACACAATGAAAAGTCAAATATTCCATTAGTATGTTTCAACCAAGCCAAGAAGATAATTAGTTCCATTAAAAAGATATGTTTTATTTTTCTTAAGAGAAAATTACTCTAGATACAAGTTTATAAGGGCAAAGGCATCCATAGAGGGTTATAATAAAGAATAGAAATAACAATTGGAAGGGTTTCTACAAACATAAAAGGGAGTTTTATAAGAGCCTAAATGGATATGACCTAAGAGGAAGTGGAGCATGAAATCCAATTATTTCTATAACCTCCATTTCCAAACATTAGGCTATATAAATAATCCATTCTTGAAGAAAATAAAGTGAAGAGGCAATTTTAATAACAACTATAGTAGGGTTTGATTTGACCAAGTAACTCAACTTGTGGGTCACACATCATAATTATGCCAAAGAAGGATGGGACATGGCGAATGCACATGGATTAATATTACACTCAAGAATAGCTACCCTCTTCCTATGATTAATGATATATTATATTAGTTGTAGAAAGTTAAAAAATTCAGAAAGATAGATCCAAAATTGGGATACCACTAGGTTTGAGTTAAAGGTGAAGAGAATTGGAAGACTAGGCTTCAAAACCAAACAAGGCTTATAACAATGGTTGGTCATGAAATTCGATTTATGAAATGCACTAGTTACATTTATGCAACTAACGAATGATGTTTTACTCCCTTACCTAGATTCAATTTTTATTGTTTATTTGGATGATATATTGGTTTAAAATGTTGCATGGGAGGAGCATCTCACACTTGATTCAAGTGCTAGAGACTTTGAAGAAGTTCAAATTTTTTGAGAAATAAATGTGGGTTTTTGGAGTAGTATTTAGTGTATTTAGGCTATGTGTTTGGTGGAAGGGATATTAAGATAGATCCTATGAACATGGAGGCCATCATGAAGTGGACGGTGCTTAAAAATTTAACTAAGGTTATGAGGTTTCAGGCAACACAATACTTGAGGAAACTCATAGATTTGTTTTTATCTACACTACTTCATGCATTAGGGGAATTTTGATCTAAAAAATGGGCCTCAAAACAAAAATATACTAAAAAAATCAACTTTAAAATAACCATTAAAATTTAGGAAGATGATGTCATCCTAAGGGATAAATATTTTTGGAGGGAAAAGAAGAAAACTAGTTTTTTTAATTGTATTTTCAGCTTATATCCTTATAGGTTTACTCAAATGAAAATTTTAGGCACCCATTTTGAGTAGACACACATAAAAAAAGAAGAATAAAATACATGACAAAAATGTGTTTTTTGCAAGAATCACATTTTTTCATCCGTTTTCAATTTTTTCTTTTAGGTTTTGTTCTAATCAAAAGTATATAAAGTGGGTATTATTTGGATGTGGATTTTAATTCTAAATCCAACAAGCTTATACACTTTAAATTTAAGTAAACTTGCAAGGAGAAAAGTTGAAAACACAATAAAATTGGTAGTTTTCTTCATTTTTCTTTAAAAACTCACAACTCTTCTTTTATTATTTTCCATAGGAGACCCACTTTAGATTTCAAAATTCCCATAATTCCATAAAGGTGAGTGTTAAGAGCTTCTGGGGGGGGAAGGGTGAAAAGAATGATTTTGATGAGTTGAAGAGGAAAAATAGACAAGCACTAGTTCTTGTATTACCAAACTTGTAGCATCCATTTGAAGCTAAGAAAAATGCAAGTGGGTATGCCATGAAAGTAATATTGATGTAAGGAGGAATTTTTATATGCTACAATTTCAAAGTATTTCATGGGGAAATACTTAACTAAGTTAACAATGAGAAGGTGATTTGTGCTTTGGTACAGGTTGACAGAAAGTGGAAACATTATCTAATGGAAAAGGAGATCAGCATCTAGATCACTAGCCACTATAACACCTTTAGAATCAAAGTGGGTACAATAGAGAAAATATTACATATGAATGGGGTTGTTATAATAATTTCATGTAGTTATTAAGTATAAGAAATGCAACACAAATAGTTTGGTAAACATACTTTCAAGACCACTTACATAAAAAATCATAGCCTTGGGAACTCTAATGCACATGGAACCTTTCGCCCATGATTCATACAAAGAGATATAGATAGAAGATCATGACTTCAAGGAGTTATTTTAATTGCTATATAGATATAATATGATGGTGAGAATATAGTTGACTATTATCTCTAGAATGGGTTACTATACAATATGGAAAAAATTTATATTCCAAATGGTGAGTGTTTGCAACTGATTAAACCGGCCCACACCTCCAAGGTTGTAGGCCATTTTGGTGTCAGGAAGATATTTTCCAACTTATATAGGTATATTTACTAGCCTAGAATATAAGATGATGTAGTAAGGTTCATTAGAGGTTGTATTATTTGATGTATTAGCATGTCCAACAATAAGAAGTACAGTATATACCACACCTTACCTATACCCACTCATTCTTGGGAAAGCATTTCCAAGAATTTTGTGCGAGACTTACCAACTATTAGGAAGGGAAATGACTACTTGTTTGAAGTAGTTTATAGGTTCATAAAGAGTTGCATTCTCATGCCCAGTAAAAAAACCATCAAAGGGAAAGAAACAACAAATTTGTTCTTTGAGTAGGTCTAGGAGAACTTTTGGATACCAAGGAAAATTATTCTTGATAGGGATACCCAATTTCTTAGTGCATTTTAGACAACATTTTTGGATAAGACAAACACAAATTTAAAGAGATCTACAACATTCCATCCATAGACAGATGGGAAAAACAATAGTCAACATGAATTTTGTGTAACTTTTGAGGGGATCATAATTAGGAGCATCAAAATATCTAGGAAGAAAACTTAGTATATATAAAACACTTTTATAAGAGAGAATTACACATTTCTATTAGTAAGTACCCATTCAGAACCTATTTTGGATATTTTACACCTTCACCTTTGGATGTTGTATATGGAAAATAAGGAGGAGAGAGGGATTATATAAAAGTGGATGAATTAAAGTTAGAAATTTTTTTGGGAGTAATAGGAAGATCCATTTGCAAGTACAAGATATATTGAATAAATCACAGGAAAAATAAAAGGCTAACCATAATCCACATAGAATAGGGAAGTGATTGAAAGTGGAGATAGAGTGTGGATACTGTTGAACAAGGAAACACTACAATGTATTGGTAATAAGATCAAGGCTCTATAGTATGGACCTCTTGAGATATTGGAAAAGGTGGGTACCCCCTTACATATGCATTTACTCATTAATGAATGTGGAAAATATTACACACTATTAAGCTTCCATGTTGGATTAAGAAGATGAGTAGGTCCTACCTTACATAGAGGACATAGTGCTACATGGGCAAACATTGTTGAAAGAGGATAAATTTTTTTATAATATCTATAGAAATATAATATATGAGCAACATATCCTTTGGTAGATTGGGTTGAAATAAAAAATTCTAGTAAAATTTAAATGGTACAAGGAGAAGGTGGAGGAAAAATTTGTTCATCTCATTTAGTAAAGATTTTGGGCACCAAAGTCCTCCAAAAATGGGGAAATATGATTTATATTGCATAATAATATTGTTTTTAATATTTTTTGATGTTTTATAATGGGGAAATAGGAGGGCTTAACTTATATGGTCAATTTTAACGACAAGTACTAGTTTGGAGAATTAGGGTCTAAAACCATCCAAGGAATTTTGAGGCCTTAAATGAAGTTTTATGAGGTCCAAAAAATATAAATTATCTTATACAACATGAAATAATTCTACATTTAGATACATTTATAATGATGTAAAAAGTAGGGAAAATTTTATGGGATAATATTCGTAGATGGGCTAATTTTCCCTTTTTTTTCTAGAAAAAAGATTCACGAATTTCTATTTTTTTCCAAAAACTTTTTCCCCAAATTTTATATGTTAAAATTATTTTACCATAAAAATCACCACAAATTTGTATAGGCTATATAATTTCATTATAAATTTGAATATTTTTACAAAAATATTTCCAAACATTTAACAAATTGCATATTAGCGACTAGTAATATCGCTAAGTTTTCTAAAGTTTAAAATAATTTTTTGTCTTTAAAAATTTCCCTAGCAAGAAGTGCATAAAAAGGGCTTCTTATGCAAAATTTATTCCTCCCATAAGTTTAACTACCATGTTTAACCTGCTATATGAGTGGATACGACATCATCCTTTGCTACTCACATATCTAGGACTTGCCATGTGTCGTATTTCAAGGTCTCTAGAAGTTCCAAGAACATTTTCACTTTTTTAAGATTGAGGAATTCAAATATTACCCCTAGATGGCTACTGATATATTTTAAGTACCAAGATATTAGGAGGATTAGCGGTTCCATTGTATGCTATTGCATTGTTTTTCCATAGAGAGAAGACCACTAGGAGTGGGAAATTAGAGAGCATGAAAAAGGGGTTGATGTTCTGTAGCATCCTTATAAGCTACAAGTCTAAAGTAACTCCACAATGAGTACCTCTTATTTTGTACTTTCACATTTCCATAACAGAGAAAAGAGAGAAGGGAAGCCTCATTGTCTATCTAGGCTTTCTCCCATAAGGATTTCCAAGGAAAATTTTTTGTGTTTATTGTGGAGAGTGTGTTTATTTCTCTCCTTTTAATATATTTCTAACATTTCATCTAATTTAAACAATTAAGAAGGAAGGAAAGCTAATTAAAGATATGGAATCAAAGGAAAAATTATGATAAAAGGTTTTAGTGATATTATCACATCTTTTGTGATGAAATATTGTAGTAAAATATCAGTGACAATTTACAATTCATAGTAGTATCAGAGTGCTTCATTGTGTGCTTTAGTCATGATGTATAGGTTGAAACCTCCCATAAAATATGAGCCATATATAACCACTTTCAATTAATACTTAGTAATAGTAAACTAAAGAATTAAGGAACTATTGTAGTGGGGTTAATGAACATTAATTTTTTGAGAAAGGGACTACAACAATATTTCATCGAGTTAATTTTTTTTCAACAAAAAGAATTAAATTGGAATATGTCACCATGCTCATTTAAATTATTAATCTTGTTCTCAATGTAATCAATCTACAAACAACATTAGGGACACTAAACCTCTCAATACAAAAGGTTGTAGAAGAGGGTGGGGATGAAGTTGATAAATTGTTACACTAGAAGTAGTTCTAAAGCCTTACATGTTTAGGCATAAGAAAACAATATTTTAAGGAGATGTTGGTCCCAACATGTTTGGACCTAATAAAATAGTATTTTAAGTAAATGTCAACCCTAACTATAATTGGATTTGGATCATGGAAAGAGTACATGACTCATTAATTAGATACATTCTAGGGGAACTTATAGAGAATTTGGAATTAATGGCAATCATGGAAACCCAAAAATTAGAAACCTTCTCCTTGATCATAGGTACAGTGGGTTGAATGTTTATGAAATAAACCAAGGAATCAATAGTCATGGATGGGTAAGAGGGTGGGAGTTTCCCCCATGCAAATGGAAAGGGATGATTTTCCATGTAATGGTACTTAAAAAAGTTCTTATTGTAGGTAGGAGAGGAAGATATTCTGATGGAGAGATGAAAACATTTCGAAATAATGGTTATGGGGAGTGAAACCATCATTGCATGAAGGAAAGGTTGAGGGAACCAATTACTAGTCATTTTGGGTTTCTCATCCACGGGTCTAATGAATATATATATATATATATATATATATATATATATATATATATATATATATTAAGATAGAGTTTACATTAAAATATACATCTGGATGCATCAGTTACTCGGGAAATGAGTTACAATATGATATCCTTCCTGTGAGCCCCTTAGAATAGCTTTGAATAGTTGCACTTTTACAAGAAAACTAATTGACCATCCTCCTCCCAATAAGCGAAAGGAGGGAAAAGTTCGAAAACTAAGAATTCTAATTTTTACTCCTTATGCTTCATAAGAGTGGGAGTACATTTTAACAAATTGCTTACACATGAAATTGCAAAAACAAAACATTTATATAAATTTCTAGAAGATGTCCCAAGGGAATCTAGACCGAAGTTGTTTATAATATCATATTTCTTGCTTCTTGTTACCGGTGGGAAGGAGCGCTAATTTTTAAGCCCATATGAATAGGAAGGGGTCGAAGAGGAGGACTTCCACTTCCTCATCTTTAAAAGTAGGAGAGACCTTTGGGGAAAGCTTTCCCACCATAGGAGTTTCATTGGAGGGTCCTAATCTAGTTCTTATTCATTAGTCAAATTAGGAGGGCCTTTGGAACATGATTATTTAGTTAATTTTCTTGGGCCTTAATATTCTCTCCTTCTTCCTCTGAATTTGGATCTTTTGCCCCAGGAACATTCAAAACTTCAAATTTTATTTTAGAAAGGGGTTGTTGCTAATATTCAACCTTATATGGTTGCTTCTTCCTCTTTCCATACTTCTTTTGTTTCCTTTGAAATGGAGTAAATCCTTGCTTATTTTCACCTTTATCTTATGGAGGTGATGGGTTAGGGGAGCATTTAGAGGTTGAAGGCTTTGGACAACTTTTCACAATTTCCATACTCATGACGCATATTATATTTGAAAGGAATATGTTCATATTCCATAGCTTGGAGGTGAGACCATCCATCCATATTTAGTTGAATTTTCCTCTGGGATGCCTTTTGAGAAATCTATTTTTCACACAAATTTTGGCATAAAAAAAATTGTTCCCGCGATTTGTATCACAGGGAATAAATCTACCCAATATATCTCCCATAGCCTTAAAAATGCATTTACTCTAGCGAATAAGAGGGATAAAAGGAAATCTGATCCACATAGTTGCACATGAAATTTCCATCATGCGATTAAAGTTTAGAGACTACTGAGTGTGAAGTAAACCTCTAGTACCCATGAAATAAGGACCCAATTTATAGATCTAGTCTCAGTATTCTTAGTTTTCAAAGAGAAATGCATGATACCCATTTACACAATAGAAAATGCTCTTGGGTTCATAATTTACCCAATTATAAAAAACATAATCTTCAACAACTTCATAACTTGGAAATAGGCCAGTAAAATTTCCTAATAACACCCTTTCCTTCAAGATTACTGCATTATTTTTCTTTCAAGAGGAGAACCCAAGGTCGAAAGAAGGGTATGATTTTTCCTTGTTCATGAATTTGTTTGGAGGATTAATTATGTATGCATTAATCCACATGACAAATAAAAAACCTCACTAATATCCCTTAAGGACTGAGAATGAACAATAATATGTAAGGACGATCCATTAAACAATAAGTATTTTCAACCAAAACAAGCTAGATCTGCTTACCCACACTAGCTACAAACACGACATCATGACCAGGTGGACGTGGTGTGATCACTTCAAAAAATCATATATCTATGAAGTCAGGTAGCAACGACTCGAGCATGAAAGTAGTGCTGACTTCAATAGGAGCTCAAATGTCACTTGAGGTAGGATTTAAATAGCCATGCAAATCATTGAAATAGATCTCATGGGTGGAGATAAACACTACATTAGGAAGCTAGGGAAACCCTAGCCACAGTTGAGTAGGTCCACAGGGCTCCATTCCTTGCTCTAGTTGTAATGAAGAAAGTTAAGGTCATGTGTATGAGAAAATTAAAAAAGGATAAATTTTCTTTTTTATCAAAATTAGTAATAATTTGAATACTTGAGTGTGCCAAATGATTACGAGCACATGTTTCTTCCTAATAGATCACAGGTTCAAAACCAGAGGGGGTAGAGTATGTATGCCTTCGTAGACTTTGCAATCAAATTACTACGTGAAAATGGGGCACTTGTCCCACAAACAAAGAGTTCTCATACACCATTTTGATATCTAACTTGGCAGTGACCTTAAAATTAGATAATAATAATAATAATAATTTATTTCAACATAGAAATTTTAATTTTTAACATAATATTTATTCAAAATAATTATTTTTTTTACTATATTAATAATTAATAATTAAATTTTAATAACTAGGGTTCAAAAATCATTTGGAGTTAAAGTAAAATTAAAAATTAAAAATCATTATAAAATAATTAATTTTAATTAATTTTATATTTTACTTTAACTCCAAATAATTTTTGAACCCTAGTTGAAAATTTTGGAAATAATTTTGAATAAAGACACGCCTCATATAAATTATTGGCTTGAAACTGAAAAAAAAAATATTTTTAATGTGGCCTTTGACTCTAATCTTTGCTTTAGATTAGTATGTTATTGTAAAAACCTTTTAATATAAAATTTAAAAATGGTTTTGAACATTTTTAGGTTGAATCTTAATTGTTGCTATATGTTCGCATTTTGTAGTTAAAACTTCTTGTATAAAATTTGAATTTTCTTTTCCTAATTTGTAATAACTTAATATAAAATCCGAAATTTGGTTTTTTGAGATAATTTTTGATGATTTCAATGTTACAACTGGTTTCGAACATACTTTTTATTGATTTCAATTTTATAGTTGGTTTGGAACATACTAGAGTAGAAACCTTGAAATTGTTTTCCGGTAATTTTATTAACATTTTTATGTTTAAGATTTATAATTTGAATTATACAAATCAATTTGTAATAGTTTTTTTTAATTATTTAATTATTTATATATTTTAATATATTAACTATGAAATTCTATGATGAAGGAAAAAAAAAATTATAGTTTAGTATGTCATATTTGGCGGACTTTTTTTTTCTAAACTAACTATTTTTACTTAAAATTTAATCATGATTTTCAAAATTAAGATGATGTAATTTAATTATAATATTAATTTGTGAAGATTTTGTATTTATTTTGACAATTGAAATTATAAATTTAATAACTAATTTTTATTTTAAAATTTAAAATATTTAAATTTTATTTCTAAAATAATGGTCCATCACTTTATTATTTTTAATATAAATATGATAAACTATGGTAAACTATGCTCAATCATGTTTATTTTATGGTTTATCGTATTTATCTTAGGGTATAGGTTTATATACCTAGGGTTTAAAATATTAATCTCTTGGGTTTAATATTATTTCTTGGGGTTTAAGATAAATTTTTTAGGTTTATAATCATGGTTAACCATGGTCGAATGTCACATTGCGACAAATATTGTCTCAACATGAAAATCAACCATGGTCAACCATGGTCCAACATCAAATTGTGACAAATTTTGTCTCAATATGAAAATCAACCATGGTAAACCATGATCAACCATTTTTATATTATGGTTTATAATATTTATCTTAGGGTTTATATACCTAGGGTTTAAAATATTAATCCCTTGGGTTTAATATTATTCTCTAGTGTTTAATGTAAATCGTTTAGGTTTATAGTCATGGCCAACCATGGTCCAATGTCACATTGCGACATATATTGTCTCAATATGAAAATCAACCATGCTCGACCATGTTCCAGCATCACATTATGACAAAGATTGTCTCAATATGTAAATCAACCATGGTCAACCATGGTCAAACATGGTCCAACATCAAATTGTGACAAATATTGTCTCAATATTAAAATCAACCATGGTAAACCGTGCTCAACCATGCTTACTTTACGGTTTATAGTATTTATCTTAGGGTTTAAAATATTAATCCCTTGGTTTTAATATTATTCCCTGGGGTTTAATATAAATATTTTAGGTTTATAATTATGGTGAACCATGGTTCAATGTCACATTGCGACAAATATTGTATCAATATGAAAATAAACCATGGTCAACCATGGTCCAACATCGAATTGTGACAAATATTGTCTCAATATGAAAATAAACCACGACATACCATCATAAACCATATTTATTTTAATTTTTTAGTATCAATCCCTTGGGTTTATGAGATCAATCTCTTCAATTTATTAATATAAGAGTTCATATTCCTATGGTATAATATTTTTCATAGGGTTGATAATATTAACCCTTAGGTTCAATATAAATCCCTTGGGTTTATAATCATGGTGAACCATGGTCCTATGTCACATTGTGAAAAATATTTTCTCAATATGAAAATCAACCATGGTCCAACGTTGCATTGTGACAAAGATTTTCTCCATATGAAAATAATTCATGGTCAATCATGGTCAACTTTGGTCCAACGTTGCATTATGAAAAAAGATTATCTCCATATGAAAATCAATCATGGTCAACCATGGTCCAATGTCACATTGTGACATATATTGTCTCCATACGAAAATCAATCATGGTCAACCATGGTCTAAGGTTTCATTGTTCCAAATGTTGTCTCAATATGAAAACCAACCATGGTCAACCATGTTTATTTTAGGGATTATATTATTTCTCTTAGGGTTTATATACATCAGACCTATAATATTAATCCCTTGGGTTTAATATTTAATTCCCTTGGGTTTATAGTCCCTTGGGTTTATAATATCAATTCCTTGGGTTTGTTAATCTAACGATTCATATTCCTAGGGTATAATATTTCTCATAGGGTTTATAATACTAATCCTACTGTCTAATATAAATCCCTTGGGTTTATAATCATGGTCAACCATGGTCAACCATCATCCAATGTCACATTGTGAAAATTTAATATGAAAATCAATTATTGTTAACCATGGTCCAACATCGCATTATGACAAAGAATGTCTCAATATGAAAATCAACCATGGTCCAACGTAACATTGTGAAAAATATTGTATAAATATGAAAATCAACCATGCTCAATCATTGTCAACCATGGTCATGAATAAGAAACTTGTTCATGGTCAATTATGGTCCAACGTCACATTGTGACAAATATTGTCTCAATATGAAAATCAATCTTGGTAAAACATGTTTATTTTAGCTTTTATAGTATTTATCTTAGGGTTTACATACCTAGGGTTTTTAATATTAATCCCTTGGTTTTTTTTTGTAAGTTTGGAAAGACTACATCTTCAACATGTCCAGTATATCACCCCAATTTGGTAGGGAATTGAACTGGTGACTTAACATCAAGGAGTGCATTAATAGAGCACTCGATCGTCCTTTATCCAAAGCCCCGTGGAATAATCCCTTTGGTTTTTAACCTAATGATTTATAATATTATTCATTTGGGTTTATTAATATAAGGGTTCATATTCCTAGGGTGTAATATTATTCATAGTATTTGTAGTATTAATCCTTGTGTTTAATATAAATCCCTTGGGTTTATAATCATGGTCAACCATGGTCCAACATCTCATCGTGACAAATATTTTCTGAATATGAAAATCAACGATGGTCCAATATGACATTGCGACAAATATTGTCTCAATATGAAAATCAATCATGCTTAACCATAACCTCAATATGGAAATCCACCATGGTCATAAATATTTATTTTAAGGTTTATAATATTTATCTTAGAGTTTATATGCCTTGGGTTTATAATTTTTATCCCTTGGGTTTCTAATATCAATCCCTTATGTTTATTAATCTAACGGTTCATATTCCTAGGGATTAGTATTATTCTCTTACGTTTATATTCCCTTGGGTTTTAGTATATGAATATAAACTATGGTTAAGCATGGTCAACCATGGCCCACCATTGCATTGTGACAAGGATTATCTCAACATGAAAATAAACCATGGTTAACCATGTTTATTTCAATGTTTATAATATTTATCTTAGGGTTTATATACCTTGGATTTATAATATCAATCCCCTGGGTTTAATATTATTACCTTGGGTTTCAATCGCTTTGGTTTATTATTCCATTGGGTTTATTATTCTCTTGGGTTTGTTATTCCCCTGGAAAAATAATCCTCCAAGGGTTAAGGTGTGGGAAATGAAGAGTCAAAAGGAGTCCAAGAGATCCTAGAATGTGGAATCCAAGGGTCACTCCAATGTATTATATATATGTATCATTGAGAATAATAAAACATCATGCTTATCCTTCCCATTTTCTGTCCATTCTTGTGCATACCATGCGTGTCTTTGACATGGTATCATAGTTCAAGGTTTCTTGAATAGTGTTGATAATTTTGGTTCGCCTACCACTTCTTTGCACAATTCAATTCTCCATATAATTCCATTATGTCGATTTCATGAGTTTTTTCTATTATCTGCCCAATAGATTTCTTGATGTTTCATGTGATCTACTCTTATGTATATAATAACAAGAAAAAAATCATTTGACACAACTGTGAAACTTCAAACCTAATGTTTTGTCTACTACTGACAGTGGAACCCGCTAGTCCTCCTTAAAGAGTGATGACATGAATGCTTATCTGGTAAAAAAAATTTTATTTGTGAGCCATCTGCAGATAACATTTCTCTATTTCCCGAATGTTGCACCATGCACCTCTAAGGCTCTGGCCAATAATGCTCTCTTCTTAAATCCTGCTAGTCATCCTTCATGCTTAACCAAGGCATCGACTGTGAGTTGTCGAATCCCGTGGTTGTGTCCATGGCCATTCTCTCATCAAAATTCAAAATTGTGGAAAAATGACCAGTGAATAAAACTGAGTCCTCTACTCTGGCATGTGGTTCTCTAGCTTGTAATGACCCTTAAGATTCTCAAACTTGTCACGACATTTATTCCCATCCATATACCATACTGACACTCCCTTTGACCCCTCAACTATGCTTCTTCATTCTCTCTGCCAAATTCAAAGTTTCTTATCCTACGCACAAACAACCATGGGTTTTTTATATCCCCCATCATGAATCCTTGTTTGGTGAGGTATACATGAGTATATCTCAACCTCTGTCAGCCCCGAACTTCGCTCGCTCTACACTGCACAAAATCTGATGCTCATCTTCACTAGGAAGGTCGTGAGAACGATGGTAGGAATGTGAGGGTCTACACCAAAAGATGGTATTAAAACTTTGACCTGTTGCTGCATTTCCACAAATTCTCTGACCATGCATATGCTCTACCAAAACATTTTTATTTTACGACATTTAAACGACTTTCTCACATTGTGTAAGCTTCACGTGCTCTTCAATTTCAAGCTCGAAAATAGAACAGTCACTATTATTGTTGTATTTTTTTACTGAAATTGCGATCATACTTGAATCAGGCCTACCTAAATCGTGGTTTTCAATTGTAGCATCCATACATCCATTTCAATTTTTAATTATTTAAATAAGGGCCAAACCAAACACTTTGTATCATAAAAACTCCTACACAACACTGACACCTCACATGGACTCACCTCCACTTCTCCCGCTCCCTCCCTGTCGACTAACCTCCTCCCCTTGACACCCTCGTCCTCCCTCTATGCAATTCCTCACCCTCACCTCCTTGGTGTGGCCTTACGTCGGCTCACCCCTGTTGCTCTCGTTCCCTCCCCGTCGGATCACCTCCTCCCCTCGGCACCCTCATCCTCCCTCCGTGTGCTCCATCACCCTCACCTCCTTACCGTGGCCTCTTCGCTGGCTCCACCTCCCACAAACTCCCATAAATCCATCCACACTCCCCGTCGACTCTACCATCTCCCTCACCAACCCTCCCTTGGGGTGTGATCAGGAAATTGTAAGATATGGTGCAGATTCATTAGGGTTTCTAACAGTGCGTTTCTCTTCTATGAGAATTTACGAGGTTATTCAGCTACATATGTATGAAACATATGTGAGTATGATACTTTGAAGAAAATAGATCTTCTCATTTGTGGATCTCAGCCCCCAGCCGCCAGGGGCATGTTATAGGGTTTGACGCATTGACTAAGGTAATATGTGGTTAAAAAACAAAACAAAAAAGCACTAAAGCGTCTTTTGGTCCTTCATTTTAGAAATATATTGTGGGTGTTTAAGGCCAGAGACATCATTTCCCCCCCATTTCAGAGACACATTGACACAGACTAAAACATTTTTGTGGCCCAAATCTAAGGAGAAATTTTCTGCCCAGTGGTTGGAATTTTATAATGACAATCTAACACTGAATCCTTCAACTTCAAGGTGGATATGAAGGGTATTCTTCTAGCCCTCTTCTAGGACACTTCTACAACTAGATTTATTGTGGTGTGTAGAACTAAATGGTAGCTTGTCCAAGCTTACAGAACCATAATCTAGTGTGTAAATCAAACCCACACTTTCATGCCTAACTAGTGCACTAATCTTGGAGAGGTAAAATATATTGAATTTTTCTCTAAATTGGTTTGTGGTGACATATTTCAGGGTTTTTCCTGAGGTTTAGTTTTTGTGACTTTTCATCAGAGCTTGCTTGAGTAGTGCAGTGAATACTCCTACATTTTGATGCATGGCTATTCCATTCTAATGTGTATGTGAGGTTTGTGGGATTTTTAAGATATTGAAGTGCTACCATATGTACATGCTTCATTGGATTGGGATGTTTAAGGTATCAATAATTTCGTTCAGATTTTGAAAATTAAAATCTCTTTGGAACAAGTGTCAGCAGATAGTTCCTTTTCTAATGGCTCAAATCGATAATTTATTAGATTTATTAAGCACTCTAATCTTATCTACTGGTGGAGACATAGTTAAAATTAACAGGGACACTTTGTATAATATTAATGTCTGACTACAAGATGCACAAGAAAATATTGATTTTTTGCAGCTTGATTCACAACTACAACGAGATGAGCTTCAACAAAAGAGTTGTCATTCTGAGCTTGTTTTTTTTTTAACATTGAGACAAAATCCCATCAGCTCACTCAGCCAAGTACAAGAGCAGATTTGAATGCAAAAGAAAAAATCTAGCCTTCACTTCCCAAGCCCATCATCAAACCTTGGGAAGAGCTTTGTCCATAACAAGCATAGAAAAAGTCTTGGATATGACAAGGATGTGTCCTTTCACATTTCGGACTACCACAAGCCCATAAAATTTCAGAGTGCTAGATCTCTTCATGATAGCTCACCTTCAGTTGTTCTAGATTCTGCTCCTCTTCCACAACAGTAACAAAATATTATAAAATGCCAATACTGTGACCGAGTTGGCCATATGAAAGATCATTGTTTTGATCTTCACCCATGCAATAAATGTGGTCAGAACACTCATTATTCACACAGATTCTTCAAAAACAAGCCTCCTACAAGAACAAAGATTCATCAGGATGGATCGCTTCTTGGAAATGGGTATCAATAACCAAGAAGATGTTCTGGTCATATGTCAGAACTTGTTCAAGATTATTGAACAGTCTTCTAGCTAAGTTTTCACCATCAGATCACCTTTTATCTGACAGGGGGGGAAATGATGGTAATATAAAAGCTTCAAAGCCACATCAAGCGAGCCTAAGCCACATCTTTTCATTCCAGATTCAGAGTTGTAGCTAGAGATACGTCAGTTCAAGCGAGTCTGAGCCACAACTTGTTATTCTAGATTGAAAGTTGTAGCCAGAGACACAAATTCCCATGACCATGCCTTTGGTTGGTGGTCAGCCTTAAACCATCTTTGCAAGGTTGATATTCTTCCTCTTCAAAGAATTCATGACACTTCCTCCAACAAAAGACTTCATCTTCTTACCAATTTTGGTAGAGTTTCAGGAATTGCATCAAGCATTCTAGAGTTGGTGGTCATCCTTAAACCATCCCAGGTTGGAGACCTCCCTTCTTCCAGGTTGAAAGTCTCCCTCTTCAAAATATAATGAGCACTTCCTGTAGCGGAAGATCTCAACTTATTGCCATATTTGGAAGAGTTCCGGGAACTGAACTAGGCGTTCCAGTGTTTCTGGTCATCCTTAAATCACCTCCTTATGCCAAAATTTTAGAGAGCTCATTCATCCTTGTGCTGCCATGCATACTCTGTACATTTGTATTAGAGCTCTATTCTTGGACTCACACATACCCCTTCGGATTAAAGGGGGAATGTTGCACACCTAATCCTCCAAGGGTTAATTTTTGGGAAATGAAGAGTCAAAAGGAGTCCAAGAGACCCTGGAATATGGACTCTAAGGGTTACTCCAAGGTATTATATATATGTATAATTGAGAATAATAAAATTTACACGCTTATCCTTCCCATTTTTTGTCTATTCTTGTGCACACGATGCATGTTTTTGACCAATATCAATCATGGTCAGTCATAGCCAACCATGGTCAACCATGGTTTAATTACACATTATGATAATGATTGTCTCAATATGAAAATCAACCATGATAAACCATGGTAAAATGTCGCATGGTGATAAATATTGTCTCGATATGAAATTCAATCATGGTAAAACATGATCAACCATGGTCCAACATTGCATTGTGACAAGGATTATCTCAAGATGTAAATCCACCATGGTGAACCATGTTAATTTTAACGTTTATAATATTAATCACGAGATTTATATACCTTGGGTTTATAATATTAATCCCTTGGGTTTAATATTATTCCCTTGGGTTTTAGTATTAATGCCTTGAGTTTATTATTCCCTTGGGTTTATAATATCGATTTGTTAGGCTTATTTATCTAAGGGTTCATATTCCTAGGGTATAGATTATTAATTCCGAGGTTTAATATAAATCCCTTGGATTTATAATCATGGTCAACCATGGTGGTAACCATGGTCCAACGTTGCATTGTGACAAAGATTGTCAGAATATGAAAATCAATCATGGTCAACCATGGTGAACCATACTTGACCATGATTGCATTTTTTTTACTTAATAATAATAATAATTAATCAATTAATTATTATTAAATAAAAATAAATAAATAAATTATTATTAATTATTATTATTATTATTTAATAATTAATTAATTAACATTAATTAAATAAAAACAAATAAATAAATTATTATTATTTAATAATAATTAATTATTTAATTAACATTAGTTAAGTATTATCATTAATAATGAATAATTTAATAATTAATAATTAATAATAATAAATTATTATAAGCATTAGTATTGTTATTATTATTATTTCTATTTTTCAATAAATAATATTAAAAATTATTTATTTCTTGTAAATTATTAAATTAATTAATAAATGAATTAAATATTTATTCTTATGTTTATTTTTAATATATATATATATATATATATATATATATATATATATATATATATATATATATATATATATATATATATATATATAATTCATCTTTTTTGTCAGTAAAAAACTATCTTTATATTATCATAATAAACAATGCCATAAAGTACATCATCATTACAACCATATACAACAACATAGGCTTGAGAGCTCGCACAGGCCTAGCTTAGTGTAGAAAGAAGCCTGAAGAGGGTTCAAGACAACCATTGTCTTTGGTTATTTCCGGCACAAAAAGTCCAAAATTACATAGCACATAGTTACACATTAAGGAGGGGGATTAGGATGGAATGTTGGAGAAGAAACGAAGAGAGAAACTCGTTCATACATGTGGTAGTAAATGTGCTCTACCCGAGCTTCCAAACCACGAATATGGTCATGGGTGCGTCATTACTGCCATCAGAGTCCATCCACAAAGTCGAAGAGTTCATTCTTCATGTGATGGAGGTCGTTTATGTAGGCAACGAGTTCATTTCTGTCCTCGTGCCTATGTTCTCTGATTACATCAATGTTTGGCTGAATGTGGTCCAATTGAGTTGCTATGGAATTGAGTGTGACTGGAGCTTCGACAGGTCCCTAGGAACGAGATGGTGACAGAGCCATATTTGCTGCAGATTGACGACTCTTTGCCACCTCAAAATCATAACTGGGTTCTCTAGGATACCAACGGATGTATGGATGCAGGCTTGCACCTCCCCTACCAGCCTGTCCTCATTGGCGCGGCATAATTTGAATTCCACCTTCTCTCGACAGAGAATCGAAAGGGACAAACTGCCAGACCCAGAGAATACATGACAAACAAACAATGTGATATTTCCAATTTGAATTGACACTTACAGTTTTCGAGCCATGCACCAACACTTGCTAATGAGGTGGATGCCCGAGGAATGAATTTCTACCATTGTAATAACACACACCAGGTAGGGAGGGCATCTCTCCCGACGACCCAAAGTTTGCGCAACCAATACAAAGCCAAAACAAGAGTTGGAGGTCGTGGCACCTAGCTAACTTCAGCGCCCTTGATACCAAATCAAGCCATAGGTGAATGCGACCAACGGGAATAGACAATTCGAAGCTCTACCCCTGTAGACTAGGCCAGAGAACCCACTGCAAAATTCAAAAAAACCTTCCCCTGGGTCCCAAGGCCATGCCTGGCACGGAGGAACTGCTCTTGCTTTGCCACATCCAACAATGTCACCCTGTGCTGTCGTCCCAAGCCTCAGCTTGAGCCAGGATCTCTGCAAATCGCATTGCTCCTCTCGATAGCCTCTCCTCATCGCCTGACACCTGAAAATGATTACCCAAATGCTACTCATTTGAGTTAAAATTTGCTCGTATGGAGCATGGGGAGAGTTCCCCATAAAATTTAATGAGTTCATGTGTCGCGTGGAGGCTCGACTGGCTCCACAGGCCATCCCACCACTAATTGGCACCTTGAATGCCCACCCCAATGAGGAATATAAATTATTGTTCATTAATTAATATTAATATCTAATTAAATTATTAATTAATTATTTAATTTAATTTTTATATTATTATTTAATTTATTGATAATAATATTAATTGATAATAGTAAAAATATTAATTAATAATAATAATAATAATAATAATAATAATTATTATTATTATTATTTTGTTGTAATATATATATATATATATATTAAATAATTAATTTATATTATATAATTTAAAATTAAATAATTATTATTTAATTTTATTAAACCATATTTAATATTAAATAATAATTAATATAAATTAATAATAACTATTAATTATAATAATAATTATTATAATCTTTTTATTGTAATAGTTTTTTTAATTATTATTTATATCATATATAATTATAATAATCCAATTTTAAGGTCACGGCCAAGCCAAACACCAAATTGGTGTCTAAGACTTCGTTGTTTGTGGAAAAAGGGACCCACCTCCACGCAATGATTTGACTACTAAGTCTACGAAGGCATACCTACTCTACCCCCCTCTGGTTTTGAACCTGTGATCTCTTAGGAGGAAACACATGCTATATATATATATATATATATATATATATATATATATATATATATATATGATAGATACATATGAAATTGTTGACTCCAATTATATTGTTAATAGAATATTAGTTATATTATTTTTTATAATGATTATTGATTTCTGTGATCCATAATGTTGTAGATGAGTTTTTTGGATTAATTACATTATTGATTAGGGTCGATCTTTCGAACCATCTAATGTGGACAAATAATCTTAATATTTATGATTAAGATAACTATTTTTTTTTTTTAAGCTTCGTAGGAATACATCTTCATTATGTCCAATATATCACCCTGATCAGGGTGGGAAATTGAACCAATGACTTCACATCAAGGAGTGCCTTAACAAAGAACTCAATCATTGTCTATCCAAGACCCCGTGGATATTATTAATATTATTATTCATAAATTTTTAAAAATAATAATAGTTTTTTTTTTTCTAAGTAAGTCTAGATTATATTACTAAAAAATATGGTACATACAGTAGTGTGCCTTCATAGGCGTTGAGAGTTCAGCACAATAGCAAAAATAGGGCTGCCCACAAGGGGAAACCAGCCAGAGAAAGGTATAATAGCTGCCTCAAAAGAGGAAACCAGCATTGAGAAAAAAACATAGGACTGTAGCAGTACAAACCAGCATTGAACAAAAAACATAGGACTGTAACAGTGCTTTGACATGCCAGATGGCCAGGATTCCTAAAAACACCAACTAGACAAAAATTCTGACCAGAATAACAAAAAGTAACTATTTGTCCTAGATACAATAGTCGTCAGAGGGAGGTTCTTCTTCGATTCTGCATCCGTAGCTGTCATCATCGTCGTCCAGAGTGGGATTTGCTACCGCGCCAGCCTCTCTTTGCTCCATTGGCGTGCCTTTGACTTGAGAACTGCCACCGCCATATCTACCACCACCAGCTTCCTGCGAGAGGTCCTGAACGCCGGTTTGAATTGCCTGGTCAGAACCAGGGGTGCGAAGCTGAATACCAGGATGCGCAGTAGGCATGGGGTCAGAGCCAAATTGAGGGAGTTCTTTGAAAGTAACAGAAACCGTCGCCACCACTAGAGGCTGGGATGTGAGACAAGGGAAATGAAACAGGGCCATGGAGGGGTTAACCAGGTGAGCTGACTCCGCGCTGCGAGGGCCAGGTTGAGGTGGAGGGACGTGAGCGCCACGCGGAGGAGAGGGAGGGTGTCTGTCAGGGCCACTCTCAAGCCCGCTTCTGTTGGACGCGCGAGGAGAACCGCCATGGGAGGAATCAGAAGCGGAGGTCAACGGATTGCTAGAGAGGGAGCGATGTATGGAGGAAGGCCTGGCTCGAGTGCTGCCTCTGTGACATCTGAGCCTGTGCCGGAGCCTGGGCATCGTCCCACCGAGAGAGAGCGAGCGAGGCGGAGAATTCTACAGGGTGACAGGCAGGAGAGACGGAGGCGGGGCGCCAAGGAACAAAGGACAAAACGGGCTTTGAGAATGGTGGAAGCCGGGTAAAATCTCCACACAGCAGTAGAGATTGCAGCGCTTGCCCAACGCAGTGCGGGAGCTGGGTAGCTTGGCTTCCGGAGGATAGCTAGAGCAGAGCGGAGGAGTATAATTCTGCATAGCGAAGATCCAAATGAACTGCAAAGCCAAGAACTTAAGCATCGAGGTGGTGAATGAGCGCCTGGAGCCGGAGGACGACATCGAAATACGTTGGCTGCCTCGTCTTCCCCACCGGCTTGAATGCCATCGCAGGTGACGGGCTGTGATATAAATGTTTTCAATGCGCTTTGAATGTGGATTGCAGGCGGCCATGTGGCCTCGCCACGCGCCGGCCTGTCCACAGATCTCCGTCATGTCAAATGGATGCACCCGCATCCGGGGAAAAATAATAATAGTTATTGTTAATACTAATTTATAATTATAATTATTGTTAATAATAATAATTAATAATAATAATAATTATTGAATAGTTATTATTGTTAATAATAATAATTAATATTAAAGTGTTATTATTAATAATGATTTAATGTAATAATTATTAAAATATTTGTTTACTTATTGAGATTTTTAAGTATAGTTATTAATAATATATTTTTAATTATTATTATTTATTAACTATGTTTAATAATATTTTTATTTATTAAAATATTGGTTATTATTAATAATAATAATAATTATTAATATTATTAAGATAATTATTATTTTTAATAATATTAGAATTGATTTTTAATATTTAATGTTGTTGATATTCATATTAATTTATATAAATGATTTATATAAATAAATTAAATGAATGAATTTATTATTAATAACATAATTATTTAAGTATTGGGGGATTTTCACAATGTTAAGCAAGTTATTCATCTATAACCATTTCCATGAGAAGTAGTTGTAACTAACTAATTTCTCATGATTTTTGAATAGTCCACTCAGCACTCATTGCATAGGGTGATGCACACAGGGGTGAAGAAGAGGGATTGAAACTAGTGAAATGAATCACATAATGTCAATCATCACTTTCAGATCTTGCACCCGTTAACCAGGACTTCCTCGGGGGTCACCCATCCCAGATCGCCTTTGGCTCAAGAATACTTAACTGTGGATTTTTTCCCACAATAAAGCCCAATTATCTTGCTACCCCATTTGAAAAACCTTAATACTTAAATACAAAGAGTGAGGGGCGCTGTACTTTAATGGTTCATGAGGCACAACTCTTTCTAAGGTTTTGCAAATGGGGTAGAAAACTAAGTGGGTTTGATTGTGGGGAAAAATCCACAGTTAAGCATGCTCGAGCCAGAGGCAATCTAGGATGGGTGACCTCCTGAGAAGTTCTGGTTACCAGGTGCAAGCCCCAGAAGTGATGATTGACGTATGTGATTCATTTCACTAGTTTCAATCCCTCTTCTTCACCCCTGTGAGCATCACTCGATGCAATGAGTGGTAAGTGGACTATTAAAAATCATGAAAAATTAGTTAGTTATGACTATCTCTCATGGAAATGGTCATAGATGAATTACTTAACACATTTGAATCCCAAAAAATGATATCTAATGTAATAGCTGAATTTGTCTCAAAACAATTGAATCTGTGTATTTTGTTAAAAGAAGATTATGCATTTTAGTTTTATTAAGATTAAAATGTAAAGGTTAATATGAAAAATAAATGAACATGTTTTTATTTTTGTGTTAAATAAAGAAATGAATTAGGAAATATTTTCCATAAAGACTGATCATAAAGTATTCCAAGATTCCAGAGTAGTTTAGGGCAAATCAGTTGAGGACAGTTACATTTTCCTCTGTGGATAAAAGGAAAATCCCATTGAGGAAAAGGGGTTCTAGGGACCTTGGAAAGAAAGGTCAGGAAGTTGAAGGGTGAGAGTTAATCCAGAGATGGTTGAAGCCAGTGGAAAACTCAGTGACCCTGAATCTAGAAAAGGAAGACTGGATTGGAGGTCTTGAAGTCTTGACCAAATTTACTGCTAATCAAGCCCTACTCTGGTGCGGAGCACGGGGGGAGACGAGGACGTAATATCCTCTCTCAAGGTTGGAAGGTCATCATCAGAATTTTTGAGTGAGATAAGTATCAAGACCTACATGAAATTAAGGTTTATGAAAACTGTAAGTGATATTCTGGTCTTATAAATAGATACTTCTATAAATGACAAAAATTGAATTATTGCAACAGTAACAATTTCATTTAGTTTTATTCCTATTATAATTGTTATTACATGTGGGAATTACAGGAGAAAGGATACATGATTGACTATGTATATGTATAAATGTATGTAAAAGAGAAGTAATCTATTATGACAAACCTAACTGTAACCTGCGTTCTTACAAACTAGAGAAACACCCTTCTGTATAAATGTACATTGTTTAGAGAGAAAAAATAAATAGAAGAGATACATTTATATCTGCACAATATGAAAGATTAATGAAGAGACTATTAGTTTAGTCCAGAGTAACTACTCTGGAAAGAACATGTCATATTTCTATATATATTCTCATGCTATAATCGGACTAGGGTATCAGTAAATAACCAAAATTACGATGGTCCGGTCATAAAGTCTAAATAGAAAATTGTGAATGAGTAATAAGAAAGAAACAAAAGATAAATAATCTTTTAGATAAGTATTTTAATCACAAAACATATTTAACAAAGATACTATGTTCATAAGAAATACATTGTTATAAAGAAACAGTTAAAATTGGTCAAGTATCTAGACACATAAAATTACAGAATCTCTAATTCTGTTACATGTTAGGACCAAAGATAATTCTAGTAAATAAACGAATAAAGACACTAAAAATGCATCTCAGAGGAGTACCATTTTGAATAAAAATGACAACTCAGTAAGAATACAAATAACTGTCGAAATGAACGGATAAGAAAATGTGGTTACATGGCCTTCAATGGAATAACACCATAAGCTCTGAGTAATAGGAGGGAGACTAATACAAATAATGCAAAGGCATATTCATTACATATATGTGCATCATAAACCCCATTGACCAAACCAACACAAAATTTAATAAAAAAGTCGAATTAACACCCTGAGGGCATTGCCATTAAAATACAGGTGTAAACCTACAATGCCAACCCAAGAACATTACAAGAAAATCCATAATATTCTTTCTTAATGGTGGTCATGGCTTATACAATATAATTTGAATAAATAAGAAACCGATTCCTTAGGGACCACAAAGACGGGTTAAAAAAACCCTAAATATCCCTAAGGATCCTCATCTAAAAACTGTAGAGATATTTTGATGACCGTAATGTCTGTACACCAGGGAAACGAAATTGCTTCAGTTAGGGTCAGAGTCAGGGAGGTGCATATCTCCTTGTAGAAATTACGGGCAGGAAACGAAATCATTATACCTGTGACCCTGTAGGAGTAAGTCAAAACACAACCTTAGAATAAACAGGAAAATTCAAATTTTAGCCCTACCGCCTTTAGCGAGAAGTGAGGGTTTACCTGTGATGAAGGGAACCCAAGAATGCTGACCGAAACCTGTACAGTAAACTAGAGGCAAGCGAACTTGGTTATAATCCTAATCCTGAACACATCATAGGTAAATAAATGAAAAATGTTTATATCTATTATCATATATATGGAAATGGAGAAATTACCTGTAGACAACATGGCGAAGATGACGGCTTGAAACTCCAAGGGTAGAAGTGCTGTCTCACCATACCATAAGTCTGCCATAAAGAAATGTTGAGGTTAAAATCCGAACAAAAAAAATTAACAGAGGATAGCCAGAAATCCCCAATACATTCTCATAGAAGAATGAAGACAACATACCAGCTAACATTGTCAAAGAAGAATAAGGAAACCATATGAATACATTACCTGTCACCGAATTATGAATTTGATGCAGGTGCTTAAGCCAAGAGGTTATGGATGGGAGCATGGAAAACGCAAGGAGGCGGACAACGGGACGAAATCACAGAGCGACAGAGCTAGAGGCTTCCAGCTCGAGCAAAGGAAAATGAGTGAAACAATTAGGGTTGAGGAAGGTCGACTACCTTAACCCTCAACTGACCTCACTCCTGTCGTTGATTCAACCGTAGATCCGACGATGAACAGAACCTTGGGTGTCAGCTAACCTCGTGCTATGTGGAACAACTAAATTAGCATGAATCCAAGATAATTAAATTACAAATTAGAATCACATGTTTCAAGGCCGAAAGAATTTATTACGTATTTAAGTGCCATAAATTGCAAAGAGATTGGTATGGATAAGTATCATAATTATCATTACCCAAAAATATAATGCACCTTATGCTTGGTTGGAGTTTTGCCTAAGTCTTAACTTGTATGGACTTAGATTTAAAGTTAGAAATGATATTGTATGTAGGTTTGTGCCAACTACATGGCCTAACAATTACATGTAAGTAGGTATGTGTTCGTTTATTAATGTTAGGATTAGATATATAATTAAATTCATGAATAGAGTTAAGTTCTTAAAAAATATGTGTGGTAAGAAGTATAGTTAAATGTAAATATGCTGAGGATTAGAGTTAAAAATAGTTAATTTTTTTTTAATGGATGTCACATCTAATACAATTATTATAAATACAATATTATTGCCATGATTTTTTAGTATTGATCCGTTGTCTTTATTGCTGCATTCAGTTTTTATATATCACTTGTTTTTATAATTTATTGAATTTATTTATAATAAAATTATTATTATATTTTTATTAATATCAATAATAATATTAATATTAAATTTTTATGTATTGGTGATTATGGGCGTATATCAATCACATTTTATTATGTGATTGTGCATGTAATTGATATATGCCTATTAGTCATTTAATAATGTGATTGTGCTAATTTATTTTTTTAATATATTAACTATCAAATTATATAACGAAAAAAAAACAAAAAATATTATAGTTTCATATGTTATAGTTAGTAAACTTTTTTTTTCTTCTAAATCGGCTATTTTTACTTCAAATTTAATTATGATTTTGAAAATTAAAATTATGTAATTTAATTATAATATTAATTTTCAAAATTTTTGTATTTGTTTTAACAATTAAAATTATAAATCTAATAATTATTTATTATTTATTTTTAATGAAATTACAAAAACAAATCTAAAATATTTAAATTTCTTTTCCAAAATAATGGTTAATCACTTTATTTTTTTTAATATAAACATTTTTTAATACAATCTGAAAATTTATTAACATAAGTGGGTCTTTCCCCTATTGAAAGCCTAGCTATGACTAGGCTTCTGTTGTACAATCACAAGCTCAATAGCATAGGAGACCATAGACTTCCTAAGATAGCTTTAAATTCTAGCCAAAACCACGTAAGGCTTAAACGAGGTTGGTATAAAGACACCAGGGCATAGTTAAACCATTGGGAGATCCACGAGAATGTTGCATTGCAAAACATTAATAACATTAAAAAATTGTTACTTCTAAGTTCAAAGAAAAAATGTGGTGTGAGAAAGATCTAGCAGCTAAAAGAAAATTAAGATATTATCAAAAGTATCTCTCTGTTTTAACTAGCTCAAAGAAGAAAATTAATATAGCCAAGATTATAACGAACTCTCATGAGCTCCATAGTGAAACATGTCGTTGGACAGTTCCTAAAACACCATGGATGGAAAGGATCTGCCATCTTTGTGAGAATATGAACATCGAGGATGAAAATCACTTCCTCTTAGAGTGCCTTGAGTACAACCACATTAGAGCTCATTTTCATAATCTTTGTTACAACACTGACCTTCCTAGCCTTTTAAGATGTCAAAATTATAGTGAGCTTGGGAGGCTTCTCTCCAAGCTTTTTGAGCATAGGAATACAATCTTAAATCAAACTAAATAACTCTTTTCTTTAAGTCAGATAGACCAAAGATTGGTCTGAGTGGATGTTAACCACCATCATCATCATCAACATTAACATAAAAAAGTTAATAACAATATTTTATATCTCTTTTAATAATAAAAAAATTATTTTAATAGTTAAATTTTATTTTATTTTTGAATTAAAATTACATAAATGAATTAAAATTATAAAATATTTAAACTTCTTTCCAAAAAGAATGGCAGTCGATCATTTTTGTAATATAAATATTT
Organism: Pinus albicaulis; assembly: GCA_034641835.2. Lineage (NCBI taxonomy): Eukaryota > Viridiplantae > Streptophyta > Pinopsida > Pinales > Pinaceae > Pinus > Pinus albicaulis. Next base: position 447,136,536 of record CM076570.1, read on the forward strand.
TTTAATCGAATTTTAAAATTTAATAATATCAAGTAGTTCATAACTAGTAATTAGTTTTTTGAAATATTTATATTTAGTTAAATTAAATGTGATTTGAAATTAATAATATTAAAAAAAATTAATAAATTTTAAATATTTTTTTGATAATCTACTCTCGCAAATAACTAATTTTTTTAAAAATTTATAATAAAAAATACCAAAATTAAATTATGATTTTCATAGAAAACACCATAGTTACATTACAACACAATCTATGCTATGTTATATTCCTTCACCATCGGACCCCACTGGACTTAACACCATCGTTAAAGAAAATGTTAGCTCGCTTGTAAGTTTAGTTAGGAAGAAAGAATCTTGAGATTAGCTCTCTTGTAACTGTGGTCGGAAGGAAATAATTTTGATATTTTCTTTCGTACATGAATAACTATTGGATTTAATAGCTCCTTCAATTTAACAAAAGGTTCACATTTTATGTTAGCAGTGCTAAATAAATAATTTTTATAGTTTTTTTGAGAATATATATTGAAAATTAAAAGTTATTTGAAAAGTGTACTTGGTAATAAAAAATTACATTTGTATGAGAAGAGTTAAATAAATAATTAAAAATTAAATTTAAAAAAAATAAAGTCATTTAAAAAAATAAACGAAGTGAAATTTAAAAATCGGAGATGAGTGATAGGGAAGCACGGGCTTCCAGATGGCACTTCTGGAAACCCTAGCTATGGCAGCCAAACATCACATGGCATCGGGTGTTAGAGTCTTTTGGGATTTTAAGTTTCCTATTCTTTAAGCCTTGTTAGCCTTACACACCTTATTTTGTTGTATTTTCACGACATTCTCTGTTGGAGCTCAGTGGACACTTGGGGCGAGGTCACCGTGGTTTGTGGGCTTGGGATTCAGACTCCATAATACTTTTCCACTATAGGGTAATATATTATTGTATGGAAGATGAGGAGCTCGTAGATTGTGAACTAGAAGATTCACCTCACTCTGATATTTTCGTGTCTTATTTGGGTCGTTTGGAACCTTCCCTTGACCTTGCCATAAATACCATTTCAAGCCTCTGTTCCGGTACCAGATTACAACTGTTTTTAGTTTTCAAACCCTATTGGTACTAGCTCCTTGTAGTAGCAATGTTCACAATTTCCAATATCACAAATCACGTCGGCACATTGCAGAGGGTTCCCCACGAAACCCAGCCAAAGAATCCACACAACATTCACAAGAAATCTTTCCCTAAGTTGGCTCTGGTGTTGGGGGGCAATGTACGGATGAATATAGTTGCGGTAATGGCAAAAAATTTGCGTTTGGAGAGGGTGTAAGGCCGCCATTTCTCAATTCAAACCCTAAGGGAGTGGGTCACACATGACATTACTCCCTTGGTCCAGTCTCTCCCAGAGGTGGAGCTTCTTGAGAAGGGATGGATTCATCTAAAACTCATGGAAACAGGTGATGCAAAAACTACTGAAGAAAAGGTTTGGCACATTGATTTGTCCCATATAATTTTTAAATTATGGTCACCGTTGTTCAATGCTCGTAAGGAGCGGTTGAATTTGGTCCCCCTATCGGTTCGATTGCTGGGTTTTCCTTTGGATTACTGAGTGGATGAGATATTTCACGATATTGGTAATACTATAAGCACATATTTCGCCATGATTCCTCGTATTTCACTTCAAATATTTTGATTATGGATCGCATTCTAGTCAAGAGGGACCTTAATGGTCTCCCTCAATAAATAGACCTTGGGAGCGGGGAATGGTTTATGCAAGAGCTTTATTATGAAGGAGTAATCTTCTACTGCTGCTGATGTCACCGGTATGGCCATTTTGTTAAACATTTCCCAATGGTTTAGTTGGCTTCAACGAATGAGGAAAATCTATTTTGGGGAGACGTGGGGCTTCAGAACGAAATGCCTTGCTCTAGTGGGGAGACAAGTGTTCCTCCTTGATGTTCGGAGGAGTTGGATTCCACGATTGTTGAACCTCAAATCGAACCTATGCACGTGGATGGTGGTTTGATGGACTCCTTAGAGCATTCTGTTCCTCGTACCTCTCCTACTTCCTCCTTTTATTTCTCACACGATAGTAATACTTTTTCCTCTTTGGAAAATTTTAATGGTATTCACTCATCCGCATCAATATGGGACCCTCCGTCTTTTCCTGTTCCCTCTTACTTTCCCTCTCAAGCTCTTTTCTCCCTTTCTTTGAATCATTGTGATTTATCCTCTCTTATTACCACCCCTTCACAGTCTTAGTCCTTCTGGTTGGGAGATGACTCTTCTTCGTACAACCCTTTTCCTTTTTCCTTGCTTAAATGGTTGTTTTCAAATATAATTTGATCTAGGGTTAGGTCAGTTTCAACTCTAATGTTTGGATTCTAGGGTTTGGGGTAGAAATTCCAATTTCGCCAAAGCAAAAGAGCATGCCAAGGTTGATATGGTCACTCGAAAACAAGCTTCAATTCATGGGGTTATTAGAGAAATTGCTACCCCCTTAAATGTTTCCTTATGAAAATCCTCTCTTTCATTGTAGGGGTTTGACGAGTCTCTCTAAAATACTAGATTTAAAACATCTTATTGAATTTGAGTCCCCCGACGTAATATTCGTTCAAGAGATCTTGGGTCATGGTCACTCAATTGTTGAGTGTCTTGATAAACTATTGTGTTGGTGGAGTTTTCATCGCATTGACGCTAAGGGATGATCGAGGGGTTAAGTGGTGGGTTGGTTAAGATGAAGTTCCATATTAATAAATGCATGGAGCATGGTGGCGGGCCTTGGTATTGAAATTTTTGTAAAGGAATTGTCGATCTTCTTCTCCTTACTCAATGGTCCCACCTAAAACCACAAACAATTTCTGGAGTCTTTTTTTTTTCTTTTCTGTAAATCATTTCTAAATCAACCTACCCTCATAATTAGGTGAGATTTAAATATCTCCACGGGAACCTCTGAATCCTGGGGGGATTCGGAAAATATCGATCCATTGGTGGATTTATTTCATGAATGCTTGGTCAATATGTCCATTATTGATGTGGATCCTCTTAAGATTCACCCCACATGGAAAAATAAGAGGGTCGGTCCATACCACATTGCTAAGGTATTGGAATGGTTCCTAGTTGTAAAATCTATCATTGATCAATTTTTCTCTATCAAGTAGTGATTCAACACGGGTGGGGTATTTGAGAATTCCCCTATTTTCTATGAAATTAAAGGTACCACACGTAAGTCGGTTAGCCCCTTCAAGATGAATTCCTCCCGGTTGAAGGATGATTCCTTTGTTGAGATGGTAAAAGAGTAATGGTATCCTTTTTCACTGATTTCCAGAATTTCAACCTGAAAAAAATTTGTGGGGAACCTTAAGAATAAAGAAAAAAACATAGGACTGTGATTTGAAAAATAAAAAGGAAGAATATTTGGAGTTCAAGGCGATATAAGATAATATTAAGGACATTGCATATTAAGAGGCAGAGGGTTATGAGTCTATTGAATATAGAGCCCTACTCTTCCAATTGGAAAAAGAGAGGAAAAATATCCTGGAAAACTGAGAGGTAGAATGAAGGTTGAAGACTAGAGTTTTCTAGTTGGAATGTGGGGACAATAATACAAAAATTTTCTAGGCGTTTTCCAAAGGTCGTAAGATGGAAAACACAATTTTTTCATTAAAGGATAATTCGGGAAGGGATGTTTTTACATTATCATATTTGGCCATTATGGTTGTCACCCATTTTTAATATCTCTTTAAAGCCCATGAAGAGGCCACAATTGTTGAAATCATTCGTATGAATCTCCCATTTCCTAGATTTCTCAATGAGGAGGATAATCATGATCTAGTGGCTGAAGTTTTAAAATATGAATTAAATATCATCCTCCACAGTTTCCAAAAGGATAAGATCTCTGGTCTGGATTGATGGGGAATTGAATTCTTCTTTGGTATTTATGAAATTTTTGGGAATGATTTATTAGTTGTGGTCGAGGAATATCGTAGGAACCACCATATGATCCCTGCATTAAATTTTAAATTCATTGCTCCGATTCCAAAAGTGGATTCCCATGTTTCCTTTGATTATATTTGGCCTATTTCTTTATTTCATGTAGTTTACAAAGTCATCACGAAGGTCATTTCCCTTTGTCTTAAACCGATTCTTTCTTCCTCCATCTCTAAAGAGAAATTAGGTTTCCTTGAAGGTAGACATATTCATGAAGTGATTGGAGTGGCACAGGAGGGTCTGCACAACCTAAAGATGATGAACCTCAAAGAACCTAGAGGAAATTTCAGCCTAAAAGTGCGTAGGAAATTTTCATGTACATAAAATGTAAATCATTCAAAATCCTTTAAATTTAAAAAGACATACATGTAAGTAGTTGGGAGGGAAAATACAATTTTTTTTTTTTTTTAATTGTATTTTTGGCTTATCTCCTTATAGGCTTACTCAAATTTCAAGTGTAGAAGATCGTTGGATCTGGAATTAAATTCTACATCCAACGAGTACCCATTATGCATACTTATGAGAAGACCCACATTGATAAAAACTGAAGATACATTGAAAAAGTGTGTTCAACACTCTTTTTTAATTTATCTTCCATTTTTATTAGTGTGGGTCTTCTTAGAAGTATGCATAATGGGTACTCCTTGGATGTGGAATTTAATTCCACATCCAATCAGATCCTACACTTGAAATTTGAGTAAAACTAATAGGAGATAAGGTAAAAATACAATAAAATGGAACTTTTATTATTTTCTCTCCAAAATTCATCTCTTAGTTTATTATTTTGATTATTATTTTATTATTTTTCCTTAGGAGGCCACTTTTAGCATTAAATTTCCTCTAATGTTCAAGCTTAAGTTATCAAAGGCATATGTTCGGGTTAGTAGGATCTACCTATAGTTACTTTTAACTCATGTGGTTTTTAGTCTTGATTTCATAACATGGGTCATGAGTTGAATGCAAATGATCTCATTTGTTGTGCTAATCAATGGTGAAACATCACCTTTATTTCATGATAAGAGTGGTCTTCAGTAGGGGTTCTCCTTCTCTCCATTATTATTTCTATTGGTTGTTAAGAGCCTCAACAAGAACTTGGAGGAATCAAAACTCTATGGGGACTTCTAGGGGTGTTTGGTAACTCGAGCTTTGGTTATATCCCACCTTATATTTGTGGATGTAATCCAGAGAAATTCGACGTGGGGGGTTCCTTTTGTTTAATACCCAAATCTTAAAGATAATATCCAAAAAAGCCTCCAAAAACCTTGAAGTGGGAGAAATCCTTTGTGTCTTTGAACGTAAATTAAATAATTGGTTTCAACTACAATAATTTGTTGCGAGAAAAATTTGTATTTGGTTTGATGGATAGTCAATTAAGGATTGGAAAATTTATCATGCTGACTGCTTTTCTCTAGGCCTGAAGGCCTGATAAAGTGGGTACTTCCATGAGGTTAGAGGTCGAAAATAATTGGTTCCCCTTCACATCTCGTTGCACCTGACTCTTCCTTGAATGACTAATTTTTGGCCCAAATTCCTCCATACTCAGCTTACCCTGACTAATGTTGGTCTTAAACACCTCTATCCTAACTCTACACCAAATCTCCATTGATAGTCCCCTTTAATTTGATGAAGTTTGATTTGGAAAGAAAATGACACTGTCTGGTGGCTTAGCTAATTTCTCCTATAATTTAATTTTTATCGTTTATGGGAGTAAGGTATCACTCCAGTTTTCAATAATCCTATGAAATTATGCTCTAATTGAACCAAATCAATTTTTCAAACAAAATTATCGGGAGTTGCATATTCAATAGTGAGCACAGAGAAGTAAAACAATAATGTAAACCTCTAATAGGAACCATCTAGGCTTCCATAATGCATTCAACACACAGTCTTCTCTATTTAGTCCCACTATCCATCCTTACCCAAATCAATTCTCGATGCGCTACAACAAAGTTACATTGAGCAATTTCACTACACAAAATTGAGGTCATTCACCCATACATACAAGAAAATAATTTAAACTATATTATTTGAACATGAAACATTTACAACCAATTTTTCTAGACCCTTTTTTTGAGCACCACAAGCTTGAACTCTCCCCCTCAGAACTAATATACCCACGATACGTTAATTAATCTTACAAAGCTCTTATGCAACCCCTTGGGTGGGTTCTATCATACATTTAAAAATATTTCGAACACCAAAACACATAAAATACGTTAGCTCTTAAAACATGCATTTAAAAGGAACTAACCAAATTTCATTAGTAATAAATGAACACATTTATAGAGATAATAAAATGGCTCACTCGCCTGAGTTGTCCGATCCATACCACCTCTATTAAAAATTTGAAAGGACTATTTATAGTGAGAATAATGACTCCCCATCCGAACTCCCTTTGTCTTCTTTTCTAGACTTTCCAAATATTTATGCAAGACAAAAATATCTTTTAACAAACTTAGAGAGAATCGATACTCATCTTCTCCTCCTAAATCTAACTCCTACCTTATCGAGACACTTGTTATTGCTACATATTCCCACTTGGGAAAAACAACTTATTGCATAAAATATCTAACAAACTAATTGTCTTGGTCCTTCTTACAATAAGGACTAATGGAATTACAAAAAAATACTAATTCTAAATTTATACATATTTACAAATAGAGGGAATTTCCCTTTCCCTTCAAAGATTTGCATGACCCTTTGGGGTCTGGTCAAAATGCGTTGCCTAGAGATTGATGCTCCTGCATCAAACTCCCCAGGTGGGAAAAAATTTACCTCTTGGTCGAATTATTTCAATCTGTGGACCCTATAGGATCCCACACAAAATGTTGTTGACTTCGTACTCCACTGTTCTGTTGCATGGCTTATACTATCTACCACTTTCTAGGATCCAAAGGCTTACATTTCTCTCCATTTATTGTTGGTTTAACTTTTCCCAATTAGTTGCAGTCTACTGGACTATCCTTCTCCCTCCAATATGCCTCCTCTGAAACATTTTCATCTTAAGCCTGCTTATTTTTCCAATCCTTATGTCCAAATTTTCCTTTAGCTGGTACATACTTGGTAAGTTGCTGCTACTCCTTTGTTGAATTGTACAGTCATCGTCCCTTATTGATTGTTGTCGCCTCTCCCTTTGGTGATTGCCATACTGAAGGGCCTCCCAAGGTGGATTGTTTGATGTCATCACTCTCCTCATTCAGGTATATTATTTTTCCATTAAATCTGTTGTGGTTATGTATCGTTAACTTGGTGCCCCTGAATTTTATTTGCAATGGTTAGCTTATCCCTTTGCTTGAACAAGTTGTTGATACTATGCATTTGCAACACCTTTAAAAAGTCCATGAATTTACTTTCTAATTCTAATTTGTCCTTGAAAACAATAAGATTTCTTAATTTTCTGTAAAAATTCTCTTTTTCCACTAGTGCATGGTTTTCATCTTTGCCTTCCTTATCAGATAATGTTTCCTCATCCTCTATGATAATGAAATTATCATTTTTTATTCCTTGAGAAGACATTTCTTCTCCTTCCTTCTTCTCCATGACAATTTTATATGATTTTCCATCACCATCTACAAAATAACCTACAATTATACATGAAAAGTTAGATTCAAAACCATAAGATTATTTAGTCTCGTTTAATCCGTTTGTTAGCATCCCCTTATGCTAATTTGAACTCTCCAAGGAACTCATGAGATTTGTATAAAGTTACTCATCTTCCTTGCAAGACAAATTTGTCTCGTCCTCCTCTTCTTCCTTTGACAATATTTTTCTTTTTCTACCCTCGCAATTGTACTATCAAAAATATGTTCTCCATACACAATACCACATGATTTGGATGCCTGAAACACCTCAAATTCTTCCAATTCCCTAGCCGTATTTTCCAGACAATCTTCTCCATTCATGGGACCATCCAACCAGTCCTCTAAAAATTTTAAATCCTCTTCATATTGTGACAATAAAATATTTTAATGTTTCCAATTCTCTTAATTACAGGTGCTTTCATAATTTCGTTGTATGTCTTCACTTTGACTTATAGCTGCATTATTATTCTTATTCTCCCTTTAAGAAATTTGTCCATGATTTTTAAATTTGTGAGATAATGGTTCCTTGTGCCTTCCCTCTATAGTATATTTCTGGTTTTTTTCTTCATCCATGGTTCTTCTGAAAACCTCAAAGGGTTTCCCATTCCCTGCAAAAATTAATGCTGGATCATATGCTCCTCCTTTAATCTGTTGGTCACATTTCTCAACTGCTTTTCTGACATTTCCATTTAAGTAAAAATTTACAGTCCCCTCATCCTTTATAATAGTTTGTGATGGCTATCAAGCTTGATCATCTACACATACATAAAGTTGATTAGTTTTAAAATACTGGGGCTCTTAGGTCTCCATTGATGCTTTTAACACCACCTGCATATTTTGAATTATCCCATAATCCATGAGACCTTCATCTAGTCCCATATTTTCTTCTTCACCATCCTCACTGGAAAACCTGCATCCACACACAAGTTATTAGTGTAAAAAATGTAAGGATCTTTAGCCTCTTCTTCTATTAATAGCTCCCCCTACTAGTTCAGACTCTTCACATAGTCCATGAGACTCTCCATTAGTATCCTCTCCTCATCATCATCATCGTCTTCCCCAAGTATTTGTCCTTGTTTTTGTCTAGAGAGGCAAGCATGTCCTAGCATCTATTTATTCCTTGGACCTTCCACAACTCCCTTCTCCTTATCTTCAAAGAGTGGTCCTTCTTTTGGTTCACAATACTGAACTACTCATTCCTTAGGCTCAATTGTTCTGATCTCTCCATCCTCCATCTAGGATTTTATCAATGGTCTCATCCTTCTTTTCCTCAACTCTCTAACTTTTGGGGATTTATTCTTAAAATCCTTCTATATAAGAGGTACACTTTATTTTTTTCTCATGTCCCACATTTGTCTTCATTCTTCTTCCCTCTCTTGTAGTATATGCATTATGATGTTGAGTCTTGTTGGAAATGCTGAGACACTACTAAGAGGGGGTGAATCAATATTTCTTATTAATTATAAATTTATTAATCTTTTTAGAGAATTAGTTAATATTAAACAATATTTATCAGATAGAAAAAAGAAAAAAACAACACTATTCAATAATTCACAATAATCAAGACATTGTACACAAATATTTTTAGGTGGAAAACACCCTCCTAGTAAAAACCCACATAACACTTCTTAATATTGATCTTATACTCCAAAAATAATAATTACATCAAGTTTTAAACTCCAACTGAAGGAGGCTCAAACCCTATTATTTACAGGATCCAACTTGTAGGATGCTCCAACACCCTGTTTACCAGTTTCAACTCGGCGAACACTTGAATTCCCTAGATCTCAAGCTCCAACATGATTTGCACCAGTTGCAACTAAATAAATAATCGAACGTCCTGTGCAAGCTACAACCTACCCTATCACCACACTCCCCCCCTGAAGTGTTCTTAGGATTCAACCTAAAGGTGACTCTAATCGCTTGCCTTGAACCACATTGCCATTCTAAAGAGCTAACATACCACATTTCAAAAAAATTTCACTAGATCCCCCTGTGCTTTGAATCAATATAAGAGAACTATAAATGATATTTTTCTTCTCTAATTGGTGTGTATATCACTTGAAAAGTCCTGGTAGCCACACTACTCAACGCTACTTAAAATGACCACTCTAATTCAAATATTGTTTACTAAAATAACATCTTCTCAATCAAAATGACGAATAAAGCTACCACACAAAATGCACATCAAACTCTGTCTATTAATGTTGTTACATCCAATGACCACTATAGAATATGATGTCATTATTGTTGTTATAAGTAATAAATCTGATAATGGTCAATATAATGGTATTTCACTACTCGCGAATGAATGTGCGATCAAAGGTTTATGAGGCGGTCTGTCCAAACCACTATTCCAAGCTACTACAAGTACTGAGCACTAATGTTTGATGATGGATCAATCCAAGATGCCTTAGATCATCCTTATGACCTCTTTGTAATAATCTCAAAATTTTCCCAGGGAAGGTTACTATCATATGTCTTATAGTTGATTAGATATGGCTATGAGTCACCTTCCAGATTGACATACAATGTTGTCCCTGTCTCACTATTTAGTTAGACATATGACTGTTGTCATTGTCTTACCAATTTGTAACAACCTCTCATTATTTTTCCATGTAAATAAAATAATACCAAGGTCATGGGACATGTATTCCAAGTTGAATAGTGGCAAACCATTATAGTGGCCATCACTTTTGGTTTATTTATGGCTATGGAAATTAGCAAAGGAAAAGAGGAAATAGTTGGCATTGTGAAGAGACAAAAATTTTCGTGCAAGGGAAATTAGACGAAAAATGAATAAAATTAAGAAAAATGAGACACAAATAATAAAAATGCTTCAAGAATCAATTCACAACTTTTGTTAGTTCCAAATTTTTTCAGTTTAGTTTTGATTCTAACCTTCCACACTCCCATTATCTCATACTCTTTCACACTTAGAGTATTCTTGGAGCACTCTAGCATTCACTTGGATTTGGAGTAAGTAAGAAAGGAAATCAAGGAAGCACAAGGAGCCATTTGGATCAACAACTACATTAGGCTAAATTTTTTAGGTAACATGTTGCATGTGCCATATCCTCACTAGTTTTTGGATGCATGTAATATGCATGTGGTTCCTTGGTTATGTGTTGTCATTGACATGGATATTTTCCTAGATTGACAGTGGTTTCAACCTTTCCTTGGAATTTCCTGGATAGCCATGGTCTAGTGGATTCCCCCCCTTTTTTTATTGGTTCTTAGGTTTCCTATGGATGTGGGTTGGAAAATATTATTTTGATACTTGAAACAACTTGGGTTCCCTGGAGGCTGTGGGTTGAGTTATTAGTCCCTCGGGCCAGTGGGTTGGGAAGAATTCTCTAGAGCCTTAAAATAAATCGGGTTCCTTGGAGGTTGTGGGTTGAGTTACTAGTTCTTGGATCCCTTGAAACCTTGGGTAGAGACCAATATGGTTGATGTTAGTTATTTATGGACCATGTTAGTGTCAGTCTAGTCATACTGCCATCAATGATCAAAATTTCTCTTTTGCATTTTCATATTAGGAGTCTCATACCGAATGAATTTCACCGTTCCGCTAGGTCATGGATTCATTGATGGTATTGAGTTTTCATCAGTCTTCTCTCATGAGGCACTTGTTGATTCTCCTTTCTATGGTCTTTGGTCATAAGTCGCTTTCACTCTCAAATCATGTCAGTAGGTCATAGGACGGGTCTCATTAGTTTCTAGGGTCTCACGATGATCAAATTAATGAGTCAAGTGTCAAATAAAGATCAGCAAGGTCATGAGGAAGTCAATAAACTCAAAATCATAGCACGAGGAAGATCAGAGATATCATTTATTCAGTTTGATGCAAGTTTCACCTCAAAACCATAATACTTTTCCTTTCAGTCACAATTCAGAAGCAATCATCTCCGATAAGATCATCACCCTGCCTTTAAGAGAAGTTTTTCACAACATGTTCATCGTCAAATCATTTTCCAAGCAGATCCAACAGAAAGATCCTGGGAAGAGCTTTCTAACGGTATATTGCACTCTTAAAACTGACTTCTCGATTGAAATTTATGCTAAAGTGAAGTAAAAGTCCCCTATATCCTCATATATCCCCTACTTCCCATATTCCCCTTAAATTTTATGTTTAAAGTTTAATATTCCCCTTATAAAATCCCTTTTCTCCCTTTCCAATGGAAAAAATTGCATTAATACATTAAAACTGATCCCAAAACCACTTCCCCTCCATTCCCCGTTGAAAACCTTATGATAAATATTTCCAAGGTTTATATATATACATATACCCCCCCTGCCATTCCCAAACCACTTCCCCACCATACGTGAAACATTATAATATAAATTTCAAAGTATTTATTATAATAAAACCCTGCCCTTCCATCGCATCGCAACTTTTATAAGTCCGCCTCGATTGGCTCATCGTGAACCTTCTGATGCGATTACGTTAAGAACTCCCGGTTGTAAACCTCCGATCGGCCCCACCCGATGCGATCCCGATTGTTCATCTGATCGCTGATCGAACGGCTCATATGCAATCGGGACATCGCAATCGGTGCCCCCGATTTTCCCCTTCCGATTGAATTCCACCGATGGCCCGCTCCCAATTAAACCACAACCGTTGATTTTCCCCCTCCGATCAGATGGCTCATATGCAATCGGTCCATCGCAATCGGCGCCCCCGAATTTCCCCCTCCGATTGAATTCCGCTGATGGCCTGCTCTTGATTAACCCATAACCGTCGATTTTCCCCCTCTGATCCGACGACCCATAATTCATCGCCTCCTCCCAATCGCATCGGCGATTTTTTTTATGTAATGCACTCGATCTTCCGATTCCGATTAGCCCTCTGGCCCACCACATACACTTCTGCCTGTATGTAATAAACAACCTTTCCCTTGGTTTAAAATTGAATTTTGGTTTTAATTCATTTATATAAAGGTTTTCCCCCATTCGCATCGGCAAATTTCCATATATGTATCGTATCCCTCTGCCCCGTCTGTCCCAATTGCGATTATAATGTGGATTCTGCCTCCTTCCCTTCCCTTTTTCCATTTAAAAATTAATTTTTCCCTTCACGAAAGCATATAATTTCATTCTGTTTTATTTCGGAAGCAATTTATAAAGCCAGTTTTCCTCAAAACGGAAAATGGAAAGCGAAACGTCAGAGGCCAAGAACCAGCATTGTAACAGTCACATCTTTAGGTACGATTCAAAGGACCTACATAACAGGTTTCACCTCCGAATTGGTTATCAGCAAATTTGAGTGGCAAAATGTAACGCTGCTCCTTCTTCGGAAAGACTATTGGCCCTTGGTTTTCTATCTTCAATTTTCAGTTCTTGAAAGCTGTTGAAGCAACCCCTCTTTCTGTCGATCCATATTCTCACAAATATGGTCTATTTATTGAAAATGCAAATCATTTTTTAGAGGTCTGAAAGTCTGAGGTCTGAAAACTCAGAAGTAGGGGAATAGTGTGGTGGTGAGCTCTGCGCTCCATTGTACAATTTGGCAGGGAATTAATAAAGTGATGCAGCTCTGATTTGTGGGATTCATGTGGTATGAGTTTTAGCATTTGTCTCTCCTTCGTGTTTCATATGTATATTTTTATGTTTCATCATTCAGTCATAAACATTTCTAGTTGAATGTTTTCAAGTTTGAAAGGTAGAATCCATTTAATATGCTCTGCCTTGGGAAATCATTCATACTATGTGTTTTTTCTTCTGTTTGAAAGGGATTCATTTATTATGCCCCTTTCAACTTCTCAATAGTCTTTCCACTCCATCTTATTTCAACTTGATTGCTAAATCTCCTGCCTATCTTTCCCCATGAAATACTCTGTGTCTTTGATTTAATTCCTCAGTTCATACTGTCCTCTTGTCCCATACATCCTTGAAAATTCAGTCATTTATTAAAACCTCTTTCCCATTTATATACCTAGCCTAAAATCAGTTCATTATTGCGTTATTGAATATCTATTCTATGGAGAGAGCCCTCTCCTATCCTTGTAGGGCTAGCTACAAGGCTGAGCGTGGTTTAGTTGTTGCCCTGATTTTCCTTTTTCAGCCTGAGGTTCAGATTGGGTGCTAACATCTCTGGCGACCATACTGTAGACTACAAAATTTTTGCATAGAAGATTCATCACCCCAATAATATCTTTCTTATAAAGTCTTGATGATGATATTTCAGAGTTTTCTAGGTTGATATAAATATTTTACAGTATAAATTTGACCACACTGGCTTCAAGAAGATACAAAAGGGCTAATCCTGATCCAAATCCTCCCCCTATGTTGAAAATCAAAATCTTATCCCAAGAATAGTCAGAAGATAGGAGGGATCACTGAGTCCTACACCTATTTTCAGGTCCCATACTTGGCCCAGTGAGTGGTTTTTTGTAGAAGAGATTTCTTTTGACGAGATTTTTGAGCTCTCTTTGTTTAGAAATAAGTCTGAAACTGCACTCGAAGACACAGTTTTAGATCCAGAGTTCCTTGTGGATATTGAAGTTCAAAGAGCGAATTCCTCCATTGATGAGTACATTTTGAATTCTCCCCAGTCCATCACTGTAACTAATATTCCCGAGGTTTCAGAATCATCAGGGACAAAATTCCATCCTCCTGACTCATCAGCATTCCCATCAGTCATTTTCCAGTTTTCATCTCCTCCATTAACACCTCCCTCAAATCCCAGTACTACAAATGCTGTTGTAAATCCTCCCAGAATCATGGTTGCCCAGTATGCACCCCTGGTTTTACCCCAGGTCCTCAATGATATGCCTGTTGACTATCAGAGTAAAATTCCAATCTTTGATTCCACTCAAAGCATCACAGCCCAGTAGCATGTTGATAAGATGAATGATTTTTTTGATCTCCATGAGGTAGAGGAAGAGAATGTAACCACTAGACTGTTTGTTCAAAGCTTTGGAGGTGAAGTTAGAAAGTGTTTTAGAGTCTTTCCAGCAGGCTCTATTCGTACTTTACAGGAGTTACACACATAGTTCTTAGACCGGTGGGAGGTGAAAAATAACCCACTCCAAATTCTGTCTGAATATGAGAATATTAAAAGAAATATGGGTGAGACTGTGCAAGACTATTGTTTAAGATTCAATGTTGTATACAATGCTATTCCAGCTAACCTCAAACCTCCTGTGGATTCAGCTTTGCTAAAGTTTCCGGATGGTTTTGATGCTGATATGGCATATCAGCTGCGTGAAAGAGATCCACCGTCACTTGAAGACATGCAGAGGATAGCAATAAGCGTTGAAGCTAATCTACTGGCTAGAAGAGTTCGAGCCAGAGCTGAAAAGAAAGTCGTGGTGAAAGAGGAAGCCTCCCCTTCAGACATCAAAATGTACACACTGATTCGTACAATGGAAAGGATGGTTGATCGATTAACGATTTCGGACAGACCTGAACCCCATATAAGAAATCCAAATTTTAGAGGAAAATAGCAGCCTCAATTCAGAATTAGACAGAGAGAACAGACGGCATAGGACCAAGCGGCACCACAGCAGCAAATTAAAACGCCATTATAGCAGAACTATGTGCAAGGGACAGACTCAGATGATGATAACCCTGCGATTGAGGGAAATCACTTTTTCACAGCTGATGGTGCGCCCATTTTCCTCACAGAAGATGAATAATACACAGTGGCGACTCCAGACATTCGAGGGGACGAAAATTTCATTTTGGCTAATGACGTGGTGTTAGAAGAAGAATCTGATGACTACCAGAGAGGGTATATGAACGCTCTATTAGCCCAGCAAAGGTAGTATTTTCTGAGGAATAGAAACGTCACAATCAGTCCCATTCAAAAGAGAAAATAACTCCAAATGAAGAATGAGGCACAGAAGAAAGCAGAAGAGCCAACCAATTCTTCATCCAGCGAAGCACCCGTAGCTACTAATACAACAAATAAAAAAATCTAGCAGAGCATAGCGAAGGAGCAAACAGAGAAGAAATACCCTCCCATTAAAGAGGTAGAAAAATATCCCTCCTTTAATTTATAAAGTGAAATTTCCAAGCTGAAGGTGTTCGTGCCCTTGACCGAGTTGGTGAAGAATAATGTATATAAAAGCCAGGTGTCTAAAGTCTTGCAAATAGACCCTCTTTCTGATATGGTTAATGTGGAAGATGACTACCCTGAACTTATTTTTTGTCCAGCCACAAAAGAATTCAAAGAAAATGAGGTCCCTCCATTTTACCTAAGTCTTAGGTTGCATGATTTTATCTTGCATAACACCATGTTGGACTCCGGGGCCTCACATAATTTGATGCCCAAAGCTGTCATGGAGAAGTTAGGCCTTGATGTTACTAGAAAATACCATGATTTGTATTCTTTTGACTCAAGTAGGGTCCATTGTATTGGTCTTATCAAAGAATTGGTAGTGTCTTTAGATCAAATCCCAGCCAAAAATGTCTTGATGGATGTAGTTGTTGCTGATGTCCCACCACGGTTTGGAATGCTTCTATCTAGGTCTTGGGGTGCAAAAATTAAGGGGACCATACAACTTGACTTATCTTATGCCACAATCCCTATATTTGGCCAGTTGAGAAAGTTATATAGGGAAAAGAAAATGAAATATATGATTACTAGAAAAGACAAGCCAGTAAACCATCCCATCAATGCAATCCACGCAGATTTAGAGTCTTTTGTCTTATATTCAAATGGTGATTTAAATGATGAGGATGTTCATTTGGTACAAGTGGATTAGATACCTGAGATTTCAGAAAATTTTAGAGATTTCCTCGAATAGGAAAAGGACAAAGTAGTAAGTACTTCTGAGCCTCTTGTCCGCCAGCAGCTAAAAGACAACGAACAGCCAGAAATCAGCCAAGGTAAAGAGAAGGAAGAAACTAAATTTCAGCATCTGTAAGAAGAAGAAGAAGGCCTATGGGGTATGGATTTTGATGGAGCTGTTAGTAAGGATGGAGTAGGTATTGGAATATGGATTCGAAGCCCTGTTTTCCAGCCTGAAAAGTTCCCTAGTAATGTTAGAGTATGTGCTTATAAGTTGGCTTTTGACTGCTCCAACAATGAAGTAGAGTATGAAGCTCTGATTGCAGGCCTCAAAATCTTGAAGAAGTTGAAGGAAAAAAGGATTTCTGTGTATGGTGACTCTGAGTTAATAATCAAGCAGGTGAAAGGAGAATACCAAGCTACACATCCAAGACTGAGGGCATACAGAAATGCAGTTCTGGACATTTTGAAGACATTCGCAGAGTACACTTTGACAGCAGTGCCGAGGATGCAGAATCTTATTACTGATTCTCTTGCCACTACTGTAAGTAAACTGAAGATTTCGATGAACTCCAGCAACAAGTTTGAGATCCATGTCAAACATAGGCCTTTTGTTCCGGAAAATTTAAGGTATTGGCAAGTATTTTGGGATGATAATGAGATCAATGCACTTTTGCAGCGTGATGGAAAATTCAAGGACACTCCCATAGAAGGTGAGTATGTGGTTGATGATCAAGAATTAGAAACAAACCAGATGGAAATATTGCAGCTGAAAGATAATGTAATTCCTAGAGGTCTCATACCTTTAGAGGAGTTGTTTGATCAAGATGATGTGGCAAAGAAGCCAAGCTTGGTGCCCACGGAGAAAGGAGTTAAAGATGTGAATCTTGGAACACCTAATTAGCCCAAGTTCATGAAATTGTCAAAGGCATTGTCCCCTTAAGCAAAGGAGAAGTATGTGAAGTTGCTTTCTGAATTTTCTGATGTATTTGCATGGGATTATTCAGATTTGAAGGTGTATGATAAGAACATAATCCAGCATACTATTCCTATCAAGCCGGATCAAAAGCCATTCAGACAGAAGCTGAGAAGAATCAATTCTAAGCTGCTGCCATCCATCGAAAAAGAGGTAAACAGATTGTACAAAGCTGGTATCATAGTCCCCATTATATTTTCTGACTGGATTTCAAATTTGGTCCCGGTACGTAAGAAGATTGGAGAAATAAGGTTGTGTATAGATTTTCGGAACTTCAATAAGGCTTCCTTAAAGGATAATTATCCACTTTCGAAAATGGACCATATTCTGCAGAGAGTAGTTGGAGCATCCAGGATGTCACTACTTGATGGCTACTCAGGCTACAACCAAATCTTGGTGCATGAGAAGGACCAAGATAAAACTGCCTTCACAACACCCTGGGGAACCTTCCAGTATGCCAAAATTCCATTTGGATTGAAGAATGTAGGAGCTACTTTCCAGCGTGCAATGGACATTGCTTTTGCCAATGAAAAAGATGTTTTTCTGGTCATTTATTTAGATGATTTGATAGTGTTTTTAGGATTAGATGATGAGTATTTGCACCATTTGAGAGTTTTTTTTCAGCAATGTAGAAAGTTTGGAATTTCTCTCAATCCCAAGAAGTGTCTCTTTTCCATGGATGAAGGCAAGCTGCTGGGGCATATCATCTCTAAAGATGGTATCTGCATCGATCCATATAGAGTGGAGGCAATTCAGCACATAGACCTTCCACGAAAAAAAAAGGATATCCAAGCATTCAATGGTAAGATGAAATTCTTACGTCGATTTATACCCAATCTGGCTGAACATCTGAGGGAAATGAATAACATGTTGAAGAAGGAAAACAATGTCAGGTGGAGTGAAGAAGCTGTCAAGTCATTCAATCTGGTAAAGTTTTCTTTGTCCAATGCCCCAGTTTTGATCAGTCCCGACTACACTCAAGACTTCATCATATTTTCGTTTTCATCGGAGCATAATTTAGCTGTTGTTTTAATGCAAAAGAGAGACGATATCGAAAAGCCAATTGCCTTTTTCAGTAGAACTATTAGAGATGCTGCTTTGAGGTATAATATTATTGAAAAACAAGCATTGGCTCTTATCAAGGCATTGAAGGATTTCAGGGTCTATATTCTGCATTCACATAGTATAGCATATGTCCCTAACACAACAGTGAAGGATATGTTGATGCAAACTAGTCCAGAAAGTCGGAGGGGTAAGTGGATATCAGCTATGTTGGAGTACAATCTGGAGATCAAGCCCACGAAGTTGATCAAAGGCCAAGGCTTCGCGAAATTGATGGCCCAAACAAATCTGCGTGCTTTAGATATAAACCTCACAACAGCAGTGGAAGAAGATGAAGATGAAGGTTTGTTGGTTCCAATTTCAGATATTTTTTTGCAGTCCCCGTGGTATTCAGATATTGTCTATGTCCTTCAGCATTTGTCACCTCCTATGGGCATGTCTAAGAGTAAGGGTAGATCTCTGAAGCTAAAATTTGCAAAATATTTCATTTTAGATAGCGCTCTGTATTGGAAAGATCCAGGAGGTGTTCTGCTCAATTTTTTGGTTGAAGAAGACGTGCAGAAGGTAATGCACGATTTTCATAAAGGCGACTGTGGCGGTCACTTGTTTTGGAAGACTACAGCTAACAAGGTATTGAGAGCAAGATATTATTGGCCCACATTATTTTCTGATTTATATAAAACAGTGATGAAATGTCATTAATGCCAAATCTTCCAAGGGAAGAAGAAATTGCTTCCACTCCCTTTGAAACCAGTTTCAGTGAACGCACCCTTTCAGCAGTGGGGGCTTGATTTCATAGGAGAAATTCATCCCACGTCCTCAGCACAGCACCGATGGATATTAACAGGGACATTATTACTTTACGAAATGGATCGAGGTCATCCCAGCCAGGAAAGAAACAGACACGGTAATCATTCAATTCCTGGAATCGAATATTTTATCTCGTTTTGGATGCCCATGAAAAATCGTAATAGACAACGCAGCAGCGTTCCGATCCAAGAAGATGATCGATTTTTGTGAAAAATACAACATCACACTGGGCCATTTGACATCGTATTATCCAAAATGAAACGACCTGGCTGAGTCATCTAACAAATCACTAGTAAATATAATTAAGAAAATGCTGGAGGCAAACAAAAGAAACTGGAATCGCAAGCTCATCAGCGCTTTGTGGGATGAAAGATTTAGCGGTAAGAAATCAATCGGTATGTCGTCTTTCGAATTAGTTTATGGAACTCATGTTGTCTTCCCCACATCCCTTACAGTCCCAGTTATGAGATTATTCCAAGAAGTTGGTAGTGAGGATAATGATAATCAACGAAGGATCAATCAGATGATCCACCTTCAGCAAACAAGAGAGGAAGTGTCACAGAACAGCATTCAGTTGCAGGAGAAAATAAAGAAGATCTTTGACAGAAAGACCAAAGAAAAAAGGTTCCAGCTGGATGATATAGTGTTGAAATGGGATGCCAGAAATGAAGACAAAGGGAAGCATGGTAAGTTCGAAAATCTGTGGAAAGGACCATACAGGATTTTAGCATACAGAGGAAAGAATGCCTTCTTGCTCTCAAAAATGGATGGCCAAGATTTCCCTGGAGGAGCAGTAAATGGTAGGATTTTAAAGCACTACCATTGTTGAAAACAAAGGATCAGAATTTATGTCATCATCATTGTATATACCATGTTATTTTTATCAGAGTTCAGAGTACACAGTCATTGAAGTTTGGGGCTCGAGGTGAAGGCTATAAGACTTGAATGTTATGTGTATTGTTTGGTTTTATTTCAGTTTCTCAGTCTTAGTCTTGAGTCAGTGTTAGTTTTAATTGTGTCAATTTTTTAGTATTTTTGACTCCATTCCCAATGGATAAGGCTACTTGGTCTACGGTGTTCTTGGCACCTCCAAGGAGCTACCATCCCCATTGGAGCTCATGTTAGTGTCAGTCTAGTCATACTGCCATCAATGATCAAAATTTCTCTTTTGCATTTGCATATTAGGAGTCTCATACCGAATAAATTTCATCGTTCCACTAGGTCATGGATTCATTGATGGTAGAGAGTTTTCATCAGTCTTCTCTCATGAGGCACTTGTTGATTCTCCTTTCTATGGTCTTTGGTCATAAGTCGCTTTCACTCTCAAATCATGTCAGTAGGTCATAGGACGGGTCTCATTAGTTTCTAGGGTCTCACCATGATCAAATTAATGAGTCAAGTGTCAAATAAAGATCAGCAAGGTCATGAGGAAGTCAATAAACTCAAAATCATAGCACCAGGAAGATCAGAGATATCATTTATTCAGTTTGATGCAATTTTCATCTCAAAACCACGTTTTGAGGTGAAAACATAATACTTTGCCTTTCAGTCACAATTCAGAAGTGGTCATATCCGACAAGATCATCACCCTTCCTTTCAGAGAATTTTTTCACAGAATTTTCAACATCAAATCATTTTCCAACTAGATCCAGCAGAAAGAGCCCGAAAATATCTTTCCAACGGTATATTGCACTCTTAAAACTGACTTCTGGATTGAAATTTATGCTGAAGTGAAGTAAAAGTCCCCTATATCCTCATATATCCCCTATTTCCCATATTACCCTTAAATTTTATGTTTAAAGTTTAATATTACCCTTATACAATCCCTTTTCTCCCTTTCCAATGGCAAAAATTGCATTAATACATTAAATCCAATCCCAAAACCACTTCCCCTCCATTCCCCGTTGAAAACCTTATGATAAATATTTCCAAGGTTTATATATACACATATACCCCCCCGCCGTTCCCAAAACACTTCCCCACCATACGTGAAACATTATAATATAAAGTTCAAAGTCTTTATTATAATAAAACCCCACCCTTCCATCACATCCCAACTTTTATAAGTCCGCCCTGATTGGCTCATCGTGAAACTTCTGATGCGATTACGTTAAGAAATCTCGATTGTAAACCTCCGATCGGCCCCACCCGATGCGATCCTGACCATTCATTTGATCGCCAATCAGACGACTCATATGCAATCGGGCCATCACAATCAGTGCCCCTGATTGTCCCCCTTCGATTGACTTTCGTCGATGGCCCGCTCCCGATTAAACTATAACCGTCGATTTTCCCCCTCTGATCGGACGGCTCATATGCAATTAGGCCATCACAATCGACGCCCCCGATTGTCCCCCTCCGATTGACTTCCGCCGATGGCCCGCTCTCGATTAACCCACAACCGTCGATTTTCCCCCTCTGATCCGACGACCCATAATTCATCGCCCCCTCCCAATCCCATCGGCGATTTTTGTTATGTAATGCACCCGATCTTCCGATTCCGATTGGCCCTCTGGCCCACCACATACACTTCCGCCCGTATGTAATAAAAAGCCTTTCCCTTGGTTTAAAATCAAATTTTGGTTTTAATTCATTTATATAAAGGTTTTCCCCCAATCGCATCGGCAAAGTTCCATATATGTATCATATCCCTCCACCCCGTCCATCCCGATTGCAATTATAACATGGATTCTGCCTCCTTCCCTTCCCTTTTCCCATTTAAAAATTATTTTTTCCCTTCACAAAAGCATATAATTTCATTCTGTTTTATTTCGGCAACAATTTATAAAGCCAGTTTTCCTCAAAATGGAAAATGGAAAGCGAAACGTCAGAGGCCAAGAACCAACATTGTAACAGTCACATCTTCAGTTATGATTCAAAGGACCTACACAATAGGTTTCACCTTCGAATTGGTTATCAGAAAATTTGAGTGGCAAAATGTAACACTGCTCCTTCTTCAGAAAGACTATTGGCCCTTGGTTTTCTATCTTCAGTTTTTAGTTCTTGAAAGCTATTGAAACAACCCCTCTTTCTGTCGATCCATATTCTCACAAATTTGGTGTATTTATTGAAAATGCAAATCATTTTTTAGAGGTCTAAAAGTCTGAGGTCTAAAAACTCAGAAGTAGAGGAATAGTGTGGCGGTGAGCTCTGTGCTCCATTGTATAGTTTGGTAGGGAATTAATAAAGTGATGCAACTCTGATTTGTGGGATTCATGTGGTATGAGTTTTAGCATTTGTCTCTCCTTCGTGTTTCATATGTATATTGTTATGTTTCATCATTCAGTCATAAATATTTCTAGTTGAATGTTTTCAAGTTTGAAAGGTAGAATCCATTTAATATGCTTTGCCTTGGGAAATCATTCATACTCTGCGTTTTTTCTTCTGTTTGAAATGGATTCATTTATTATGCCCCTTTCAGCTTCTCAACAGTCTTTCCACTCCATCTTATTTCAACTTGATTGCTAAATCTCCTGCCTATCTTGCCCCATGAAATACTCTGTGTCTTTGATTTAATTCCTTAGTTCATACCGTCCTCTTGTCCCATACATCCCTAAAAATTCAGTCATTTATTAAAACCTCTTTCCCATTTATATACCTAGCCTAAAATCAGTTCATTATTGCGTTATTGAATATATATTCTACGGAGAGAGCCCTCTCCTGTCATTGTAGGGCTAGCTACAAGGATGAGCATGGTTTAGTTGTTACCCTGATTTGCCTTTTTCAGCCTGAGGTTCAGATTGGGTGCTAACAGACCATATAGGTGAGATAACTATTCTTGAGGGTTGAGGTTGTTTGGCCTATGGAATTTGTGGTTGGTTCTATTTTGGTTTAACCCTTATGATCCCACATTCTGTTGAAAAAATGTAGTAAGAAAGGCTCAATTGACTTTAGCCTTAGTCAAATTGAGTAAATCGAATTTCCACATCAGCAATACAACTTGGAGGTAGTTAAATAATGTGGTATGGCTTGTGTATTCTAGTTTACTCAATAAATTCAAGTTAGATGGATTGGAGTTTAGTTATGCATGTGTGATTGGTAAATTTTAGTAATCCAATTCAATTATTTTCAGTTGTATTAAGTTATCTGACCTCTAACTATTGATAGAGTCATTGAAGGCCAATTATATAATGGGACAACAGTCTAAATCCTATATCTTCCAGTTAACTGATCAATCATCCCAAAATAGCTAGTACATGCAAGGAATTCGAGTTCCTCAATAGAGGTGTAGAAGACAAGGCCACTGTAATATGAGTTGTATACTAGTTTGAGTGTACAAGTTTTGCATGCAATCATGAGATCAATCCTTGGTAATCACGCAATTAATTTTGAGGAAATTCCTATCTTTTAGGGGGGAATTTTCTCAGGATTTGAGCAAGGAAACAAGAGGATTGATGAGAAAATAATTGGTTAAGTGTTGGCCAAGGTTTCTCATTTAGAAGAGAGAATAGTTATGATTTTGTAGGTTGAGATTAGAGTTGGAGCTAGCAATTATAATAGTTTATCTATTAAACTAATTAATGCAAAGAGTTTTGAGGGGTTTTTCCTAGTTGGGTTCCCCTAGAAATCACTATTTACTTGTGGTTTTTCTTATGGAATGTCTATGCATGTTGTTCTAAATTGTGATTTACATTCCACATATCGGTAGAGTAGAATTGTGTCTCTTGTTTTCAGTGTCAAATATTTATAATTTTCAATTTATATGAAATTTATACATGGTATAGGAGCCTTGAAATCACATTAAAACCTGTATTTTGAAATTTTCTCTCAGGAATTACGATTTTGCAGCTTTAGTGTAGCAGTTTTTCTTCAGGATCGGGAGAATTTATTTCAATGGAATGAGATTGGAGTGTGCCTTGGAGGATAGATAGAATTAAATATCCTTGAAGGATCAAATGGAAGAATTGATTGATGATAATGGTGTGTTACAATATATTAAAAATGATATTGCAAAGCCCAAACAATCGGATGAACACCAATTAGCCTAATGGAAGAAGGATGTTGCAAAGGCCAGGAGAATTATTTTAGAAGGTGTGAGGGACCATGTGGTCTCAAATCTCCATGGTAAAGAGACATACTTTGCTATTTAGAAGACACTAACTGAGCTATTTGAAAATAGTAGTGGCCATATAAAATTGGCCCTGAAAGACAAACTTCGAAACATAAGGATGTAGAAGAATGATACCATTCCACAATATCTCTCCATATTTACACAAGCTCAAGGTGGGCTTGGAGGGGCTCGAGTGAATGTTATAGATGATGAACTGGTCAACCTAGCTCTTATAGGCCTTCCAAAGTTCTGGCACAACTACGAGAACTATGTGTATGGAAGTGAAAAATTACCGAATTGAGAAATTTTGTGGTCCAATTTGGTTTAAGAAGAGTTCAAGAGAAATACTAGATATGGAACATCAACTAGAGCTGAGGATGAATATAATTTTTCCTTGGTTGGAAAGGGGAATAAGGGAAAAGGAAAGAAGAGATAAAGAGAACCTGAATCCAACCAAAATAATGGCAAGAATAAATATTTGAGCAAGATAAAATTCTTCCACTGCCCTAAACTCAGGCACTATGCAAAAAAATGTCTGCATAAGAAGTCTGCCAAGAAGCCTTCGGGAGGAGTAGGAGGTGAATCACTGACTTAAAAATTTGAATTAGAATTCACCCTAAAAGCATGCATGGACAACACTGCTATAGGGAGTGTGTGGTACCTTGATTTTAGTGCCTCATTCCATACGACACGGTACAAACAATGTTTTTAGTAAATTGGAGGAGAAGGATCTGCAAATTCATATTGAAATGGGGGATTATGGGAGGTACAATGTTGTAGGAATTGGTACTGTCACATTTGAGAGGGAGAAAGCCTCTCCCCTTCACCTTAAAGATGTTAGGTTTTTACCTCGGACAAAGAATAACTTGATCTCTATAGGAGTATTGGAGGATTGTTTCTATGATTTTATTTTCATTTAAGGGAAAGCCTTTTTAAGACACATAGCTACAAGGAAAGTGAAGAAGTTCGAGGTGAAAGTGAAGAAATTATAAAAACTTGAGGTGAGATATTGTAGTCCATTGAGCAGTAAGACTGAAAAAGTGTGGAGTTGAGATGTAAAGGTATCTAGCATAGGAGATCTGGTCATATACACCATGGTGCCTTAAAAATCATTCAATAAATTACCATCAGTCTCCCTAAAGGCTCCCTTGACTAACAAGATGTCTGCAAGGGTTGTACATTGGGGAAATATGTCAAATCCACATTCCATGGCCGAGATAGAAGAGCAGATGGAATCTTGGAGCAAGTCCACTCTAATTTTTGTGGATCCTTTTCTATAGCCTCCACAAAAAAACATAACTACTATGTTATTTTTATTGATGATTTCTAAAGAAAATGTTGGATCTTCTTCATGCGGAAGAAGGATGAAGTTATATTAAAATTTGTTGAATTCAAGGCATTGGTTAAGAATGATATTGGGAAGAAGGTGAAGGATCCTAGGGGTGACAATGGAGGTGAATTTGTTTCACATGAATTCAAGGATTTATGTGCCAAAGAAATTATTTGAAGAGAGATGATAACATCCCATAACCCATACCATAATGGGGTATATGAGAGGAAGAACAAGAGAACAACAGGAGAAATAAAGACCATGTTGCATGAGGAGAAATAAGTGCCATGTTGCATGATCAGGGGTTGCCATTACATCTATGGAAGAAGCATGCAACACAACAGTCTACTTGCAGAACCAAAGTCCTCATATAATACTTAGTATGATCACACTCGAGGAAGCTTTCTCTGGGAGAAAGCCTGATGTGTCTCATTTTAGAATTTTTGGAGCTTCAATTTGTTGTCATGTCTCCAAGGATTTGAGGAAGAAACTTAAGCCTACAACAGAGTTGGGAGTTTTTTTAGGATACAACGGAACTCCACACAATTACAGGGTGCATTTTCCTTCACCTAGGATGAAAATTGTGAGGAGAGATATCTAGTTTGATGAGGAGAAGGTTATGAGATGATCTCTGGAATGAGAGATGAGTATCCCATCATAGCAGGATATTCTATCTCCAAAGGATGAGTGTCAAGTTGAGTTTCAGGAGGTTGTGGGGAAGCCACATGTAGAGGAGAAGACAAGAGGCAGAGTGGAGGCACACAGTCAACTATAATATTCTAGAGATGAGAGAAAGAGTACCAAAGAAGGTGATAGATTGTTGTAGAATGCAAGGGAGAATGTGGGAGCCCCCACATCACAACACATATAAAGGAGGTCACCTGATAGGTACACTCGTTACATGGCTCTCATGACAGAGCTCATTGAGACAAAACCCTATTCATTTGAGGAAGTAGTTTCATAACCTATTTGGGTTGATGCCATGGAGAAAGAATACAAATACATCATGGAGAAAAATGTATGGGAGGTGGTGTCGAGACTCGAAGGAAAATAAATGGTTAGTTCTAGATGGATCTACAAGGTGAAGCATGCAGATGATGGGAGCATCGATAAGTACAAAGATGGATATGTGCCCAGAGGATTCTCTCAGATAGAGGGAGTGGAATATGAGGATAATTTTTCTCGAGTTGTAAGATATTCCTCAATTATATCCATTCAAGCATTCATTGCGTAGATGTGGTGGAAAATCCACCAAATGGATGTGAATACCGCCTTTCTCAATGGTGTTGTTGAGGAGGAAATTTAAATAGATCATCTAGAAGAATTTGAGACATATGATTGAGAGTTAGATGTGAGTAGACTCAAGATAGCAATGTATGGTATCAAAAAGGCACCCCAAGCATGATACACTCAAATTGGCAGTTATATTAGTGGATTTGGCTTCACAAAAAGTGAAGCAAATGCGAACCTCTATTACATTGTGGTAGATGGTAAGTTTCTTATTAATGTTTTTTATATTGATGATTTAATATGGATAGGTGATGAGTAGCTGATATACTCTTGAAAAGCGGATATTGCAAGGGAATTTTAGATGAAAGACATGGGCCTTATGCATTACCTCCTTAGGCTGGAGGTATGACAAGGTGATGGTGAAGTGTTTGTGTCTCAGGGGAAGTATGCCTCTGTAATACTTCAGAGATTTCACATGGATATTTTAAGCCCATGGAAACACTAGCTACAAAATGGATGAAGGAGAATGCTACCTCAGGTAAATAGGTTGATGCTAGTAGCTACCATTTATAAGTAGTTTGTGGGGTCTTTGATGTATCTTGTTAACACACGACTTGGAATGTGATATGCAGTAAAACAACTTAGTCAAGCTATGCTGAGGCTTACGAAGATGTATTGGAAAGCTGCAAAGCATGTGTTATGGTACCTTAGAGGAACTACCGAGTATGGATTATGGTAGAAGAGAAAAAAGGGAGTGAATGTTCAAGGATGAATATTGGGTAGGGAGTCTATCAGAAAATAAAAGTACTTCAGGTGCTATATTTAGTGTCAGGTCCACATATATTTCATGGTACAACATGAAGCAAAGATATATGGCACTCAGCTCAGCAAAGGATGGATACATGGCTGAAAGTCAGGAAACATGTGAGGCCATATGGATGAGGAAAATACTTGTGGGTATTTTTAGTTAGGAGATGGTTTAATAATAATATAATGTGATATTCATATTTTCATTAAGATCTGTGATAATTTGGTATCTCATGATAGGTCCAAGCACATAGATATTCAGTACCATCATTTGCGGGGCTATGTTCATAGGAGAATTATGTTTCTATAGTAAATTCCAAATGAGGAGAAAGATGTTGACATATTGAGAGAGGAATTTTCAAGAGGTAAATTCGATTTCCATAGATGTAGGATACTAATGGTGAAAAATCACTTCCTTGCTAAGAGGGAGTGTTGAAAAAAATGTAGCAATAAAGGCTCAATTTGAATTTATCCTTATTCAGATTGAGTAAATTGAATTTCCACAACGGCAGGACAACTTGGAGGTAGTTAAATAGTGTGACATAGCTTGTGTCTACTAGTTTACTTGGTGAATTTGAGTTAGAGGGATTGGATTTCAGCTACCCATGTGTGGTTGCTAAATTTTAGTAATCTAGTTTAATTATTTTCAGTTGTATTCAGTTAACTGACCACTAACTATTGATAGAGTCAGCTGAAGGTCATTTATGTAGTGGTACTATCACACCTCCTCATTTCAACAAATTTTTTTTCGATTTTAAGTATTAAGCATATACATATCAATATATACTACTACCTTGCTCTTTCTAACTCAAAGTTTCACTAACCCATTTTTTTCAATCTATAAATATATTCATGGATACCTAGCCATATTGATTACCAAGAAATCACTATACTTCAAGTCTCATACTTCATTTATTAACTTTGATAACATAACGATGTGACCTAAAATTTCATTTATTAACCTCTCACATTTCCCACTCGCATGTCAACACTACGTACACAATTTAACGTTGAAGTTGAAGATCTTTGTAATCATTGTCATGGCACTAAGGTCATTCGCCGTCATATATAATATTATGGTTAATATGTTTGGACCTGGTAATTCGTCTCATGAACTCACGTCTAACGTTGTTCCTTTACCAGACTTTAACTTCTCTTTTGGATTTAACGTTAGCTCAACGATACGGAGAGAAACATAATTTCTGAAGTTTTATTGTGTGCCATGCTAGGTCCACATGATACATATAACATTTATGAACTGGAGAATACTCTGCCTTGAGCCTCCCACTACAGCTTGGGTTTAATTCTGGACAAGACATCTGTATGCCATGAGATGACTTTACTTATCTGTTAGTGTACTCCGTCATACGATCGAATTTAGGGTTTCTGACCCTGGGATTTTTCGTCGTCGATCCTTGTGACACTAGTCTGATGATTGAAAAGTGTAGCGTGGAGACATTTAGGGTTTCCCTCCTAAGTTTTCTATTAAACCTCTTTTAATTACTGGTTCATCTTTCTCCGAAGTCTTCTCCCTTACAGGCATCGTTGTAAGGGGCTCGCTCAAATGAAGTTTAGCGTTTTCTATTTGGACGCCACACATTTCCCATAACTGGGTAACTCTTCGGTTCTTCCACACACATTTTCCTTGTGATCTCTTAATTTTGAAGTTGGTTTCGGTGTCGAAAATCCCTGAGCATCCTCACCCTATCTCGCAGGTGGAGACGAGGGTCATTCTGGACAGAAATGCTTAGAGAATTTTGTTTTAATACCACCGCCCTGCCTTGGTAAGTTTATTTCTCTTTTTTTTTTTTCTCAGAGATTTATGTGATTTTAATTTATAGCTATCATTGCATAGTTCGGTTTTCTCCTCTAACTCTTAACCAAAAGGTATTTCTTCGTTGCCAGCCACAGAGCTTAACTTAGTTTTCGTTTTGTCGCAGGTAGAAAAGATTTCGTTGGTTTGGTCTTCTCGGTGCCGCAAACCCTGAATGGTAAATGTCCCCATTTCACCATAAGCCATACCTTGACACTGAGATTTATTTTACTGAAATTATGGATACGTTCTGTGTTGATATTTCTCTATCACTAATTTAATTTGTAATTAATTTTATTTCAAGTAATGTAGTTCGTCCGTCATGTTATCACGAACTTTGGTTTATAACTCCATTTTGTATTTCCCTCCTAATTCAGGGTTACGCTCTTCGTTTACAGGTTGGTAGACGTTGCTCTACCTCTGTTGACTCTGAAGATATAATGTTATTTGAAATTTTCTGCTATAGTTGTGAGGGCTAGCCCGCTCGGCTATTCTAATTTATTGTGTAACGATAACATGTATTACTTTCTCATCCGTCATAATAGAGTTTCGACTCAACTGTATAATCTTGGATTTTTTTCATGATCCCATGTCGATAGGATGCTACAGTTCTTTCTATTCTCTGCTATTCTATTTGGTATATCAGTATTAGTTTGAAATCATCCATTAATTCACTGCTGGATATACTTTATCATAGCTGTTTTTATACATATATATGTATGCCTTTATACATAGTCGGTCCATGTTTCGTGCTTGCACAACCTTAGGTTTGATGTAGTTGATTTCTGTTAATTTCAACCATGATTACGGCTCAGTATAATGCATATAATGTAGTAAGTGAAATTATGCCGAAATTGTCGAGTTTGTCCAATAAATAGAGTAGGGTAGTTTTAATACAATTTTTGTTTTCACTGAAAATCTCTATTTCATTTACATTTCATTCCTGCACCATCAGGTTTCGAAATATTTATAAAAATTACATTATGTCAAGTAACATGTCAGAGTTCTTCCAGTTGACTATATAATTTCTTGTCCATGGGTAGCTCATTGAGACTACTCACCTACGAAAGTTTAATTCTGTTTCTAATGAACCTTATAAGAACTAACTTTCTGTCTACATATCCGTTCATAAAATGGGGAAATGTTAGGTATAAGAATAGACTACTTTAGTAGTTATGAATTCGTCAAGCATCTTACTTCCGGTCATCTATTATCATTTAATTTCTTTTTTAGAAATTAAAATTGCCGACTTTGGAAATATATATGTATAAATGCATGTATCTGTTTAAAGCTCTACAATCTACCTTTAGGGCCTACTTATAGTCACTGAAAAGGGTTATTTACATGATCTGTACTCTAAAAGAAATTATACTTACACAGGTTTAACTTTTCTAAAAGAAATGGTGTAAGAGAGTCAATGACTCCAACTGCTAGTAAGCACTCCTAACTAGCATTTCTTTATGCTTTGCTAATGGGTCTCTGTTTTTCCAAGAAAATTTTGAATTCTGTCTATAGTTTATCATCAGTTCTGTGTTGTATTTTACCATTGATTATGTAAACTAAATTTATTATATGCAGAGGATAGCATTAATATCATGATTCCGGTTTATTCCACACATAAAATTTCTCCAGGTTTAATTTATACTGTAAATACCCCAACTCCTTTCTGGAGCTTGGTATTAAAATTTCATTGGCATATATCTACATCTATAAGAGTATAAAATTACCACAATCATCAGTTATTAATACATGAAACTATTTTATTTATGTATTTCTATTTTGTTGAAGCAGATTAAAGTTACACTTCAATTATTCCAGGGAAGCATTTATACTCTCTCCAAATTTAAACCACCCCATGGTTTAGAGATTCTGGTTGATAGTATTTCATGGACTTGTTCCTACTACCATACAGAAGTTAGGAGAACTATTTCTTCTATTCAAATCTGTTAAAAGTAAGGAATTTATCATACATCAATATAACTCAACATAATTACCATAGTACTTTTCACTATTGTCCAACCATATCATATTTAATTTCTCAGTAAAATAGTGTGCATACCACTTCTGCAAATTGACCAACCTCCTAACCGTAGAGTTCTTATGTCCTCAAGAACTCACCCCCGAGCTAAGATCATCTCCTAGAACAGACCAACCTCTAATCTGTTCAGGAATAGCTTATTTAAGCTTTTTCTCCCCAAAGCCTGTTTCTAATTCTGTGTCCAGAATTACAGGATGCTTTTCTTCTTGTTTGCCTAGGCTTCCCTTTTTTAGGGACTTATAAAGATGCTTTCTGCTTTTCCCAGCTTTTTACCTCTTCCCAACTAGTCTCCACCTCATTGGGGAAACTAGATTTTTCCTCAAAAATATAATTTAGAAATAAATTCTTTCAAGGATTTTTGAAAGATTTTTGGGGAAATCTTAGCCTTTTTCCCTACCTCATGGAATTGGCAAGTGATCTCATAATTCTCTTTTGGTAAATATGCACAGAATCATTTTATTTATTTTTCAAAATGAAATACTTAAATACATCCACAAAATACTTATCCATTGGGGTCCACTGCCCTTTGGATCTAAAGTTCAAATGTCTAATTTGAAAGAAACATAAAACTAGGGGTGTTACAGGTACATCAATCTAACTCAGAGATGTGTCAGTTAATTGATCATGAACCAAAAATAGCTAGTGCATTTAAGGAATTCTAGTTCCTCAATGGAGGTGGAGATGACAAGGCCAATGTAACATGTGTTGTATACTAGTATGAGTGTACAAGTGTTGCATGCAATAAGGAGATCAATCCTAGGGAATTGCACAATCAATTTGGAGGAAATTCCTATCTTCTAGGGGCTAATTTCCTCAGGATCCACGTAAGGAAATATGAGGCTTGATGAGAAAATAATTGGATAAGTGTTACCTATAGAGTTTCTCATTGATCAAAGAGAACAATTATTCTTTTGCAGGTTGAGCTCATAACTGGAGCTAACATTTGTAATAGTTTCTATATTCAATAGATTAATGCAACGAGGCTTGAGGGGTTTTTCCCAGTTGGGCTCCCCTAGAAATCACTATGTACTTATGGTTTTTCTTATTTCATGTCTATGCATGTTGTTCTAAATTGTGATTTACATTTCACATATCAATAGAGTAGAATTATGTCTCTTATTTTTTCAGTGTGAAATGTTTTACATTTTCTATTTCTATCAAATTTCTACACATTCATGCTTTGAATATGGTGCAAGGGTGATTGGCTAAAATAGAGATTTGTTTCAACCATGTCTATGGTCAGGTGGTACGTGGAATTACATTACTTGGTTGACATTTTCATATGTTAATATCAACTACTTTCCTATTGTGATCTATGAGCAGTTGTACTGGTTATTATGGCGATCTTATGGTTGATTTTTCATAGTTTCTATTCGATTTGTATACTCGTCACATGCTTGAAATTTATGATGTGCTCTAACTATGGATCTTGTTCATGATTTGATAAGTTATTGGATGGTTCATGAATGCATGAGCTAGCAAGTGTTGTTGCAACTAGATAGAGAGGGCATAGAGCCTTCTTGGTGATTCTCAAATGAAGTTCAAAAGTTTATGATAATATATGCATTCATGAGTTCAGGTTTATATGTTTTTCTTGTGTTTGAAGAAATTTATATCTTGCATTAGGAATGTATAGGTCAATATATTTCTCAAGCTTTGATTATTTAGTATTTATATCATAATTTTCATGATTCTAGAAAGTTACAGGTAGTTCTAGGTAGTGGTATGGAGGCTAGCTTGAAAAACTGGCATAGATCTTATGACCACATGCTTTGAGCTAAGGAATTTGGCTCATAACCAAATATCGAAAGGATTATGGGTGTAGTTGGAGCCTCATAACCACATGCATAGTGTGTCAAGGGTTTAGTTGGGGATTAAACCTAGTGAAAAAGAGTTCCAACTCAGGGATTGATCACCTGAGGTGGTTGGTAGGTTCCTGAGTGATCTGTAGTATCTGAGGAATGTTAGTCTACTTCTAGTTTATAGGCCCCACTTCCATTACTAGAAATTGGATGTCGGGTCATACCATAGTGACACTCAACTCATGTTTACCCTAGAGAGCTTGTAAAAGTGGGTAAATGTGGAAGGGGTAGTTACACAATTCAAATCAAACCACCAAATTTTCAAATCAAAACACACAACATCTATTCATCACTGTTGTACAAGAGAGTCATATCAATGTCCTTTACAAGGTGACTGTATGTGAATGACTAGGATTGCATATAGGAATCAAGATCAAACCATTGTTATATCCTTGTTGATGAATTTCAAATCACTTATAGTAATGTTTCCATTGATGATGCAACTACTATACTATCGTAGGACATTCCTAACTACTTCTTAAAATTGATGCTAACAAAACCTTCACTGTTATTTCTTGGAGAGACACTTACTTGAAATCGGTAAAACTATGATAACGAAGATAGCCAATACTTTACAAATGTAGAGATACCTTTACTTCATTACTGTGGAAATAATCAATACAAAAAAATACTTGGACACTGAATGTGACACCAGATCACTCTAGATTTCATTGAATTATATGTGTGTGTGTGTGTGTTTGGAATACTCACACTGTAAACAACTTTACATTCCACCTTGAAAAATTCCTTTAAAACTCACTATTCATATCTAGTAAAATACTTTACAAGTGTCATTGTTGTAGATGAGGAGACAATCAATAAGATGATTCCAATCCTTAATCATCCTAGTCAAACTAGTAGTATTTCCAGCCAAACTTGTCTTGCTACCTCAATCCCTTATTATAGAAATACGAAACTTAAAGCATAGTCCTGTAAAAAATGGATTCCAAGGTTCTTATGCTACTCCAACAGACATGTAATATGGTCTGGTCCCTGTATCTCCTTTTGACATTTCCTTCAACCAATATAAACTTCAAACCCATAGTTAATACATTTTCTGCTATTAGGGAGAGGTCTAAGAGACTTATAATATTGAAAAATTCACTTGCTACCCTAAATTGGAAGGATGAGGTCTCTACACAAATGAATTATTGTTTAATCTAAGGTTTCGAGATGAATTACCAACTTATTATTGCAATTGCAATGAAATCAGGGGTTATGGAGTGTATATTGAAGGCCAAAGTTCATTGTTCTGTGCGGCAAGGATATTAGATGAAGGTCAAGGTTCCTAAAACAAAACTTATTGAATTTTTATTGTTCTATTCAGAATTTAGTGTCCTAAGTGAGGGCCAAAGTCTAGGACTTTTGAAATGGCTTATAAAAATGTTCTCCACTTGCAATTAGAAACTCAAGGGAGTCCTAAAAATACTACCCACCAAATCACCTAAATCTAAAATAAAAGAAGCAAATTAAAACCATAACCAAACCGTCCCTTATTCTTGCGTAATATTCCTCATTTAGGCCAATTTTTTTAGAGAAATACTAACGATGTTTCATTGCAAAAATACATGTACTGCGAGGGATATCATGTTTTTATTCTTATAGATGATCTCTTAGGATGGAAGGGGCTTCAAGAAATAGATATTGAAGGAGATATTTTTTCTAATAAACCTTATTAAGTGACTAACTTAAGCTCTAAGAAAGGAAGGCATTTCCCCCATGCTAAATGAATTAAGATTTTAATTAATGAGGGACACTTCTTTATGGATCCTAATTGGTTTAATACCCTTCCTTAAGATGGTTTCCTGACAAAACATGATAAATAACAATCATGCTTTATGTTTGATCATCAATAACCAGTAAAAGAGTGCCATGTCACCACCCCTTGCTATTTTTTTCCACTAATTGGAGCCTTCATCCTCAAATGTGAATATTTCTCAAACGAGGAGGCCTCTCGGGGCATACCACATACCACCAGAAACATATTGATGAGGATAATATTATAGGAATGATATATAAGGTAAAATTATTGTTTTTCCACTTCAAAATCCTCTGATAATTCTGGGGTATATCCATTAACTAGGGAGCTCAAGCCTAGAACTTAAGGGTTTCAACCATCTAACAATGGAGCTAACAACTTGATGTAACCCAGAACAATATAAGAAGCATATATTAATTATTTGACATCAATGAATGGTGTTTAGTAAAATTCAAACACTAAGGTTGACATCAATGAAAACACCATCTAATAATATACTTCGATCTCCTTCTCATGAATTTTATCTCCTCCTCATTATTTCTCTCCCCCTTTGACATCAATGGAAAAGGGTGATTCCCCCTAACAATATGCCTACTTCGTGTGGACTTGTAACTTGTTTATGCTCCCCTTGATGAGAAGCCTTCCTTTTTCTTCCTGCAATTAACTTTTCTACTTCGAAATAAATTCCTTAATACTTGCAACAACCTTCCTCCCTTTGTCATGGATCGACTTTATTGAATATGGATCAACTTTCCATGAGCTTCTGTAATTTTGTACTACTAACCTATTGTCAATACCAATGACTACTTTGATTTCTTATAATGATAGATCATTGTGGTCTTGTAATCCTTTGACTATTTTTCTCCCCTTGAACCAAAAATTTACTTAACATATTTGACTAGAAGATGCCATTCTACCCATGCTGCATATCTATCGATTGTCGTCCTGTCAATAGATAGATCTTCAAAATATTCTATATACTGTTGCATAGAATCCACCTCTTCAAATTTCAAGGAGTCAACAAGCCAGATCTTTCAAAACAATGTATCACCCAGCTCTTCGGCTGGATCATCCTAAACCATGTCATTGTCCAATGTATTTGTTGATTCATCTTTACTTTTTTCCTTTATGAAACCTAAAAGAATGACTACTAAGAATTTATTATCTACTTGATCATAGTGTACATGTTTTATTTTCCGAACCTTCTTTTTCCTGATGCCAAATTTGTCATTCATGGTTGATTCCATCTTATACCTGCAATTCTGACCTATGTGCCCATAATTACAACATTTGTAACATTCAATGTTGGGGTTGTTACTCATAGAAGTTTCCATATTATAATTATAATATCAAGCTATATGGCCATATTTATGACATTTGAAGCATTCAGTGTTTGGCATAAGTGATGGAGTATTTTACATGTACTCTCTACTGACAAAAACATCATGAAACCTATCTCATGATCCTACAAATTTTCTTCTAGGGTTTTGATAATACTCTTCATAATTGTACTTGCCAAAATATTTATAATCCCTAGATATATGTCCAAATTTAATACATAAAAAACAATAACCACTAAATGAATCAACATACCTGGATGGTATTCTATATTCATTCTTATTTGGAGGTAGTGGTGTAGTCTTTTGTTGTGCTTTGTCATTGATTGCTTCCACGTTATTCTTTGGAGCTGCAACAGTCTCAATCTTCATCGGTCCTTTACCTTGAATAGTATTATCCGCATCCTGACTTTGAAAAGTCATATAGATTGTACCTTTATCACATGGAGCCTTACCTTCTCTTTCTGCCTTCATCTTCAATTGATCTGATTCTTGATCTTTCCTATATGTAACCTGCAAGTATTTTTTTTTCCAGTCCTTTAACTTGTTGATTTCATTAAGAGTTACATTAAGTTATCCATGAGTTTAAGAAATATCATTAGGGAAATTTTAAGGTCTAAAATGGGCCTCCTAAGGAAATTATAAAATAATCATGGAAATAATAAAATAATATTAGATTACATCATCAAATTTTAGAGGGAAAAAAGAAAAAAAACTACTTTTTCAACTTATCTCCCTATGGGTTTACTCAAAGTTCGAGCAAGAATAGTTGTTGGATGCAGAATTTGATTCTTTATCAAAGGAGTACCCATGTTGCATACTTTTGATGGACCTTGCGACATGAAAAATGTGATTGCAATCACATTTTTTCATGTATTTCACATTTTTCATGTAGGAGGGTCCATCAAAAGTATGCAACATGGGTACTCTTTGGATGGGGAATTAAATTTTGCTTCCAACAAGTACTCTAACTCTAAAGTTGAGTAAACCCTTAGGGATATAAATTCAAAATACATGTTAAAAATAAAATTTTTATTATTTTATTATTTTTTTTATTTTTACATTTTTACCCCAAAAATGGTGAATCATCCCCTATGGTTGACATCATCATCTTGAATCCTATTGGTTCTTATAAATTTCTTAGGAGGATCATTTTAGACCTTAAAATTTCTTTAATTCTTCTTGAAATCGAATTTTGAAGACTTTCCTTCTTTCTTTTGCCTCTTATACTTGTAGCTTCAAAAGAGTGGTCTTCTCTCCTTCTCTATTGAGGACTTGTATTTATTCTTTTTTCTTCTCATTTTCCTTCTCGAGTTTGTGTATTTTTGTAATAACTGTATCCAATTCCTTTTTCTTTTGATCAACTTCAAATACACACATTTTACTAGATTCCTTTTGTTGTCTTATCAAGTATTTTTCTTTCCTTTCTGCTTATGCACTTGGAGTTTCAAAAGAGAAACTTGTTCATTGAGTGCTTGATTTTATTTCTTTGTGTTCTTACGTTCTTTCTTAATTTATTCAAGTTCTCTTCAAAGTGATTCTTCAACTTTTCTGGCTTCTTCCAACTACACTTTAAGGTTCATGATGATCTCCTTTCATTAGGAGAATTTTGAGGTTTAAAATGGGCCTCCTAAGGAAATTATAAAATAATAGTGGAAATAATAAAATAAGACTATATTACATCATCAAATTTTAGAGGGAAAAAAGAAAAACTACTTTTTCAACTCATAGTTCAACTTATCTCCCTATGGGTTTACTCAAATTTCGAGCGAGAACTCTCGTTGGATTCAGAATTTGATTCCTCATCCAAGGAGTAACCATGTTTCATACTTTGGATGGACCTTGCTACATGAAAAATGTGATTGAAATCACGTTGTTTCATGTATTTCTCATTTTGCGTCTAGTAGGTTCCATCGAAAGTATGCAACATGGGTAATCCTTGGATGCAGAATTAAATTTGACGTCCAACAAGTACTCCCGTTCGAAATTTGAGTAAAACCTTAGGGAGATAAGTTGAAAAAGTAGTTTTATTATTTTATTATTTTTTTAATATTTTTACTTTTTTACTCCAAAATTGGTGAATCATCCCCCATGGTTGACATCATCATATTGAATCTTATTGGTTCTTATAAAGTTTATTTTGGTTGTACATTTTTCTAAGGTGGCCCATTTTAGACCTCAAGATTCCCCTAATGGATTATTAATTCTTCCTATTGGGGCTTCCGACATGTTATTTTGTTATATTTAGTTATTTTTCTAGATATTTTATGTTTTATTTCAACCTTAAGGTCCTTTATGACTGTGACAACTTAATTTAGAAATTCTATCTCATTCATCTCTTCATCTTCATTCTTTAATTCTTTGATAT
This sequence comes from Pinus albicaulis, assembly GCA_034641835.2. Classification (NCBI taxonomy): domain Eukaryota; kingdom Viridiplantae; phylum Streptophyta; class Pinopsida; order Pinales; family Pinaceae; genus Pinus; species Pinus albicaulis. The sequence goes on from CM076570.1 coordinate 447,175,278, forward strand.
GAGGATCTCTATGATCATCAATATATTTATTTTGTCCTGTATGTTTTTTTCCTTCATAGAGATCTTCAAGTTTCTCCCAAAGATGTTTGGTAGATGAGTATTGACCATATTTCTCTTTTATTGTGTTTCAAAAAGTACTACGAATTAAATTCATGGATTTCATATTGTATCTTCTAGATTCTTTGGTATATGTATCCCCAAATAAAACACAGTTCTATACATAATATCATTGAGCTTTCAAATAAGCAACCATTCTATCTTTCCAAAATAAAAAAACTTAATTCACTGAACATAAGAATTTGAGGAAAATTTGTTGAAATGACACCCCAAAGGGGGCTTCTGATTTAAGTTTCCCTTAATTAAATTGGAATATAAATTGTAATTTCATCTCATAACAACTTGTAAGTGTTAACTGAGTTAGGAACACTTATTTATCTCAAATAATTCGAGTTGGATGTCAAAGAGGAGGTGTGTAGAGTTCTTCCTAGATTTTAGGGGGTCCAATTATAGTTATTTGTAAGTTGTAATTAGTTAACTTAATTAATTGAGTCAAAATCCATTTAACTAGTTCTAATTGAGAGATGAGCTAGTGATAGGTTGAGTGAATTAAATATGATTTAATTCAGAAGTAGTGATCAATTAGTTAATTGATAATTCACTATAAATATCTATTGCATGTCAGTTCTACGGAATTCCCAGTTGAGATTGAGGTTAAAGGGAAGATAACTACCAGCTGTATAATTAGAAAATTGTACAGGTCTTGCATGAGGTCATCAGGATGCCTTGAAGTAATTGCACAATCAATTCTTTGAAATTTATTTATTAATAGGGACATAATTCCTCCAAGAATGTGTAAGCAATGTTGTTCAGACAAAGGATGACAATTGGTTAACTATTGGACCAACTTTTCCTAGATCAGCATGAAACAATTAGCAGAGTGCAAAGGCTTCTTAGTGAGGGAAATAGAATTGTATTGTTTCATGATATTGAATCTATGAAATATAAAAATAGCAGGGTTTTGAGTAGTTTCTTTCCCCAGATACATCTTTTGTTTTTCGATTTATAATTTCTTTATCTTACTTGTTATGTGATTGTGCGATTGTAATTGGTTTCCGCAATTTGTAGAAGGGTTCAGTATTTTGTTTTAGTACATTACACTTGATAAAATTGAATCTCTTTGGATAATTTATATAACATATTCATCAATGGTAATTGAATTTTAAACTATTTTAATACTTGGAAGTTCCTTTGATTCTTTTGACTACTTTCCGAATTTTTTCTGATTGTCGCACCTCTATACTTTGAGGTATGCCTTCCAATTGTTAAGATACTATTGAAGGAACCCACTATGATACCAATAATTGGAAACACTGAGAGGGGAGTGAATCAACATTTCTTAGCAATTAGAAATTTATTAATATTTTTAGAGCATTAGTCAACAATATTTGTTAGATAACAAAAGTAGTAAAAACACCATTCAACAATGCACAATAATCAAGACAGCGGACACAGATATTTCTAGGTGGAAAACTCCCTCCAGATCAAAAACCATCAAAAACTTCTTAATATTTTTATTATCCTTCAAAAAGAATAATTAAATCATGTTTTCAACTCCAACTGAAGGAGGATCCAACCCACTGATTTACAGATTCCAACCTGTAGGATGATCTAACACCTTGTTTACCAACTAAAATTGGGAGAATTCTCCAATGCCTTAGATATCAGGATCCAACTTGACAGATACTCCAATAGTATATGCACCAAATACAACTCGACGAGTGCTCGAACACCCTATGTAGGATACAACCTACCCTAGAACCACCCTTCCAGCATGAATTTTTCTCAGGCTTCAATATGAAGGTGACTCCAATCACTTTCCTTACACCACCCTTCCACCCTGAAGAGCCATTAGATCACCATTCACAATTTTCACAGTTGATGCCCTTGTGTTCTGAATCAATATAAGAGAATTGTAAAGAATATTTTACTTCTTTGCTTGGTATGAATATCACTTGAGAAGTCTTGGAAACCACAATGCCTAACATTGATTTAAATGACCATTTTACTTCAAACACTATTCACCAAACTAACATCTGCTCAATCACAATGCCAAATCAAGCCACTACAAAACTACAAATCAAACCCTCACTATCAATGATGTTACATCCACTGACCACTACATAATACGTTGTCACTGCTACTAGTATAAGTAATCAATCTGATAATGGTCAATAGCATGGAACTTCACTGCTCACAAATGAATGTACGATCAAAGGCTTATTAGGTAAATTGTCGAAACCATTATTCAAATCTACTTGTTGCTGCAAGTATCGAGCATTAATGTGTGATGATAGATGAACCCAATATGCCTTATATAATCCCTATGACCTTCTTGGATTTCTCTCAAAATTTTCCCAAATAAGGTTACTAGCATATGTATTTTATCTATTTAGATATGAATATCAAGCACCTTCTATATTGTCATACAATGATGTCCCTATCTCATTGTTTAGTCATGCATAGAATTGTTGTCATTTTCTTTCTAATTCAAATCAAAACATCAAATTTTCAAATCAAAACACACAACATCTACTCATCCTTTACAAGGTTATTGTATGTGTACGACTTCATTGTATATAGGAATCAAGATCAAACCACTATTATATCCTTGTTGACAAATGCAAAATTCCTTGTAGTAATGTTTCCCTTGATGATGCAACTTCTATACTTTCGTAGGACAATCCTAACTACTTATTAAAAATTTCGCTAATAATACATTCACTTCTATTTCTTGGAGAGGCGCTTACTTTAAATTGGGAAAACTCTACTAACAAATATAACCAATACTTTACAACTGTAGAGATATCTTTACTTCACTACTGTAGAGATAACCAATACAAAAAAATACTTGAACACTGAATGTGATCACCATATATTTAATTGTATTGTATAATATATATATATGGAAATTAAAGGGGCAAAATTTCGCAAATGTGCTATTTTTTGGACATTTTCTGTTTTTTTTTCTCTAGTTTGGTTAAAAAATCACCTATTTTTTACATATATATATGATTAAATGGATGATATTACCCAAAAATTTAACAATTTTAATGTAAATTACATCATTTTTATTGAATATTCACCTAAATTCTATACTTCTGAATTTTCAAACTAGAATACTCACTTACAATACTATATATAGGAAAATCAATCCTTTAAAAATACACACACACACACAGATATATATATATATTTGGAATCCTTACACTGCAAAAAACTTTACATGCTACCTTGAACAATTCCTTCAATACTTAATCACTATTCATATTAGGACATGAGTCACTTCTGTTTCATCAAGGTTGTTAGTTGTGTCAATTAAAATATTTTGCAAGTGTCACTATTGTAGATGAGGAGACAATCAATAAATTGCTTCCAATCCTTAATGATCCTTGTCAAACTAGCAGTATTTCCAACCAAAATTTTCTTTCCTTGTCAAGCCATTATTATACAGATTTGAAACTTAAAGCATACTCTTGTAGCGAATGAATTCCAATGCTATTTTTATTCTCCAACAGACCTATAATATTGTCCAAGCCATGTAGCTCATTTTCACACTTCAACCAACAAAAAATTCAAACCCATATTTAATACATTTGATGCTATTAGGAATAGGTCCAAAATACTTAGAATATTGAAAAATTCACTTGATGCCCTAAATTCGAAGGCCAAGGTCTCTATTGTAATGGATTATTATTTAGGCTAGGTTTCTAAGGTGAAGTACCAAATTATTCTTGTAATTGTAATGGAATCCAAGGTTATGGCATGTATATTGAAGGCTGAATTTCACTGTTATGAAGGTTGAGGTGCCTAAGAAAACCCTTGTTTGTTTTTCACTGTTTTTTTCAGAATTTAGTTTCTTAAGTGAGGGCCTAAGTGTAGGACTTCTAAAATGGCTTATAAAAAATTTTCTCCATCTACAATTAGAAACTCAAGGGAATCCTAAGACTAATGCCCAATGAATTGCCCAAGTCCAAAAGAAAAATAAAACAATAAAACCAAAGCCAAGCCCTCCGTAATTCATTTGTAATCCTCCTCAGGTAGGCCGAAAATTTAAGAGATATCCTAAAGATGTTTCATTTCAAAAATACATGTCTTATGAGTGATATGAAGTTTTTATTTTTATAGATGATCTCTTAGGATGGAAGGGGCTTTAAGTAATATTAGTTGGATGATATATTTTTCTAATAAACATTATTTAGTGACTCACTTAAGCTCTAAACAAGGAAGCCATTGCAATATGCTAAAGGAAGTCAGTTTTTAATCAAGGAGGGGCACTTATTTGTGGATTCTAATTGGTTGGATACCCTTCCTTAAGATTTCTTCCCCATGAAATATGATAAATAAACCTCATGCTTGACATGTGATGACCAATAACAAATAAATAATTCCATGTCACCACCCCTTGGGGTTTTATTTCACTAATTGGGCGCTTCACCTACAAATTTGAATATTTCACAAACCAGAAGGTGCCTCGGAGCATATCACTTACCATCAGAAACACATTGACAAGGACAATCCATTAGGAATGATATTTTGGGTAACATTATTTACCACTTCAAAATCCTTCGAAAATTTCGGGTATATCCATTGACTAGGGAACCCAAGCCTAGAACTTAGTGTTTTCAACCATCCAACAGTGGAGCTTCCAACTTGATGTAATCTAGACAAATATAAGAATAATTCCTTAATTGTTTAAAAAAATGACTAGTGTTTAGTAAAATTAAATCCCCAACGTTTACATCAATGAAAAGGCCATCCAACAAGTCTCTCTTTTAACTCAACTATATCCTTATAAAATTCCTCTTGACTTAACTTCCTCATCATGTAATTTCTATTGGCATCCTTCTCTCCTCTAATATGGTTCTTGCTCAAACCTTCACCATGACCAAAAATGGTCATCTCCTTCTTCTTTAGTATGAGCTTCAAAATGGTCATCGTGAGTTGAAACGTAGCCTTGTAACAATCCTAACCTTGTTACCTGAAAACCTCACCTTCACCTAGATATTGGTGTTTCACTAGTTCCCTCCAGTGGAACCCCTTGAGCACTCCTTGCTCCTCTTTGGATGTTGCACCTTGCTCACTTCTCGAGGACTTCCTTTTTCCCATTCTCTCTTTTCTAACCTCAGCTAGAATAATCATTTTCTTATGAAACCTCTCTGCTACAAGGTTATTTTCCAAAATTATCTGCATTTATCCAAGCAATAATTACATTCAAAAATCTATGGTTGTATGAGTTTCTACATGAAAATATGTCAGTTCCAGTATTGACTAAATCGAAACTTAAATACCATCTTTACTTGATGGGTTCTATAATCATGATATTTTAAAATATCAACTTTCTCAATTTTGCTTCTCACAATTCCTCTTCAATATATGTATTTCATTGCCTCTTTCAAGTATAATCTCCTTAGCCTCCTCTATGAATGGTTTTTTCACTTCTTCGATACACTCCTCCTTCTGTAATATTTCACTAATTGTTTGGGACTGTTCTATCCCACCCCAAATCCCTAGTATCTGACTTTATTTCAATCCTAATTTCAAATAATGAACACACTTTGAGTAATAAACTAGAAATTTTATTACCTTTCTCTGGACTGCAAGAAAGTAACTGAGCTATATTTCCTTCAAAGATTGAATGTCATCGGCTTTGATACCAATTTTACGCAACATAAGTCGATGTGGCGGGTTCATTTTTTTTAATACCCAACTCTCAAAGAAAATACCTAAAACCTAAGTCAAATGCAAGTCTCCAAAAACCTGAATCGGGTGAAACAATTTGTGTTTTTGAACCCAAATTAAGTAATTGGTTCCAATTACAATAATTTGTCACGAAATAAATTTCTATTTGGCCCGAAGGGAAGTCAGTCGGGAGTTCGAATTTTAATCATTCTGATTATTTTTATCTACGTTTGAAGTCCCCACAGAGTAGGTCTCGCCCCAAGTTTTGAGTTCTGGTGGAGTTAGTCCCCTTTCATACATTTTTTCACCCAAATCTACCTTGGCTGACTAACGTTTCGCCCAAACGCCTCAATGCTTAGCTCATCTTGAATAATGTTTGGCCCGAGCGCCTCTATCCTCATCTTCACAACATATTTCCATTGATATTCCCCTTTAAGTTGATTAACTTCGATTGGGAAAGAACACAACAATGCTTAGTGGCTTAGCTACTTTCTCCTATCAATGAATTTGTATGGTTATAGGAGTAAGCTATCACTCCATTTTGCAATAACTCGAGGAAATTATTCCCTACTCGAACCAAAGAAATTATTAAAATAATTTTATGGGTACTTGCATATTCAAGAATGAGCACATAGAAGTAAAAAAACAATGTACACCTCCAATAAAAACCTCAAGGTCTTCCATAATGCATTTGATGTGCCCTCTTCTCTAGCTACTCCCGTTATCCATCTTGGCCTGAAGCAATACTCGATGTGCTACAATAAAGTTACACTCAGAAATTTCACCACACAAAACTGAGGTCATTCACCCATACATATAGGAAAATGATTTAAACTATATTATTTGAAAGTATAACCAATTTTTATAGACCCTATGTCTGAGCACCATAGGATCAATCTCCCCCCCTCGGAAATACTATACCCACATTACATTAATTAATATTAAAACAGGCTTATGCAACCCATTTGGTGTGTTCTACCATACATTCAAATAGACTTCAAACACCAAAAAACATACACTACATTAGCTCCTAAAATTCATTAATACTAAATGAACATATTAATACTAGAGAAAATAAAATGGCTAACTCGTCAGAGTCTTCTTGACTCATAAGAACCCTATTAAAATTTCAAAAAAAACTATTTACAATGAAATTACCATCTGAACTCCCTTTATCTTCTTTTCTATACTTTCTAGATATTTACACAAGACATAATATCTTCTAATAGACTTAAAGACATTGGACACTTGTCCACTCCTCCTAAAAGTAATTCGCACCTTATCTAAAAACTTGTTGATGCTAAATATGTCCAATTTTCCAGAATAAAAACTTGCATAAAATATCTAACCTAATTTTCCAGGTCCTTTTTATACTCAAGACACATGGAATTACAAAAAAATACTAAATCTAATTTTATACATATTTACAAATTGGGGGAATTTCCCTTTCCCTTTGAAAATTTACATGGCACCTTTGGGGTCTCGTTAAAATGAGTTGCATGGATATGGATTCTCCCACATGAAGATGATATTCTCATATTTTTTAATGGAGATATTCGAGGGGTGGTAGTATTAAAGAAAATTCTCTCCTTCATTTGGAAAGCCACAGGAATGTTGATAAATTTTAAAAAATCCTCTCTTCTTGTTTAAAATTTGGAGGAGGATGAAGTTCAACAAATTATTGAATTACTTTCGATGTAAATCTCTCACCTAGATGATGGTATCAAATATTTGGGCTTCCTCCTAAAAACACATACTTATAAAATAATGGATTAGCATTGGTTGATCTCTAACATTGCAAAACTTATTAAAATATGGTGTCATAGATGGCTTTGTAAGGTTGGTCAGATGGTTCTTATCAAATATGTACTTGAAGCAATTCTTGTATATTGGTCTTGCCTTGCATATATTCCAAAAGTTGTATTGGAGTGCATAAGGTAGGTATGATGCAAATTTTTATGGTCTGGTTCTAATTCATAGGTTACCATCCCCTAGGTGGGGTCAAACAAAATAGTTAAACCCAAGGCCCTTGACAGTTGGGGCCTAAATAATATCTTCATATTATCACATGATCTTGATACAAAATGTGGATGGCATATTATTATCACCCAGAGCCTTTGGATTATGATTATTATAGATAAATACATTTCTCCTCTCATGGTGGAGTATTGGGTTCAAAAAATATATGTGATTTGGAGAGCTATCTTAAATTTTTTTGAAACCACCCATAGTGGTCTTCTTTGCAAAGTTGGCTTAGGTATTTGGGTGTGGAAGCATGGCTTGTCTCTCACCACAATCACATTCTTGCATCCCTATTAATTGATTATCTTCGGGATCTTGGAATTTCAAAGTTAGCTCACATTGTTGACCCAACTTCCACTTCCATCTAGATACAAGGGTGGAAATATACGGATGAGATGGAAATACCAAATCCTTTTATTGATGATTGAATTACCTATATTGTAGAACCTGGAATGACCCTGACACATATAAAAAACAATGAAAAAAAATAAAAACACATATCACTACTCAACTTGTAATTCTCATATTGAATCAGGTATGTAAATACATTTTTATATAATAAAAATATTACTAATATTATTATTTATCAACTACTAATTATCTACTCACATGATTACCAAACATTCTGAGCACTGGCCATTATGCACTGGCCATCCTAATAATCTTCTGCACTAAATTTTAATAACAAAGAATCACAAAATCTGTTGACTAATGTCAGCAATTACATGGCGATATTTAAGAATTATTATGAACACTCCCCCTTAATGCTTAATTAGGGTTTACTAAATTATCTCTCAGTGCCAAAAATTGAGCTTTTGCAACTGCTTTGGCGAAGATATCTGCTAGTTGATCCTGAGTATTTATGTGCTTCAATTCAACATCATTCTTCTGCACCAAATCCCAAATGAAGAGATATTTCATATCAAAATGATTTTTCATGCTGTGATGAACAAGATTCTTTGCTAGATTGATGACACTTATATTATCACAATAAATCACTGTAGGCTGAATTTTTTTCTCTCCAATTTCTTCGAAAATTTTTCTGAGCCAAAGAGCTTGTGAACCTGTTGAAGTAATTGCAACATACTCCGCTTCTGTAGATGAGAGGGCAACAATGCTTTGTTTTCTTGAGCTACAGGTAATCAAACCATAACCAAAATAGAAACAATTTCTAGATGTAGACTTACGATCATCCATGCTACCTCCCCAATCTGAATCACTAAATCCAACAAGATTGAAATTTTTAGCACAGTAGTAATGAATACCAAAATTTAGAGTGTCTTTCACATACCTTAAAATTATCTTGGCTGCCTTCATATGTATTTTCGATGGATTTTTCATATACCTTGAGACAAGTGAAACTGAAAATGCAATATTAGGTCTTGTGTGGGTTAGAAACATCAAGCTCCCAACAATACTTCTGTAAGTTGTCTCATCAACTAAATCAACACCATCATCTCTACATAATACAAATCCATGAGCACTTGGATTAGGGGATGGATTAAAATGAAGCATACAAATTTCATCAACATATCATGTGCATAATTTGCGTGACAAATGAAAATCTCATCCTTACTTTGATAAACCTCCATTCCTAGAAAATATTTCATGAGATCTAGATATTTCATGTAAAATTCATTCATCATAGCAACTTTGAACTCATCATTCATTTTAGAACTACTCCCCATATATAATAGATCATCAACATACAAAATTATGATTAGAATATCAATACCTTCTTGTTTGTAGTAAAGGGTAGGATCACTCTTACTTCTCTGGAAGCCATTTTCCTGAAAGTATCCATCAATCCTAGCATACCATGCTCTTGGTGCTTGCTTGATACCATACAAAGCCTTCTTCAACTTGTAAAAATTATTATCTTTTCCTTCTGGCACTTCAAAATCTCGTGGCTGCTCCACATATACTTCCCCTTCTAAGTACCAATTCAAGAAGGTACTTTTCATTTCCATATGATGTACGCTCCAAATTTTCTGAGCTGCTAATGAAATCAACATTCTAATGGTCTCCTTTCTTACTATTGGTGCAAATGTATCTTCATAATAAATTCCATACTTCTTTTCGAATCCTTTGGCAACTAATATTGCTGAATCTCTTCCCTTAATGCTACGCTATCCTGCTCCACCCTTGCCTCCCTTTGCTCTGCTTCTTGTAGCTTATTTTGTAGAGAGAGGATCTCTCTGCTCATTCTATTTACATTTTCCTCCGTGGCCACGACGAAATCTGTGCTGGACAATGCTATCATTACTGGGTTAGTCCTAGTGTCTAGGACTATATCTTTCTCCGTTGTGACTGTGGATGAGGCAGAAGGGTTTTGTTCCAAGCATCTTCTTTTATCCTGTCGGATCTTGAAGGAGAACTGATCATATGTGAGCCTAGTAAGATTGAATACTTCCTCTTCTTTCCCTCCTTCTATGTACATTTAATGCATCAATAATATGTCTTGTATCATTTGATTAAGTGTGTATCCACTGGTTTATAGAGTTTAAGCGAGACTGAAAGAAAGGAGAAATCAGCGGTAGCTAGACCCACACCCTCGACGAGATGCCTATTCCAAATGGTTCAAGGTCTAATTGGGAATTTTTACCGGGGAGATCCCCTGCTGTTGGCCGGAAAGTTTTTCCCATCAAAACTTCCTTATAGAACTTGGAGAAGAAGTTGGACTTGAACTTGATGCTGAAGAAATTGATGAAGGGCTGCTTCGTGGAGTTAAACCACTAGATATAGAAGCATTAGTTGGATGCTCAATATCAACAATTCTATCATCATTCAAAATATATTTTTCCTTCTCAACATGGCCTTTTTTATTACCATAAACTCCCCTTTCATAAAAAATTACACCTCTTTAGACAATAATATTGTTATTGAGGGGATTATACAATTTATAAGCCTTGCTTGTCTCACTACACACAATGAAAGTGCATAGATCACTCTTTCCATCTAAATTTTTCTATTTTGATCAGGTACATGCACATAAGCCAAACAACCAAAATTTTTTAAATGATTAACATTAGGCTTTTTTCGATACCAAGCTTCATAAGGAGTCATCTTTTCTAGTGCAGTGATGGGGCTACGATTGAGGATGTACACTACTATAGAAAATTCATATCCCTAATAATAATTGCTCAATCCCTTAGTTTGTAACATGCACATTACCATTTAAACCACAGTAAGAGTCTTCCTTTCACCTACACCATTTTGTTGGGGTGTTTATGTTTTACTATGTTGCCTCCTGATGCCATTCATATCAAAATAACTCTGGAAATATTTTGAGCAGAATTCTCATTCACGGTCAGTCCACAAACATTTGATGTTGCACCCTTTCTCATTTTCTAAAAGTTCTTTGAACTTATTGAATGTATCCAGGGCTTCACTTTTTTCCTTAAAAAAATATATCAAATAATTTCTTGAGTAATCATCAATAAAAGTGATGAAATTTGATGACTTACCCAAACTATTAGTATGCATAGGACCCCATATGTATGAATGAATAATCTGAATTGGGTGATGATCCCTCCATGTATTTCCCTTTGGGAACTTTTCCCTTGCATTATTTCCTTTAGCACATCCTTCACAAACCTCCTCATGCTCCTATAGCTTGGGAAAACTAGAAACTAATGCATTTGAGGTTAGAAACTTCAAGCTGTGAAAATTTAAATGCCTATACCTGAGATGCCATAGCCAACTTGAATCCTCATAAGCCATATTTTCAAAGATGTTGTTATGTTCATCAAAACTCAATGGAAACATCATATTTCTTGTCATAGGCACAACATTGATCACCATATTTTCCTTATTCTTATCATAGATAGTACATGTCTTATTTTCAAAGACTACTTCATAATTTTTCTCACATTGCTCCCTAACACTTAACAAATTTTGCTTCAATTGTGGAGTATAATAAATATCATGATTACTCTTTATACCTTATTTTGTTTGGACCTACATAACTCCTTTGGAAATAACCTTCAATGGATTATCATCACCAAGGTCGACCTTGGATTTAAAACTTCCATCCTTGGTTGAAAACAATTTATCATTCTCTATCATATGGTTAGAGCATCCAGAATCTATGTCCCAAAAATTTTATTAGTATTTTCACCTTTGACATAAGCTAAAAATAAGTGATCTCGAGGATACTCATTACTTTCATGAGAACAATTAGTATTTTTACTTTCTTTCAATCTGCATTCTCTTTCAAAGTGGCCATACCTGCTACAATAGTAACATTGAACATTTCTCTTATCAAATCTACCTCTACCTCTTCCTGTGGAACTACCTCTTCCTCTTGAACCACCTCTACCTCTACCTCTAGAAATATTTTGGCTTTGCCATTTACCTCGACCTTGATTGGTTTTGGCACTACTGTTGCTTTCATATTCATTATGTGTAATTTGTAATTTAGAGGAAAAATATTTCTCAACAACTTCAAAAGTGTCTTTCAATATTTCTTCAAGGGACATGAGAGACACAAAAAATTGATCAAACTTTAATTGTGTCAAATCCATCCTTTATTCTAATATTATGGAAAAATGATTCCATCTAGATGTTAAATATCTTAATATCATTTTTATTAAAACTTCATTACTCACCGTTTCCCCAAGTGTAGCCATTTTATTGACCACATTTTTGACTCTCACACAGTAGTCACTTATACTTTCAACTTCTTGCATCTTCAAATTCTCGAATTATCACTTCAATGTCTGAAGCTTGACCACCTTAACTTGATCACTACCTTGGTAAGATTCTTGTAGAGTCTTCCAGGCATCTTTGGCAGTTGTTGCTCCTGATATTATTGGAAATAAGCTCTTATCAAGAGCTATCTGAATGTGAAACAAAGCTTGAGCATTCTTCTTCCTTGCTTCCTTTCCTATTGTTCTTTCATTGGCTGTAAGGGCATTCCAATAATCTGGCTCATCATAGCTTGATTCAACAATATCCCACAAACTTTTCTAATAAAAAAGGTCAGCATCTTAATGTACCAATAATCACAATCGTTCCCATCAAATTCTGGAACACGCATGTTAGAATTCGACATTTTTAACGACGAAATTCCAACAATAAAAATTTAACCCAAAACAATTTTACTTTCTCTGATACCAATTGTAGAATCTGGAATGACCCCATCACATATAAACAACAATGAGATAAAATAAAATCACGTATCACTGCTCAACTTTTAAATATCATATTGAATCAGGTATGTAAATACATTCTTATATAGTAAGCCTATTAACAATATTATTATTTATCAACTACTAATTATCTACTGACATGTTTACCAATCATTCAGAGAACTGGCCATTATGCACTAGCCATCCTAATAATCAGTTGCACTAATTTTTAAAAACAAAGAATCATAAAATTTGCTGACTAATGTCAGCAATTACATGGTGAGATTTAAGCATTATTCTCAACATATATTAGTGCCTTACAGTGGGGTCATGTTCGTATATCAGACAATGATGGTGACCTAGTATGGGAAGGAGCTAAAAGTTGGATATGTTGTCCCAAAATTAGTTACATATTTATCTCATCTGAGTGTCTTCCTAATGTTTCTCAATTGTGGTGGAAGATTCTTTGGAAATGCAAATTCCCACTGAAGGAATAAATTCTCATGTGGTGTATTATGAATGGAAATGTCCCAACGTGGGATTCTCTCCAAAGGATTTTTTCTATTGGACCTAGCTAGTGTGCTCTCTATCAAGAAGATGGATAATCTATTTCTCACCTATTTTTGAGTTGCCTTTTCGGTCATCAAATCTGCGATCATTGCAGGTCTGTGGAAGCATAAATTCATCCCAGCATGTAAATTCGGTTGAATATTCTTCACAACATTGAATTTATTTTTTGCCTTCCCACTCTTTCAAAGAACTTCCTTTAATAATTTGCTAGGGCATTTGGATAACTTGTAATCAAGCTATCTTCCAAGATTTTTCTCTTCTCCAAGGATTATTGTTGTTGAAGCAATGGAGATGCTCAGTCATTTCTCATAGGAGAAATACACATGCATGGTGCATGAAATTGTTGCTAAACAACCCAACTTGTCAAAATAGTGGGCATAATTTTATGGTTCCTTAGTTGAATCGACTGGTTATTGCAGGGACAATTTTATTCTATATCTTGCCAATGATACCTATTTTCATGTCTCTGTGGGTTTGAGTTATGGATCAAATAATTATGATGAAATTATGTCATGTCAAAGCCTTCTTTCTTTTCCTTTAGATTAAGGTGCATTGCATTTACAAATTTATGGAGATTCTAAGCTTATGGTCAACAAGTTGAATGACATTCAAACTTGTTGGAATTATCTTTTATCCCCTATTCTGGATGATTTTTTGTGGTTAATACAAATGTTTTCATATTCCTCTTGTCAACATATATATAAGGAACTAATTCAATGTGCAGATGGTCTCTCTAAGGAGGCATTAGATTTTACTCAAGACTGCTAGCAGATCACAAAGTTTCATGGTGGAATTGCATCTACATCTTCCTTCAGTTGGCTTATCTACAAAAAATATTTTTGATATGCTTGCATAAGTCTATGGCCTTCTGCTATTTTTTTTTCCTTTTTCCTTTATGTATTTCCAAGATTATTGTTTTATCATCGACATTAAAATGATCATTTTTTGTAAAAATACTAGACACTATATGCACTCACTTGCTCCCCTAATTGATATATTTTTATTTTCTATACTCATGTTTTGAACAATATACATACACACTAATTTGTGTTTACAAAATGTAATTTTTATTACTATTAATAAAAAATACTCTTTTTTTCTTAAAAAAGAAGAAGAAGAAAAGGAAACAAAGTAAGTAAATTCTCTTTAATATTTATTTTCCAAAGTTGTATACATATTGTTTAAATATTTAATACTTTCCATGGTAAGTTATGGAAAACTAACATTATTCACCTTAAACTTAATCTATTATTTTATAGATATTGAAATTTTATACACATAGATTTGTTATAACCAAAATTTGATGTTGAAGTGGTGTTAATATATTGTGTTAATATACCAATATAGATCCATATTAATCACAAATATAACAAGAGCCTACAAGGATAACATACTTTGAGGTTTAAACCTCTTTTTAGAGTGGAAAAATTGAATAAAAGCTTGCACACTATAGATTTGATCCATCTAGAAGTTGAATATAACTATTTTTAATTTATAAAATAGATTCAATGTCTTCAAAAATTATTTGGAAACTTGGGTTGTGTACACTACATAAATTAAACTTGCAATTGGAACACATCTTTTCTCTATTTCAAACAAAATTAACCAAAAATATATACAAAAATAGAGAGCCATAATATAAAATAGCGGGATCACTTAAAATGTTTTAACTATAGTTTTTTTTTTCAAATACTTTATATAGTGTATAGATATTTCTCTTTAACCATATATAATATATCATATGTTTTTTGAATGCTACATATTAATTTTATACTAAAAATTCAATGAATTACATATCTCCTTCTAGTTGATTTTTTTAAATTTTAATTACTATTCTATTGAGATATTTTATTATGATCAACGCTAAAATATTTTTTCATGCACATTATCTTCATATACACACGCATGCATTTGAGATTGAAATAAATTAGTCAAAATAAATATTTAAAAAGTTTAATCAAGTCACGTACTGTAATATCTTTAAAAAAATTAATTAACTGATATAATGGAATATTTTTTATATAACTTTTTCATGCTCAAATGTGAATATATATAAACAAATCTGATATAAGATTATGATATTTCATATGAACATCTAAAATTTTGATTTATGATTGAGAGTGAGAGTAAAACGTGTATCTTAATTTTTGTGTAGTGACATATTTACAAATATCCCCTTAGATTGGGGAATGAACATCTAGGTTCAATGAAATTTCATATTATGGAGATGTTTAACTATTTATCTCATTTTTTGTTTAGATGTTATTTGGAAAATGGTGAAGAAAATTTTGTTCAATTTCATTTTATGTCATTGAAAAAATCATTATTGCATTTTTAAAGTGGGTATTCTTTGTGTATCTAGAAGTTATAAATTTATTGAAGTAAAATCGAATCTAATATATTGTTTTGTTAAAAGTTAAATAAAGTGTAAATTAAAATTTGAGTTTTTTTTTTAATTGAATTTGCTAATAAAATTTTGAATAAGATTGTGATTTTACTTTCTTTAAAATGCATTTTTGAATTTATAAATAAACTTAATATCTTCAAAAGCTTAATTATAAATTATATAAATTATACAATATTGCACATAATCTACTTCTTATATATATATATATATATATATTCTTCAATGGTTTAAACTTTTGGGTACTTAATTTAATATCTTCAAAAGCTTAATTATAAATTATATAAATTATACAATATTGCACAAAATATACTGTTATATATATATATATATATATATATATATATATATTCTTCAATGGTTTAAAATTTTTGGCACTTAATTTATATATATATATTCTTCAATGGTTTAAACTTTTGGGTACTTAATTTAATTTATACTTGATATAAGGAGTATTTAAAATAAATCTCAAAATTTATTGTGTCTATTTTATTGATGATAATAATTATAGGATTTGGAAGAAACCTATCAAGCTTCTAGATGAGTCCGTATTACAAGTGATTGTAATGTGTGGACTACCAAAACATATTTTCAAGCTGATTGGGACTCTGGGAGATTAATTCAGAGTGGTTATTTTGGAGCTCTGAAAATAAATAGCTTTCCAAAGGGTTGTAAATGAGTGGGGTTGTATATTCCCACTATTATATTTTGGCAGACTAGTTATTAACTATAAACCTATAAAACCCCATTATTAAATGAATTTCCATTAGAAAACCACCACTTTGTTGCCTTCCTCGATCCCTCTTGGATAAATGAGTCTTTTAATGCCACTTTGGAAATTGCATCAGAAGGGAATAGAAACAAGTGAAGAAATTGTACGAGAATAATTCTTATCACTACAAAGACAATAATATAATAGCTAGATTGGAGTTTGCGTCTAATATTATAGTTGGATAGAGTATTTTGGGAAATTAGTGCGTATTTCAAATTGTCGTGGCACAGGCTCATCCGAGCAGTGGAAATGATCAAAGACTCATTGGTTGTTACCATTTTCCCAGCTAGGGATGAGAGAGCATCCTATAGCTAGCTTGGTATATATGGAATCGAAAATATATTTATATAAAATGAATATATAGAATGACATAATACATGTTGAAATATTAAATTCAACTTCCGCACAGAGAAGAAAAGGATGAGAACTAAATTCTAATGTGAAGTGTACAGGACAGCAGGAGCAGCTGAAAACCAATTTTGAATCTTCATGCTACCTCTGCATTTAAACATTCACTTGCCTGCATTAAACTCCATCGACCAGTTTGATTTTATTTGATTTCATTTGATTTGAATTAACATGCAGCCAAAAACATTCCGTGGGCATACGAACTTGAGTAGAAAAGGGAAAGTTGACCCACTGGAGGAGGTGACATCACCTTCCTCCAGACCAATCAAATGAACTCTCTGGGGCAAAGAAAAGGGCCTTTGCATAATTTTTGAAGCCCACAGAATATAAAATGGATAAATTTTTTTTATTATTCGCAGCGACATAATTTTCATATTTTGTTTTAACTTAGGTTAAAACTATTATATAATATATATTGTAAATATTTTATATTTACAATATATATGAATATTGTAATGTTTTATATATATGCCATGTGTGAATTTTGACTTAATAATGTTGTGAATGCTAAGAAGAGCAGAGAGCAACATTGACTGTGTATATTGAATTTTCTTGCCCAAAGGAAGAAAAAAAAAAACAGAGAAACAGAGAGCAATTTTTTTTTTGGAGCACTATGTGCGTAGAAGTGAATAGAAAAAGGCAGAGAGTAGAATTTGAATAGCACTGCATGTGTAGCAGTCAACAAAGATTTTTTTTGTAAATCCAGAATGCTGCAGTTTTGAAGATCTTCATTTTGTAACAATCAGTTTTTATTAATGAAATATATGTTTTGCATCACATCTCTGTCCAATATAATTTTTTTATTAAATCTCTGTGTTGAGTTGAGGAATTATTATTTCCTCTATTGTTCGAATTTTTTTAGAAATTCCAACATGGTATCAGAGCTAGTCTAGGTGCTCAGTGAATGAAGCAGAGATCACTCTTCACTACAGAAGCTGTAAGAAGGTTGTTGAAGAAGATTTATCCAACAGAGAGAAAAATTCTGTTTGTTTACACAGTCAAAAGAGTTTGATTGTTTGGTTTTTTTTTACATGTTCAAGAAAACTGTCGTGTTTGTATAGTTACAATGGCAGCAGCAGGCACCAGCCTGACGAATCCCCAACTTCCATAGTTTAACGGGAAGAACCATGATTATTGGGCAATCATGATGAGAGCCCTGTTTGCTTCATAGGACATATGGGAGCTAGTTGAGAATGACTACCCAGAACTAGAAGACACATCAGCACTGGCTGCATTTACAGCAGCAGAAAGAGACTTGTTAAGAGATAATATAAAGAAGGACTCTAAAGCCCTCTTCTATCTCTATAAATCAGTGCATGAGAGTATTTTCCAAAGGGTTGCAGCAGCAACAAAGTCTAAGGAGGTGTGGGATATTCTCAAAACATCCTATCAAGGCACGAAGAAGCTGAAGACAGAAAAGATGCAAATGCCAAAGAGAGATTTTGAAACTCTCTGTATGAAAGAGTTTGACACTATAGACTCATTCTTCACTCATGTTATTGGGTTAGTTACTGAGATAAGGTCTCATGGAGAGACACTTGAAGAAAGAAGAATAGTGGAAAAAATCTTGAGAAGTACACCCTCAAGATTTGATGCCATAGTAGTGGAAATAGAAGAGAAAAATGATGTCTCACTATTTACAGTGGATGAGCTTAATGCATCCCTAATGTCTCATGAACACAGACTGAACAGAGGAACATATTCCTCATTGGAACAACTTTCAAGTCTCAAATGTCTTTTGGCCAAAGCAGAGGGTGAGGAATATCAAACAACCGAGGAAGAGGAAGAAACCCATAGAGAGGTGTAAGAAGCAACCCTGCAAGCACGAGTGGAAGGGGAGGAAATCAGAACTAGAATGAAGGCTCAAGCCAACATCAAGGTCATGGACAAAGGTATGATAAATCCTAAGTCCAATGTCATTATTGCAAGAAATATAGGCACTATGCTAATGAATGTAGGAAAAATAAAAATGACATGAATAATAGGCAAAATGCTATTTTTACAAAAGAAGAAAAGAACCAGAAGAATGTGTTGTTAACATGTAATGTAGCACAAGATAGACATGATTATGTATGGTTCTTAGACTGAGGTTGTAGTAACCACATGACTGGAAACATAGCAATGTTTTCCAATCTAGATGAAAACATTAAATCTGAAGTAACAACAGGGACCGATAGTAATGTCTCTGTCATGGGAAAAGGAAGAGTAAGTATCCTAGCAAGAAAAGGAGAACAGAAGTTTGTGCCAGATGTATATTATGTACTTGGCTTGAAATGTAATCTTTTGAGAATTGGACAACTCATAAACAAGGGCTACAATGTATTATTTAAATATGATGTGTGCACAATCATGGACATACCTCCAAGCAAGAAAGTCATTGTAGAGGTTCAGATGACAAGCACTAGGATGTTTCCTCTCAAGCTCAGAACAAACTTGAAGGAAAGAAGAAATGTAACAACTGTAATACAAGAGGTCTTTCAAGAGGAAGTGAAAGATGAAATTGGTTATGGCACTTGATATTTGGAAATCTCAATTTCGGAGGCCTGAACTTATTCCACAGAAAGGGAATGATAAAATGATTACCACTGATTGAGAAACCGGATAGCCTTTGTGAAGGCTGCATATTGGGAAAACAACACAGAGAAAGTTTTCCATTAGGAAAGAGCATAAGGGCAAAGGCACCCTTAGAAATTGTCCATTCAGATTTGTGTGGACCAATGAAAACACCATCATTAGTAGACAACCACTATATTCTGACCTTTATTGATGATTACACAATAAAAACATGGGTTTATTTCTTAACGTTTAAGAGTGAAGTGTTTGAGAAGTTCTGCCACTTCAATTCTCTTTTTGAGAAGTAGAGTGGGCACTACATCAAAGTGATAAGAACTGATAGAGGTGGAGAATACATCTCCAAAGAGTTCCTATGTTTTTGTAGGGAGAATGGCATACATAAGCAATTTACCACAAGGTACACACCTCATAAAAAAATTGTTCCAAAAAGGAAGAATAGGACTATCATGGACATGGTCAGAAGTATGTTGAAGGCAAAACACTTTCCAAATGACTATTAGGCTGAAGCTGTCAATTGTGCAGTGTATATCTTGAATAGATGCCCAACCAAAGATTTCATGAACAGAGTTCTAGAAGAAGCATGGAGTGGAACAAAGTAATTTTTCACTCACATGAAAGTTTTTGGATGTGTGGCTTATGCACATGTCCCAGATCAATTGAGAAAGAAGCTGGACAGTAAGGGGGAGAAGTGTATATTTTTTGGATACAGTGATGATTCCAAGGCATACAAACTCTATAATCCATCCACCAAGAAAGTAATAATAAGCAGAGACGTACAATTTCTTGAAGAATAAGCTTGGGATGGAAGCTTAGAGAAAATAGTGAATGTGAAGACATGTGTGTCTCACGAAGAACAAGAGGAAGGGACAACAACAAATAATCCCTCCTTGGTGGCTCCTCCTCCACCACCACAAGCACAAATAACCACACCACAAGCTGGAAATAGAACAACCTTGAGAAATTAAGGAAGTTCTTCTTCAAGTACATGACATGGAATTGAAACTCCCTCGAGTTCAAGTGGAACTCCAAGTACACAAAGAAGACCGAGATTCAGAAATCTGAGTGATATTTATGAACAAGGAGAGGTAAATGATAATGCTAGTCTGAACTCTTTATTTTCTTTGTATTGTCATGTTGATGACCCAATTCATTTTTAAGAAGCTGTAAAAGAATAAAAATGGATTGAAGCAATGAACGAAGAGATTGGTGCAATAGAAAAGAGTAATACATGGGAGTTAGTGGACCTCCCTAACGGTAAAGAAGTCATTGGATTGAAATGGGTTTATAAAACCAAAAGCAATGCTGAAGGTAATATTGAAAGACACAAGGCCAGATTTGTTGTCAAAGGCTACAAGCAACAACAAGGAAGAGACTATGAGGAAATTTTTGCACCGGTTGCAAGAATGGAAATAGTAAGAGCAGTGTTGTCCATAGCAGCACAACACAAGTGGAAAGTTTACCAAATGGATGTAAAATCAACATTCCTAAATGGAGTATTGATGGAAGAGGTTTATGTTGAACAACCTCTGGGCTATGAGAAAAAAGGCCAAGAGCATAAAGTATGCAGATTGAAGAAAGCTCTATATGGGCTGAAACAAGCACCAAGAGCATGGTACAATAGGATAGATGCCTATCTATTGGAAAATGGGTTTGAAAAATGTGAAGGAGAACCCACATTATACATCAAGGAGAAAGATGGTAAGATGTTCATTGTTGTTTTATATGTTGATGATGTGATATTCACAGGTAATGATGTTTACCTCATTGAGAATTTTAAAACTGTCATGAAGGATGAATTTGAGATAACTGATATGGGATTGCTGAAATACTTGTTAGGAATAGAAGTAGAGAAAAATGAAAATAAATTTTTTATTTCTCAAGCTAAATATGTGAAAGAAGTTTTGGAAATATTTAACATGCAAGATTGCAAGACAACAATTACTCCTACAGTGATGGGATTGAAATTAATCAAAGAAGACAACAACAAGGATTTTGATCCAAGTTTGTACAAAAGCATAGTTGGCAGCCTCATGTATTTGACTGCAACTAGGCCGAATATTATGCATGTTGTGAGTTTAATTTCCAGATTTATGGAAATTCCAAAGGAGACATTAGCAAGCAGCAAAAATAATTTTGAGGTATGTGAAAGGAACAAAGAGGTATGAAATTTTATACACCACTTCAGAAAATTTTGAATTTATTGGATATACTGACAGTGATTGGGCTGGAAGTATAGATTATAGGAAAAGAACCTCTGGATATGTTTTTCATATGGGATCAGAAGCCATTTCATGGGCTTCTAAGAAACAACCAATTGTGGCATTATCAACAACAAAGATAGAGTATGTGGCAGCTATAACAGCAACATGTCAAGCAGTTTGGATGAGAAGAATGTTGAGGAGTTTGTGTCATGAACAGGTAAAAGGCACAACAATTTATTGTGATAATTTCTCAGCAATAGCATTATCAAATAATTCAGTGTTTCATAAAAGAATGAAACACATTGATTGCGAGTATCACTACATCAGAGAATTAGTGAGGAATGGAGAAATTTTTTTAGAACATTGTAGAACGGAGTAGTTTGCTGATATATTGAAAAAACCATTGGGGCAGAGGAGTTTTAATTATTTGAGAAAATGTCTGGGTATGTAAGAAAATCCAGCAGTTGTATTTAAGGGGGAGTGTCGAAATATTAAATTCAAATGCTGCACAAAGTAGAAACGGACGGGAACTAAATTCTGATGTGAAGTGTACAAGACAGCAGGAGCAGTTGAAAACCAGTTTTGAATCTTGACGCTACCTCCACATTTAAAAATTCATTTGCCTGTATTAAACTCCACCAACCAGTTTGATTTTATTTGATTTCAATTAACACACATCCAGCAACATTCTGTGGGCATCAAAACTTGAGCAGCAAAGGGAAAGTTGACCCACTGGAGGAGGTGATGTCACCTTCCTCCGAACCAATGAAATCAACTCCATGGGGCAAAGAAAAGGGCCTTTGCATAATTTTTGAAGCCCACAGAATATAGAATGGATAATTTTTTTTTATTATTCATCACGCCATAATTTTCATATTTTGTTTTAACTTAGGTAAAAAGTATTATATAATATATATTGTAAATATTTTATATTTACAATATATATGAATATTGTAATGTTTTATATATATGTCGTGTGTGCATTTTGACTTAATAATGTTGCAAATGCTGAGCAACATTGACTGTATGTATTGAATTTTCTTGCCCGAAGGCAAAAAGGAAAAATCAGAGAAATAGAGCAGTTTTTCTTTGGAGCACTATGTGTGTAGCAGTGAATAGAAAAAGACAGAGTAGAATTTGAATAGCACTGCATGTGTTGCATTCAACAGAGATTTTTTTTTCGTAAATCCAGAATGCTGAAGTTCTGAAGATCTTAGGGTCTTCATTTTGTAACAGTGAGTTTTTATTAATGAAATATATGTTCTGCATCACATCTCTGTCCAATATATATTTTTTATTAAATCTTTGAGTTGAGGAATTATTATTTCCTCCGGTGTTCGGAATCGTTCAGAAATTCCAACAATACCAACTACTTAAAATAGAAACATACATCAACTGTGATTCAATGTTGTGCCCACAATGACTTCCATATTACCTATAATATTAATATTTGGATATCGGGATACTTGGTTTTAACTTTTTGACAGTACTGCTCTAATCATTTTAGAGTGGAAGATCAGAATGGTATTGCATGGATCGATCCTGGAGCAGCTATTATTATCTTAATATTAAAATAAAAGTTCAGCAAGCTCAACTCAGTAGTGTGGAGAACCCGGAAGGCAGCGCAAATAGTTCGTTGAGAAGCTGTAGTGTAGGAAGGACATATCTACATGAGCCGCGATGTCAATGTAAAACTTATGGTCCTTTGTTGTTATTGTGAGATCTAATGGGAGTTTGAATCCAAGCAGTGGAAATGATCAGAGACTCACCGGTTGTTTGCCATTTTCTCAGCCACGGCCAGACAACATCCTACAGCTAGCTTACCACTTTGGTACCCCAAATTCCATAGTTCGATAGGTACTGGGATAATCATATGGCTACAAACATAATAATATAATAGCTAGAAGGGAGTTTCAATCCGAGCAGTGGAAATGATCAGAGACTCACCGGTTGTTTGCCATTTTCTCAGCCTGGGCCAGAGAGCATCCTACAGCTAGCTTGAATCCAACATATATTTATATAAAATCAATATATAGAACGATAGGGTAGACACGTGCCCGCTACTTAAACCAGAAACATAAACTCTGATTCAATGTTGTCTCCGAAATGACTTCTATGTTGCTTATAATATTAATAATTGGGGCATCACATGAATATTTTAGAGAAAGTCTAATGATCAGAACATTTCCTATATGATAGGTGATGGGAATTTCAGTGAAGGATCCTCGATTTTCTTATCAGCTAAGTTGTGCTTTATGATCCTCGAATTGCTTATCAAGATGAGAGATATTGTTGTTAAATTTGAAAGCTCGAACTGATCAAACCCTAATATTGTTGGAGAAGATAATGGAACGATTGCTTCATTAATTAGCTGGAAACGATTTTTTGGCTTTACAAGTTCCCCAAGGCTTTGTAAATTGCAACATTCATTTGAAATGTACCCTTATTAAATATGAGTGCTCCTTATAGGTTAGATTCAATATTCCTCTTGTGTGACAATGGCATATTTGTAGATCCAACCAGTATATGGCACTCCAATCCATTTCTATCACTCAGGTTACAATATCCATCATGCCCAAAGATCCAACTTTTTCAACGACTACAACCCTGGAATCCTAGCCGACCATCACGATCTTTTGAATCTTCCTCCTTTAACGAGGACAATATGCAATTCCAGCTTCCCAACTAATCATCGTTCTTGCAATAGCTTAACGCTGGCCACTTCCCAGATGGAGAGAAGGTGTGACAACAAAATGATTGAAAAACAGAGGTGGAAGGACATGAAAATGCTATTTTCAAGACTGAAATCATTACTTCCAGAAGAATATCTTTGGATATGTTTCTCAGGTGGATGTCTAGGGTTTTCTGTGGCCGATGCACCAGTAGTATTCTTTAGGGTTTTTCCCTTTTTCTATTTTGTTTCAATTTTATGAATGTGAAGCTCCATATTTTTTTGAGCACGGAAAACGTGCAGAGTCAAACCAAGTTCTCGGAGCTGTTAATTACATTGGGCATCTACAGCAAAGTGTCGAAAATGTTTCAAGAGAAAGAGATATATTGAAGGCCAACTTAAATAGAAAAGAACAAATTTCATAAGTGAGTGTGCAATTATCATCAAACGAGAAATTTTGTAGTAAATAACCGTGGCTCCAATGATCGGATGAAGAATTCCCTAGGGTGGAAATAAAACCCATCCATTCTGGTGTTAGGATCTCCCTCAACGTTTTTGAAGATCATATTTTCTACTCCAATCTTCTGCTGGCGCTGGAAGAATGTGGCCTAGAAGTTGTGAATGCTATGTTTCTTCGATTAATAACAAGGTTTTCCATACCATGTATAACAAGGTATTTTCCTATACTCGTGGCAACACAATACTTCATTTTTTTCTTTAGCAGAATCTGAACATACATATATTTTTACGTTGCCACAGGTGTCTGATATTGAAAAATTTAACGTGGAAAACCTCTTGAAAAGATTCGGTATTTGATATCCGATCAAGAGGCCGACTCACTGGCATTTGTTTCTCGAGACGAGTCTATGCCGGCACACAAATGAGCACTAAAAGGTGGACTAAAAGGTTTGACCAGCTTATGCTCAATTATATGTCTGCTATATTTGTGGTAAGCTGAGTGTGAGTTAGATATTAATGAATTGAAGAAGTTCTCTATGGCAAATCGCTTTAACTTTTAAATACAAATGGTTAAATTTTTCTCACCTATGAATTTGGGTTGTCCTTGGTTTTCACTCTAGATGTAGGTTAAGTTGCACGTATGAATTTGTGTTCTCCAAACTAATTAGCAAAATCATTCTCAAATCATTCAGTTTTAGTTTATCAAATTTTTGGGAGCTTAAGTAAAAAAAATTATCATAATTTATTTGTTAAACTAGAAGTGAGGATAGTTATTTTTGGTTGCTATTAGCTAATGAGAATGAAATTTGACTCATCACTATTATTCAATGAAAACCAAGTTGTAGTAATCCATAAAGAGTAAATTTTCAATACTAAGAAATGCCTTTAAATTTAAGACAGCTAACCAACCAAAAAAAATATTAAGACATACTCCAAGCCCAATCATAATTATTTTATCTTTTGTTTAAATTAATATACATTTATTCTACTTTAATAAATATAAATTAATTATTATATTATTTTCATCATCATATAATTGTAAATAAAATTAATCGATTAATTTTATTTTTTATTTAATCTATTTAAGTATAAATTTTAATAATATTATATGCTATAAATATTACACATTATAAATATATTAAAATAAGTTGTATATATTATATTTAAGTTTTATCTATTTTCATATAAATTTTGCATAAATATTTTTTTTTTTCAATATTTTTTATTTTTATTTTTATAAATCAATAGTAATTTTAATATAATTTAAATCAATATTTCTTTTATAATCAATAATAATTATAATATAACTTATATAAATATTTATTTTATAACAAATTAACACTTATAACTAATTAACATTACTGTTATGATATGTATTGCATTTATTTAATTGTTATAAATTTAGTTTATTACATTTAATTTTGTTGTTATAAATTTAGTTTAATAATTCAATTGGTATATCAATTATTATAATTTTCTAAACTAAAATATAAAAATGAATAGAATAAAAATCGATTTCAAATCAGATAGGAATACTAAAAGTATAAAAGGCCGCAAAAATTTGATTGATAAATATTAAGACAAATTGTAATGACATACTAAATCGTAGTGCGTTTAACTGAATTGCAAAGTAGATACAGAAATCAAATCATAGATACAAAACGGTAAGTAATTAGACGCAAATGTGGCTGAATGGTTCCTTAACAATCTGTAAAGGAAGAGAAATTTCCATAGAGAAGTAAACGAGTTACCTATAATTAGATGAAAATGTTATTGCAATCTCTATGCCATTCCTTCTAGGCAATTCCTGAGCAAAAGAAAATCACAAAAGTAGGATCCAACGGACAAGTGGAAGACCCAAATGAAAAATAACGAAACTGTAAAATTTGATATCATTTATCTTAAATGGAAACCCTAAAAAGTCATCGATCCCGACCATCCACGCGTCAGGAGATTAGAATCAATCCTCGGATGGATGACTTGGTAACTGGGCAATGAACACCAGGTGAATTTGTACTCCTTAGTTAATGAAAATAAGGTACTTAAAATACAGCAATACAGGTAACCAAGACATATGAAGATGTACTCAATATTTAAAACCAAATAAAATAACTTGCACCAAATCTAGGATTCATTATAACGACTGACAATATATTTAATGTCGAGTTGTTGAAAACTGCGATGTATATAGTATATAAATATATATTACAGGATTAAATGTAGGGTAAGTGGTAGATCATCTCTATGCTAAGTTGGAGCACCGCAATTCACGATAGTAGGCAAAGACAAAAAATATACTTGAAGGTTATAAAAGTCGTGGAAGAAAAAATAGTAACATGTATAGGAAGAAGGTTGATTTATTTAGTGGACATAAATGTAATAGCGTACTGTGCATTGCATTAAGGTATAATAAAAAATTTAGGATCGTTCTATATACTATGTGTTGGAGTGTGTGCACATGCTGTGAAGGTATGAGGAACTTTGTGTGGACTTATATTATCAATAAAATATGATAGGTTGTTTTAAAGAGTAATTTCATATTGAATACTCAAAAATATATACTACGTTCAAACCTAAATTTAACGTGTGGAGTAATGTTTAGCTGAGTATAGGGAGGTGTGAAAGATTTGGTTTAAGTAAAAAGAGATGCTTAAATTAAAAAATGGTAAGTGGAATTTATATAGTGAAACGACATAAACCTTTAAATTATAAAAGGTAAAATTATATAAATTTAATATATTAATATATTAGTAATAATTTAGTGTAATATATTATTATAATTGTACTTGAATACCTAAATACATATGTGAGAAATGTTTGTGAGAAACGTATGTTAATATACTATCACATGGGTATACATATCAAATAAAAGGTAGTGAGCATAATTAAGTATATTAGAGACATATATACTTATGTAAGTTACATAATAAAGTTTATCATGGAATTGGGTTGAAATTCTAACATGTGGATGCAGTATACGCTGTGAGAAAAAGTATTATAATTCAGAAGTAGTTGATGTATATATATATATTCAACGGTGTAGGAGAATTATCAAGTAAAAGGGAGAGAATAAATGTAATGTGGTAAGAGTTTATGGAAATTTGATTTCCATAAATGAGAAAAAGTGAGGTATGTTAGAATACCATATCCATATTAACTAAAGAGAAGTAATCTTATCTTGAAGGACAGTTGTAATTGAAAATTGAATGTGCTCTTATCCGTAAATCAACATCGCGAAGTAAATAAAATTGTGAGTGTCAGAAATATGTAGGAATGCGATGAATTATAATAGTTGATTTGATATATTACTATAATTAGAAAAAAAATGCAAAATGAGAGGAGTTACAAATGGTATCAGAGCTCATGTTGAAACATTGGGTAAAAATGTGTGCTCACACTATAAAACTTCTGTAGCTATAAAATTTGTTAAAATTTAATTTTCACTAATGTTTAAATTCATGAACGATGAAACAATGCTGAACCATACAGCTACGAACCATGAAAAAAGGGGATGAGCTGTATGGGATCTGGGTGTGGAAAAAAAAATCCAACAGATCCAAATATTCCATTGATGGCTACAATGCATCGAATGAAAAGAAAAGAATTGTAAATTACTCAGAAGAATTATGAGGAAGATGATGTCTCTGGACAACAGTCTAGGAGTAATAAGGAATTTCAGAAGAATTCCAGAAAAAGGTTAATAAAACCTTCCTCCTATAATTGGAAAGGGAGGATTATACCAAAGTTGGTATCAAAAGAAGGTATAAATGTGAAAGGATGAAAACCAGTGACAGTGGGTCACGTATGCCTTTAAAATACTAGATAAAGTTGAGGAAGTTTGTCTTCTACAATTTGAAAAATCAGTAGTACTGAAAGCTAATAATTGCATAATATAGTAACTGCGGTTAACCAGGAAAGACTGATGAGAGGTGTGGAAGGGAAGAGCCACAATTTAAAAAAAAAGAAAACCCTCTCAAAGTTCCAATAATGGAATAATGCAACATAAATTTATACATAACTGCACCTTTTAGACATTTGATCAGTAGGAATATGAACTCTGTGGTCAGACAAAAGAGACTTCAAAAAAAAAAAATTGAATAGAAAATTAGAGATATGCTGGATAAACAACATGTTCTGTTCTGGTTGATGAACCTAGATGTGGTTGAGAAAAAGACAAGAATATTCCAGCAAGTTGGAATTTTATAGAAGATTGGAATATCAGTTTTCCAAAGATTGTGGAAAGGTAACCAAGTGTAATGAACTTTGGTTAGAGTTAAAAGTTCCATTATTGATTTCTATGTGTTAGAACTAGGAATAAATTAAGTAGGATAATAATAAGTACTACCAAATTGTTAAAATAAATCACTACAGGTTATATGTAGTGATAGAAAAACAAGTGATATTAAAAAAAAATGCCAGCTAGAAAAGGGTGGCAAATTATAGGTTATGGAAAGAAGATAGTAAACTAAAATATAAATTGGTAGAAGAATTTCTCGTCAACAACAAGAGTAAGGAGATAGTTATGAATGAACGTCCAAATAAATTCCCAAAATAGGGAAGTTGAGTAGTAAATGAAAATTAAACCATGAGTTACATCAAGATTGGTGAGAGTTAAAACTGAAGAAATAACAAGTACTGAATAGAAACCTATGTAAGACCGAGAAGATCCCTGCTGGGAGTAACGATCATGTTGGTCAAAAGGAAAGATGGAACTTCCAAAGTAAGCATAGATTGCCGAAAAAACTAAACAAAGAACAAGATACAAATTTTTTTTTTTGAATTTGGAATCCTATAGGATAATTGGTCCTGTTTTATCCGTCAAGTAAATCATAACGTAAAAAAAAATAAAAATTATTTCATATGCAAAATTATACTGAGTTAGTGTTAAGGTTTTTGCTCAAATGCATGTTTCAGGTAAAGTGAGAAGGGGTTTTGATTCAGAACACCTAAAATTGAAGTAAAAATTCTTCATAAATAAGAAAAAGGAGATTTGGAATGTTCTGAAAAAGGAATGTCCCTAAAATTGTAAATAACATTCAAGTAATAAAAATTTTTGGCTGTGAATAAGGCGACATGTGAAATGAAAAAAATAGTAAAGTAGGAAATTACCTCCGAGTAAATTGCAAAATACTGAAAGATTGATAGATAATTACAATAAGAAATAACTGATAATTTAAAAAATAGAGGATACATTAATAATGTTACCTCAGGATATCATAAATGGTGGAAAATTTACCAAAAGATGTCCTTAGTTCAGACATACTAATAACTCAAATTGAGTTCAATATTTAAAACAAGATATGTGTGAACTGATAGGAAGAAAGGGTAATGAAAACCCTATGTGGAAGGGTTGTTAAGAGACAATGAAACCTAGTTATCTCATAAAAATCTAGATCCTATATAGGAATAGGAAGTTGATTGAGTAAATAAACGGGAAAAAAAAGGGTTGACCTAGCAATGGGTTGATTTATAAACTGATGTTAATAAAAAAATCGGTCAATGAGTGTAAGACCGAAACTTTAAAATGATATGAAATTCTAAGATGTAAGGTAATAACTGATATACTTGATGAAGTGGAAAGTAGGAATTGAATTATAGATCTTATTATTGAGCGTGGTTATTACTATTTGATTTGATTATTTGATAAAAGAAATTAGTGAGAAGGTACTTGATGTATAGGTATGAACTGGGAAAAGGTAAACAAAACCTATGCATATAATAAAGTTGGTTTTCTAAATTTATAAAATTCTAATGAAAAGATAATTGTTTTTTTTTAGCGAGATGTGTAACAGTAATTGTACACTCCGATTAAAGGAGTCAAAGGTGAAAATACATGCATAGAAATCATCAAGAAAGTCAAATTAGACCATGTTGACATGAGGAGGAAGTCTCGCTGAAAAACATAGAATGATAAGTAGTTGTACTGCACTATACTACTATGAAACCTGAAAGGGTTTGCTAACCAGTGAATTTACTGAAATTATTACAGTTTAGAATGTTGTTGTGATTATTTTAATCAAAATAAATATATGATACTACACATATAAATTGATATGAACCGTGGATAGACAAGAATAAGAATTATTCCATATATACTTCTTATAATGCAGCATGAAGAAGATCAAACTCTAAATTGTAACAAGGAGTAGAGGAAAAGCAAAGGAAGGTGCTTGTGCTATGAAGACACAGATGGGAGTCAAGAGAAAAGATGAAGGAGGAATATTCATCCCAAGTTGAGCAATCAACATTGAAATTTGTAACACCGAGGACGATGTTCAGTTTTAAGGGGGGAATATGTAATGTCCCTAAATTACTATTTTCTAAAATAGGCATTCAAATACTTTATGGGTCAAAGTGGACCCCAAATAACATAATGACGGTGGATATAGTTTAAGTTAATAAAATAAAATAGAAATTAATGTGCAATGACTAGATTGAGATTTGAGATCTGGAAACCCAATCCATGAGGATGGATAAGGTTGTAAGACTTTACCAGACTTCCATAAATCCTTGGAAGGAATAAAGTAAGATACTAAAATTATATTTGGAGATAAATATCTAAATACCCCAATAAAGAGGAAATTATTGGGAAGAGGTGGAATAAAGCTGGAAAGAAGAAAAGCTAGCTTTAAAAGTACCTTTGTGGAAAAAACAAAGGGAAAGCCTAGGAAAACAAGAATACAACATCCTGAATTAACTGGATACAATTAAGGGAAATAGGTTGGGGAAAGCAAGCTTATATAAGCAGATTCTGAAAAGATGAGAGGTTTTCTATCACTGGAGAAAAAAGATCTCTACTTAGTGGTGAACTATGGAAAAAGAGCTCTACTGTTGGGAGGCAACTAGTCGAACCTAAGTGGTATGCACATTTAAGTTGGAATATCTTTTGATTTAAATTTAAGTGCTGTGATGAATTATTGAAACCGGTAAAGTAGCTATGTTAATATGTCAATTTTGAGTTTAAATCTATGTTAGAGGGTTGAAAATTATGAGCATAGTTATCTTTTGGCTGGTCTGTATGTTTAACATAAATTACTATGGAAACTATAGAAAAATCTGTATTCATGTACAAACATGCTCTGTAAGGACCAACTCTCATAATGTCTACAACCCAGTAATGGGTTTAGATCTGAGGTTAAATACCTCATAGGAAATGGACTATTATGTAAATAGTTGTTTTGATTATTATATGAAAAAACTATATAGTTTATCTAAAAAAATAAGTTCTAAACAAAAAATGAAATGCAAAAATGAAATAAATAGATAATTCTATCTGAAGGTATACAATACTATACGATTAGCTATTCTACCTCACCTAGTGAAAAATAAGTTGGTACTGAAATTATTAAAGACATTAAGGTATTTAAATCTGTATTATTATGCTAAAACACATAAATTTAAAATAGTTTCAGAAAGAGAAGCATTCTCATCTTGTAAGTACACACAAGTATAGATACATAGTAGAGTGAATAACATTTAGATACTGTAATGTTTTTGAATCAAATAAATCTTTATCTCAGAAATATTAGATGAGAATGGACATATTAAAAAGTTCGAGATGTATGTAGATAATTGTTCTGTAGTGACGATAGTTTCTATACCGAAATATCTGACATAGAAATTATAAAAATACTAGTATGCAATTCAAACATGTAAGTTTCATTTAGTACCTAAATAATTTTATTTTAAATATTTAGGTTAAGGAAAAATACAATAACGCAGATTCTATTATGAAAAACAAAGTAATATATGTCACAGTGAAGTATATATATTATAGACTTCCATGGTTATATATAGAAAATTCATAAGTTTATTCAAAATTTCCTTTGAATATTGCATGTAATGTATAAAAGAAATAAATCCTAAATTATATGTAACTATAAGTGAAATATGTAAGTAGATTTTATTAGACCGAATTATGAGCATTAGTAGGGAAGGGAAGAATTCTCTATTAAAGTAATCGAATAATGTTATAAGTTTAGTCCATGGGTTACAAACCCATCATCATTCAGTGTAACACTACAAGTTTCGAAAATATAATCCTAAGAAAAATAGTGACATAGAGGGATTTATGTTCTGCTATAAGAGACTACATCTGGTATGTGAAAATATGATGCAAAGTCTGCACAGTAGAGTAATCATAAAGAACTGGACCAACCTATATAACCAAAGTTCTGGTATTAAAAACTAGTAGTGATATTAATGCAGGTCAAGCCTTGCCAAGAAAAGCTATAGGTTAGTGAAACCATACCTGCAAGGAAAATTAAGAGTAAGTTATGAAATTGTATAGCTGAAAGAAATCCTAAGAATTAAGTGGAGAATTTAAATGCAAGGAAACGAAATTAAATACCTTGGCAAGTTCCAGCTATATTTAGATGTGTATAGGAAATGGAGATAGAGTTAATGATCCAGGTCGATTAAACAGGTACAAGTACAAATGGCTTGAGTATAAGGCTCAAAAATCAAAGTGTTCGAAAATCCCTCAAACTAGGTTCATGTTGTAGATCTTGACTTTATGATTCCAACAACGCAAATGGCACTCAATTCCGAGTCCATATGAAGAAGTTAGGAGCAGTCAACGTTCTAGAGTTGACTTGGTGATGTGGCAGCTTAAGGAGGCAACAATTTTACTGGAACCCGACCACCGGATTCAGGCCAACCTCGCTGGATTTCAGGTGAATTTGTGGGATATTTAAAGCGTCTCCTTCGATCCAATTTTGAAAATTCGAAAACAACCTCTTTATTTTAAAATAAAAATAAAATAAAAAAATATATTGAAGGCAGGAGGCCATGTGAACCTATGGGATTACACCGATCCCAAGTGCATGAACATAGGACGACGGCTATGACCCCACCATACCCACCGCCATTGTAACAACATAATGTATGCATATAAGGGTGGAGCGGGGCTGTCAAATCCACCGCCCCAACCCACTCTTGACACCACACTCAAAGAGCCGACAAGGGGATGTGGGGTGGGCCGCCCAATGCGGGCCCGGTCCCCCCAACCAACATAATTTAAATGCGGTTGGGTTCCAAATAAAACTGTGCGAGTATTTTAAAAGGATTCTGACCTTTGATTGGAGGGGGCAAGGTTTGACCACTTGACCTCCTCCCTCATATTTGGGACTTTAACCAATCCACCTAACAGACTTTCATTGGAAAATCCGTCAACTCTTTACTATATGAACCTTCATTTTGTAGTGCATCACAAGCCATGGAGGAGAAGAGAGCATGCACGCAGATTGAGGTTTTTATATTTTTTATTGCAGGTCATGTGGAACCATGAGCCACAGAAGAGGTAGGTGGAACCTTGATTGAGGCCAACATTCAGGAGGGCGAAATTTTGACTTTGTCCAAATGGGACAAATTGTATGTCGTTCCTGCACTACTCGATGCCACGAGTCTGATGGCATGCTCCATCTCTTCTTTTGATTTTTTTTATTTTTCATCCACTTTTAGAAGTTGGTTATGTAGGTGTCAGATTTCCACAAGTGAGCAATCGTTTTCACCTTTTTCGATGTCACAAGATTGATGGTGTTTTCAGATTCAACGGCAGAGTAGCTCAACCTTCAGCAAATGGCAGCATGAGGTATATGATGTGGATTCCATGTGCTTCTTCATTTATTTATCTTTGAGATGCATTATGTCTTGCAGATCCCAGTTGATACATGAGTCATGGGATCTTGCCTTGTGTTGTTATTGATGTATTTTCAGCTACGGATTTATGTCGTGTATGAGATCCCTTTTATGCCATATTAGGAGGACGCTCAATTTCATATGTGTATTTTTTAGATCCCTTGTTTTCTAGGATTGGCGGGATACTCTTATTTATTACATGTCAGCTAGGGTCATACTGATAGGAGTCTTTCTTTATGTATGAGAGTTCCGCAATGGGAACATCTCTTAAAGAAGTCAAGCCACTCCTGTGCGAGGGAAATTTTTCCTTGTATGTTATAGGGAAACACCTCCATGTACATATTCTTCTTACAACACATAATGCAGCAACATACACCACCTTGACACCGAGGCCCGGAGATGTAGTCCCTCCTGGACGAACTCCATTATCAAATGACATGTTCTTAGGATTGTTGATCTTGTTCATTTATGTTCCTCTTATTTACAAATACAATTATTCATTTCATTTCATTAACTTATTAATTAAATGCAATTCTAATTATCAACCAAAGTAAAAGGTATTGATTAAGGGTATCAAGATTTTACCTTGGATCAAGTGGTATCAAAGCAGGTCTTCTTGTTGATTGGATTGCAGGCGTGAACATTGAATGTTTGCTAAGTTGAGCCATGGAGACTATCAAGGACATGTACGAAACCATGCTTAGGGTGTCCGAGAAAGCGAACATGTTGTACGAGGCTTATGAAAAACAAGCAATAGAGAATGAAGAAATGAAGACCCTCCTACACAAAGAGAAGGAGGAAAAACAACAGTTGCAGCTTCAGTTGCAAGCCACAACAGAAACATGGGAATATTGGAAGCACGACAATGAAATTCTACAAGCAGATCATGATGCCTTGAAGGTGTTCCTACATGAAGAGAAGGAGGAGAAGTAGCAATTGCAGCTTCAGTTGCAAGCCATGACAGAGGCATGGGAAGATTTGAAATCCAACAATGAAACTCTTCAGAGAGATTATGATGCCTTAAAAGCATTCCTACAGAAAGAGAAAGAGGAGACGCAACAGTTTCAGCTTCAGCTACAAGCCGTGTCAGAGGCATTGACGAAATTGAAGCGTAAAGAGGGCTTACACCAGCTTTCTTCATCTATTTTGCAATCAACACCTATGGTAAACAGTGTTGATTTTGCTTCAGTTTCTTCACATGATATAATTTCGGTTGGAAGTGTGGAGATACCCATCGTAGGTACCGGCATGAGACTCCTCACCAAAATGGGGTACAGAGGAGGACTTGACATTCGTGGCCAAGGCATAACCAAACGATTGGAGGTTGTGCAGAGACCTCGTTATGCAGGTTTGGGGTACACTAATGAAGGATGTTCAAAGGACATCATAGGAAAATAGATAATGATGAACTCTCCAAGGAAGAGGAATGATGGGGACACTTCGCCATCATTCCATGGTAGTGCATGTTGCAGTGAAGGAACTGAGGTGAGCTACCATCATCATGATTGCACCAGCGACCACCCTAGAAGGTATACTAAGTATCATTATTCCAGAGTGAATTTTAATTATAAGAATGTTGATAACCACAGTTATAAAATATGGCATCGTAAAAATTGTTTATTTTGTGGTTTAAATAACCATGTGATTTTTGAGTGCTCGAAGAGGATGGCAGCACAAAGGAGGAAGAGGCATGAAAAGCCTTCTCCCCAACTGGAAAAGAAATCAGTTAAGCAGGTTTGGAGGAAAAAGAACATTTGCACCCATTGCGACCGAAGTGGCCACCAAAGAGCCACATGTTGGAGACTTCATCCAGAGCAGCACCTTAAAGACAAAGTGCTCGTGCATACACCAGTCAAAAGAGTTGATCGACAAGCAAGTTCACCACAGGGAAATGATCCACTCATTTTAATAAATGACAAGTGGTTCTTCTAGATTGTTTTTTTTCTAGAGATGTAAAGCTTGTCATGGACATATTTGTAAATAATTTTTCGCATTTTTATTATGGAAGTGATGATGTGTTTCCATCACTCGTTTAAGTGACCATGATTTTTTTTGGCCTTGTTCTATAAGTTGTGTGTTGGACCTCTTTCATGTAAAAGTGATTATGTGATGCCATCACTTAGAGATGCGACAATTATGTTTTGGTCATGTTCTATGAGTCATAGGATGCATTTATTTCATGTAAAAGTGATGAGGAGTTTTTCCATCACTTATAAATGCGACAATGAGGTATGGTCTTGTAATTTTGCTGAGGTATGACTTCCATTTTGTTGTAAGCTTGACCACTGAGTACATGTTATAAACTCGTGGCAAGTAAGGAAATATTTGGGTCATTGTTGGTCGCATTGAGAATGTAATGTTCGTTGCAGCTTTAGGCAAATGTTGGCATTCTGATTCCGAAGGATGGAAGTGAAGGAGTCTTCGAGGGATGTGTCTTCTCAGACTTGTGTTGCAACAAGTTGCAGGTGTTGGATTTGCATCTTGATTCCGAAATACGACAGATAAAGGAATCTTAAAGAGATGTGCCTTTCACACATTTGTGCCATAACAGTTGTAGGTGTTGGCTTTGCATATTGATTTCGAAGTACGTGAGGTGAAGGAGTCTTCAAGGGATGTGCCTTTTCAGACATTTCCATTTCCATAGTTGCAGGTGTTAGCTTTGCATCTTGATTCCAAAGTATGTAAGGTAAAGGAATCTTCAAGGGATGTGTCTTTCACACATTTACATCATAGCAGTTTTAGGTGTTGGCTTTGCATCTTGACTCCGAAGTACGAGAGGTGAAGGAGTCTTCAAGGGATGTGCCTTTTCAGACATCACATTGCACCAGTTGTAGATGATGGCTTTGCATCTTGATTCCGAAGTATGAGAGGTGAAGGAGTCTTCAAGGGATGTGCCTTTTCAGACATTGCATTGTAGTAATTGTAGATGATGGCTTTGCATCTTGATTCCGAAGTATGCCAGGTGAAGGACTCAAATGGGGATGTGCCTTTCAATGAAATTTGCAGACAGTTGATGATAGGTAAAGCTTGATGCTTTTGGAGGACCAAAAGCTCCTCAGTGGGTAGGAATGATCCACGTGGATTAAACAGGTACAAGTACAAATGGCTTGAGTACAAGGCTTAAAAATAAAAAGTGTTCGAAAATCTCTTGAACTAGGTTCATGTTGTATATCTCGTCTTTCTGATTCTAACGACGCAAATGACACTCAATTTCGAGTCCATATGAAGAATTTAGCAGTAGTCAAAGTTCGAGAGTTGACTTGGTGATGTGGTAGCTTAAGAAGGCAACAATTTTGCTGGAACCCGACCACTGGATTCAGACCAACCTGGCTAGATTTTGGGCGAATTTGTGGGATATTTAAAGTGTCTCCTTCGGTCAAATTTCGAAAATTTGAAAGTAGCTACTTTGTTTTAAAATAACAATAACATAAAAAAATATGTATATTAAAGGTAGGGGGGACATGACCCCTGCCCTGCCTTACGGATCCCAAGTGCATGAACATAGGCCGCCGACTCAAACCCCGCTGGACCCACCGCCATTATAACAACATAATGTATGCATATAAGGGTGGGGCGGGGAGGTCAACTCCGCTGCCCCAACCCACTCCTAACACCACACCAAAGAACCGACAGGGATGTCAGTATGTCGCTTCTAACATGGCCCGACGCCCCCAAAACCAACGTAATTTAATGCGGTGGGGTTTCAACAAACTACGCGGGTATTTTAAAAAATATTTCTACCTTTTATTGGAGGGGTTTGACCACTGACCTCCCTCCATCATATTGGGACTTTAACCAATCCACCTTAATAGACTTTCAAAAATCCACAACTTTTGCTATATGAACCTTCATTTGCAGAGGTAATGCAGTGCCATGGAGAGTGAGACATGCACACAGCCTCGGTTGCTTTATTTTTTATTGTAGGTCAACCATGAGCGAGAAGAGGCAGCAGTAACCCTATTGAGGTCAAATTTCGTGAGGGCAAATTTACCATCCAAATGACAATCTTTTATACTATTTCTCAGACTACTCGACGTTTGCAGTCCGATGGCATGCTCAATTTCTTCATCTGAGTTTTCAAATTTTCAGCCACTTTTGGAAGTGGGTTATGCAGTTGTCATATTTCCACAAGTGAGCAGTCATTTTCACATTTTTCGACACCACAAGATTGATGGTGTTGTCAGATTCAGCCGCAAAGCATCTCAGCCTTTAGTAAATGGCAGCATGAGGTATATGATGTGGATTCCATGTAATTCTTCATTTATTTCTCTTTGATATGCATTATGTATTGCAGATCCTGGTTGATACATGAGTCGTGGGATCTTGCCTTGTGTTTTTATTGATGTATTTTTAGCTGTGGATTTGTGTCATGTAAGAGATCCCTTTTATGCCACATTAGAGGGACGCTCAATTTCATATGTGTATTGTTGAGTTCCCTTGTTTTCTAGGATTGGCGGGGTACTCTTATTTATTACATGTCAGCTATGGTCATACTGATAGGAGTCTTTCTTTATGTATGAGAGTTCCGCAGTGGGAACATCTCTTAAAGAAGTCAATCCACTCCTGCGTGAGGGAAATTTTTCCTTGTATGTCATAGGGAAACACCTCCATGTACACCTTCTTCTTACAACACATAATATAGCGGCCTACACCATCTTTACACCAAGGCCCGGAGATGTAGTCCCTCCTGGAGGAACTCCGTTATCAAACAACGTGTTCTTATGATTGCTGATCTTGTTCATTTATGTTCATCTTATTTACAACTACAATTGTTCATTTCAGTTCATTAACGTCTTAATTAAATGCAATTCTAATTATCAGTTGAAGTAAAAGGTCTTGGTTAAGGGTATCAAGATTTTATCCTGGATCAGTTAAATACCTATCTAGTTACTAGGAAAAGGTAATGAATATCATTGAAATTGTTATGGAAAAAAGGAATTTTAAATTACCAATTAAATCCAACAGGAAATTCAAATCGAAAGAGTTGACTGTGAATCCAAAATGCAGTAGGAAGTCACGTATTTTTCTTACCTGTAGATAGAAAAATGAAAAATTAGAGATACGAAAATATATGATAATGAAAAATAAAAATATGAAATAAGAAATAGAGTTACAATTACCTGACGGGAATAAAATCTATGCTATAACTGTAACCAACGAAGAACAAGGAAATTGAAATTAATATTACATATCGAGTCATTAAATATAATGGTCAAGATATTTCAAAATGAAATTCCATATACTGTCAGAAGAATAAGTGGCAAGAAGACGTGACACCTTAACGAAAGTAGCCACCAGTATGATAAGCAAAGAAAAATGACTATGTTATCCTTCCAACCGAGGAAAAGAAGCCCAAGAGCCTAAAGGAAAGGTGTAAGTAACAAAAAGAGGAACATAATAAAGCTGTAGAGATTTTTATGAGGAACATAATTTAGCTCTTAAATTCTTGATCTCAAATACGGAAGAGTATTTATCCCAAGAGGTATTTCAAGACAATATTATAAAATTTATAATATAAATTTATAATTTGACAGTAACCAGTGAGGACCTCATGAGACACGAGATCATGTTAATTAAACGAATCTGTCTCCGGAAAAATCATGAAAATGCATATCAAATTTATTAATGTTGAATGCATAATAGAGGCCTATTAGACTCTGGTCAAATTTATTATGGCCTTGAATGCCATTCTGTGGGAGCTTACCGAGAGTTGGGTTGCCATGAAATGGATGGATATGGCAGAGGCCTACTGAATAACTTGTTATGGGAAGCAAATATTTGTCCTGCTCGGAAAAAACCTCTACATGTTGCATAAAATGCTATCAGTATTATACAAGGAAATAAATCCCAACCAAATAAAAGGATAAGGCTTTCGGAACCAAATGGAAAAAATTGTAAAATGGGGAAAGTCTAGAAACGTTGGAATAAATAAAACAAAGAATTATAAACAAATTTGGTGGTCATTTATATGGGACTAATTTATAAAAATGAATAGAATAAGAAGCCATTTCAGATCATATAGGAATACGAAAAGTATAATAGGCCACAAAAATCTGATTGATAAATATTAAGACACACTGTAATGAAATACTAAATCGTAATGAATCTAACTAAATTGTAGAGAAGATACAGAAATCAAATCACAGATGCAAAATGGTAAGTAACTAGACGCAAACGTGGCTGAATGGTTCCTTAACAATCTATAAACGAAGGGAAATTTCCATAGGGAAGTAAACAAGTTACTTGTAATTGGATGAAAACGTTAGTGCAGTCTCTATGCTATTCCTTCTTGGCAATTCCTGAGAAAAATAAAATCACAGAAGTAGGATCCAACGGACAAGCAGAAGACCCAAATGAAAAATGACAAAACCCTAAAATTTGATATTATTTATGTCAAATGGAAAGCCTAAACAGTCATCGATCCCGACCTTCCACGCATCGGAAGGTTAGAATCAATCCTCGGATGGATGAGTTGGTAACTGGGCGATGAACGCCAAGTGAATTGGTACTCCTTAGTTAATGAAAATAAGGTACCTAAAATACAAAGATCCTGATAACCAAGATATACGAAGATGTACTCAATCTTTAAAACCAAATAAAAGAACCTGCACCAAATCTAGGATTCACTATAACGATTGACAATATATTTAATGCGGAGTTGTTGAAAACTGCGATGTATAATATACATATATACATACATATATATATATATATATATATATATTATAGGATTAAATGTAGGATAAGCAGTAGATCATCTCTATGCTAAGTTGGAGCACCACAATTCACGGTGGTAGGAAAAGAAAAAAAATGTACTTGATGGTTATAAAATTTGTGGAAGAAAAACCTGTAATACGTATAGGAATAAGGTTGATTTATTTAGTGGACATAAATGTAATAGCGTATTGTGCATTGCGTTAAGGTATAATCGAAAATTTAGGATCGTTCTTTATACTATTTGTTGGAGTGTGTGTAGATGCCATGAAGGTATGAGGAACTTTGTGTGGACTTATATTATCAATAAAATATGATAGGTTGTATTAAAGAGTAATTTCATATTGAATACTCAAACATATAATGACTTTCAAACCTAAAGTAAATGTGTCGAGTAATGTTTAGTTGAGTATAGGGAAGTGTGAAAGATTTGGATTAAGTCAAAAGATATGCTTAAATTCAAAAATGGTAAGTGGAATTTATATAGTGAAACCACATAAAACTTTAAATTATAAAAGGGAAAATTATAGAAATTTATTATATCAATATATTACTAATAATCTAGTGTAATATATTATTATAACTGTACTTGAATAACTAAAGACACATGTGAGAAACGTATGTTAATATCCTTATTACATGTGTATATGTATCAAGTAAAAGGTAGTGAGCATAATTAAGTATATGGAGGATATATATACTTATGTAAGTTACATAATAAAATTATCATGGAATTGGGTTGAAATTGTAACATGTGGATGTAGTATACACTGTGAGAACAAGTATTATAATTCAGAAGTAGTTTATGTAAATATATATTCAATGGTGTAGGAGAATTATCATGTAAAGGGGAGAGAATAAATGTAAAGTGGTAAGAGTTCATGGAAACCTGATTTCCATAAATGAGAAATAGTGAGCTATGTTAGAATACCATATCCATATTAACTAAAGATAAGTAATCTTATGTTGGAGGACAATTGTAATTGAAAATTGAATGTGCTCTTATCCGTAAAGCAACATCTTGAAGTAAATAAAGTTGTGAGTGTCAGAAATACATCGGAATGCGAAAAATTATAATAGTCGATTTGATATATTACTATAATTAGATTTTTTTTTTTTTTGCGAAATGAGAGGTGTTACAAATGGTATCAGTTCTCATGTTGAAACACTGGGCAAAAATGTGTGCTCACACTATAAAAATTCTGTTGCTAAAAAATTTGTTAAAATTTTATTTTCACTAATGTTTAAATTCATGAACGATGAAACAGTGCTGAACCATACAACTGCAAACCATGAAAAAAGGGGATGAGATGTATGGGATCTAGGTGTGGAAAAAAAATCTAACAGATCCAAATATTCCATTGATGGCTATAATTGTTCCAATGAAAAAAAAAGAATTGTAAATTACTCAGAAGAATTCTGAGGAAGATGATGTCTCTAGACAACAGTCTAGGAGTAATAAGGATTTTTAGAAGAATTATGAAAAAAAGTTAATAAAACATTCCTCCTATGATGGGAAAGGGAGGATTATACCAAAGTTGGTATCGAAAGAAGGTATAAATGTAAAATTATGAAAACCAATGAAAGTGGGTCACGTATGCCATTAAACTACTAGATAAAGTTGAGGAAGTTTGTCTTCTGCAATTTGAAAAATCAGTAGTATTGAAAGCTAATAATTGCAGAATATAGTAACTACTATTAACCAGGAAAGACGGATGAGAGGTGTGGAAGGGAAGAGCCACAATTTAAAAAAAGAAAATCCTCTCAAAGTTCCAGGAATGGAATAATGAAACATAAAGTTATACATAACTGCACCTTTTAGACATTTGATCTGTAGGAATATGAACTCCATGGTCAGACAAAAGAGACTTGAAAAAATAAAATTGAAAATAAAATTACAGATATGCATGATGAACAAAATTTTTTGTTGTAGTTGATGAACCTCGATGTGGTTGAGCAAAATACAGGAATATTCTATCAAGATGGAATTTTATACAATATGTAGTGATTGTAAAAACAAGTGATATCAAAAAAATT
The DNA here is from genome assembly GCA_034641835.2 of Pinus albicaulis. Lineage (NCBI taxonomy): Eukaryota > Viridiplantae > Streptophyta > Pinopsida > Pinales > Pinaceae > Pinus > Pinus albicaulis. The sequence continues at coordinate 447,218,620 of CM076570.1, forward strand.
GTTAAAATAAATCACTACAGGGTATATGTAGTGATGGAAAAACAAGTGATATTAAAAGAAAAAAAGCCAGCTAGAAAAGGGCGGAAAATTATATGCTATGAAATGAAGATAAAAAACTAAAATATAAATTGGTAGAAGAATTTCCAATCAACAGTAAGAGTAAAGAGATAGTTCTGGATGAATTTCCAGATAAATTCCCAAAATAGGGAAGTTGAGTATTACACGAAAATTAAACCATGAGTTACATCAAGATTGGTGGTTAAAACTGAAGCAATAACAAGTACTGAATAGCAACCTATGTAAGACAAAGTAGATCCCTGCTAGGAGTACCAGTCATGTTGGTCCAAAGGAAAGATGGAAACTCCAAAGTAAGCATAGATTGCTGAAAAAACTAAACAAAGAACAAGATACAAAAACAAAATTTGGAATTTTGAATCCTACATGATGATTGGTCCTGTTTTATCCATCAAGTAAATCATAATGTAACAAAAAAAAAAAATTCTTTCATAAGCAGAATTATATTGAGTTAGTGTTAAGGTTTCTGCTAAATGCATGTTTTAGGTAAAGTGAGAAGGGGTTTTGATTCAGAACAAATAAAATTGAATTAAAAATTCTTCATAAATAAGAAAAAGGAGATTTGGAATGTTCTTAAAGAGGAATGTCCCTAAAACTGTAAATAACATTCAAGTAATAAAAAGTTCTGGCTCTGAATAAGTGTGACAAGTGAAATGAATGCAACAGTAAAGTAGGAAATTACCTCCTAGTAAACTACAAAATAATGAAATATTGATAGATAATTACAATGAGAAAGAATTGATAATTGCGAAAATAGAGGATACATCAATAATGTTACCTTAGGATAGCATAAATGGTGGCAAATTTACAAAAATATGTCCTTAGTTTGGACATACTAATAACTCAAATTGAGTTCAAGATTTAAAACAAGACATGTTTGGATTGATAGGAAGAAAGGGTAATGAAAAAACCTCTGTGGAAGGGCTTTTAAGAGATAATGAAACCTAGTTATCCGACAAAAATCTAGATCCTTTATAGGAATATGAAGTTGATTGAGTAAAGAAACGGAAAAAAAAGGTTGACCTAACAATGGGTTGATTTAGAAACTGATGTTAATAAAAAAATCGGTCAATGAGTGTAAGACCGAAACTGTAAACTCATATAAAATTCTAAGATGTAAGGTAATATATGATATACTTGATGAAGTGAAAATTGCGAATTGAATTATAGACCTTATTATTGTGCCTAGTTATTACTATTTGAATTGATTGTTTGATAAAATAAATCAATGAGAAGGTACTTGATGTATAAGTATGAACTGGGAAAAGGTAAACAAAACCTCTGCATATAATAAAGCTGGTTTTCTAAATTCATGAAATTCTAATGAAAAGATAATTGTTTTTTTTAGCAAGATGTGTAACAGGAATTGTGCACTCCGATTAAAGGAGTCAAAGGTGAAAATACATGCATAGAAATCATCAAGAAAGTCAAATTAGACCATGTTGACATGAGGAGGAAGTCTCGCCAAAAAACATAGAATGATAAGTAGTTGTACTGCACTATACTACTATGAAACCTGAAAGGTTTTTTTAACTAGTGAATTTATTTGAATTATTACAGTTCACAATGTTGTGATTATGTTAATCAAAATACATATATGATACTACTCATATAAATTGATATGAACTGTGGATAGACAAAAACAAGAATTCTTTCAGATATACTTCTTATAATGCAGCATGAAGAAGATCAAACTCCAAAGTGTATCAAGGAGTAGAGGAAAAGTAGAGGAAGGTGTTTGTGCTCTGAAGACATTGATGGGAGCTAGGAGAAAATATGAAGGAGGAATATTCATCCTGAGTTGAGCAATCAACATTGAAATTTGTAACACCGAAGACGGTGTTCAGTTTTACGGGGGGAATATGTAATATCCCTAAATTGTTGTTTTCTAAAATAGGCAGTCAAAGAATTTATGGGTCAAAGTGGACCCCAAAGAACATATTGATGGTGGATATAGGTTAAGTTAATAAAATAAAATAGAAATTAATGTGCAATGACTAGATTGAGATTTGAGATCTGGAAACCCAATCCATGAGGAGGGATAAGGTTGTAAGGCTTTCCCAGACTTCCAAAAATCCTTGGAAGGAATAAATTAAGATACTAAAATTAGATTTGGAGATAAATATCTAAATACCCCAATAAAGAGGAAATTATTGGGAAGAGGTGGAATAAAGCGAGAAAGCAGAAAATATAGATTTAAAAGTAGCCTTGTGGAAGAAACAAAGGGAAAGCCTAGGCAAATAGGAATACAACATCCTGAATTAACTAGACGCAGTTAACGGAAACAGGCTCGGGAAAACAAGCTTATATAAGCAGATTCCAAATAGACAAGAGGTTGTCTATCACTGGAGAAAATGAAATGAAAAAATGAAATAAATAGATAATTCTTTATGAAGGTATACAATATTGTATGATTACATATTTTTTCTCAGCTAGGGAAAAATGAGTCGGTACTGAAATTATTAAAGACATGAAGGTATTTAAATCTGTATTATTATGCTAAAACACATAAATTTAAAATAGTTTCGGAAAGAGAAGACATTCTCATCTTGTAAGTACACAGAAATATAGATACATAGAAGAGTGAAGACAATTTAGATATTGTAATTTTTTCGAATCAAATAAATATTTATCTTAGAAATATTAGATGAGAATGGACATATTGACAAGTTCTAGATATATGCAGATAATTGTTCTGTAGTGAAGATAGTTTCTATACCGAAAAATCTGACATAGAAATTATAAAAATACTAGTACGGAATTCAAACATGTAAGTTTCATCTAGTACCTCAATAATTTTATTTTAAATGTTTAGGTTCAGGAACAATACAGTGACGCAGATTCTATTATGAAAAACATAGTAATATATGTCACATTGAAGTATATATATTATAGACTGCCATGGTTATATATAGAAAATTCATAAGTTTATTCAAAAGTTCCTTTGATTATTGCATTTAATGTATAAAAGAAATAAATCCTAAATTACATGTAAGTATAAGTGAAATATGTAAGCAGATTTCATTAGACTTAATTATGAGCATTAGTAGGGATGGGAAGAATTCTCTATTAAAGTAATCAAATAATGTTATGGATTCAATCCATGGGTTACAAACCCATCATCATTCTATGTAACACTACAAGTTTCGAAAATATAATCCTACGAAAAACAGTGACATAGAGGGATTTATGTTCCACTATAAGAGACCGCATCTGGTATGTGAAAATCTGATGCAAATTCCACAAAGTAGAGTAATCATAAAGAACTAGACCAACTTGTATAACCAGAGTTTTGGTATTAAAAACCAGTAGTGAGATTAATGCAGTTCAAGCCTTGGCAAAAAAGCTATAGGTTAGCGAAACCATACCTGCAAGGAAAATTAAGAGTAAGTTATGAAATTGTATAACTGAAAGAAATCCTAAGAATTAAGTGGAGAATTTAAATGCGAGCAAATGAAATTAAATACCTTGGAAAGTTTCGGCTAAATTTAGATGTGTATAGGAAATGGACATAGAGTTAAACACCTATCTAGTTACTAGGAAAATTTAATGAGTATCGTTGAAATTATTATGGCAAAAGGGATTTTTAAATTACCAATTAAATCCAACATGAAACTCAAATCAAAAGAGTTTACTGTGAATCCAAACTGCAATAGGAAGTGACGTATTTTTCTTACCTGTAGATAGAAAAACGAAAAATTAGAGATACGAAAATATATGATAATGAAAAATAAAAATATGAAATAAGAAATAGAGTTACAATTACCTGACAGGAATAATATCCATGCTATAACTATAACGAATGAAGAACAAGGAAATTGAAATTAATATTACATATCGAGTCATTGAATATAGTGGTCAAGATAATGTAAAATGAAATTTTGTATACTATCAAAAGAATAAGTGGGAAGAAGTCGTGACATCTTAACGAAAGTAGCCATCAGTATGATAAGAAAAAAAAAATTACTATGCTATCCTTCCAACCAAGGAAATAAAGCCCAAGAGCCCAAAGGAAGGGTGTAAGTAATGGAAAGAGGAACATAATAAAGATGTAGATATTTTTATGAGGAACATAAGTTAACTCTTAAATTCTTGATCTCAAATACGCAAGAATATTTATCCCAAGAGGTATTTCAAGACAATATTATAAAATTTATAATATAATTTTATAATTTAACAGTAACCAGTCACGGCCTCATGAGACACGAGATCGTGAAAATTAACCGACTCTGTCTTTGGCAAAATAGTGAAAATGCATATCAAATTTATTAAAATTGAATGCATAATAGAGGCCTATTAGACTCCGGTAAAATTTATTATGGCCTCAAATACCGTTCTATGGAAGTTTACTGAGAGTTGGGTTGCTATGAAATGGACGGATATGGCAGAGGCCTACTGAAAAACTTGTTATGGGAAGAGAATCTTCGTCCTGCTCGGAAAAACCTCTACGTGTTGCATAAAATGCTATCAGTATTAGACAAGGAAATAAATCCCAACCAAATAAAAAAGACAATGCTTTCGGAACCAAATGGAAAAAAAATTAAAATGGGGAAAGTGTGGAAATGGTGGAATAAATCAAACAAAGAACAGTAAAAATACTTTGGTGGTAATTTATATGGGACTAATTTATAAAAATGAATAGAATAGAAGCCATTTCAGATCAGATAGGAATACGAAAAGTATAAGAGGCCACAAAAATCCGATTGATAAATACTAAGACAAACTGTAATGACATACTAAATCTTAATGTGTCTAACTGAATTACAGAGAAGATATAGAAATCAAATGATAGATACAAAATGGCAAGTAACTAGATGCAAATGTGGCTGAATGGTTCCTTAACAATCTGTAAACAAAGAGAAATTTCCATAGGGAAGTAAACGAATTATGTGTAATTAGATGAAAACGTTATTGCAGTCTCTATGCCATTCCTTCTCGGCAATTCTGAGAAAAAATAAAATCACGGAAGTAGGATCCAACAGACAAGCAAAAGACCCAAATGAGAAATGAAAAGACCCTAAAATTTGATATTATTTATGTCAAATGGAAACCCTAAATAGTCATCGATCCCGACCGTCCACGCATCGGAAGTTAGAATAAATTATCGGATGGATGAGTTGGTAACTGGGCGATGAACGCCAAGTGAATTGGTACTCCTTAGTTAATGAAAATAAGGTACCTAAAATACAATGATCCCGATAACCAAGACATACGAATATGTACTCAATCTTTAAAACCAAATAAAAGAACTTGCACCAAATCTAGGATTCACTGTAACGACTGAAAATATATTTAATGCAGAGTTGTTGAAAACTGCGATGTATGTATATATATATATATATATATATATATATATATATATATATATATATAGTGGTAGATCATCTCTATGCTAAGTTGGAGCACCACAATTCAGGGTGGTAGGCAAAGAAAAAAAATATACTTGAAGGTTATAAAAGTTGTGGAAGAAAAACCAGTAATACGTATAGGAAGAAGGTTGATTTATTTAGTGGACATAAATGAAATAACGTACTGTGCGTTGCATTAAGATATAATAAAAAATTTAGGATCGTTCTATATACTATGTGTTGGAGTGTGTGCAGACGCCATGAAGGTATGAGGAACTTTGTGTGGACTTATATTATCAATAAAATGTGATAGGTTGTATTAAAGAGTAATTTCATACTAAATAATCAAACATATATACGATGTTCAAACCTAAAGTGAACGTGCAGAGTGATGTTTAGTTGAGTATAGGGAGGTGTGAAAGATTTGGTTTAAGTCAAAAGAGATGCTTAAATTTAAAAATGGTAAGTGGAATTTATATAGTGTAACGACATAAACCTTTAAATTATAAAAGGGAAAATTATAGAAATTTAATATATTAATATATTAATAATAATTTAGTGTAATATATTATTATAATTGTACTTGAATACCTAAATACATATGTGAGAAATGTATGTCAATATTCTTATTACATGAGTATACGTATCAAGTAAAAGGTAGTGAGAATAATTAAGTATATAGAGGATATATATACTTATGTAAGTTACATAATAAAGATTATCACGGAATTGGGTTGAAATTGTAACATGTGGATGCAGTATGCGCTGTGAGAACAAGTATTATAATTCAGGAGTAGCTGATGTAAATATATATTCAATGGTGTAGAAGAATTATCAAGTAAAGGGGAGAGAATAAATGTAAAGTGGTAAGAGTTCATGGAAACTTGATTTCCATAAATGAGAAAAAGTGAGGCATGTTAGAATACCATATCCATATTAACTAAAGATAAGTAATCTTATCTTGGAGGACAATTGTAATTGAAAATTGAATTTTCGCTTATCCGTAAATCAACATCGAGAAGTAAATAATGTTGTGTTTGTCAGAAATATGTGGGAATGCGATGAATTATAATAGTCGATTTGATATATTACTATAATTAGAATTTTGTTTTTTTGCAAAATGAGATGTGTTACAAATGGTATCAGATCTCATGTTGAAACAATGGGCAAAAATTTGTGCTCACACTATAAAACTTCTGTTGCTATAAAATTTGTTAAAATTTAATTTTCACTAATGTTTAAATTCACGAACGATGAAATAGTGGTTAACCATAAAACTCCGAACCATGAAAAAAGGGGATGAGTTGTATGGGATCTGGGTGTGGAAAAAAGAAATCCATCAGATCCAAATATTCCATTGATGGCTATAATGCATAGAATGAAAAAAAAGAACTGTAAATTACTCAGAAGAATTTGAAGGAAGATGATTTCTCTAAACAACAGTCTAGGAGTAATAAGGATTTTTAGAATAATTCCGAAAAAAAAGATAATGAAACCTTCCTCCTATGACAAGAAAGGGAGGATGATACCAAAGTTGGTATCGAAAGAAGGTATAAATGTGAAAGGATTAAAAGAAGTGACAGTGGGTCACGTATGCCTTTAAACTACTATATAAAGTTGAGGAAGTTTGTCTTCTGCAATTTGAAAAATTAGTAGTACTGAAAGCTAATAATTGCAAAATATAGTAACTGTGGTTAACCAGGAAAGACTGATGAGAGGTGTGGAAGGGAAGAATCACAATTTAAAAAAAGAAAACCCTCTCAAAGTTCCAAGAATGGAATAATGAAACATAAAGTTATACATAGTTTCACCTTTTAGACATTCGATCAGTAGGAAGATGAACTCTATGGTCAGACAAAAGAGACTTGAAAAAAAAAATTTGAAAAGAAAATTACAGATATGCAGGATAACCAACATGTTCTATTCTGGTTGATGAACCTAGATGTAGTTGAGAAAAATAGAGGAATATTCCAGCAAGCTGGAATTTTATAAAATATTGGCATATCAGTTTTCCAAAGGTTGTGGAAAGGTAACCAAGTGTAATGAACTTTGGTTAGAGTTAAAATTTCCATTATCAATTTCTATGCGGTAGAAATAGGAATAAATTAGGTAGGATAATAATAAGTACTACCAAATTGTTAAAAAGAAATCACTATAGGCTATATGTAGTGATGGAAAAACAAGTGATATTAAAAAAAAAAGCCATCTAGAAAAGGGAAAAAAATTATATGCTATGGAATGAACATAGCAAACTAAAATATAAATTGGTAGAAGAATTTCTAGTCAAAATTAAGAGTAAAGAGATAGTTTTGGATGAACTTCCAGATAAATTCCCAAAATAGGGAAGTTGGGTATTACACAAAAATTAAACCATGAGTTACATCAAGATTGGTGAGAGTTAAAACTGAAGCAATAACAAGTGCATAATAGCAACCTATGTAAGACCAAGTCGATCCCTACTAGGAGTACCAATCATGTTGGTCCAAAGGAAAGATGGAACCTCCAAATTTAGCAGAGATTGCTAAAAAAGCTAAACAAAGAACAAGATACAAAAACAAAATTTGGAATTTGGAATCCTACACGATGATTGGTCCTGTTTTATCCGTCAAGTAAATCATAACGTAACAAAAAAAAATAAAGTTCTTTCATAATCATAATTATACCGAGTTAGTGTTAAGGTTTCTGTTGAAATGCATGTTTCAGGTAAAGTGAGAAGGGGTTTTGATTCAGAACACCTAAAATTGAATTAAAAATTATTCATAAATAAGAAAAAGGAGATTTGGAATGTTCTGAAAGAGGAATGTCCCTAAAACTGTAAATAAAATTCAAGTAATAAAAAGTTCTGGCTATGAATATGTGCGACAAGTGAAATGAATGCAACAGTAAAGTAGGAAATTGCATCTGAGTAAACTGCAAAATAATGAAATATTGATAGACAATTACAATAAGAAAGAACTAATAATTGAAAAAATAGAGGATACATTAATAATGTTACCTCGGGATAGCATAAATGGTGGAAAATTTACAAAAATATGTCCTTAGTTTGGACATACTGATAACTCAAATTGAGTTCAAGATTTAAAACAATACATGTTTGCACTGATAGGAAGAATGGGTAATGAAAAAGCCTATGTGGAAGGGTTGTTAAGAGACAATGAAACCTAGTTATCCGACAAAAATTTGGATCCTATATAGGAATAGGAAGTTGATTGAGTGAAGAAACGGAAAAAAAAAGGGTTGACATAGCAATGGGTTGATTTAGAAATTGATGTTAATAAAAAAATTGGTCAATGAGTGTAAGACTGAAATTTTAAAATGATATGAAATTCTAAGATGTATGGTAATAACTGATATACTTGATGAAGTGGAAAGTAGGAATTGAATTATAGACCTTATTATTGAGCCTGGTTATTACTATTTTAATTGATTGTTTGATAAAAGAAATCACTGAGAAGGTACTTGATGTACAAATATGAACCGGGAAAAGGTAAACAGAATCTCTACATATAATAAAGTTGGTTTTCTAAATTCATGAAATTCTAATGAAAAGATAATTGTTTTTTTAGCAAGATGTGTAACAGGAATTGTACACTCCGATTAAAGGATTCAAAGGTGGAAAGACGTGCATAGAAATCATCAAGAAAGTCGAATTAGACCATGTTGACATGAGGAGGAAGTCTCGCCAAAAAACATAGAATGATAAGTAGTTGTACTACACTATACTACTATGAAACCTAAAAGGTTTTGCTAACCAGTGAATTTACTGAAATTATTACAGTTCAAAATGTTGCTGTGATTATTTTAATCAAAATACGTATATGATACTACTCATATAAATTGATATCAACTGTGGATAGACAGAAACATGAATTCTTCCAGATATACTTCTTATAATGCATCATGAAGAAGATCAAACTCCAAAGTGTATCAGGGAGTAGAGGAAAAGTAGAGGAAGGTGTTTGGGCTCTGAAGAAATTGATGGGAGCCAGGAGAAAAGATGAAGGAGGAATATTCATCTTGAGTTGAGAAATCAACATTGAAATTTGTAACACCGAGGATGGTGTTCAGTTTTAGGGCGGAATATGTAATGTCCCTAAATTGTTATTTTCTAAAATAAGTAGTCAAAGAATTTATGGGTCAAAGTGGACCCCAAAGAACATATTGATTCTGGATATAGGTTAAGTTAATAAAATAAAATATAAATTAATGTGCAATGAATAGATTGAGATTTGAGATCTGGAAACCCAATGCATGAGGATGGATAAGGTTGTAAGACTTTCCCAGACTTCCAGAAATCCTTGGAAGGAGTAAAGTAAGATACTAAAATTAGATTTGGAGATAAATATCTAAATACCCCAATAAAGAGGAAATTATTGGGAAGAGGTGGAATAAAGCTAGAAAGTAGAAAATATAGCTTTAAAAGTACCTTTGTGGAAGAAAAAAGGGAAAGCCAATACAACATCCTGAATTAACTGGACGCAGTTAAGGGAAACCGGCTCAGGAAAGCAAGCTTATATAAGCAGATTTTGAATAGACAAGAGATTGTCTATCACTAGAGAAAAAATATCTCTGCTCAGGGGCGAGCTGTGGAAAAAGAGCTCTATGGTTGGGGGGCAACTAGTTGAACCTAAGTGGTATGCACATTTAAGTTGGAATAGATTTTGATTTAAATTTTAGTGTTGTGATGAATTACTGAAATTGGTAAAATAGCTATGTTAATATGTCAATTTTGAGTTTAACTCTATGTTAGAGGGTTGAAAATTATGAGCATATTTATCCTTTGGTTGGTCTGTACATTTAACATAAATTACTATGCAAACTATAGAAAAAATTGTATTGTTGTTCAAACATGCTCTATGAGGACCAACTCTCAGAATGTCTACAACCCAGTAATGGGTTTAGATCTGAGGTTAGGTACCTCACAGGAAATGGAATATTCTGTAAAATAGTTGTTTTGATTATTCTATGAAGAAACTATATAGTTTATGTAAAAAGATAAGTTCTAAACAGAAAATGAAATGCAAAAATGAAATAAATAGATAATTCTTTCTCAACTAGTGAAAAATAAGTCGGTACTGAAATTATTAAAGACATGAAGGTATTTAAATCTGTATTATTATGCTGAAACACATAAATTTAGAAAGAGAAGACATTCTCATCTTGTAAGTACACAGAAATATAGATACATAGTAGAGTGAAGACAATATAGATACTGTAATGTTTTCGAATCAAATAAATATTTATCTCAGAAATAGTAGATGAGAATGGACATATTAACAAGTTCTAGATATATGCAGATAATTGTTCTATAGTGAAGATAGTTTCTAGACTGAAAAAATTCAAATATGTAAGTTTCATCTAGTACCTCAATAATTTTATTTTAAATATTTAGGTTCAGGAACAATATAGTGACACGGATTCTGTTATGAAAAACACAGTAATATATGTCACAGTGAAGTATATATATTATAGACTTCCATGGTTATATATAGAAAATTCATAAGTTTATTCAAAAGTTCCTTTGACTATTGCATTTAATGTATAAAAGAAATAAATCCAAAATTACATGTAACTATAAGTGAAATATGTAAGGAGATTTCGTTAGACCGAATTATGAGCATTAGTAGGGAAGGGAATAATTCTCTATTAAAGTAATCGAATAATGTTATGCGTTCAGTCCATGGGTTACAAACCCATCATCATTTTGTGTAACACTACAAGTTTCGAAAATATAATCCTACGAAAAACAGTGACATAGAGGGATTTATGTTCCGTTATAAGAGATTGCATCTGGTATGTGAAAATATGATGCAAATTTTGCATAGTAGAGTAATCATAAATAATTGTACCAACCTGTATAACCAAAGTTCTGGTATAAAAAACTGGTAGTGAGATTAATGCAGGTCAAGCCTTGCCAAGAAAACTATAGGTTAGGAAAACCATAGTTGCAAGGAAAATTAAGAGCAAGTTATGAAATCGTATAACTGAAAGAAATCGTAAGAATTAAGTGGAGAATTTAAATGCGAGGAAACGAAATTAAATACCTTAGAAAGTTCTGGCTATATTTAGATGTGTATAGGAAATGGAGATAGAGTTAAATACCTATCTAGTTACTAGGAAAAGATAATGACTATCGTTGAAATTCTTATGGCAAAAGGGATTTTTAAATTACCAATTAAATCCAATAGGAAATTCAAATTGAAATATTTGACTGTGAATCCAAACTGGAGTAGGAAGTGACGTATTTTGCTTACCTATAGATAGCAAAACGAAAAATTAGAGATACGAAAATATATGATAATGAAAAATTAAAATATGAAATAAGCAATAGAGTTACAATTACCTAACGGGAATAATATCTATGCTATAACTATAACCAACGAAGAACAAGGAAATTGAAATTAATATTACATATCGAGTCATTGAATATAATGGTCAAGATATTGTAAAATGAAATTTCGTATACTGTCAAAAGAATAAGTGGGAAGAAGATGTGAAATTTTAACGAAAGTAGCCACCAGTATGATAACCAAAGAAAAATGACCACGCTATCCTTCCAACCGAGGAAAAGAAGCCCAAGAGCCTAAAGGAAGGGTGTAAGTAATGAAAAGAGGAACATAATAAAGCTGTAGAGATTTTTATGAGGAACAAAATTTAACTCTTAAATTCTTGATCTCAAATACGCAAGAGTATTTATCCCAAGAGGCATTTCAAGACAATATTATAAAATTTATAATTTGACTGTAACCAGTCAGGGCCTCATGAGACACGAGATAATGTTAATTAACCGACTCTGTCTCTGGAAAAATCATGAAAATTCATATCAAATTTATTAAAATTGAACACATAACAGAGGCCTATTAGACTCTGGTCAAATTTATTATGGCCTCGGATTACGTTCTGTGGGAGTTTACAGAGAGTTGGGTTGCCATGAAATGGATGGATATCACGGAAGCCTACTGAATAATTGTTATGGGAAGCAAATCTCTGTCCTGGTTGGAAAAAACCTCTGCGTGTTGCATAAAATGCTGTCAGTATTGGAGAAGGAAATAAATCCCAACCAAATAAAAAGGATAACGCTTTCAAAACCAAATGGAAAATATTGTAAAATGGGGAAAGTATGGAAACGGTGGAATAAATAAAACAAAGAATTGTAAAACGACTTTGGTGGTCATTTATATGGGACTACTTTATAAAAATGAATAGAATAAGAAGTCGTTTCAGATCAGATAGGAATATGAAAATTATAATAGGCCACAAAAATCCAATTGATAAATATTAAGACAAACTATAATGACATACTAAATTGTAATGCGTCTAACTGAATTGCAGAGCAGATACAGAAATCAAATCACAGATACAAAATGGTAAGTAACTAGACACAAACGTGGCTGAATGGTTCCTTAACAATCTGTAAATGAAGAGAAATTTCCATAGGGAAGTAAGTGAGTTACCTGCAATTAAATGAAAACGTTATTGTAGTCTCTATGCCATTCCTTCTCGGCAATTCCTGAGAAAAAGAAAATCACAAAAGTAGGATCCAACGGACAAGCAGAAGACTAAAATGAAAAATTAAAAAACCCTAAAATTTGATATTATTTATATCAAATGGAAACCCTAAACAGTCATCGATCCCGACCGTCCATGCATCGAAAGTTAGAATCAATCCTCGGATGGATGAGTTGGTAACTGGTTGATGAATTCCAGGTGAATTGGTACTCCTTAGTTAATGAAAATAAGTTACCTACAATACAATGATCCCGATAACCAAGACATACGAAGATGTACTCAATATTTAAAACCAAATAAAAGAACCTGCACCAAATCTAGGATTCACTATTATATTAATATTACTGGGAGTGCAAGAGGTGTATCATTATATATTACAGGATTAAATGTAGTGTAAGCGGTAGATCATCTCTATTATAAGTTGGAGCACCACAATTCACGGTGGTAGGCAAAGAAAAAAAATATACTTCAAGGTTATAAAAGTCGTGGAAGAAAAACCTGTAATACGTATAGGAAGAAGGTTTATTTATTTAGTGGACATAAATGTAGTAGCATCCTGTGTGTTGCATTAAGGTATAATCGAAAATTCAGGATCGTTCTATATACTATGTGTTGGAGTGTGTGCAAACGCCGTGAAGGTATGAGGAACTTTGTTTGGACTTATATTATCAATAAAATATGATAGGTTGTATTAAAGAGTAATTTCATACCAAATACTCAAACATATATACGACGTTCAAACCTAAAGTGAACGTGTGGAGTAATGTTTAGTTGAGTATAGGGAGGTGTGAAATATTTTGATTAAGTCAAAAGAGATGCGTAAATTCAAAAATGAAGTGGAATTTATATAGTGAAATTACATAAACCTTTCAATTATAAAAGGGAAAATTAAAGAAATTTAATATATTAATGTATTACTAATAATTTAGTGTAATGTACTATTATAATTGTACTTGAATACCTAAATACATATGTGTGAAACGTATGTTAGTATCCTTTTTACATGGGTATACATATCAAGTAAAAGGTACTTAGCATAATTAAGTATATCGGGGATATATATACTTATGTAAGTTACATAATAAAGATTATCACCGAATTGGGTTGAAATTGTAACATGTGGATGTAGTATACGCTGTGAGAAAAAGTATTATAATTCATAAGTAGTTGATGTAAATATCTATTCAATGGTGTAGGAGAATTATCATGTAAAGGGGAGAGAATAAATGTAAAGTGGTAAGAGTTCATGGAAACCCGATTTCCATAAATGAGAAAAAGTGAGGTATGTTAGAATACCGTATCCATATTAAGTAAAGAGAAGTAATCTTATCTTGGAGGACATTTGTAATTTAAAATTGAATGTGCTCTTATCCGTAAGTAAACATCACGATGTAAATAAATTTGTGTGTCAGAAATACATCAGAATGCAACGAATTATAATAGTCGATTTTATATATTACTATAATTAGAAAAAAAATTTGTGAGATGAGAGGGGTTACAATCGCAACTATGTTGTCAACCACTATATAGTAATTGATGGTTTGTAATACATTATGAATATATGGGTCATAATTTATGACCGCTGGTACATATTATTCAATTGGTTGATTAATTATCTAGATCCCTCTAGAGTCACTGTAACCATGATCTTATCACTTTAATGATTGTGGTTCCAAGTGTAAGCATCTCCATCGTCGATTCGCAATCTAGATCTATAGTTGTAAGGGTTGCTAAGGTGGTTAGGGTAATACCCTACTCCCTGAACCCTAACCGTGTTTCTCATTGTGATGTTGTCTCGCCTGTCAATGCTCTCCAACTCTGGCGAGCTCTTCGTCGTTCCTCTGGTGATTTTGTCTTCTGTAAGCTACGACCCCTTCACCTAGTATGCTTCATCCTTACTCTTCTGCTAATAATTTAAACTTCTTCAGCCATGGGAGTGAGAGGTCTGAGGTTTGCTGGGCTCTTTGTGCAGAAGCTCTGTCTGCCATCTGTAATTTTTATAAGGAAACTCATTTGAACCGTTTTCTCCATTCAGATGCTTGGCCGAGAGGTTTTACTCAAGATATTAATGGTAAGCCTATTCTCTCATCTGCATAGTCCTTCATTCGTTATTTAAATTTATAGTATTGTCTTCAAGGTTTTAATGGTTGCTTGATGGCGCAGGTGCAAGGAGTTCACTACCCACTTGGTTTCAAGGTAAGTTTCTTGACTCTTTCTTGAATCTTTTCCCTTCTGGGTTTACTGTAATAGTTTTCCAGTTCTAATGGATTGTTGGGTTGTCATGCAGGTAAAATCCTCGTATCCCTGCACCTTCAATGTGATCAAGTTTATGGAAGCCTACTTAGCTGATGAATTTCACTCCCCTTTCAGGTGCATTTCATCGCTACCGAGTAGCCTTAATCCTCCGTCTCAAAATTCACTCTTAAGGGTTTAATGGTGTTTTTTTCCTTTCGAGTAATGAGCTATTTTGTATTTTCTTCCACCCTTCGAGGGTTAAGATAGTTACGAGTCTGTTATATAAGTTATGATATTGGCTACGCTTGTGCAGAGTAAATATTTACTGATTTTTTCTTTGCATTAATGTAAATACCCATAAGGTTTTTCGCTGTAACATCTTAAGTATTGTCTTATTACTATATTCGATTGCCCTGCTCTACCTGTTGTCGAATCTATCTCTTCAGTCGATTTTTCATGGAGGATTTTTCTATCATAGTTGTTGAACGGTGTTGATTTTTGAAAATGTTTAATATATATATATATGTTGCAATATGATGCCTCCTACATTTCTGTCTAAACCAATAAGCATTCTCTGGTCATGAATGCCATTATGGTTATGTGTCGACCCAACTTAGTTACCTTTTAATTCTGAGCATTCTTTCTCAGCCTTGCTCTACCTAGAATCTGCTTGTCACTCTTCCAAGGTTTATGCTACAATTTATAATTATATTTCAATTTCTCAGTCACGTCTTTTAAGTTGGGTTCTTCTTTCTATTTAAGAAGGTTATAAATAAATGTTGCTTTCAAATTCAAGGTGTATTCTATCAGTTTCACAGTACTTGTTTTCTCACGTCTATAGCTCTCTGAGTACTGAATTCTACCTTTATGTATTTCATTTCCTTAAGAATAGAGATAAGTCTTGTATTTATTTATAGGAATAGAAAGAAAGAGATATTTGCATTTAAGAATAAAATAGGTCTCGTTCTACTGCTATTTAAAATGTGGGTTTATGAATTCTAAGCTCTTTTTCTTTTCACATTGGATAATCTCTTGGAAACTTGTTTTTCTGTTCCTGGTAATAGCATCCATTCACAGGTGACAGGATAACCTCGAGAGGGTTCATCCTCTATTCGTGTATTAGTTTTTGCTATCATTTATAGGACAAACAGACTGTCCATCTTGGGTTCTTCTTCCAAGGGGGCTAACTGTCCAACTTGTTAATGGTTACTCTTTTCTGTCCAATATTAATTAGAAGCATTTCTAATATTTATTCTCTGAGAATCACATGCTACAATATTAGTTTTTCAATGAATAGAAATTATTTGAATTCACATTCACAGAATATTCGCATAGTTTCAAATAATCACATACTTCAAAATTCTATTTCTACCTCTGCAACAGATATTCTTATTCTTAGAAATTATATTTCTAACTCTGCAACAGATATTCACATTCTCATAAATACTGTTTATAAGACTGGAATATTAAATAGATTTATAATCATTCCCTTCCAGTCTAGTTTACTTATCTCAAACGAGTTATGGTGATGGCATCCACCCAACCTTGAGAGTGACAATGATGTCATCAACTCCCCCCATTCTCCTTACCAAGTAGGATTTTTTGGCAGTGTCTTTCTTCAGGAGATAAGGCTCAGGATTCCTGTCTCGTCTCGTCTCGTAAAACATGTAGCAGAGTTCCACTGGTTTTCCACCAACTCTGGATAATCTCTCCTTTCAGCTCCTTAGATGTTTCTTATCACCTGCACATAACCCCTTTCCTCCTCTAGGATTTTAATTTTATTCCCAGAGGAAACGTAACTGCAAGAAATTGCTTAATCAACTACTTCAGAATCTTGGAAAACTTTTACCATTATACTTGTGGAAATATTCCATAATTAAATCTTTATTCAAAAGAAAATATTTATTTCTTAACTTGATTAACATACATTTTAATCCCATTAATTTAAAATAAACAATTATCCAAATTTAAAATGTCTTTAAGTTAAATGACAATAAATTTGGGTGTTACAACTTCCCCCACTTAAGGTAAACATCATCCTCGGTGTTATGCCATTCCAGTGAATAGTTCTGGATTTTCATCCTGCACAAAGTTTTCATCTTGCCAAGTCGCCTCCTCTGGGATAAAGATCTTCCATTGCACTTTAAATTGCATGATGGCTCACTTCCTGAGCGTTATTTCTCTCTGATCGAGAATACATTGAGGTTCTACCAGGAATTTTCCATCCGGTTTGACCTACAACCATCAAAAGTTTAAATTAATAAATAGCCATTTACCTTCCTTAGAAATTTTAATTCCTATTCCATTCCTACCTGAGTATTCTGCCAGTGTATTACATGCTTTGGATCATGTATGTATCTTTTTAGTACATACACATGGAACACACTGTGCACTTGTATGTGTCCTAGTAAAGCTAGCCGGTAGGCTACTGGCCCCACCAATTAAAAAATTTGAAAGGATCCAGAGAATCGGGGAGCCAACTTGGCACATGTAGTTCACCTTAGCGTACTCTTCTTGTGTCTAGTTCTCACACAAATTTGATATCCCACTTCGAACTCCTGATATGTCCTCTTCCAATCCACATACACTTTATTTCTTTCCTGGGCAGTCTTTAAATTTTGTTGGATCTTCTTTAATTCTTATTGCATCTTAGCCAACATTTTTGGTCCAAGCATTAATTTTGTTTATGGACTACTCCAATTAATGGGTGTTTGAAACTGCCTTCCATATAGAGCCTCAAATGGACTCATCTTGAGACATTCCTCGTACTCGATGTTGTAGGAAAATTCTAATAGATGCAGATAATATTCCCATTTTGTGTTTTGCTTCATTACATACATTCAAAACATGTCCTCTAGTATCTCACTTACCCATTCTATTTACCCATCCATATGAGGATGATATGTCGTACTAAAATGGACTTGTGTGCCTAGTCTAGTAAATAGTGCCTTCCAAAAGACCAAGGTAAACTTCACATCTCTAGCTCAGATGGATTTTTTTGGTATGTCATGTAATCTGAATATATCCCTCATGAAGATGTCAAAAATCTGTATAGTTTTAAAATTAGACTATATAGGAATAAAATGGACTAATTTTCTCAATCGATCAACAACTACCATTATAGAGTCATTATGTCTCTTTGATCTTGGTAAGCCAACAATAAAATCTAGCGATATAACTTCCCATTTCCACTCTGATACTGGTATGGGTTCCACTCTGACACTGGTCTAGGTTGCAATAATCCGGCTAGGTCCTGATGTTTAAATTTAACTTGCTGACATTCCAAAAATTTAGGCAAATATTCAGCCATGTATTTGCGCATACAAGCCAAAAAATATTTTATGATGGTTGTTAACATTTTCTGATAGTGAGGATGTCCAGAATATGAACTTCTGTGATACTCATCTAGAATCATCCCTTTTAAAATTAGTTCATTAGGAATATATATCTTTCCTTGAAATATCAGTGGTTGTTCTTTATTTATGGTATAGTCCGATTGTTTTTCTTGATCTTCTGTATCTTGTGTTTGCTGCCATAGAAACTAGTATTCAAGATCTTTTGCTGCAGCCTTATTTACCTATTCTTGGAACTTGAATTCCACATCATTAAATTATAAATCATATACATAATGTTGTTTCCTACTTAGTGCATCAACAACTAGATTTTATTTTCCCTTAACATGCTACATTTCAAAGTCATATTCGCTTAGGAATGCATTCCACCTAGCCTGGTGAGCATTCAGATCAACTTGTTTAAAATAACTAGTGAAGCTGATATGCTCAGTTTTTAGCACAAACCTTTTACCTAATAAGTAGTGCCTCCATATTTTGAGTGCATGTGTTGCAGTCAACTCCAGATCATCTGCGAGTATCATTATTCATGATCTTTCAACTTGCTAGATTGATATGCCACAACCTTCTTGTCTTATGACAGCACCGCTCCTACTCCTTTTCTTGCATCGGTGCAAACTTCAAACTATAAATTTGGATCTGCCACTTTCAGAATAGGAGCTGTGGTCAGCAATTATTTTAACTTTTCAAAACTAAATTGGCATTCACTAGTCTAATTAAACACTCGTCGATTTCACTGCAAGGACGTTATGGGAAATAAATTTTTTGAAAAGCCTTCTATAAAATGTCGATAATAACCAGCTAGTCCCATAAAGGATCGTATGTCTACTATGTTCTTAGGCACCCTCCATTCCATAATAGTATTTATCTTTTCAGGGTCTAATGCTATTCCTTCAGCTGAAATGACATGGCCTAAAGATTGTATTTTATCGTTATAGAAGTCACACTTACTGAATTTGGCATATAGCAGATGGTATCTCAACATTTTCAGCACTATAATCAAATTTTCCTTATGTTCCTCCATATTCTTTGAATAGATTAATATACCATCTACAAAAATTAGGACAAATTTATCCAGATATGGATGAAATATGTCATGCATCAAACACATGAATGTGGCTGGTGTGTTGGTCAATCCAAATATTAAAACCATAAATTTATAGTGCCCATATCTGGTTCAGAATGGTTTTTGTAAATATCTTCATATTTTATCCGTATTTGATGATACACAAGTCTTAGGTCTATTTTTGAAAATATTGTTTCCTCTCTTACTTGGTCAAAAAGATCATCGATCTGAGGCAGTGGGTACTTGTTCTTGACAGTTAGTTTATCAAGCTATTTTTAGTCCATACACATTCGCATTCTGCCATATTTCTTCTTCACAAACAATCTAGTGCCCCCCATTTTGAGCACAAGAGGATCATATTTGATTGACTCGGGTAATTCCTGTAATTTAATTTTCAGTTCTGTCAATTCAGACACACTCATTCGGTATGGGGCTCGTGATATCAGTGCGACTTGACGCATTAGTTCGATGGTAAAATTTATGTCCCGCTTTGGTAGAAGTCCTAGTATGTTTTCTGGAAATACATCCATAAAATCCCGCACCAGTGGTATATTTTCCATCACAGGAGCCTTATCATTAGAGATATCAAATCCTACTTTAATAAAATAGATTTGGCACCCCTTCCTAATGCATTTTCCCAACTTAGATGCTATAATAGGATGCAAATGTAGTGGCTTTTTAATTCCTTTCAGCTCTTGATGTGTTTCGTCTTCATCATTATAATAAATAATTTTATCCTTGTAGTCCACTAATGACCAATGCACTTCCAACCAGTCCATCCCCTATAGTATATCGTAGGAGCCTAAAGGTATAATATTTAATTCAACCTTTATATGTTGGTTTCCAACTTCCATGGGGAAATTTGAAACTTTGGCATTAACTCTTTGCTTTGCTCAAACGGCCAACTATACTAACCAAGGATTTTTAAACTTCTGGCTCTGTAGGTCACAATTTTCCATAATCCTGGAATTTTCATAGCTTAAAATAATACTAGGATCAACCAAAATAGATACAGGGTGGGAATACATCTTACCTTCCAGTTCTATCATGGTTGGCTGGTAATCTTCTTTCCGATCTTCAAGCGCAACGTTGATTCTGGGTATATTACGCACCACTTCCCCTATAGTAGATGCTTCTTGCACTTTAGCTGCAGTTTCATTTCTTCCACGGCGAGGGAAATTCATATAATAATGCACCTCACCACATCCCAACACTGTAATCAAGGTTTCTGTGTCTGTCCATGATCTGGTCTACTGGGTGCTTCAGTGGGTCGCTCTTCTGTTGGCCACTTGGTTCTCTGTTGGTTTCTTACTGGTTGTCTATTTCCCGAATTTCTAGCTGCACCCTTAAAATTACCAAATCTGCTATTTTTAAAATTTGAATTATTTCTCTACCCTTTCTTAGGCAACCAACTCCGTTCAACTTATCCTTTTACCTTGGATTGCTAATAAAACATACACTCTTTTCGAATCACTTCATCCATGGTCTTTCGGTTTACAAATTCTATCTTCTCCTTCATATGAGTAGGTAGGCTGCTTAGAAATTCCTGTAATTTCGCCTTTTCATCCCTCAGATATGGAAAATATCGCAATAAGGACGTAAATTTAGTTACAAATTTATCCATGGAAAGTTTCCCCAATCAAAATTCATGAAACTCCCAAGATTTTTCATCATAGAAACGCTCTGCTAAATATTTATCCTTAAAGTACTGCTGGAATTCGTCTGAGGTCACATTCTAGTCCTCAATTCCTTTCACATTTTTAACTTCTTCCCACCATAAGGTGGCTTTTTACCACAATTGATAAATGGCTAAACGAGCCTTTAGTTTGCTGCTATACTTGTAGACTTGAAAATATTTATTCATGTTTATTATCCATGCTTCAACTAACTCTTCAGCTTTTCCACCGAATGTGGGAGGTTTAATATTTCAGAATTCACCTTGCAGTTCTACCTTCTGTTTCTATATCTCTTACTGGTCAGAGACATTTCCTGACTCTGATTCATTATAAAACTTATGTTTATTACTCCATTGGGTTTGGCTTCCTTCCAGCTTGTCATTTGCTATTTGTTGTTGTTCACCCTTTTCTTGGGTGTTCTGTTCTGGGCCTGGTTGAATTATCCCTTGATTATGTTTATTGCAGAGGATTTTAAGGATCTTCTCCTACTCCTGCATCAATATCTCATTATCACTTATTACTCACACCATTTATTCTTGTAATTTTTTTATAGTATCCAGAAGCCTGTTGGTTTGTCGTTACTACTCCTCCAGCAATCTGTTGGTTTGCTGATGCCGATTTACACTCAGTTGTACCCACATTTTTGGACTTATCTCTTGGTTAAGCTGGGGGTGAATTTCTCCTGTACTCTTAGGTGTTTGATGTACATACCCCCTCCTCATCATACTCGGTCAACTCTTTATTTAAATTCTATGCACACACACACACCAATTGTTATTTAGGTGACCCCTTTTTTGTCCCAGCGTTTGAACGCTAATCTCATACCACCTATAATGTTCATCCACATTACTTACCTTTCATCTTAATTTTTTTTACTATGGAAATTAAGACCATAATAATTATAGTAAAAACAACGCCATAATTAAATAATTATAATGCTAAGTATGTTTTACCTCTTTTGCAACAAAATATTAGCATCATGGAGAATTTAACAATCTTATAATATAACTATCCTAAACACTTCATTTACGACCTTATAACATAAAAATAATTCTTAAACCTACAATAACTATTGCAATTGCAACTATGCTGCCAACCATTATATAGTTATTGATAGTTTGTAGTACATTAGGAATATATGGGTTGTAATTTCTAACTACTGACACATATTATTGAATTGGTTGATTAATTATCGAGATCCCTCCAGATCCACTGTAACCATGATCTTATAACATTAATCGTTGTGGCTTCGAGTGTGAGACTATCCACCATCGATTCGTGATCTGGATCTACAACTGTCAAGGTTGCTAGGGTGGTTAGGGTATTACCCTACCCCCTGAACCCTAACCATCTTTCTGATTGTGTTGTTGTCTTGATTTTCAGTTCTCTACAACTCCGGCGAGCAATTCATCATTCCTTCAGTGATTCTGGCTTGGGTAAGCTATGATCCCTTCACCCAGTATGCTCCATCCTTACCCTTCTGCTAATTCTTTAAACTACTTCAGCCATGGGAGTGAGAGGTTTGAGGTTTTCTAGGCTCTTTTTGCAGAAGCTTCATCTGTTGTCTGTGGGTTTTCTAAGAAAATTGGTTCGAACTATGTTCTCCATTCATATGCTTGGCCGAGAGGGTTTACTCCACAGATTAATGGTAAGTATATTCTCTCATTTGCATATTCCTTCATTCGTTTTTTAAATTTATAGTATTGTATTCAAGGTTTTAATTATTGTTTGATGGCGCAAGCATGAGGACTTTGCTACCCACTTAGTTTCAAGGTAAGTGTCTTGAATCTTTCTTGAAACTTTTCCCTTCTTGGTTTAATGTAATAGTTTTTCAACTCTAATGGATTTTTGGCTTGTCGTGCAGGTAAAAAACTTATCTCCTTTCACCTTCAATGTGATCAAGTTTTCAGTGGCCTACTCAGCTGATGAATTTCACTCCCCTTTCAGGTGCATTTCATCGCTACCGAGTAGCCTTACTCCCGTGTCTCAAAATACACTCTTAAGGGTTTAATGGTGTTTGTTTCCTTTTGAGTAATGAACTATTTTGGTTTTGCTTCCACCCTTTGAGGGTTCAGATAGTTACGACTCTGTTATATAAGTTATGATGTTGGCTACGCTTGCACACAACAAGGGTTTACCGATTTTGTCTTTGCATTAATGTAAATACCCATAAGGGTTTTCGCTGTCACATCTTAAGTATTGGATTATTACTGTATTCGACTGCGTTACTCTTTTTGTTTTCAAATTTATCTCTTCTGTCGATTTGTCATGGCGGAATTTCTTATTAGACTTGTTGAATTGTGTTCATTTCTGAAAATGTTTAATATATATATATATATATATATATATATATATATATATATATATATATATATGATGACTCCTACATTTCTGTCTTAACCGATAAGCGTTCTCTGGTTATGAATGTCATTATGGTTATGTGTCGACCCAAAAAAATTATCTTTTAGTTCTTAGCATTATTTCTCAGTTTTTCTCTATGTGGAATCTGCTTGTCGTCTAATGCAGGGGCATTAGGCTCAAAACAACCTTTGTCCATAAATAAATGTAAAAGGGGGTCTCATTTTTTGTTTCCCCATGTAAATATTCATAATTGAGTAATTTTAGTTAATTAGAAAGGAAAATGTAATTGCCCAGATGATTAGTGGGCATAGGAAGAGACAGTCTGTCTCTGTCTGTCAGAGCGTTAGTCTCAGAGTTAGAGATATGAAGAGTTTTGAGCGTTAGAGGAGTTGAGTCGATTCAGGGTTTGTATAAAAATAAGCCTTACAGGCATAATAAGGCAGACCTGCATAGAGGAACTACATAGAATTGTATAGAGAGATGCATAGCTCGGGATAGTGAAGGTCATGGAATTGAAGACCTGGCCAAGACAGGAAGTCTATAATAGAATTCATTTTGTGAAAGAAACTATTCAGGTTACATGAGTTATTGATTAAATTATGTGCATAAATGTCTTGAAACCATGTGCATTGGCTAGATTAATTTTTGTGTGAGAAGATCTTGAATATTTGTGATTAACTATGTGAATTGAACCCTGTGATAGAGCTCTGAATGAGGCTCTGTATTTAATGGAAGAATCGATGTGAATAAGGTCGATATTGTGCTTTAAGGTTGAATGTGATGGCTAAATTATAAGTAATAAATCCTGTTATGTATAGACCCACAGGAGATCCGATAGAACTCTATAAGATGCAAAGGAAGGGTTCACGCAGAGATAGTTAATCTGTGTCTGGACTGAAGTGGAGTTTAAAGAGAGAGTGGACCGATGGGAAACAGGCAGGGATTCCATATTAAAGTCATGAGGGCACCGTAAAATTCGAATACTGTTCGAATCATAGATTGAGTAGAAATCGAACTGTATGCTGAAGCCTTGGTGGACGGTGTTCGAACCATGAAAGAGAATGAAATCACATATAACTTCGACAACACAGGAAGTTGAATGATTTGCTGAGGAGACGCGTTGAAGTGTAACGTGAATAGCATTGATGGAACACTGAGGTCAAAGAAGTATCGTGGAACCAAGAAGTGAACAATGAACCTGGTTTAGAGCTGAACCTGGCAGTATATCGTGAGGTACAAAGGCGGTAAGCTGTATTCCCCATTTGGACACGATCAAAGCCATAGGCTGATGTGTGGCCTCAAGCATTTTTGAAAACCCACTGTCATCGCGAACTAAAGCTCGTGCATATAAGTTACACGAGATTTGGTTGTGGACGTCGGATCATCTGAAGCAATGCGACGACTTATCCACCGTTCGATAAAAAGGTATGGTCCGACGTGGTTGAGTTGAAAACCTTTTACAATTTATTTATTGTGGGCCAACCCGTTGCTCTAATTAAGTTCAATGTTAAGTGAAATGTGTGCAAATAAGTTTTAACGTGCATGGTTAATGTCAATAAGGTTGGAGTTGAATGAAAACAAAGAAATATTTGGATGAATGCATCAGTGACTAGTATGCCATAGAGTATTATACAGTGAGTTAATAATAAGAGTCAAATGGGGGGGTTCGACCACTGAAATTGAGTGTATAAGGCGCGGTTGAAACGTTGGTTAATATGAAGGGTTTTTAAAATAAGTTCACGATTATTGGTGTTGAGACATTTGAATGGACATCCCATGTATCGGCGCATTATAGTTATGGAATTGCTGTGGTTAAAATGAAGGCATTATGCATAGCTAGAGATTGAAAAGTCAGAGAAAAACGAGACTGTGGGTTACCCTGTCATCATCGTCTTTACAAGGTTTATGCTACAATTTATAATTATATTTCAATTTCTCAGTCATGTCTTTTAATTTGGGTTCTCCTTTATATTCAAGAAGGTTAAAACTAAATGTTGCTTTTAGATTCAAGGTGTGTTCTATCATTTTCACAGTAATTATTTTCTCAAGTTTATAGCTCTCTGAGTACTGAATTTTTCCTTTATGTATTTCATTTCCTTAATAACAAAGTTAAGTATTGTATTTATTTATAGGAATAGAATGAAACAGATATTTGTATGTAAGAATAAAATAGATCTTGTTCTACTACTATTTAAAATGTGGGTTTATGGATTCTGAGCTCTCTTGCTTTTCACATTGGATAATTTCTTGGAAATTTGTTTTTCTGTTCCTGGTAATAGCATCCATTCACAGGTGATTGAACCACCTCAAGAGGTTTCAACCTCTATCCATGTATTAGTTTTTGCTGTCATTTATAAGACAGACAGACTATCCATCTTAGGTTGTTCTTCCAAGGGGACTAACTGTCCAACCTGTTAATGGTTACTATTATTGTCGAATATTAATTAGAATCATTTCAAATATTTATTCTTTGAGAACCACATGATACAAGATTATTTTTTCAATGAATAGAAATTGCTTGAATTCACATTCACAAAATCTTACTACTGTAATTTGAGATAATCACATACTTCAAAATTCTATTTCAACCTTTGCAACAAATATTCTTATTCTCAGAAATTCTATTTCTAACTCTGCAAAAAATATTCACATTCTCAAAAACATTGTTTATAAGACTTAATACATTAAATAGATTTATGATCATTCTCTTCCAGTATAGTTTACTTATCTCAAACAAGTTATGCTGATGGAATTCACCCAACCTTGAGAGAGGAAATGACGTCCTCAATTCCCTCGTGCTCCTCACGAAGTAGGATTTTGTAGCACTATCTTTCTTAAGGAGATAGACCTCAAGACTCTTGTCCAGTCTCGTCTCTTAAAACAGGTAGTAGAGTTCTATTGGTTTTCCACCAGCTCTGGATACTCTCTCCTTTCAACTCCTTAGTTGTTTCTTATCACCTGCACATAACCCCTTTCCTTCTCTAGGATTTTCCTTTTATTCTCAGAGGAAAGGTAACTGCCAATAACTACTTAATCAATTACTTTGGAATCTTGAAAAACTTTTACCATTAGACTTATGGAAATATTCCATAATTAAATCTTTATTCAAAAGAAAAGATTTAGTTCTAGATAAAGTTCTAGATAATATTTAATGGATAGGAGAGAAAATCTATTAAATCACTTAGCTAGAAAAAGTTGCTAAGTTTAGGTAAGCATAAAGTGTTGTGGGAGATAAAAGAGGGATTTTAAAGGAAAGCTTAGGCAAAGGGAAGTTGAGGACCACAAAAGTGATAAGCAGCTAAAAGAAAAATCCATCATGGAAAAAAAGTATGAAATACCTATTTAAGAGGTCAAAAAAGGTTGTTGATACCCTACTAATTAAATCTGGTGGGTGGGTGAACATAGTAATGCAGTTCTAGGTTGGTTGGCCAAAGTGTCATATTATCAAGTGTGTTATATTCACAGTAATACTAGTTAGACTGTCTGATTTATTTTCTTAATGAATGAAATTTTGGGAAAATACTGTCTTTCCAAGTGATGCTAACATATGTGAGTATTTTGAGATTTGATATTATGAATTTACGTAAAGGTACTACATTTTTTGTGCTATATTAAAAATTTCAAGTATAGTATATGTTTAGATGATGGGATCTTCAGTATTAACTATTCTGTACTATTTTTACAATTTTATATATGTTTAGATGATGGGATATTCCGTACTAAATATTCTGTACTATTTTTACAATTTTATAGTACGGTAGATGATTAAATGATGAATACTCTATTATGGTTTATATCCCACATTAGAGATTTTGAGGTTAGCTCCTTGCTGCTCTCTATGCAGAAGTGCAAATGGTACAGAAATGGACACCGAGTAACTTGACGTAGGTATCTTTATATAGTATGGCTAAAGAATAAATGTTAAGAGTGAAGAAATTTTCTCAGTACTGTAAACGGTGGTTGTTTTGAGATAGTCATATATTATTAACTCATATTTATGAAAACTACTTTCATATTCCACTAGGAATATATGTATTAGTACGAGGCTAGTTAGTGACAAAGAACTCGGAATAAACAAGGTTATTCATGAGCTAAAGGATGTAAGATGAATAGAAATGAAGATAGAAAAATATATAGAGAATTATTAGTTGAAAATGATTTTGTTTGTACACTTATGCTTAAGATTACTTTGGTAGAATTTGCGTTACAACATGTTAGTTATGAGGATGGAATCAATTGAACTTTAAAGGTAAATTAACTACTGTCATATCTCCAAGGGGTTAAATTCATGTTTTTTCCTTGTTACAATAATAAATGAAAATACCCATGAACTAGAATGACGGGTAAAGGGACCCTCAAGGGATTGAAACGAATATTTAATAAAAAGGCATTCAAAGAAACATTTTGTTTTATGTTCGGATGAAATACGGTCTATGATATAATAGATCATCTGAAACAAACCTCTCAAGAAGTAAATCATACATAGAAAACGATATTTTCTAACATGTAAATAGTACATAAACGAAGTTGGACCAATAGTGATAATCTACAATAACCCATTTCACAAAATTGGGGGCACACAACAACATACAAGTAATATCGAGATAAATGAATAGTTTACTGTAAAAATACTGAATTTTTTATTCTTTTTCCATTGATGTTTTGTGACTTAACATGGTTTTGACTACTATTTCGAATAAATTTTCTGAACAGTGAAATATGAACTTGCTGCTTAGGTCATGCTAAAGGGGCTCTACATTTAGCTAATTCTATTAATTTTTTATTTATTAAGGTAAAAATATGAGTGTTATGATTATAGATTTTATAAAAATTATAAGATTATGTGTGGTTTTTTTTTTTTTTTTTTCAATCATTTTATATATATATGCAATTTTAAGGATTTTCATAACTCCTCATATAATTCTTTAAAAGGTGCTAGTTCAATGGAAGAATAACTAGGAGGGGTGGTTCTAATCCACTGTGCTCTAGCATGAATTAATCAATGATATTATAGTTTATTCTTAATTAAATAATTTATATATTGATTTATTTCAATTGCTAAATATATTTATGGATTAATTGTTTTATTTTGAAAACAAAATTAATATTATATTTCTTTAATATAATTTTGTATTGTCTCTAGGTCTCAATTATTCTCTCTCTAGAGATGCAAATGAATTTGTATTTTAAGAGAGAATAATTCTTGTGTTATATATTGCTTTTATAGAGATTTTTTTTCAAAACAATAATTTGAGACACTCACTTAAAGACAATATATAAAACAATACACATTTTTTTGTCTCAATTTAAAACAATTGACAAAAAAAAATGTCTTAAACCCCTTTTTATGTCATAGAGAATGTTCATATGATAAATCTAACTTGTTAGGTTAACACATTCCCATTATATTTTAACCCTCTCTAATAAATAGCTTTTGCAGTTTTTTGAAAAGGAATTAAAAATTTATTTGAGAAGGGGTAACTATGCAAATTATTATATATATAGTTGTAAAAATATGTTATATTTACTATCATGGTAATAGTGTTTAAGAAATTTAATAAGAAATTTGACGTAATAAAATATAAAATTTGAATATAGATATTTTATAATTTATTTTTAAAAATGAAAAAGAAAAATATGAATATTTTAATTATAAAAATATATATTTATATTTTTAAAATTATATATATTTTTAAATTTAAATAAATTATCCATAATTATAGGTTAAGTAAATAATAAAAATAATTTAAAATACAATTAAATTAATTAATTAACTTTTTAATGTTTTTTTTTCAAAATTTATAGATATAACTAATCTAGTTAGAAATCACAAATTGATATCATTCAAGTTGACATTAATCTATTCACCTATTATTTTAAAAATAATGGAATACTATATAGATTCATTCTTTTTATCTTATCAAATTCTATAATGAATTCTCTTTTTCATCCAAATAAATTCTATATAACTAAATTATTTTTTGCAAAAAACTTTTTTGGTAAATATATTACTTTTCATATTAAGTATATTTTGAATTATTTATTTATTTATTACTTTTCATATTAAGTATATTTTTGAATTATTTAACTTTTTATATTATATGAAGAAATTTTTGTATAATTTTATTTTACATAATGAAAAATATTATATAAATTTTAAAAAGTTGTTATTGTTTATATAATTATAATGATTAACCTCCACTAAAACCAATAACCAAATCTTAAAGAAAAAATATATATATATATATATATGAGATTTCCTGCTTTTTGTCGTCCAGTATTCGCGCATTTATGAACCGATGGCCTGAAAAATAAGTTTCGCCTGCATAAGCTGACTGTGAGATTCATTCAGATTGGTCCGCCTCTTGACCCTCTTCGATAAATGAGTCTTTTTAATACGACTTTGTGAGTATCATCATGAGAATAGAAGCCAGTAAATAAACAGTACGGGAATAGTCATATGTCATATGGCTACAAAGAATAGCTAGATGGTAGTTTGCGTTTAATTTTATAGGTGGATAGAGTATTTTTGGAAATTTGCGCGCATTTCACACTGTCGTGGCTCAACCTGATCCGAGTAGTGGAAATGATCACAGACCCACCGGTTCTTCACCATTTGCTTATCCGGAGATAATCATGTGCCTACAAAGATAGATTTTGCGGTCTGATATTATGGTTGGATAGAGTATTTTGAAAATTTGCGCGTATTTCAACTATCGTGGCCCAACGTCATCCGGGCAGTGGAAATGATCAGACTCACGGCTTGTTTACCATTTGCTCAGCCAGGGTTCAGAGAGCATCCTACAGCTAGCGGAATCCAATATATATTTATATAAAATCAATAGAAGGATAGTGTAGACAAGTGGCCTACTATATCTTTTTATATATTGATTTTATATAGATATAATTAAGGTTTTAAGATGTAGTTTAATGGCTAGTGGGGAAGTTTGGTAATCACAGTTTTTGTATCCAATTATTCACTAATTTACACAGTTTATGTGTACCGGAGAACTGCAGAGAGCTGTTTTAAAAATAAATTATTTTATGTTTTAAAAAAACTTCTAGGTTAAATATAATATTAATATTAAATATAATATTAGGGCATCTGATGAGTTGCCTTTTTTTAGATAATGAAAGCTCGAACTGATCAAACCCTAAACTGGTTGCAGAAGATCACGGAACCCTTCCATCATCAAGTTGTTGGCAACGATTTCTCGACTTTACAAGTTCCCCTACGCTTTGTAAGTTGCAACATTCGTTTGAAATTTACCCTTATTAAATATGGGTGCTCCTTCCTCTCGTGTCATGAAAATGGCATGTTTGTAGATCCATCAACGGAACCTCTCGAAGATCTCCCAAATTACAATATCCATCATGCCCAAGGATCCAATTTGGCCAAGATTTACAACTCTGGAATTCCAATCGACCATCACGACCTTTTGAATCTTCCTTCTTTAACGAGGACAATATGCAATTCCAGTCTCCCAACTGATCGTCGTTCTTGCAATAGTTTAATGCCCACTGCCCAGACAGAGAGAAGGTTTAACATGAAAATGATTGAAGCTGTTAATTACATTGTTCATCTACAGCAAAGTGTCGAAAATATTTCCAGAGAAAGAGATAGATTGAAGGCCAACTTCAATAGAAAAGAACAAATTTTGGCCGTGAGTGTGCAATTATCATCAAACGAGAAATTTTGCAGTAAACAACAGTGGCTCCAAGGGTCGGATCAAGAATTTCCTACGGTTGAAGTAAAGTCCATCCATTCTGGTGTTAGGATCTCCCTCAACTTGTTCGAAGATCAAATTGTCTACTCCAATCTTCTGCTGGCGCTGGAAAAATTTGGGCTAGAAGTTGTGAATGCTACGTCTTCTTCGATCAATAACAAAGTTTTCCATAACATATATAACAAGGTATTTTTTATATTCGTGTCAATACATTACTTCCCTGTCTGCTTTAGCTGAATCTGAACATACATATATTTGTACGCTGCAGCAGGTGTATGACATTGAGAAATATAACGTGGACAACCTCTATGAAAAGCTTCGGTATTTGATATTGTTGTAAATCAATTCCAACTACTTATATCAATCAGCGCTGATTGCAGAATGAGTGAAGTGCGGCACATTGAAGCCTTGGGAAAGACAGTTGCCATTTTCTTGAAGAATTGCAAAAGGATTCGAAAGCTCGCACAAGTGCACAAGTGAAGTGTAGAGATGGTAAGAATCGACCCCTTCATATTTATCAAAAGGGGTAGCCAACTTCTTAGGAGCAGAGTAAATGCTCAGACTCAAACTAGCAATGCAGAGCTTTGATTACAAGTTGAATCAGGCTTTAAAGCCTTACCAACATATCGACGAAGTGAAGTTCGCTGCAATACAAGGTAGCGATGTGATGCAACGATAGTTTTAACACTATCGCATCGTAAATCTTCAAAAGAACTTAAAGAGTGCACACCAAAGAGTTTTAGCGATGCGATGAGGTCCCACCTCAATCACAATCGTGGCATCACAATGTTATTTGCATGCCTGTTGCACTATTGCCGATCTTTCGATGCGATGTGAACCCCTCTCCAATCACAGTCGCAAGTTTCAAGTGATCGTCCACAAAAGGACAGTGAACCGTGTTCGCCGATGTTGCGATGCGATATGGGCCCCGCCCAATCACAAATCGCAAATCGCAAAGACAACAATCGCGCAATCGCAAATCGTATGTCGACTGCCGATTGCCATCGCAATCGTAAAGCGCAAAGGTGTTAACCTTTGTCCGCTGAAATGCCGATCGTCGATTGATTACAAATGCGATGAAGTTATCAAAAGGATTTCATATATTTTGAGATCTGGTTTTACAGGTCGGTTTAATGGTTTTCATTGTACCACACCTTATAAAAAGGGAAGGAGCCCAAAGGCTTTTGTAATGAAAAAAAGGGGTTTTATTTTGAATGCATAGGAACACATTTGTAAAACAAAGAAACAAAGAAATCGCTGTAGCCCACAGGCTGATTACACAACAAGTTTGTAAGCACTGTATGTGCGGATAGAAGACAGAGAAGTTTTGTGAGCACTGTTGTTTTACAGTCCACTATTACACTTTGTAGATCCCTCTCATGGAGGAAGAATCAGATTGTTGATTTTGTATTTCTTTTATTCTTCTATGAATTAAGAAAATTGTCCTAAATTGTTTCTGTTCATTCTGCAAATTAAGTTTGAAAACTCTGTGTTGTAGAGGGAATCTTCATTCTCTCTTGTTGTTTTGAAGTAATCAGAAACTTCTACATGGTATTAGAGCTAGTCTAGGCACTCGGTGAAACAAAACAGAGTTTGTTTTTCACTGCAGGAGTTGTAAGAAGCGTTTTCAGCAGATTTTCTCCAGCAGAGAAAGTTCTTGCTTGTTTTATTATACAGTCAGTATCCTTTCTTTACTTATACAGTTAAGATGGTAGATGCTGGAACTAGTTTGACAAACTCCCAACTTCCACAGTTTAATGGGAAGAATCATAGTTATTGGTCCATAACTATGAGAGCTTTGTTTGCTTCTCAGGGATTATGGGAGCTAGTTGAAAATGGCTACCCTGAACCTGCAGATGCAACAACGTTGGCTGCTTTGACAGTAGCAGAAAGAGACTTGTTGAAGAGCGACAGGAAGAAGGACTCCAAAGCCCTCTTTTATCTCTTTCAATCAGTACATGAGAGTGTTTTCCCACGAGTTGCAGAAGTAACGAAGTCTAAGGAGGCATATGATATTCTCAGAACTGCCTATCAAGGCATGGAGAAGGTGAATACTTCAAAGTTGCAGATGTATAGGAGAGATTTTAAAACACTCAACATGAAGGAATCCGATACAATAGATTCATTCTTCACTCATGTTATTGGGTTGATAACCCAGATCAAATCTCATGGTGAAGCTCTTTAAGAAAGAAGGATCATAAAGAAGATCTTGAGAATTTTACCCTCAAGGTTTGAAGCTATTGTGGTAGCAATAGAAGAAACAAAGGATCTCTCACAGTTCATAGTAGATGAACTAAGTGCTTCTCTTATGTCTCATGAACACAGACTGAGTAGAGGAACAGATTCCTCTTTGGAGCAAGCATTTAAGACTCATATGTCATTCGGTCGAGGTAGAGGTCGAGGCAGAGAAAATAATAGAGGTCGAGGAAGAAGCCAAAACAAAGGCAAAAATAATCCTGCTAGCACAAGCGGAAGGAGTTGCAATCAAAACCAAGATGAAGGTTTAAGCAAACAACAAGCTCATGGACAAAGGTATGACAAATCCCAAGTCCAATGTCATTATTGCAAGAAATTAGGCCATTATGCCAATGAATGTAGGAAAAAGCAAAATGACATGAAAAATAAGCAAAATGCTAATTTTACAAATGAAGAAGATAAGAACCCAAAGATTGTGCTGTTAACATGTAACATTGCACAAGACAAACAAGAAGATTTTTGGTTCTTAGACTCAGGTTGTAGTAATCACATGACTGGAAAAATTGCAATGTTTGCCAATCTGGATGAAAATGTGAAATTTGAGGTAACAACAGGAACTGATAGTAAGATATCTGTCAAAGGTAAAGGCAGAGTCAGTATCCTAGCAAGAAATGGAGAACAGATGATTGTGCCAGAGGTATACTATGTACTTGGTCTGAAATGTAATCTTTTGAGTATTAGATAGCTCATTAACAAAGGTTACAATGTGTTCTTCAAAGATGATGTGTGTACAATCAGAGACATACCTCCAAGTAAGAAGATCATTGCAGAGGTGCAGATGACCAGCAATAGAATGTTTCCTCTCAAACTCAGGGTAGATTTGAAGGAAGGAAGAACGATTGTAGCTGTAACACAAGAAGTCTTTCAAGAAAAAGTGAAACATGAAAATTGGTTGTGGCACTTGACATTTGGGCATCTCAATTTCGGAGGCTTGAATCTGTTGCACAGAAAGGGAATGGTAAAAGGATTAACATTGATTGAGAAGACGAACAGCCTTTGTGAAGGCTGCATCTTGGGCAAACAACACAGAGAAATATTTCGAGCAGGAAAGAGTATAAGGGAAAAAGCACCCTTGGAAATTGTTCACTCTGATGTGTGTGGACCGATGCAAATACAATCATTTGCTGGAAATAAATATGTTTTAACTTTCATTGATGATTACACTAGAAAGACATAGGTGTATGTGTTAAAACATAAGAGTGAAGTGTTTGAGAAATTCCGCCACTTCAAAACTCTTTTTCAGAAGCACTGTGGGCATTATATCAAAGTGCTCAGAACTGACAGAGGTGGAGAGTATATCTCTAAGGAATTTCTGCATTTTTGTAGAGAGAATGGCATACAAAAGCAATTCATCACTAGGTATACACCTCAGCAAAACGATGTTGCAGAAAGGAAGAATAGGACCATTGTGGATATGGTCAGAAGTATGTTGAAGGAAAAACACTTGCCGCATGAGTACTGGGATGAAGCTGTCACTTCCGCAGTTTACATCTTGAACAGATGCCCAACTAAAGCCGCCATGAATAAAATACCAGAAGAAGCATGGAGTGGACAAAAGAAATTTGTCACTCGCATGAGAGTATTCAGCTGTGTAGCATATGCACATGTACCGGATCAACTAAGGAAGAAGCTTGATAGTAAGGGGGAGAAGTGTGTCTTTATTGGCTACTGTGATGAGTCAAAATCATACAAACTTTATAATCCATCCACCAAGAAATTGATAGTAAGTAGAGATGTTCAGTTCTATGAAGAAGAAGCTTGGGATGGAAGTCTAGAAAAGAATGTGAACGTGAAGACAACTATGTCTCACGAAGAAGAAGAATAAGGAACAACAGCTATTAACCCTTCTTCGGTGGTTCCTCCTCCACCACCGCAAACACAAAAAACCACACCACAAGCTGGAATTAGAACAGCCTTGAGAAGTCAAGGAAGTGCTACTCCAAGCACATTGCAGGGATCTGTAATGCCCTCAAGTTCGGATGAAAATTCAAGCACACCAAGAAGACCAAGATTCAGAAATCTGAATGAGATTTATGAATAAGGAGAGGTAAGTAACAATACCGGTATGAATTCATTATTCGCTTTGTATTGTCATCTTGATGACCCAATTCATTTTGAAGATGCTATAAATGATGATAAATCGATTGAAGCAATGAATGAAGAAATTGGTGCAATTGAGAAGATTAAAACATGGGAGTTAGTGGACCTCCTTGAAGGCAAAGATGCCATTGGAGTTAAGTGGGTCTATAAGACCAAAAGCAATGCTGAAGGCAAGATCGAAAGGCACAAAGACATACTTCTTGTTAAAGGCTACA
Source organism: Pinus albicaulis (assembly GCA_034641835.2). Taxonomy (NCBI): domain Eukaryota; kingdom Viridiplantae; phylum Streptophyta; class Pinopsida; order Pinales; family Pinaceae; genus Pinus; species Pinus albicaulis. Next base: position 447,254,538 of record CM076570.1, read on the forward strand.
AGTAGCAACAAGGCAGAGACTATGATGAAATCTTTGCACCAGTAGCAAGGATGGAAACAGTCAGAACAGTGTTGTCTATTGCGGCATAACACAAATGGAAGATTTATCAGATGGATGTTAAATCTGCATTCCTGAATGGAGTGTTAAAAGAAGAGGTTTATGTTGAACAACCTCCAGGCTATGAAGTTGAAGGCCAAGAGCATAAAGTATGTAGACTGAAGAAGGCTCTTTATGGGCTGAAGCAAGCTCCAAGAGCATGGTATAACAGAATATATGCTTACCTGATTGAGAATGGGTTCGAGAAGTGTGATGGTGAACCCACACTCTACATAAAGGAGAATGACGGTAAGATACTTATCATTGTATTATATGTAGATGATTTAATATTTACTAGCAATGATGCTTCGTTCATTGCTAATTTTAAAGCACTCATGAAAAGTGAGTTTGAAATGATTGACTTGGGCTTCTTGAGATATTTTCTTGGAATTGAAGTAGACCAAAGTGAAAATGGTGTTTTCATTTCCCAAGATAGATATGTAGAAGCAGTGTTGAAGAGATTCAACATGCAAAACAGAAAAGCAACTGACTCTGACAGTGATGGGTTGAAATTGAGTAAAGAAGAAAACAGTAAGGATTTTGATCCAAAGTTGTATAAGAGAATAGTTGGCAGCCTTATGTACTTGACTGCAACTAGGCCAGACATTATGCACGTTGTTAGCTTAATCTCCAGATTCATGGAAAGACCAAAAGAAGCTCATTGGCAAGCAACCAAGAGAATTCTAAGCTATGTAAATGGAACGAAGGGGTTTGGTATATTATACTCCTCTTCTGAAAGTTTCATATTGACAGGATACACTGACAGTGACCAGGTTGGAAGTGTTGATGATTGGAAGAGAACATCAGGATATGTGTTTCATTTGGTATTGGGAGCAATTTCATGGGCTTCCAAGAAGCAACCGATAGTTGCGTTATCCACAACACAAGCAGAATATGTAGCAGCAACAGTAGCAGCATGCCAAGCAGTATGGCTGAGAAGAGTTCTCAGAGACTTGTGTCATGAACAAGAAAAAGGCACAACCATTTACTGTGACAATAGCTCGGCGATAGCATTGTCTAAAAATTCAGTTTTTCATAAAAGGACAAAGAACATTGACACCAAGTTTCACTTCATACGTGAATTGGTTAACAATGGTGAGATTGTTTTGCAACACTACAGAACAGAGGATCAATTTGCAGATATCCTCACAAAGCCACTAGCATAGAAAAGCTTTGATCATTTCAGGGAATGCCTGGGTATGCAGAAAAACCCATCAGTTGAAACTAAGGGGGAGTGTTGGAAATTAATTCCAACTACTGATATCAATCAACAGTAATTGCAGAATGAGTGAAGTGCGGCACATTGAAGCCTTGGCAAAGGCGGTTGCCATTTTTCTGAAGAATTGCAAAAGGATTGGAAAGCCCGCACAAGTGAAGTGCAGATCAGATAAGAATCGGCCCCTTGATATTTATCAAGGGCGGTAGCCGACTTCTTAGGAGCAGAGTAAATGCTCAGACTCAAAGTCTCGCCAGCAGTGCAGAGCTTTGATTATAATTTGAATCAGGCTTTAAAGCCTTACCAACATATCGACGGAGTTAAATGAATGAGGCGGCATAATCTCGCTGCAATACAAGGCAGCGATGCGATGCAATGATAGTTTTAACACTATCGCATTGCAAATCTTCAAAAGAACTTAAAGAGTGCACACCAAAGAGTTTTAGCAATGTGATGAGGTCCTACATCAATCGAAATCATGGCATTGCAATGTTATTTGCATGCCTGTTGCACTATTGCCGATCTCCGATGCGATGTGGACCCCGCTCCAATCGCAATCGCAAGTTTCAAGTGATCGTCCACAAAAGGACAGTGAACAGTGTTCGCCGATGTTGCGATGTGATATGGGCCCCACCCAATCGCAAATCGAAAATCGCAAATATAGCAATCGCGCAATCGAAAATCGCATGCCGACTGCCGATCGCCATCGCAATCGCAAAATCGCAAAGTGCAAAGGTGTTAACCTTTGTCTGCTGAGATGCCGATCTCTGATTGATTACGGATGCGATGAAGTTATCAAAAGGATTTCATATATTTTGAGATTCGGTTTTATGGGTCGATTTAATGGTTTTTATTGTAACTGCGCCTTATAAAAAGGGAAAGAGCCCAAAGGATTTTGTAATGAAAAAAAAGGGGTTTTATTTTGAATGCACAGGAACGCATTTGTAAAACAGAGAAACAAAGAAATCGCTATACCCCGTAGGCTGATTACACAACAAGTTTGTAAGCACTGTATGTGCGGATAGAGGATAGACAAGTTTGTGAGCACTGTTGTTTTACAGTCCACTATTACACTTTGTAGATCCCTCTCAAGGAGGAAGAATCAGATTGTTGATTTTGTATTTCTTTTATTCTTCTATGAATTAAGAAAATTGTCCTAAATTGTTTCTGTTCGTTCTACAAATTAAGTTTGAATAATCTGTGTTGTAGAGGGAATCTTCATTCTCTCTTGTTGTTTTGAAGTAATCAGAAACTTTTACAAATATTGGATCAAGAGGCCGACATACGAACCGTTGATTCTCAAGACGAGTCTATGTCCCCGAACAAATGAGGACTAAAAGGTTTGACCAGCTTATGCTCAATTATATGTCCGCTATAAGTTTGGTAAGCTGAGTGTGATTTGAAGGACTGTTAGATAGCTTTAACTTTTAAATACAAATGGATAAAGTAGCCAACCTGTGAATTTGGGTTGTTCTCGGATGTCAATGTAAAAGTAGGTAAAGTAACATGTATGAATTTGTGTTCTTTGTTAAGGTAATTAGCAATCATTCATCCACAGCTTCTCAAATTTTTTTATTTTATTTTATTTTTTTTTTTGGGAAAATTGGAGGGTTAGGTAAAAATTAAAAAACCTATCATATTCATTTTATCTTTTGTATAAATTAATATTAGTTTAATGTTGAATAAAGAGTGTTTAATTTTTTTTAAAGAAAATATTTTTTTTGTTAATTTATGTAACTATAAATATCAATAATATTATTTAGTTTAAAGTATTTTAAGTTTTATCTATTTTCATATAAAATTTATATAAATTTATTTTTATTTTCAATATTTATTTAATTTTTCTTAAATTCAATAATAATTTCAATTACATTGATATGTGTCTCCTTATTAGAATTAGTTAATTTATTTATTTTCTGAATTAAAAAATTTGATGTGATGTTGCAAATTTAGAGAGACCATTGTACTTTTATGGTAGCTATATCAATGAATACAATTTACACTCACTTTTTGACAAATTTAAAGCACATAATTTAAATTATATTTAAATTATTTTTTTACAAATCACAATTTAAAATTTACTATACAAATTCACCACTTACAAAAATTAGAGAAAAAATAAAAAGTAAAAAGCATTAAAATAAACGAGTTACACTAAAATTTTACAATATTATGTGTTACATTATGAATTAAAATTTTAAAATGAGTTTTTTCAAAAGTCCTATTCATCATGAGTTAATTCATGGACATTCATTCCTTACACTTTCATACAATTGAAAAAATATTAACACAATTTTAGTTATAATATTGGTTATAGGTTTTAAGATTTAATAAAATATATAATAATGATGATGATTAACGTCCACTAAGACCAATGCGGCTTATCGGACCTGAAGAAAAGAAAAGTAAAAAGAATCTAAGTGTGATTCTTGAAATTCTTGTTTCTATGATCAAAGAGAAGGGAGAGAAGCTCTCCAAGGTCATTATAGATGGGTTGGCTTAATAAGTCAAGAAGATTGGAACTGTGGAAGATGTTAGGGAATTGACAGTGGATGTGAGTGCTCCCCAAGGTCATTATAGATGGGCTGGCTTAATAAGTCAATAAGATTGGAAGTGTGGAAGATGTTAGGGAATTGACAGTGGATGTGAGTAAGAGCCGAACAATCTAAAATGAAGATTTTTTCATCTTCCACCTGCATAGTATCACAAATAAGACAGATTCTATTGTTCCAGGGAGTCTTGGAAATAAACCACTGCCCAGTCTCACTTCAAAACTCATGAGAATTAGTTCTAATCCTAGCGAAGTTTATTTTTTTCTTAGTGCTAGTCAACACCAAGAGATAATTATGGTTATCAAGGGTGAGGTTGATCACATCCTTATAGTGTCTTAGCTTACTTTTACCCTCCAGCTCCTTATCATCCCACACCTTGTCCTTAAATTTGGAGGTAACCATATCTTTGACACTATATTTTCTTCCCATACTGATCTCCTCCTTAACTCACAAATGGTTGAGCCAGATTGAGCATTCTTATGCCACCTGTGCTTGAGGCGAAGGTGGGGGTTTTGGTTAAAGTTAGAAGCAATTTTTGGGAGCCATTTGGATTCCATGCTATAAAACATATCCTTATACATCATATATCTAAACATAGTGGTACTTTCAATGGAGGACATACCAACTTCGATCAAGAGGATAGAATAGGGAGTATTTCCCTTGATCTTTAGGTTGTAGATTATGAATTTATTTTGAATCATCTCAATATCCATCCATGAATCTCTAGATATACTGCAACCCCAAACTTCACATTCATATAAGACAACACGGGTGACAATAGTCTCAAAGAGGAACATATTTTTGCTCCAAATGCAAAGATCAATCGACTTACAATTGTTTTCAAGCTCATATTAAGTTTTCTAGCCTCCAATAATCCTTTTCTCAATGCTATAATTCCAGTTGAGTTGCTGAGGAAAGTCAATACATAAATATTTATAAGAAGAAACCTTCTCTAAGTACTAGTTATTATAAACAAAACTATCATAGGTGACCTTTTTAGATTTAATGATCATGACTTTAGTCTTGTCTGTATTAACTATCATACCCATGTCAGAGCAATAGACATGAAGAGTCTTAAGATAATTTTCTAGGCCATCAAGGATTTTTGCAAGAAAAATGATATCATCGGCACAAAGGAGAAGAGTAATGATTACACGAGCATGCTCAGTGCCATTTCATTCCACAGTTTCCATACATTCCTCTAGCTTATCAATGTATATATATAAAAAAGGGTAGGGGATAGGGGAAACCCTTGCTTAACTTTGATATTGTATTTAATGTATTTATACCACCCTTCGTTGGTATTAAGCTTGGTAGTGACATTTTCGTAGAGGAAGATCACAACAATCCTCAGTTCAGGAGGAACCATGACCTCTTCAAGTCTCTCCCAAAGCTTATCTTGAGGAACAGTGTCAAAGGATTTTATAATGTCCACAAAAAAATAGAAGAGATCAACTTTACTATTGCAAAATTCCTCTGCAATGATTCTGAGAGTGACAAGATAGTCGATTGTCTAGTGATGTATCTTAAAAATCTCTTGTCCTTTAGCTCTTTTTCCCTGGCTCTCAAACCAAAGGCTAAGCTTCTTTTCCAAAATGAGCCCATAAAGCTTGGTGAGGATGTGGCTAATCATAATGGTCATGTAGTTAGAAGAAACACTTTTGTCCCAAATTTTAAACATAGGCACAATAAGGCTTGGCATCCAAAGCTGAGGGAAGTCATGCTTTATAGCCAAATTGAAAAGATTGTGGAGATGAGGAATAAGGATAAATCTTCCCATTTTAAGGATCTCAGCCTGGTATCCTTTAATATCTTTAGCCTGCCCATTAGCGATCTTATTAATTCCAGACTCAATGTCTTCGAGAGAGAATACATCCTCCTTAATAGGAGTGTTTAAGGTGGTGCCCATAGTGTTCGAAGAGTCATAAAAATTCTTAAGATAGTTGTCTAGTTTTCTAAGGGGATAGAATGATTATTTTGGTTTTAAGAGAAAGTACATTCCCAAAAAAAAATTCTGGCCACAAGTTTAGAGAGGTGGAGAAGATTATCTTTTCTTTTATTAATATATGACCTCCTCTTCGTCTTCATGAGATCTTTGTATAAATTGACATTCTAGAGCTTAATGATTTCATTAGGAGTGTCTCTGGTCACTTTCCTAGCAATTTTAAAATCTTTTTCATATCATGGATTGGAACTTTTATTATTTCACTTAATCGAAGTCTCATTACTGAACTTGTTAATGATATTGGAAACGGTAGTAGTAAAATGGTAATAAATTTGATCAATGTTGCTATTATAAGTCACAGAGCCTAAATCCCTTTCTAAGTCCCTTAATAAGAGGTTGACCTTACTTCTCTTGAAGTGAATGTGTATTTTTCTTTCACTGGTCTCCTGCATGTGGGTGGTATGCATAACAAGATTGAGGGATAAAGACAGATGCTTGTGGTTGGATTCAAGCTTGAATCTATTAAGTAGCTCAAATTTTGTAATATGGTTGAGGGCGAGGGTGTCGGGAAACACATAATCCATGACACTGGTACCCACCCCATGGAAATAGGTCATATGATCAGAGAGGTGTCACTTTTTAATACCATTACAGATGATGAGGTCATGGGAACTACAAAGCTTGCGGAGCTCGATGCCAAATAAGTTCTTGATTATGTCTTTAGTTTTTTTCTTGGATATATTAGCTAAGTTACTATCTTCATTAAGCCACAAGGGGTCAGGGTTAGGGTTGTTACTTAACATAATATCTTGGTTAGTAGAAGTTCTAGCATTAAAGTCTATAAGAAAAAGGATATTACCTTCATTCCTTAGGTTGAAGATGTCTTTTTCTAAGGTATGCAAGTTTTTTTTCTTATAGGATGTAGGGTTTGTAGAAATTTGCTGAATAATGATTAATTATCCACCGAGACTATCCTGATCACATATCAATTTGAATTCATATGCAACACATAATCTCTTCCACTCAGATCATCACACATGCGGAAACAAAACAAGCGATAGCACATCAAATCATCATACACATTAACACAGTATGTATGGGGAAAGCTTATAGCTGAGAACCCTGCATCTATTGTGTATATTATAATGGAGAAATCATGTAACAAACTCAGTACAATACTCCTCACAAGTACTCAGTACTTTCTCATAAAATTACACACAAACTAGCTTGGTTTTGAACAGGTTACTGGTTCAAAACTCACCACTAATTGCCTTGCCTCTATTGCACAATCATGGCCTGTCTAAATAGAGATCCAAGGTTCGAATCTCCTTGGCTTGACAGCGCAATCATCATGGGCAATTCCTCCAAGTGTGGTGCAAATCTCATGCACAACTGATGTCGCCATTGATAGCTAACTCCACCCTTTCATCTACCTCTTTCACTGGTCTCCACTGAACTGTCCATGCACTGTAGTGAACTGATGTGTTCTTGAGTTGAATAATGAGTTACTAATTAATGAATTAAATAATATTCAATTCACTCCACTCATTACTAGTTGATTAGCTAGTTAAACTAATCTCAACTAGTTCAACTAAGTTAAACCGAACACAACTCCACCAACTGTCTCATCAACTCCACCAAACTTATGCCACTGAAGTCCTAACTGAAGTCAACCATGCATGAGCTCACCAAACCCCTAGGAATAGCGTAATTCCTCTGTCAGATGCATGAGCCACTTCCAAGGCTCGAACTGAAGTGCTCCAAGAGAGTAAACTGAAGTTTAGAGTCCAAATATTATTAAGGGTAAATAATATTTGACTTCCCTATTTTTAGGATAGGCGGTCTAAAAATAGACTTCGACCTATAGGTCCAAAAATAGAGGTCCATCTATTTTTACCAACATGACCAATACTCCAAGAATAACATACTGCAACCCCTGGACCATGCTCCATATGTCTAAAAATAGACATAGTCTAAAAATAGACTTTGCGCCAGAATTTGCCTGCGGGCCCACTTAGTGAAGGCGACTTCATTTCACTAAGCTCCATCATCTTGCTTCATTCTCAACACTCCCTCTCAGCAAGATATGGATTATCTGCAACCCCTATCCTGCCTCTGTGGAATTCGAACTTGCTCCTGGTGAGCGCCTTCGTCAGGATGTCGGCATCCTGATCCTCTGTGGGAACATATGAAAGCATCATGATTCTCCGCTGAACACAATCTCTGATATGATGGTACATGATGTCGATGTGTTTGGATCTATCATGAAATACTGGATTAGCCGAGAGTTTAATGCAACTCTGGTTATCACAGTAAATCACTGTAGGCTCCAAATGCAACCCGAACAATCCAACGAGGATCTTCCTCATCAAAATAGCCTCGCATGCAGCCAAGCTAGCTGCCATGTACTCGGCCTCTGCTGAACTGAGTGCCACGGATCTCTGCTTCTTGCTGTACCAGGAAACTGCTGTCGACCCAATGCTAAAAACTCCTCCAGATGTGCTCTTCCAGTCCGTTGGGCTCCCTGCCCAATCTGCATCAGTGAAGCCAGAAAGCTTCGCTCCATCCTCCTGTCTGTACCATAGACCATATCCCGATGTGCCACTAATATAATGCAATACATGCTTTCCTGCCTTCCAAAAGAGCTTGGTAGGCTTAACCATAGCTTGCGAAAGCTGGTTAACAGCATAGCATATATCGGGTCGTGTATTGACCAGATACATAAGCGACCCCACCAACTGTCGATAGACAGTGGCATCCACTACCTCCATTGAAGTAGCATCCTCCTTCCTCCAACCACCAGGAAGAGGAGTGTCAACAGGCTTGCAGCCTTGCATGTTGAACCTCTCCAGAATCTCTCGGGCATACTTGCCCTGAGAAACAAACAGTCCTCCACTGCGCTGCCAAATCTCCAATCCTAGGAAATAATGAAGGATGCCTAAGTCCTTCATCTCAAACTCTCATGCAAGATCCTCCTTGCATGAAAGTATCAACTGCTCATCGCCAGTCAAAATCAGATCATCTACATACAGTACGATGATCAACAGCTTCCCCTCCACCACAATCTGGTACAGGTTTGGATCCGCCTCACTCTTGGAGAATCCAAACCCGGTGAAGTAGCTGTCTATCCGAGTGTACCAAGCACGAGGTGCTTGCTTCAGCCCGTACAGTGCTCTCTTGAGTCGGCACACATGCGACTCACTGCTGAAGATCTCAAAACCTTCAGGCTGCTCTATGTACACCTCCTCCTCAATAACTCCATTGAGGAACGCGGTCTTCACATCCATCTGATGAATGTGCCACCCCATCTGCGCTGAGAGAGCAAGGATCGTCCGTATGGAAGAGTACCTTGCGACAGGTGCAAAGGTCTCCTCATAATCGATCCCCTCGATCTGTGAAAAGCCACGGGCAACAAATCTCGCCTTGTACTTCTCCACACTCCCGTCAGCCGCCTGCTTCATTGTAGATCCATCGCGAACCCACCACTGATTTCCCCACCGGTCTTCGGACAATCTCCCATGCATTGTTCCTGACGATCGAATCATATTCTCCGATCATGGCATCAACCCATGCGGGTTCCTCCACAGCTTCCTCAAAATAGGATGGCTCCGTCATGACACATTGACTCATAAGAGCCATGTATCCAGTGTACCGATCCGGTGACTGCCTTTGTCTGCGCTGTGCTGTAGGTGGTCCTACAACCTTCTCTGCATCTCGAGCCAGTCGCTCAGCTTCTGTAGTGCGCATGCGCCCTCTGATGGTTGGCGCTACATGGTGGTTTCTGCCACCTCCTGAACTTCCTCTTGTGGCTGATCCACATCCGGAAGCTCCTCCTTAGGAACTAACAGCGCCTCATCTACATGCAAGTGTAGCTCCCTCTCAAGCGAACACTGCATGGCTTTCTCCTCCTGAAACTTGATATCCCGTCACACAATAGTCTTTCGACTATCTGAAAAATACACCCAATAGTTGTGAGGTGTATCAATGTACCCCACAAATATTCCAACCTCTGCGGTCGGATCCAGCTTCCTTCTTGCATCCTTCGTCACATGCATGTAGACAGGGGAACCAAAAATCCGCAAATGGGGAATATGAGGCCTCTTGCCAGAATAAGCCTCCTCCAGTGTACTCATGCCAAGAACCTTGTGAGGACAACGGTTCTGCACATACACTGCTGTATTGCATGCCTCAGCCCACAAGTGAAGGGGTAGGCCCTGATCATGCAACATCGCCCGTGCAGCACCCACGATCGTTCTGTTCTTCCGCTCAGCCACCCCGTTCTGCTGTGGGTTATAGGGTGCGATGAGCTCTCTCCGAATCCCTTCTGCGCTGCAGAACTCCTTGAATTCAGCCGAGATGAATTCACCACCGTTATCACTCCTTAGAGCAATCACCTTCTTCCCCGACTCCTTCTCGACCAGTGCTTTAAACTCACAGAACTTCGCGAATGTATCGCTCTTCTTCTGCATGAAGAAGATCCGGCACTTTCGAGAGAAATCATCAACAAAGATCACATAATACTTGTGCTTTGCTGTCGAAGCAACTGAGAAAGGACCACACACGTATGTGTGAACTCTCTCAAGGATCGTCGTGGCGCGACTATCCTTCTCGTGAAAGGTGGCTTTCACATACTTCCCTAAAGTACACCCCTTGCACTGATCTGACTGCGCAAGAGTGCCCTTTGGAAGCCCAGTAGAAATCTGCTGCAGAATCTTCAAAGCTCCATGGTGAAGGTGGCTCAATCTCCTGTGCCACAGTTCGCCCTCATCATCCCGGCTCACCACTTCTCCCACCTTGCATGCCATAGCTGCGCAGCCATCTACCTGCAACTGATAAAGGTTCTTGGTTCGAACCCCTATCTTCCGGGTCTCTCCAGTAGTCTTATTGCGCAGGAATGATTTTCCTTCGCTGAAGACCACATCATACCCCTTATCCTCCAACATAGCCACAGAGATCAAGTTCTTCTTCAATCCAGGTACATGCATGACATCCTTCAATACAAAGGGTTTACCAGACTCCCTCTGAAAGGATATGGTACCGATACCAGTCGCACTGTATCTACCATCATCGCCCATCTCAATGTGCACACCCAAATCTTTGTCCTCCAGATCTGAGAACAAATCCCGATCTCTCGTCATATGAAATGACGCACCGTTGTCCAAGAACCACACCGATCCCATCACACTTGAAACCAAGCATGCGATCAGTGAAAAGTCAAGCTCGAACTGTGAAGCCAAAGCTTCTCCATCTGCAGATCTTCCCGCTTGCTTGTTTTTCTTCTTCTTCGGACAATTGGTAGCATAATGTCCATGATCATGGAAGTGAAAACACTTCACTTTCGCCATATCCTGCTTCTTTCCCTTTGCACCGAAATGAGAAGTTTTCTTACCCTTCCCCTTCTTTGCTTTGGCAACCAAAGCGCAATTTTCTTCATCAGCTCCCTTTGATGAAGATCCATCCCGAGTAGTCCTCCTTATCTCCTCCTGCATGAGATCCGCCCAAAGGCGCTCCCATCCCGGCAAATTCTCCCAACCATTGAAACTATCTTGATATGAGTGCCAAGCCTTTGGAAGACCAAGGAGAGCCAGGTCGACCATGTCCTCATCTTCGAAAGTCACCCCCACACTTCCCAACTCATCTCTGCATTGAGTGAACTTCGTGAGGTATTTGGCGACACTGTCGCCTTTCTCCATCTTGATGTTCCTGAGCTTATCTTTGAGTGCCAGCTTCCTTTGGTCGCTCTTACTCTGGAATAGATCTGTCAAATATTTCCACATCAAATATGGAGAAGCCTTTCCATGCAGGTTGGATACAATATTATCCTTGACGCCCTCCAACAGGATCCTTCGACATTTCGCCATCTTCTTTTGCCAGGCTTCGACTTCAGTAGGATTAGTAGGCTTTTGGACATCTGTATCTATGAACTCCTTCAGACTATTATCTTCTAATACTGCCTCCATGCGATCCTTCCATGCAACATAATTCGAACTGCCTTCAAGAGCATATTCGATGTAAACGGTTATAAATACTTGTACTTCGTTCAGTTACGTATTATGGAGAATCCAGCAGATCCAAATGCTCCATTGATGGCTATGATACATTGAATGAAAAGATAAATGATGCAATTGAAAAACCACAATGAAAGGCTATATTTAGCTAGTGAAGAGCAAGACAGGTTAATAAGAGAATTGACCTCTTGGAATAGTCACAAAGGTGAAGGTTGTGGAAAAAAGAGAATGGAACTGTAAATCAATCAAAAGAGTCTGAGGAAGGTTATGCCTGTAGATAACAGTTTAGGAGGAATAAGGAATTACAGGGTGAATTTCAAAAAATCAAGCCTCCCTCCTATGATGGAGAGAAGGATGAAGATGTAGAAGCTTGGATTCTAAACATGATAAAGTAATTTTAGGTTTATGAATATGAAAGTAACTTGAGAGCCAGGTTGGCTATCTATCAATTACAAGGAACCACTACCTTGTTGTGGGAAGAAACTAAGGTGGTTCATGTCATAGATGAGAAAAATGTCACTTGGGATGATTTTCAAATTAAATTTAAACACATATATTTGAATGAATTCTATTATGATGATAAATACAAGGAGTTTTAGGAGCTTAGGTTGGGACAAATTACTATTGATGAGTTTGTAACCAAGTTCACCAACCTACTTGGCTATGTACCTTATATAAGAGAAGAGAAGACAAAGGTATAACACTTTTTAATCTGTCTACCTACTATATACAAGGATAAGATATAATTTGATAATCCCAAGACCATGGATGAAGTAGTGCACAAAGCGAGACTGTGTTGCCAACAGTTCAAAGGCAGAAATGGTTAAGCAAAGAATTGGCAAAACAAAGAGAAAGGTGACTCTAGTGGGAAAAGAACAAAACCAGCATACCTAAAGAAATTTGGGAGAAATCACTAAACAATTAAATTCACAAAAACTAGAGAAAATCACCGAACTCAATCACAAACAGGGTCCAAACATATTGATGGAAAAAATAAGAGAGAAGAAACTGTTAAAATGAGAGAACCTCTAAAGTGCTGGGGTTGTGGAGAACCTCATTTACTAAGAGACTGTCCACACAAAAATATTCAAACCATACAAGTGCTAAGAGAAGCAACTATTGTAAATTATATGGCAAGAAACATCCCCAAAATCAGTGTTTCCCTGGAAGATCATCAAGTTGAACACCAATCCACTATGGTCGAAGAAGAAGGTATTATTGTTGAACAACATGTTTATCTTTTAATATATCCAGGTGCATCTTTAAGTTAAATAAGTCCTCAAATGGTAGAAAAAAGCTAGTGAAAATCAGATAAATTTGAGTAGTCATGGTTAGTTCAGTTAGCTACTGGTACAGAAAGGAAAGTAACTCATAAACTACCCCTGACAGCTATAAATATGAATGGGTACAAAAATGAACTGAAATTGAATACTCTATCTTTAGGGTCCTATGATGTGTTAGTGGGAATGGATTGGTTAGAAAAATAGAAATATATAGTGAATTTCTTAGAAAAAACAATACAATGCATAAATGAGGGAAAACCTGTGATAGTGAAAGGAAAACCCAAACCCATCTCTGTGAGACAAATTTCAGCACCTCAATTAAAAATAACTGCAAGAAAAAGGTTGCCAAGTATATTATGTGCGTGTAGAAGAATTGAGATAGCAACCTGAAGAAAATCTTTTAGAAAAGCTACCAGTTATCAGAGAGTTCAAGCATGTGTTTCCAGATGAAATTCCTTATCTGCCCCCTAAGAAAGAAATTGACTTCACAATTGAGTTAGTGCCAGGAGCAACACCAGTTTCTAAAGCCACATCCAAAATTAGTACCCCAGAACTGATGGAGTTGAAGATGAAACTACAAGAGTTGCTAGGTAGAGGTTACATAAGGCTAAGTACCACAGAACTGATGGAGCACTGGTACTGTTTGTGAAAAATAAAGATGTTACTTTCAGAATGTGTATATATTATCGTCAATTGAATAATTTAACAATCAATAACAAATATCCTCTACCTAGGATAGATGATCTATTTGACCAAGTTAGAGGAGTAACAGACTTTTTGAAAATTGATCTAAGGACAGGCTACCATAAACTGAGAATTAAAGACGAAGATATAAGTAAAAATACATTCAGAACTAGATATGGACACTATGAGTTTATGGTCCTACCTTTTGGGTTGACTAATGCGCCTACCACTTTTATGTGCTTAATAAACAACTTCTTAAATAAATACTTGGACAAATTTGTACTAGTATTTATTGATGACATTCTCAATTATTCTAAGAATGAAGCTGATCATAAAGAAAATCTTAGGATTGTTCTACAAACACTCAGAGAAATTAAGTTGTACGCCAAGTTTAGAAAATGTGAATTTTTCAAAGATAAAATTCAATACTTGGGTCATATAATTTCAGACAAGGGATTAGAGGTAGACCCTGAAAGGATACAAAAGATAAGGGAGTGGCATGTACCTAATGATATGTCTTATATAATATCCTTCATGGGAATTGCAGGATATTATAGGATAATTATAGAGAGAGTTTAAGCTTTAGCATACCCTATTACATCTCTACACAGAAAAGGAGTTAAGTTTGAGTGGACTAAAAAATATCGAAAAAGTTTTGATTAGTTAAAACTTAAACTTACAACAACACCTATTTTAAATATTTCTAATCTAGATCAGGAATTTGTAGTATGCACAGATACTTTTGGAGAGGGATTAGGAGGAGTGATACTACAAGAAAACTCAGTCATAGCCTATGAATCAAGGAAACTCAAGAAACATGAACATAGTTGTAGTTTTTATGATTTAGAACTAGTTGTTGTAATACATGCTTTGAAGATGTGGAGACATTACCTTTTAGGGAAAAAGTTTATATTGATGAAATATCACATCAGTTTAAAGTATTTCTTTACATAACCTAATTTGAATGCTAGGCAAGCTAGATGGTTGTCTTTCCTTAGTGAGTTTGACATGGATATTAAACATATTAAGGGGAAGGAAGACAATATTGCAGATGAATTAAGCATAAATTCTTGGTAAAGTGTGAGTAATTTTGGAAGTAGTGCCAACTTTGATATTGAAGGACTGATATAGGAATTGATGAGAATAGACCAAAACTATGAAAAAATTCAGTCACAAGTTCTGAGAAAAGAGATGAAAGCGTGTGCCAAAAACCAGAGGGGATTGATTTGTTATAAAGAAAAACTATACATCCCTAATGTACAATCCTTAAATAGAGAAATATAGGATGAATATCATAAAAGTCACTATGCAGAACATCCAAGATACCATAAATTAATTTCAGCCTTGAGAAAGAACCTGTTCTGGCATGGTATGAAAAAGGATGTGGAAAATTACTTGGCTAGATGTATAGAATGTCAACATATGAAGGTAGAACATCAGCATCCAGTTGGATGGCTGAATCCCTTACCCATTCCAAAATGGAAGTGGGAGGTTGTTTCCATGGATTTTATGACTGATTTACTAAGAATTAAATATCAACATGACTCTATCATGGTAGTAGTCCATACTTTGACTAAAGCTACACACATTATACCAGTACAATGTACCTTCGGTGCAACTGAAGTAGCTAATGTATTTATGAAAGAGATTGTAAATTTGAATGGTATTCCTAAGATGATCATATCAGACAGAGATGAAAAGTTTACTGCAGCTTTTTGGAGGAGTCTGTTTGGGGGAATGGGTAACAAATTAAATTTTAGTACTACATACCATCCCCAAACTGATGGTCAAACTGAATGAACAAACTAGATTTTAGAAGATATGTTAAGAATGTATGTTATGGACAGACTAATAAAATGGGAGGAATTTCTACATTTAGCAGAGTTTTCCTACAATAATAGCTACCAAGCTTCAATCAAGATGAGACTTTTTGAAGTAGTATATGGAAGAAAGTGCCATACACCTCTAAGTTGGAGTCAACCAGAGGATAAGTTAATGCTTGGACTAGATGTTTTGTAGGGAATGGAAAGAACTATAAGGAAAATTTAGCAAAATATCAAAACAACACAAGACAAACAGAAATTTTATCTAGATAAAAAGAGAATTCACAGATAATTCAATGTGGGTGATCATGCTTACCTAAGGATTAAGCCCAAAAAGAGTACTTTGCACACTGGTAGTTGTGCAAAACTAGCACCACGCTACAATGGACCTTTTGAAGTACTGGAAAGAGTCAGACCGGTTGCATACAAGTTGGCTTTACCTAGTCACATTAAGGTTCATGATGTATTTCATACTTGGTTATTAAAAAAATATGTGCATGATCCTACTCATGTTATTGATTGGAATGTGATACAGGTCGAACTAGAAGGGGAATTCCTTATAGATCCACTTAAAATCTTGACATGGGAAGAAATTGAGCTCTAAAATATAACAGTGGCCAGGGTGAAATTGCAATGGAGGCACTTTGCACCTGAAGAGGCTAGCTGGGAGTGAGAGGAAGATATGAAGGACAAATTCCCATCACTATTTGAACAATGAATTTTAATTTTTGTCTTTACAACACCGAGGACAATGCTTTGTTTTTAGAGGGGTAATATGTAATATCCCCAGTTTTCTATGCTTTTATTATACATTTGAAAAGGTCCAAAAGGGTACAGTGGACCCCAATGGAAAAAAATAATGTGGATTTATTTTGTTTTTTCAGGTTAATAAAATAAAATGGAATTTAATTTTCAAAGACTAGATTATGATTAGAGATATGGAAACCAAAACCATGAGGATGGATAAAGTTGTAAGACTTTCCCCAATTCCACAAAAATTGTTGGAGGAAATAAATTAAATACTAAAATTAGATTGGAGATAAAAATATAAAATGCTACCCCAGTAAAGAGTAAATTACTGGGAAGAGGTGGAATAAAGCTAGAAAGAGGGAAAGCTAGATTTAAAAGTACTTTTTTGGAAGAAACAAAGGGAAATCTTAGGCACACAGGAAAGAAGCATCATAGTTTAACTGGATGGGGTTAAGGGAAATAGGCTAGGGGGGGATCAAACTTAAATAAGCTGATTTAGGATAGACAAAGGGTTGTATATTGCTGGAGAAAAGGATCTCTGCTTGGGGGTGATCTGTGGAGAAAGAGCTCTAAGTTTAGGTGGAACCTAGTCTACCTTACGTGGTATGCACAATGAAATTGATTTCTTTTATATTATACTTTAGTTCTCTTATGAGTTGCTGAGAAAATAAAGTAGTGTAGATATGTATTAAATTCTGAATATGAATATATGTCTATGATGTGGAATTAGAATGAATTAGAAATAAAATTGTAAGGTCTATAAATTGAACAGAATTTGAATATAATAAAAATATTCTATCATGTGTTGTTGTACATACATCATTCTTTATAGGACCAAATCTCAGAATGTTTAAAACCCTTATTAGGTTTAGATCTAAGTTTAGGAAACTTACAAGATACTGACATTTATTCTATATATTTTTCTATTATTACTTTATAATTAAGTAAATTCGAGTAGAGAACTAGTACAGAAGTAATTAAATAGTATAGTTAATCCAAAATCTATGCTCTAATATAATGAGTAATACGAATTTTTATTTCTGATATAATATACATAAAGAAGAAAAGTATTTATTCAGGATGCAATTATATTAATTCTGTTAAGAAAAATATCATAGAAGAGATACACTAAGTATAGGTAAAATGAAAATGATGCCATTTTCTATGATGAGATTCCGATATACAAATATTTATATGATAGTACTTTCAAATAAGAAAATTCATTTCTGAATATTAAAATACAGAAAAGGAATTCATTCTGTTTTGAAAATATATATAAAGTGATATTATAAAAGAAATTATAATTAGGAATAATCTTCATACAAAAATAAAGAAGTTCATTATATATATGATACAACCATACATGAGTAATTTTTTAGTCTACAGAGTTATACAAATTAATTACAAGATGTATGTGTCCAAATTACACAATGTGGGAAAACTGCCCCTTCTTATTGTAAAGTCCTTCAATAATTTTATGCATATTTGAATGTAAAGAGCTTGATGAATAATTGGATGAACCTCGATAGAAACAAGTCCACAGTTAAACTTGAATTGGAAATATAAAAAGAGGTATACAATTTCTGAACTATACCATGTATAAGTACCTACAAAAGGAACAAAACCATAGTTAGTCCTGAAAATAAAAGGATAGTAAAAAGAATTGTAACTGATAACATAGATCTAAAATTTGGGGGTGATGTAATCACCTTATAGGGTAAATATATGAATGCCAACATACAAATAATAAGAGGAAGTTAGCTATCACTGTGAAGTAAAATTTTACATCCCCAGCCATACATTTAATCCAAAACCATTAAAAACGAAAATCACATAATAATATTAATATGGAATTTTTCAATGAGGAAGGAAATCGATTTCCCATATTCATGAATGTTAAAAAATTATTAAAAATGTACAGATTGAAGTGGTATTCCAGTTAGTTGGAATTAAATATATATATATATGCATAAAGAAAGTGGAAATTGAAATACCTGTGGTAAATGAACTAAACCAAAATTGAAATAACGAATACCAGACATAAGGATTTTGATTTTAATAAAAAACTAAGACTCTCCATAGGAAGAGAATGAGGATTTCGAACAGAAAACCAATGAGGGGAAACAAATATTTGAGCAAGGCTAGAATTGAGAAGAAAATGTTAGAAGGGAAAGCAAGGAATAAAAGTTACTAATAGTGAAAATGACATGGAAACAACACAGCCAAAGGAGTAAGATGTTGCTTCACTAGTCACCTGCACTTCCAAATAAAATACTCTCAAAGTATAATGGATAAAAGTTTGCTCCCTATCTAAAATTCAACAAAATTAAGAACGCGATAAAATATTGAGTTATGAAGTTATAGGTAAATAGAAATTTCCATCCTAGAGTTAACACGAAGGGCAATGTCTGCCTCCTTCTCACATATACTCATGTAATTCCCCAAATCCTATAGGTATTTGGGATTTAAAATAGAAATAAAATAACTAGAATATTTAATAACCAATACACAATGTTATAATGAAAGAGAAATTTGCAGAGGGACTGTGCAATACCATACATTCAATACCTCCCTACTAACAGTAGTGAAATCTTCATAAGCCTAGAGTCTTTCCAGGTTATCAAGAAGACTACTTGAGAAATTCGAGATAAGCTCAATGTTGTTAAGAAGTATATTACGATTTTCATTAATGAAGAATTATTTCTTACCAAAATTTGCACCAGGAAAACAACATAGTCATCCAGTTCATTTTGGTTATAAAAATTAAAGTTTCACGAGTATCTAACATGACAGTGTGAAGTTGAGGGCAAGAGCCAACAAAATCCATGAAATCAAGAATAGAAAAATTATGCAGTCTTAGGAATGCGATACCTGCAAGAAATGCAAAGGTGCTTCTGCTGGCACAAAGCCATTAATTCTTAGTCTCTCAGCGTTAGGATAGTTTTAGATGTAAATGGATGTCACAGATGTGATTGTAACTCGGCTAATAGTGAAATTAGAAAGGAAATGCTACAACCCAAAAACGAAATGATTTATATATATTAAACCCTAATTTTAAGTCGATCCAATACGTCCACATGTCGGTAGATTTGGCATCTTCCCTCGGATTCATACATTTGAAACTGGATGAAGAAATCCATGTGAATTTATACATACATATTAATGCCAATAGGATCCTGAGAGATTCAAAATCTAGGGTTTGGTGTACTGCCATATGGCATAGTCATTTCAACAATTAAGAAGCACAAATGTGACTCCTAAAAATATAAAATTTGAATCACATCTGACCACAAAGTTAATAACCATAAGTATCTTGTACATACGTAACTCCACTTAAAGTTGATGGGAAACTATCGTAAGGATATAGTTCGTGGCCAATGAAACTTTATCATGATAAATTAGATTCATAAGGATTTCGTTGTAGTCACATATACTTATGTTTTCGACCTAGTGAAATTGATATATTAAGTTGCAATATGGTTGAAGTTTAATGAAGAGTTATCCGATGAAGTACAATAGCGTATAGATGTATCGCTTATCATATATAATTGGGAGTAGAAGGATTTAAGCGCAACATGGTATATATTTAATGCTAAATTTTAAGCCAACGTGAATAGTAAACCTTATAAATAATTCATATACTATGTTTGTTGTGGAAAGTAATGAAAGACATGTACGGGAGTAGCGAATATATATAAAGGTTGAAAGTATGCATATGTAGTTAAGGACCTTTGAGAATAATTAATTCAAAGTGGTTTTTGATTTAATTTCAACACATATATGGTAATTCTTAAAACTAAAGCCGAATACTATATATGGTGAGTAAAGAGTTAAGTATGGGTTATTTTTAATAAAGTGAGAAATTGTAGTTGGTCAATATAACAAGTACAACTATGTTATGGTGAAATTTAATTCTAAGTGCTAGTGGGTTAGGAAAGCATCCTAAAAGTACGACCTCAATAACTTACCATAAGGTAAGTAGAAATTCAAACTCCTAGAGGAGTCGGCATGAAAGAAAGTAGCTGGATAAAAGTAGAAGTGGATGCATGTAAGATCATGGCAATTAAATTAGTGTTAGCACTATATTTGGAATTTTGTTTTTCAACAAATGGAGAATGTTACATTTTAAAAGTAA
Organism: Pinus albicaulis; assembly: GCA_034641835.2. Taxonomy (NCBI): domain Eukaryota; kingdom Viridiplantae; phylum Streptophyta; class Pinopsida; order Pinales; family Pinaceae; genus Pinus; species Pinus albicaulis. The sequence continues at coordinate 447,275,030 of CM076570.1, forward strand.
TTTTGTGTAAAAATCAAAAGGAAAGCCTAGATAAAAAGGAAAACAACATCCTGATTAACTTGACGCAGTTATAGAAACAAGTTGATGGGAAAGCATGCTTAAATAAGACATTCTTGGGTAGACAAGGGGGTTTTGTACACCTTGGAGGAATTTATCTCTCCTCAAGGGGAGATATGGAGATAAAGCTCAAGGTTGTGTGGAAAATAGTCTTACCCGAAAGGGTATGCACAATTAATTTAATTCCAGATTATGATTCTATTTTTATGATTAGAATGATAATTTAGAGAAATGATGTTTATGTAGAAAGATAAGTGGAAATTTCTATCTCTAAGTTAATTATTATAATGTAATTATTTTAGTTTTATATTTTTTATTCTGATGTATTTAACATAACATAACCATAGTGAATACAGTTAGTTCTGTATAGTTACATAGAGAATATAAGCTAGTAAACCAATAGAAAGAAGTTCTAAACCCAATTATGAGGGTTTGAATATGTTGTTAGGTTGTGAGAAATTATATGTTTAATTCATAAAATACATCATGTGAATTTGAGCAAATTTTAACAAAATTATTTAACATAATTATTCTGCAAGTCAAAAGGAAATAGAAACCTAGGTACATAAAGAGATAACACACAATTTAGAAATAAACATGATCGTATATCTCTATTTTACTTTAATTTCGCACATAGTTTATATCTATCGATTTTTATGGGCGAAAAAGAAATTAAACATCAGATATATATTTCAGTACTAGAAGATTTTAGAAAATATGTATACAAAATTCATGTAAAGAGAAATCCTCATTATCCAAAAATAGGAACTAAATTTTGTAGAAAGTACCGATAGAATGTGTTATGATATACTGTCCATAATGCATTAAATGAAGAAAATATTCTTTATATTAATTACAGATTTTACATAGGAATAATTATTCTGGAATTCAGTGGATTGAATTCTAGTAGGTTATCGACCAACCTTTACATAGAGGGAATAAAATCATTTGTCAATACTTGTGGGAGGAATGCACAGATTAATGAGAAACAAATTGTGCAAGGTACAATACCTATACAATAAACCAGAATACTAATGGTTAGAATTTAATTATGAATATCATTAAATTAATTATTGTAAATATGAGGAAGGAATCATGTGAAATTTAATATTAAATTATCTTATTAGTCAAGGAGAAATTTCATGATAATTCCTGTGGTCAAATAAGAAACTAAATCAAACTTCAAAGACATAAATATAAAAGTAGATATAATGTAAATAAATAACTATGTAGAAAAGCATAGAAGTGAAATTACCTGTATTATGATAGAGTAAAAACATGAACCTCCATGATTGATTTTAGAAGATTAAAAGGAGAGCCTGTAAAATAAACCATTTTATTAGTTGAGGGAACTAATTAAAATGCTCAGTAATTCCTGAAGGAAGAACTAGAATATATTCTATAAATCCAATTCGATGAATCCCAATAATGATAAATGAATATTATAAATATGGAAAATAAAAAAATAGGTGTCAATTATACCTATTATTACACATAGAATATTCAAATGTTACCTCTTTGTATTACCTTATAAAATTTAATCTTCAGACAATTAAATCAGAGTTATATGGAAAACCGAGGAATTCCAATTTTGCATACATGTGAATAAACTGTTAGATATTTAAACAAAGATATTTTACCAATTAAATGAGAAAAATGAAATCAAGGAAAAAGATTCATCTCTGAGTAAATTCATAATTTGGATAGAATATTATAATATATCAGAGTGAGAATAAATACATTGGTGTATGATGAGTATTCATAGATCTAAGGTCAAATACCTGGAAAATGAGATATAATATTATCTGGGTAGCTATAGTCGGGTTAAAATGTAAAACCTATTAGTGTACTCAAAATTCCAATATGAATTCATGGAGAACACAAAATTATACAATCGCTGAAGAAATATATTGAAAATTGAAATACTGTAAGTTACATACTTTGTCGCATAAATTCCTTTCCAGTATGAAACAAAATCACAAGGAGTGTTACTCAAACCCTTAAACGAGTATGGTATATACACCAATGTGACAATGAACATAAAAATGAAAGAGGAATAAGTCCCCAAATTTCTCATCTGGCTCATATACAATGAATAATAAAAATCCGTTTTCATCGAATATTATACTATACTAAATCTCAGACAAGAAAATTCTAGAATGAGGGAATAGTAGAAATACGTAAAAGCCAAATCAGGGATTTTGAAATCTCATTCTTCTTACTCAGGGAGTGTTTTCAGTCAATGGCAGAAAACCCCACTTCAGCTTTCATTAACCTATAATGAAACATCAAATTCGTTAAATTCATAAGAGCAAAAATACGAAAACCAAACAAACAAAATAAATTTGCTATGGAGTGGTGTAATACGCAAAAATTTCTCATTTTCGAAGGTGGGAGACCAATGGACATAGATCCATATCGAATCCCATTAAATATGCAAGATATGTCAACAATAACACATTAATATCATAGTAAAGTTAAATAGAAGGAGAATAACACAGTGTAAAAGTTAAAGGAGTTACAGTCAAACCCATTAACAAAAGGATGCTGGCTAACATAAATGCAGAAGAAGCTTTGACCTTACTTGAGATAGAGTCTCTTGGAAAGAAGGATAATGAATTTTTTATAGTTATCGTGGTGTCTTAATCTCCTCTGCGTAAATCTCTTTAACAAAAATTTAAACTCAGACTGTGTGGTGCATGTCGAGTTGCAGAGCCGAACTAAATATTGTAAAAATGAAAACTGACAGAGGAGAGTTAGGGTTTCATAAGCATATATACGTCTAGATAGTACGAATCGATTCACACCATCCATGTAGAAGGCATCATATTGGAGAAGGTCGAGAAGCCATGCGAATGCAATGACATAAATGTACCAAAAATTTGGTGAAATCCTGAGGTTTTGATTATAAGTACGAGTACAAATAAGAAAATTTAATTTCATACCAAACTTCCTGTATACAATCCCTACCTCATTAACGTATGACAGATATATCATTTAACTGTGAAATTATATGTGATAAATCCCCAAAGCCCAACATAATGCTAATATAGAATTCGAACATAGAACTATTTAACACAAGGTTAATAGCATTAAGATTACACTATGAAATTCGAAATGACATATCTAAACATTGATAGAGCATGCGTAACCAAAGAATTAACATTAAAATTAATTCAAATGGGATATAAAGCATGTAATAATGGTTAACTATAATACAATGGTATTGTAATTGTAGCACTTTAATATTAAATTGAAAGTTAAAATTATAGTGATAGATATTCGAATGAATTCTTATCAAATGGTTTAATGTTTACAATTTATAAAGTTCATAAATGTCTAGGGGTATACTCTATTATGATAAGGAAAAGAATTCTCGGGGATATATTAACAATAAATCTAGAATTATGAAATGAAAAGTATCTATAAATCAATGCATGAAGGTAAAATAATGGAATAGGTAAGATAGATAGAACAAATGTAATAGGTAGGAAATTATATTATAATAGTTATTCGCAGTTAAGGTTATAAAGAGGAAAAGTTGAACCTAAATTATATGAAGAGAAAGAGGATAGAATGAAATCAAGAAAAAGTGGTTCCACATATAAATGACTTTGAAATGATAAAGTACAAAATTTATAACTAGATAAATCATCTAAGAATGACGATAATATAGAAAGAAGTTTGTCGAAAAGTGACGAAATATTGAAGAAGAAATAAGAACAACATTCGTAGACTAGTGCAAAGATAGAAATTACTGCCTCTAATGTTTGTGGTCACTAAAAAAAAAAAAAAAAAAAAAAAAAATTGGTGGTAAGTGGGGGATCTTACATATAAAGGTAGTGTAAACATAAGTACTTTTCCTTTTTTTTTTTTTTTTTTTAATGATTTGTACCATGTATCCTTTCACTTTCTAATTATGAGTAAATAAAGTAACATGGCTTGAAAAAAAAAAGTAAATTGAATAATTAGGATTACATTATGTTTAAGGTAATGGGATAATAAATATTGATGACCTATTTAGAAGGGTATTGTTCCTATAAGAATAATGATTTATTCACCCATGGAAATGGATGACATAACAACCAGTTGTACTTCAAAGTTAGATTGATAGCTTAAAATAATAATTTGATAAAAATAACAAGTTAAATTTAAAAATAGAAAAATAGAAAAAATTATGTAATAAGTACACTTTCTTAAAAAGAGATTGAAAAATTTAACATTTACTTTACCTTCAATTTATAACATAGAGCACAATATTATTAGTCATTCTCAAGCGACATGGGACTATATTAATCACAAAGATGTTTTTAGCATTAGTTGGTTTGAATTTTTAACTTCTTATTTAGCAAATGATTTATTTTCTGTATGTTAACCCTTTTGCAAGTGATTTTATGGTTTTAGCCTCTTCCTGAGGCCAAAAAGCTAAAACCATATATTATGTTTGACGTATTTCTTAGATTTGAAACTAATGCTGACATTAGTTTATAAATAGTAAATAATACATGGAAATAGTAAATATAACCATGGAAACATTGAAGACACTGAAGAGCTCCAAATGGTTGTGTGCATGGTTGTGTGATGTATAAAGAACAATGGTGTGATGTATAAAAATTGAGACACTTGTTAGTCTCATTATTATTCTCTTGAGAAAAATCAATGAGTACCTTCAAATTTAATTGTAGGTAATCGAGGAATACCTTAAAATTTAGCTGTAGCTCTATACATTCTTAGCAGTGTCTAGAACCTCTTCTCTACTTTGGCCTAACAACCAAGCTTCAACTCTGAATGCTTTAGCTTGGGAACACAAATTCACCTTGAATAGAACTGGTGGTAGTCGGATTAGCTACCTGGCCTCTACATCTGAGCTTTGTTCATTCATGAAACTAAAAACATTCAAGGGATGATGACGTCCATAGCCATGATCCACGACAAGGTGTCTACTTCAGACTTGGGTCAGTACACATGTCATTATGCAAAACATCATCATAATGTTACACTATAGTTATTTAACCTTTCAAAACCCACAAGTATATTTTTTTTGTGATTTTAAAGTAGAGAAGGTTAATACGTTATGTATTGGAATCCCTCCAAATCGCGATATGTTTGAACGCAGGAATTTCCATATCAAAGTTCATTCAGAGAGCGTTGCACTGTCTGCCCACCCTTTTCACTGGGTGTCCACCATTGTTGCGTGGTGAGAGCTATTTTTTTTTAAAGGCACAAACACATAGGTCAGAGGCTTTATATTTCTCTCCTGAAAGACGATCAACCAACTATACTAATCCCAAAAAATCCATCTCGTTTATTGCAGTAAACTTTAATTTATTGCAATAATAAGTCGTGGATAGGTATAGTTCCTCTCATCTATTGGTGGCTGCTTACGAACCCTCTGTTGAAGATACCAGATAGATCACTCTTGGATTGGAATATGCGCATAAGCCATTTATTTGGGTTTTACCCTCTTTTTCATAAGGGTAGTTATTAAGGAAAATTGGTAGAGGATATGCTTCATGATGGTTTCAAAGATAGAATCGAGGGTTCGGGTTTGATAATTCATGGATGAGCACCTCAACTTCTCATACTCCATAGTCGCCCATCCCTCCACTGGAGGATTTTTCTTTCATTGTGGGTGGAATTCAATTGTAGGGTAGGATATAATTAAGATATTCAAGCTAAACAGACTCAAGACTCAAGTAATCAAGTGGCATCCTCCATGTCTTACATGGCTATTTTGGGGAACGGAATAGTAAGGCAGGTGGCCTTCATGTGGGATCCACATGGCATATGAAGTCATTAGTTTATAATTTTTGCTACACATAGTACTTATATAATTTACAATTTTTGCAAGGCTTATAGGTGCCTCAATATGAATTCTCGGGGAGTATGCCAAGGAGGGATTATCAATAATTTTAAATATATATATCACATATGTAAGTTGTAAGGAATCAGAATTAATGGTGGCTTCTTCATACATTTTTTTTCTGCGAAATTACAGCATAAGGGTTCTCTAGTGGAAGATTATCATCATGTCCCTACCTTTGAATTCTTGTATGTTGTGCGCCTTCTATGAAACTTTATCTTTTTCAAGCTTCTTTCTTGTAGCTTCTTGCTTGTAGATTTTTTTATGGGTATTAAAAATAGATTTGGATTGTGCATAATCCATTTTAGGAGGGTTCTTTCTTACAACTTACCTATATTTCAAATATAACATGTGATTCTTTTTCGTTCTTTTGAGGTCTATTATTTGAAAACTAAACTTCTTGGCTCTACTTAGGTATAGGTTTAAGTCGAAGCATACATTTACAAGATGGTTCCAATTAAATGATGCAAATACTTTTACTACGCAATAGGAACTGCATAAGTTTTTTGTTGAATGCCAAGGACATATGTTCAAGGCAAACACAACCATTTAGCCTCCATAATATTGTACTCCAAGGACTCCACAATGGAGAAGCACTTAGTACCTGTCAACAATTCTATGATTGAAATAAAACATCCATGGTATGATTGAAATAAAACATCCATTTTCTCTCACATTCTTTGCTCTTTGCTTTCCTGTTTCAGAATCCTTCTTACATACTTGACTAGGCTTTTGCATAAGCATATGTTTGTATGTATCTTTCGAAAGTTCTCTGTTTTTTCTCTCATTATGCTTTCGAAATTATTTAGAGCTTTAATGTATCCATAATTAATCAACGAAATAAGTAACTAATTTTATTCTTGTAATGAAACCTAGTTTGTTTTTCCTTCGTGAAAAAAATTAAATCAATGTGAAATGCCTTCTAAAATAAACTTCAGAATATATATTTTAGATTGAAGCATGGTTCTAATTCTAAACTATTTTCATGTCTATAGGTTGGGTAGTCAAAGGGACAGGAAATTTCAAGGGATTATCTTAAATTTCAGAGGGACAGGAAATTTCAAGGGATTATCTGAAGATCAATTTTAGATATTTTCTCACTAATTTCACTTTTATTTATTCTCCTCATTTTCTATACAAAATGAGTATCTCGAAATCCATAGAGATATTTCAGTCTGGAGATAAATTCTATTTCTTCTGCACTATTTCTATGACAATGGCTAAGAATAAGACTTTGTATGGTAGTCTATAATGCATGGAGCTTCAGGAAGTTTCCATATGGCTAGTAGTAATGGATTTAGTCAGTCTCGAAAGAGCTTATGACAGGAAACAAGTGTCTATACTATGAAAACGTACCACCTTGTTTTAGAGTGCTTAGAGGAAGGTCCCAAGTTCATGAGCTTCCAATAAAATTGTGAATATTTAGACTTCACAATTTACAACGGTTTCTAGCACAATGAATTCCAAAATAAAGACTTTCATAGAAATAAGTTGGTAAGCAATGTTAACTGATTCTCATATTACTAATTTATTTTGGAGACAATTTTGTATTATTTAAAATTCTAAGTGGAAGAGTTGTTGGTTATTTTAAATTTACACATCGATTTTTCTCAGTCATTAAAATTATATTGCAAGTCATTATTAAGGAACAAAATTCTCGTGGGTCAAAATATTGGATTTGTTGTCAAAATTGGTTTTTGGGGTTTGTATGTTTTGATATTTATCTATTTATTTCAACAAACTTATGAGCTTCAAGTTGTCCAATCAATGAACTTTATCAATACTCAGTGTAAGGGCTTTGCAACTCTCTGAATTCACACGTTGTTGCCATTATAGGAAATTTTAGCCTAAAAGTGCCCATGAAATTGTCACTCAATTTCTATTCATAATGTGTAAACCAATCAAAATCATTTAAACTTTAAAATAGGTACATGTAAATATTTTGGAGAGAAAAGAAGAAAAGCTATTTTTTTTTTAATTGTATTTTTGGCTTATCTCCTTATAGGTTTACTCAAATATCAAGTGTAGACACTCCCTGGATGCATAATTAAATTCCACATCCAACGAGTACCCATTATGTATAATTTTGAGAGGACCCACATTGATAAAAATTGAAGATAAAAAAACATGTCCAACCTATTTTTTTAATGTATCTTCAATTTTTATCAATGTGGGTCGTCTAAAAGGTACACATAATGGATACTCATTGGATGTCGAATTTAATTCCACAACCAATTAGTTTCAACACTTGAAATTTGAGTAAACCTATAACGAGATAAGCGAAAAAATACAACTAAAAAGGTAGTTTTTTTCTTTTCCCTCCAAAATATTTAACTCTTATTTTATTATTTATCTATTATTTTTTTTTCCTTAGGACACAACTTTTAGGCTAAAATGTTCTCTAATGAACCTCTGCATTTTTTATTTCATGCTTAGTGTCAGATCATATCATAATATACAATTTATATTGAAGTTCTAGTAAAATTGGAGTTGTTCATGAAAATAATTTAGAGCACCACCTTCTCATGGAGCAGATTTTCATTGCCCTATTGCAAGTTGTTCCACAATTGATTCTTCTTGGCTTCAATTTTTTTTTTTTTTTTAGGTTTTCTTTTAAATTTTTTGATTTGTTTTTATTCTTTTTTTTTTAGAGAGGACTAGGCAAGTTTCTTGTATGGTATAATTTAACGTTACTGACTGTGGGATAGTATGCAACTTTAAAAATAATTTTGGACCCTGTGAGATGATTATTGTTGCAGACGTTTTTTTTAAGTGTTTCAATGGATGGGATTTTCTTAGAGTAATTGAGAGTCTGTATATTCTTTATTTTGGGGAACAAACCTGGTCATCTAGATTTATGCATCAATTTAAATGTAGATAGCGTCATTATATATTGGACAATGACATATATGACGCTACAATTCAAGTAAAATATTGAAAATTTGATATCATGGTATTAGTTCTCTCTGAAATTAATTTATCATCCAAAGTCATGAGCTCATGGGTTCAGAAATATGTCCAAATGTCCTTCTTGGTTTTTCCACTAAAGAGACAAATTCTGGGGTATACTTAGCATTCAAAGACTAAAGAGGTTTTCAGCACTAGGCTCTGAATCCATCTATTGGTACCTACATTTTCCATTATTGGAAAGTAGAAAGTCCTACAATTTACAAGGATAATTTTTTCAGTGGATCATAAGTTTCATGCTCAACAAACTTTGTACTTACCTGAACTTGGGACAAATAATACCGTTTGTCTCTTGTTACGTTGGATTTTTCCTAGTTTTCCCATTAGAGATGTGTGAGTCTCTTTACTCTTGAGTCTTTCGCTTGGGTTGGTAATCGGAGGCGAATTACATTACCCTTTAAATCCTTTAAAATTCCCTTTGTATCTATTGAAGGCACTCAGAAATATATTTCCAAAAATCAGAGGACACAAAAAGTTTCTATAATTATGTAACTAGGTTTACTAGGTTCCAACGGTGACTAAAACCCTGATCTGCAGCTGTTGGGTGCTCCACACATTGTACATGGATCCATAATAGAGGATATGAGAGGAAACCGGGGCCCATAGAGAGGAACTTCATCGCAGGAGAATAAGTTATAAGCATCAGCTACAGTTCGGCTCTAATATCCTCTCTTTGGATTTTAGATTTGATACAAGGATGCTTCCTACAAGAAGTGGTGTTTAAATTAGAATTCTGCAAATGTTAGGCCTTGATGTAAATTGCATTATTTTTTTTCTTTATGGAAGTGAAGCGCCATTTTTAAGTAGTTTTTTCCATTTTCTATAGCTGTTGTTCCTTCTAGATTATAAGGACTAAATTTGGTGTTTCTTTATTCCTCTATTGAATGGGAAAGTTAGTTGCTTAGTTTTTCCTTCAATAGCTCATGTTGGTCCTAGAATAAGCTAACATATTATCTGTCTATTTTTAGGTAACTTCCTTCTCTTCTATTTGATTTCATGCATTTTTTTATTCAAGGGCATCACCAAATATTTAATATAATTGCAATGACTATGGGGTTATAGCAAGTGAATCAAGGCGTAAAGAGTCATTGATTATAAGTACGACTAAATTATTCATTAAAAACACAAGGGGAAGGAATTAAGAAGACATGATCACATTCTAGGACCTTCTGACTGTGGCATCCATGCCAGTTGTGAATATTCTTTTGATAAGTGTTCTCAGGGATATTTTTTCAACTCAGTATGTAGGTGTACTAACTGATGAATCTAGAATAATTTTAAATAAGGTAAGGGATCATAAAATTTTAGACATCCAACATTGATATTGGATTCATACAATTGGGATTGTATCCTCTAAAATGGGAACTATGACCAGTTTTATAGAGAACATAGTTACCGATCAAACGGGAACTATTACGTCAAAATGGGAACTCTAGCCCAAAAAGACTCAAAAAACATGAAAAAACACCCCAAAAACAAAAAGTGTGTATTTGAGAATGCACTTGTTTTTTTTTCTCAAGGTCAAATTTCAACATTTTTTAAAATTATGTTAAAAACGAAATTGTTTCTTGAAAAAAGGATTGAAAAAAGACCCTCGAAACAAAGCGAGTTGATGCTGGAATAACAAAAAAAAAACATTTTGTCACAATTTTGAGACATTGTAACAATGGAATTAAAGACAACATTTTAGAACATTGAAAAATCTTAAAATTTTAAAAATATTGATACATGTTGTTAAAGATAAAATAATAATGTCTGAAGGCCTTATCATTTCCAACAATTTTCATCCATGTTGTTAAAGATAAAATATCTTGACTCTAAACAACAGTAAAATTTTAATTGTTTTCAAACATACCATTAAAGATAAAAATTCGTAGCACATAAAAACCTTAATGACAAGTTGTAAATCTCAAGTTTATAAATCTTAGGTTTTCAACATGAACCAGGAAATTATGGAGAAATTATATGACTTAAACAATTTTTAAGAATGAACAAGTAAATGAAATAATTATTATTCAAAGAGTATTTTTTATTTTAAAGGATAAAAATATATCTCTTTTAAAATATTAGCCTAAGAAAAATTCAAATCTAATTTCAACTAGAACCTAAAAATCAACCATCAAAATAAAGTGTCCCCTTCCAATGAGGCATATAATTTTAAAATTTTTTAAAAGTATCTTATACCAAATGGTAACAATACATAATATCATGGAAATATCACTACATAATCTAAATATTCAACATTAATTTTTATTTTCCTTTTTACTTTTAATCAAAATATCAACATTGGTATATTGAATGTAACATAAGTTACTTTTGTAATTCATTATTGTGATGTGGATATTCTAAAGAGATGAATTCTTCATAATTAAAACAAATAATCCAAATAACATAAAAATGCATCATAAGTTCATGAAAAATCATATGGAAGTCAAAATATTTATTTCAAGTTACCATGCAAACATCAATTACATAAAAATGTCTTAGACAATTATTCAAAATAAACCATTGGTTCTTGCACACCATAAGAACCTACATATTCAGATGAATGACTCAATTCAGATGAAGATGATCCATATTATTCTATTTCATCAACTAGTGCTCCATCTGAGTCAACATTCATGCCCACCATTTCAGAGTTCAAAAGTGTTGCATATCGACGACTACATCCAACAGTGTCCCATATCAGCAGTATTTTTTCTGGTATAAAATTCTTCAAAATATTTATTGTCTTCAATGGAAGAGTTCCTCTCTTTGTCAAATTGAAGTCATATACAAGTATGTCAACGTCATCCAATTTTAAGACATCTGTGCAACGAAGATTTGTATTTGTGCCCTTTATTTTTCTCTTTCTGCCAATTGTTTTCTCAACTACCATCTATGGCTTCTAACACCATTGAAATTATAGGTACTTGTGGAATACCAATGTACATCAACAGCTGTAATATCTTCATTTTCATTAATGACCTTTATAACCTTGGAAATCCAAAATGGATAGCCAAGTGGATCTTTATCTGCTAACACTACTATCATGAAGCCCTCCTTAACATCCTCCACATAACCCCTATAAGTGTCTTCCATTGCTTCATGTTTTGCATGTGATGTTCTAGAACCAATATAGCTTTCTCTTTCCTCTACCGGTGGAGAATTAATAATATTTTGAGACTTTTTTTGTTGAACAATGTATGTTTATTCATGTTCATTTCTCATATTTTGTGGCCAAAAAAATGGATTCTTCAAACGTGTATCCCTATTTATTGATCTTGAAATCATATCACTTTGATTATTCAAAAAATATTCCCACCAAACTAAATCAACAACATCAAATTACTCATATGTATCTCTAATACATATTTTAATTTCCTCCAGAAATTCAGAATAATTTATGTCTCTCTTATGCCTTCTTGCATTATGGAGTTCAACAACTTACTAGAATAACAATATCTTTGATGAAAATATTGGATTCTCTGGACTGAACTTCAAAAATTCTAAACCTGATGATGGCCCACAATCTGCAACAGTTGAATACTTCTGGCCCCATAAAAGTGTTATCCCATAATTTTTTTTATATGAAATTGATGCTGGAAGCTAATGTCGTTAAGTTGTTAAATGCATTTCTCCTAATCATGTGACCCCAAAATAAACCTTCTCATGTCAATAGTTTTTTCCAACACATGAAAAATATGCTCTCGAATGTAGTATTTATTAATACATTCAATTAATAATAACAGGCTCACAACACCTTTCCTCCTCAATGTTACTGAAAAATGACTGAACGTTTGATCAATATGATCATGATTATCCAAAAAAAGAAGGAAACCAACCTTTATCTTTTTAAAAATTCCCAATTCAACAAGCATGTTTAGACAACAAAAAAGAACTTGCCTTTTGTTTTTCACAGCTTGTGTTGTCTAATTGTACATACAGAACTTCAGGAAGAACACTAGACCAATGAGTAACCACAACATGTATTATAGTTATGGTCAGATTTTCATCATTATGAATATTTGGAGTTTTTAAGAAAACCCTTGGAAATATCTTCTCATTAAATACCATACAGCCAACCAAGGGAAACTGAATGAAATTTTCCTCCTGTAATTTTTTTGGCGTGCAGCCAAAATGTGGCTGAAGTGTTTTCTTTTGGTTCATACCATTAATTATCAAACCCAAATATTTATTTGGATTATCATAACACTTATTTCGATGCTTATACAAATTTTTCCTTTCATTTGTTTGTTGATTGTGATGCTCTTGAAGTTCTTTGACAATGGAATCTATACATAAAATAAAAGAAACATATGAATACATATATTTTCATATTCGATAAATATCCAACTTTAAAAAATAATGTTTTGAACACATACTGCTTTATGCCCCTTAACATTTAACTCTTTTTTCTTTAAGAGAAGAACATGTGCTGCAAACCCCCATACTTGTCTTCTTAGGAATACGAAAATTTTTGAATTCGTTCTTCCATACCCTTGTAAAATATGAATATGTAATAAAATTACCAACTTCTTCAGTAGATTCTACATAACCTTTGTATAAGCTGAAGATTTATCATCTCCAGAAATTATCTGGAATATGTATTGTGTCTTTATTTGGCATACACTCTCCCTGCTTTGAAAATAAGTCTTTCATCCATGACATAGCAGTATTTTCTAATAGCCCAACCTCTCATTTATAATGTACTTCTGAATAATATGTGGGATCATTTTCCAGTTTTTCTTGGATTCTTGACAAATGAAAATTACAAAATGAATGCAACATTTTGAAAGCCTTTCTGCAGAGAAATACATTCCCAATGTGATAATCATAACATGGTAGTGTAGATTGCATGCAACCCACTAAATATTAATTTTGCATTATTTTATTCATTGATAAATATATTTTCCTTTTCTCCAAAGAAAATTTGAAATCCATATGTTTCAAGCAATCCCTCTGAAAACATTCACTTGAAATCAAATGAACGACATAACTTCTTTTTGTGAGTTATGTTTTTCTCACCCTGATATGACTGGAATGTTTTGGATTGATATGAAAAAAGTATACTCCTACTCCTAGTTACAATATTTTGTTACAATGGCTCCATCATTCCATTGTCCTTTTTAGAAGCAGTTTCATCACCATTAGGAGGAATATTGTATCCATTGTTGGAGTGTGTTTGGTGCATGTATGTGCGAAATCACACCAACTTAAGGGGTGTGGTCTACCCACTTAATTTATTGGTAACATGCAGAAAATGAAGTGGAGTCAAGCAAGTTAGTGGAACAAGCTAGAATCATAAGCATACTAGATAGAGAAATAACATGCATATATAAACTAAAACTAAACTAAAAACTAAAAAAAATAAAAATGAGCTTTAAAAAGAGTCGAACGACAAGAATAATATGAACGGTGGCTCTAGGCCCCTCTTATTAAGCGTTGGTAGTAATAAGAGTGAAAATTTACCCTCTTTCCAAAGGTCCCCTAGAACAAGGGTTCTAATTCTGCATGCAAGGATGTTTTTATCCCAAGATTGCCTCAGTGTAGTCTCTCTCTCTCTCTCTCTCTCTACTTTGTTGGACATGACTTATTGGACGGCCAACAATTGAGTCCCCTTTATCTTTATCTCTCGACCACACACTGCTGGTATTTCTTGGGAAATTATGGCTGGCATAACACTGTGTTCGCCAATTCTTAATCTCATGGTGGCCTTATATAGGAGATTTCAAATCCTCCCTTCCCTCTCTTGGTACATTGTGGACGGTGACCCAAGAGAGGAGTATGAATCCTTTTTGTGCTCCAAATATTCTATTGTGTTCTAAATTGGTGTCTAAGGATGCGTTGGTGGCTGTCCTTAGGGGGCTTCAAGTGAGGAATCACTTGTCCTTTGCTTTATGTGGTCCCAGAAAGTGACATTTTTCCATTCCTGGGATTGCATGCATTTCCCGCCATAAGGCGTGCAAAGGCACTCTTCACAAAGGATTATACATGCAAAGAACATTTTTTAGTTTTTCAAATTTGATTTTCCTCAAACCTTAGAGATTTTTAAATACTTTCGAGATTCTATAATGTCTTCCAGCCCTGTAAACCATTATGCTTGACATTAAATAATGTCATCTTCTGTTGTACGATTTTCCAGTCTTAACAGTTGCCCCCTAATGTGTGAGGTCTAGGAAGAATTGTATAGCCGAAATACATTATAGTTTATTTTCTTTATATCATGCGTAGAGAGAGAGAGACATGTGTGAAGCTTGGAATTGAAAACACCCTACATTGGTTCCAAGAATGATTGTGTCCTAAGGGACCCCTGTAAGAAAATAGAATACAATACTTATACAAATTTTCTACGAGTAAGGAATGTCCCATGCTCGTGATGTTGTCTCTAGTTAAACAAATCTATTTTGATAGATATATGTTCTCTCAGTATCACTGATGTGGTAGTGATCTGGTGGTTGGTGACGACAACTATATACACCCTCAAGGGTGTTTTTTATTTTACAATAGGTGTAATATGGTACCCATATGCATAAAATTGGTATGGAATATAGCTACACATTGTACGCAGAGGTGTTGGCTGGGACATTCTCGTGTAAGCATTGTTGAAAGAGACGCTTATGGAGGTGTGGGTCTTCGACGAATTTGATCAAAGTGCAATGGTTGTAAGGTATGATACCACCTTGACATGAAAGCTTTTGTTGTAGTCGAATGTCAGGAGGATTGATGACATCTATGGGAAATGATGTATCCCATATTGCCACCCAAGGATGCCCCTTTTATGGAGAGGGGTATTCTAAGGTATTGCTTCTTTTTTGGAAAATAGGTGTCGAAATCGACAAAAAGGAAGCCTCAACCAATCGACGGCTTGTCAACATGAGGGGTCGAGGACCTAGATGTGATGGGTTTTTTTAGCACCTGAATTGGACCCCAGGCTGCAAAAGGCAAATTAGGGTAACAACTAAACCATGTTCAGCCTTGTAGCTATCCCTACAAGGACAGGAGAGGGCTCTCTCCGTGAAAGAATATTCAATGGAACACAATAAATGGACTGATATTAGGCTAGATAAAATGATGGGAAAAGGGTTTAATGGAATGAATGAATGAATTTCAGGGATGTGTGGGGTAAAAAGGGAAAGTTGAAACCGGGAATTAAATCAGGACACAGGGTATTTCATGGGGCAAGATAGGCAGGAAACTTAGCAATTAATATTCAATGAGGATAGAATGGAAAGATTGGTGAGGAGCTAAAAAGGGCACAATAAATGGATCATTTTCAAGCAGAAGGAAAAACACATAGCATGAATGATTTCCCAAGGCAGAGCATATAAAATGGATTCTACCTTTCTATCTTGAAATCATTCAAAATAAAATGTTTATGAATGAATGAAACACATAAAAATTCATATATGAAACAAAGGAGAAAAAAAAATGCTAACTCTCATACCACATGGATCCCACAAATCAGAGCTGCATCTCTTATTAATTCTTGTCAAACTGTACAATCTAGCGCATAGATATTTCTTCCACACTATTCCCCTACTTTCTCCAAATCAGACTTAGACTGCTTAGAAATGATTTCAAATTACATTAAATAGGATGAAATGTGGGAACACAGATCCACAGAAAAGGGAGTTGTTCTAACAGATGAAGAGCTGAAATACAATCATAGTAAAGAAATACAAAAATCTGCCCCTAAAAATGAGGGACAGCATTACATTGACTACTTTGGAGATTTTTTGTTAGGCTGTATAAACGAAAATAGGTAATCCAATGAACAGATTCCCTATTTTGCTGCTTGATGTAACAATATTGTTTTAAATAAGCTCTCGGCCCTTCGACTGTTCTTTGCTTTACATTTTCTGTTTGAATAAAACCAAATTTTTTAATAAAAATGGCTTTGAACGAAAATTTTGCCTTTTGTGAAGGGAAAAATATTGAATATAAGGTAAGGGAAAGGAAACGGGACCCACATAAATCGCAATCGAAATCGGGCGGGGGAGGGATATAATATAACAAACAGAAATCATAATCGGAGTTGAAATGGGGCAGGCAGAGTGATATATATATAAAACAATATTTCCAATGCGATTGGGGGGGAAACCTTTTGTATATAGCTTAAAACTAAATTTCGGGTTTAACAAAGGAAAAGGCCTTTTGGTAATACAAATGGGCGGATATATTATGGTGGGCCCCGCAGGTCAATCGCAATCAGAGATTAGGAGTGGGGAGTAATCACAATCTCAAAACTTGCGATGCCATCAATCGGAGGGGAAAAGCGATCGGAGGGAAAGTGCGATCGGAGGGATCAGGAGAGGAGTTGCGATCGGGTCAATCAGAGCGATGGTGCGATTGGGCAGATCAGAGTTAAGTTGCGATTATGATGATCGGAGTTTTGTGCGATCGATCGCATCACAAATATTTGCGATGAACCGATCAAAACACTTTATATAAATGTTGTGATTGAAAACGTTTTGCAATTGCTATTTAAAAGCGGCGGGGTTTATATAATATAAAACTTTGTTTCTAAAGTTTATGGGGTATGGTCGGGGAAGTGGTTTTATAATTAAATCGCATATGTATTTAAAAGTTTTATAATGTGATTTTGTAATCGGAAAGGGGGAAAAAAGGGGTTTTTAAAGGGAATATCAAACTTTAAACATAAAGCTAAAAGGGAAACATGGGAAATAGGGGAGGCTTAGGGAATAGAGGGCTTTTACTTCAGTTAAGCATAAATTTCAATCCAGAAGTCAGTTTTGAGAATGTAGTATACCGTTGGAAAGCTCTTTCCGGGCTCTTTCTAATGGATCTACTTGGTGGATGATTTGGTGGTGATCATGCTGTGGAAAAATTCTCTGAAGGCAAGAACATCGCTTTGTGGAGATAACAGCTTTTGAATTGTGGCTTATTACATATGATGATATAAAATTACATAATGAATGATAATAAAGGTAAAATATTATGTTTCACCTCAAAACATAGTTTTGAGGTGAAAATTACATCAAGATGAATAAAATGTCTCTCTGATTCTTCCTGGTGCTGTGACTTTGAATTTATTGACTTCCTCATGACCTTGCTTATATTATTGAGATTTGACTCATTGATTTGACCCTAGTGAGACCCTAGAAACTAATGAGACCCATCCTGTGACCTACTGATATGATTTTGAGAATGAAAGTGACTAATGAATAAATACCATAGAGAGGAAAATCAGCAAGTTTCACATGAGGGACAAATGATAAAGAATTACTACCATCAATGAATCCATGACCTAGCGGAATGGTGAAATTGATTATTATGGGACTCCTAATATGCAAATATAAAGAGTAACTTTGATCACTGATGGTAGTATGACTAGACTGACACTAACATTGGCTCTAATGGGGATGGTAGCTCCTTTGGAGGTGCCAAGAACACCATAGACCAAGTAGCCTTATCCATTGGGCATGGAGTCAATAGCTAAAAACCAAACTGAATACTGAAAGAAACTTGACCCAAAAAACTGACTCAAAAGTGACTCAAAGCTAACCTAGACAAAACTTAACATTTAAAGCTTGATGGTAGTATGTGACCAAGACTTAAGGTTTCAAATCTTGATGATAAATTCCTGTGTTTTTGGAAGCGCAATGTACCATCAGGCTATATCAAAATGCCAATGTAACCAATCAAGAAAATGCCTCTTTGATTGATTCTTCTCATGAGATGCTTTGGACAACAATAGATACTTGCAGTTGGGCATCCAAAAGCATAGTTGACCATGATCTCCTTCATCACTAAATACTGCAATAATTACCTTCACTGCTGACTACAATAAATTTCCCACTGGATCCTGAAAAACATGAAGATTTACCTCCTGTGAAAGAAACAAGGTGTCTTTTTCTCTTGATTCTGATCTTCCTTCACAATGTACCTCAGTAAGAGTGTGTTCCTGGTCTTCAAAAAGTTTTGAACAAGTAGATGAGAAAATTTCCTGTTGAAAAAACATTTCAAAACATGAGACATAGAAAGAAGAATCTGAATGGCAGTCCAGAATGCTCTAATATTCTGTAACCTGAATATATTGTTGGTCATATTCATATGATATGACAACCAGATTGTCATGTTTCTCATCATATTCATCAATCATAAGAGAAGAAAATTCAGATGGTTCTTGAGATCCAACACTATCATTTCTATCATCTAGCATAAATTCATACAAACAAACTCTTTCACTTACTTGAACAAAGATCTCGTCTTTTTTTTCATTAAGGGAATGGATTACCTCCTTGTGAAGACTATTTTCTGATGGAATGAGCGCGTTTAGATCTGTAACTATATTTTCTTCGTTTGAGGCATCCTTAATAATAGAGCACTCCATGACGGGATCGGGAACAACATACTTGTCATCATCACATTTTGAATCCAGTTCTAGTTTAACTCTATCGCTATCTGAGACTGGAACATCATTTTCCTACATATCATCCTTTATTTCAATAAAATATGAAATAAAAATTTGTCTTCCATGATTTTCAACCATATGGAAATCTTCAACCTGCTGATCTTGATAAGAATCCTTTAAGATTTCTGCATGTTGCTGAAATGGATTTTCATACAATGCTTCCATGATTTCTTCATCCATGAATTCATTGTGTCCATAAAAATTCTCAAGATTTTCAATGAAACTGTTAACATGTTCGCAACAATTCTGAACTAACATTAAAGATGGACAATATTCTTTGTACCTTTCAAAGAATATGGAATGAAAATCTTTTAAACCATAAATACAAGCAGGGGGCAAAATTTCATACCAAGATCGAGCTTCATCTTCCAGAGTAGACATAAAATTTTTCATCAAATAGTCTTTAGGAAAATCAATATTTAATTTATGCACATGATTGTGAAATTTTACCAGATGAAGAGCCGCGTCATTACCTTCCACATTTCTGAACATAGGCAAATTCTGAAGCCAATCCACCTTGGGCATTTTATTTGTGAAACCTGGAATATGATCTTGGCTCATGGGAGCATACCTTCTTGCAATATGTTCCATCTTCAAACAAAGATATTAAAGCTACTGATCTTCCTGCAGTGGAGTCACCATGAGGATTTGATTTTCTGGATCATTCAGTGAATGGAATCGCCAGGTGAATGTTTTCAGTCTTTATATGCATCTGATTGTTGTTCACCTTAAACATTCAGATATAATACTCTATCATTCTTTACCGGGGAGGATATTCTTTACTGTTTCAAATAAATTACTCCCCAGTATGGTCGCCAGAGATGTTAGCACCTGAATTGGACCCCAGGCTGCAAAAGGAAAATCAGGGTAACAACTAAACCACGCTCAACCTTGTAGCTAGCCCTACAAGGACAGGAGAGGGCTCTCTCCATGAAAGAATATTCAATGGAACATAATAAATGGACTGATATTAGGCTAGATAAAATGATGGGAAAAGGTTTTAATAGAATGAATTAATGAATGAATGAATTTCATGGATGTGTGGGGTAAAAAGGGACAGTTGAAACTGGGAATTAAATCAGGACACAGGGTATTTCATGGGGCAAGATAGGCAGGAAAATTAGCAATTAATATTCAATGAGGATGGAATGGAAAGACTAGCAAGGAGCTGAAAAGGGCACAATAAATGGATCCTTTTCAAATAGAAGGAAAAACACATAGCATGAATGATTTCCCAAGGCAGAGCATATAAAATGGATTCTACCTTTCTATCTTGAAATCATTCAAAGGAAAATGTTTATGAATGAATGAAACACATAACAATTCACATATGAAACAAAGGAGAAAAAAAAATGCTAACTCTCATACCACATGGATCCCACAAATCAGAGTTGCATCTCTTATTAATTCCTGTCAAACTGTACAATGTAGCGCAGAGATGTTTCTTCCACACTATTCCCCTACTTTCTCCAAATCAGACTTAGAATGCTTACAAATGATTTAAAATTACATTAAATAGGCTGAAATGTGGGAACACAGATCCACAGAAAAGGGAGCTGTTCTAATAGCTGAAGAGCTAAAATACAATCATAGTAAAGAAATACAAAAATCTGCCCCTAAAAATGAGGGACATCATTACATTGACTACTTTGGAGATTTGTTGTTAGGCTGTATAAACAAAAATAGGTAATTCGATGAATAGATTCCCTATTTTTCTTCTTGCTGTAACAATATTGGTTTAAATAAGCTCTTGGCCCTTTGACTGTTCTTTGCTTTCCATTTTCTGTTTGAATAAAACCAGCCTTTTTAATAAAAATGGCTTTGAATGAAAAATTTTCCTTTCGTGAAGGGAAAAATAGTGAATAGAAGGGAAGGGAAAGGAAACGGGACCCACATAAATCGCAATCGGAATCAGGTGAGGGAGGGATATAATATAACAAAAAGAAATCGCAATCGGAGTTGAAATGAGGTAGGCGGAGTGATATAGATATAAAACAATATTTCCGACGCGATTGGGGGGAAAAACTTTTGTATATAGCTTAAAACTAAATTTCAGGTTTAGCAAAGGAAAAGGCCTTTTGGTAATACAAATGGGCGGATATATTATGGTGGGCTCCGCAGGTCAGTTGCAATCGGAGATCGGGAGTGGGGAGTAATCGCAATCGCAAAACTTGCGATGCGATCAATTGGAGGGGAAAAGCGATCGGAGGGAAAGTGTGATCGGAGGGATCGGGAGAGGAGTTGCGATCGGGTCAATTGGAGTGATGGTGCGATTGGGCGGATCAGATTTAAGTTGCGATTGCGATGATCAGAGTTTTGTGCGATCGATTGCATCACAAATATTTTCGATGAACCGATCGGAACACTTTATATAAATGTTGCGATTGAAAACGTTTTGCGATTGCGATTTAAAAGTGGCGGGGTTTATATAATATAAAACTTTGTTTCTAAAGTTTACGGGGTATGGTCGGGGAAGTGGTTTTATAATTAAATTGCATATGTATTTAAAAGTTTTATAATGCAATTTTGTAATTGGAAAGGGGGAAAAAGGGGTTTCTTAAAGGGAATATCAAACTTTAAACATAAAGTTAAAAGGGAAACATGGGAAATAGGGGAGGCATAGGGAATATAGGGCTTTTACTTCACTTAAGCATAAATTTCAATCCAGAAGTCAGTTTTGAGAATGTAGTATATCGTTGGAAAGCTCTTTCCGGGATCTTTCTGATGGATCTACTTGGAGGGTGACTTGGCACTGATCATGCTATGGAAAAATTCTCTGAAGGCAGGAACATCGCTTTGTGGAGATAACAGCTTCTGAATTGTGGCTTATTACATATGATGATATAAAATTACATAATGAATGATAATAAAGAAAAAATATTACGTTTCACCTCAAAACATGGT